>OX439388.1:13419490-14619490 GCA_949319315.1 Zelleria hepariella
ACCGGGACCGATTTCGATGAGCTTCGGTGTAATTGGTGACTACATCAAGTTCTTCCATTTGACATACCGCTGATCCTTGCAGGACCTTCCATAGTAATACTCGAATCGATAAAAACGCAGATTACTCGAAATCACCGGGACCGATTTCGATGAGCTCTTCTAGACAATTGTTGTGCTCATGGTGCTCTTTCATTTGGCATATGCCTCATCCTTGCAGGATCTCGGAGAAAAAAAATATCTGTCATTAATCGAAAAAACTTGAATCGATTAAAAAACTATGGGCACCGGGACCGATTTCGATGAGCTTCGATGTAATCGGTGACTACATCATGCTCTTCCGTTTGACATACTGCTGATCCTTGCAGGACCTTCCATAGTAAGAAAAACTTGTAATTACCCGAAATCACTCGAATCGATAAAAACGCAGATTACTCGAAATCACCGGGACCGATTTCGATGAGCTCTTCTAGACAATTGTTGTGCTCATGGTGCTCTTTCATTTGGCATATGCCTCATCCTTGCAGGATCTCGGAGAAAAAAAATATCTGTCATTAATCGAAAAAACTTGAATCGATTAAAAAACTATGGGCACCGGGACCGATTTCGATGAGCTTCGATGTAATCGGTGACTACATCATGCTCTTCCGTTTGACATACTGCTGATCCTTGCAGGACCTTCCATAGTAAGAAAAACTTGTAATTACCCGAAATCACTCGAATCGATAAAAACGCAGATTACTCGAAATCACCGGGACCGATTTCGATGAGCTCTTCTAGACAATTGTTGTGCTCATGGTGCTCTTTCATTTGGCATATGCCTCATCCTTGCAGAATCTCGGAGAAAAAAAATATCTGTCATTAATCGAAAAAACTTGAATCGATTAAAAAACTATGGGCACCGGGACCGATTTCGATGAGCTTCGATGTAATCGGTGACTACATCATGCTCTTCCGTTTGACATACCGCTGATCCTTGCAGGACCTTCCATAGTAAGAAAAACTTGTAATTACCCGAAATCACTCGAATCGATAAAAACGCAGATTACTCGAAATCACCGGGACCGATTTCGATGAGCTCTTCTAGACAATTGTTGTGCTCATGGTGCTCTTTCATTTGGCATATGCCTCATCCTTGCAGGATCTCGGAGAAAAAAAATATCTGTCATTAATCGAAAAAACTTGAATCGATTAAAAAACTATGGGCACCGGGACCGATTTCGATGAGCTTCGATGTAATCGGTGACTACATCATGCTCTTCCGTTTGACATACCGCTGATCCTTGCAGGACCTTCCATAGTAAGAAAAACTTGTAATTACCCGAAATCACTCGAATCGATAAAAACGCAGATTACTCGAAATCACCGGGACCGATTTCGATGAGCTCTTCTAGACAATTGTTGTGCTCATGGTGCTCTTTCATTTGGCATATGCCTCATCCTTGCAGGATCTCGGAGAAAAAAAATATCTGTCATTAATCGAAAAAACTTGAATCGATTAAAAAACTATGGGCACCGGGACCGATTTCGATGAGCTTCGATGTAATCGGTGACTACATCATGCTCTTCCGTTTGACATACCGCTGATCCTTGCAGGACCTTCCATAGTAAGAAAAACTTGTAATTACCCGAAATCACTCGAATCGATAAAAACGCAGATTACTCGAAATCACCGGGACCGATTTCGATGAGCTCTTCTAGACAATTGTTGTGCTCATGGTGCTCTTTCATTTGGCATATGCCTCATCCTTGCAGGATCTCGGAGAAAAAAAAAATCTGTCATTAATCGAAAAAACTTGAATCGATTAAAAAACTATGGGCACCGGGACCGATTTCGATGAGCTTCGATGTAATCGGTGACTACATCATGCTCTTCCGTTTGACATACGGCTGATCCTTGCAGGACCTTCCATAGTAAGAAAAACTTGTAATTACCCGAAATCACTCTAATCGATAAAAACGCAGATTACTCGAAATCACCGGGACCGATTTCGATGAGCTCTTCTAGACAATTGTTGTGCTCATGGTGCTCTTTCATTTGGCATATGCCTCATCCTTGCAGGATCTCGGAGAAAAAAAATATCTTTCATTAATCGAAAAAACTTGAATCGATTAAAAAACTATGGGCACCGGGACCGATTTCGATGAGCTTCGATGTAATCGGTGACTACATCATGTTCTTCCGTTTGACATACCGCTGATCCTTGCAGGACCTTCCATAGTAAGAAAAACTTGTAATTACCCGAAATCACTCGAATCGATAAAAACGCAGATTACTCGAAATCACCGGGACCGATTTCGATGAGCTCTTCTAGACAATTGTTGTGCTCATGGTGCTCTTTCATTTGGCATATGCCTCATCCTTGCAGGATCTCGGAGAAAAAAAATATCTGTCATTAATCGAAAAAACTTTAATCGATTAAAAAACTATGGGCACCGGGACCGATTTCGATGAGCTTCGATGTAATCGGTGACTACATCATGCTCTTCCGTTTGACATACTGCTGATCCTTGCAGGACCTTCCATAGTAAGAAAAACTTGTAATTACCCGAAATCACTCGAATCGATAAAAACGCAGATTACTCGAAATCACCGGGACCGATTTCGATGAGCTCTTCTAGACAATTGTTGTGCTCATGGTGCTCTTTCATTTGGCATATGCCTCATCCTTGCAGAATCTCGGAGAAAAAAAATATCTGTCATTAATCGAAAAAACTTGAATCGATTAAAAAACTATGGGCACCGGGACCGATTTCGATGAGCTTCGATGTAATCGGTGACTACATCATGCTCTTCCGTTTGACATACCGCTGATCCTTGCAGGACCTTCCATAGTAAGAAAAACTTGTAATTACCCGAAATCACTCGAATCGATAAAAACGCAGATTACTCGAAATCACCGGGACCGATTTCGATGAGCTCTTCTAGACAATTGTTGTGCTCATGGTGCTCTTTCATTTGGCATATGCCTCATCCTTGCAGGATCTCGGAGAAAAAAAATATCTGTCATTAATCGAAAAAACTTGAATCGATTAAAAAACTATGGGCACCGGGACCGATTTCGATGAGCTTCGATGTAATCGGTGACTACATCATGCTCTTCCGTTTGACATACCGCTGATCCTTGCAGGACCTTCCATAGTAAGAAAAACTTGTAATTACCCGAAATCACTCGAATCGATAAAAACGCAGATTACTCGAAATCACCGGGACCGATTTCGATGAGCTCTTCTAGACAATTGTTGTGCTCATGGTGCTCTTTCATTTGGCATATGCCTCATCCTTGCAGGATCTCGGAGAAAAAAAATATCTGTCATTAATCGAAAAAACTTGAATCGATTAAAAAACTATGGGCACCGGGACCGATTTCGATGAGCTTCGATGTAATCGGTGACTACATCATGCTCTTCCGTTTGACATACTGCTGATCCTTGCAGGACCTTCCATAGTAAGAAAAACTTGTAATTACCCGAAATCACTCGAATCGATAAAAACGCAGATTACTCGAAATCACCGGGACCGATTTCGATGAGCTCTTCTAGACAATTGTTGTGCTCATGGTGCTCTTTCATTTGGCATATGCCTCATCCTTGCAGGATCTCGGAGAAAAAAAATATCTGTCATTAATCGAAAAAACTTGAATCGATTAAAAAACTATGGGCACCGGGACCGATTTCGATGAGCTTCGATGTAATCGGTGACTACATCATGCTCTTCCGTTTGACATACTGCTGATCCTTGCAGGACCTTCCATAGTAAGAAAAACTTGTAATTACCCGAAATCACTCGAATCGATAAAAACGCAGATTACTCGAAATCACCGGGACCGATTTCGATGAGCTCTTCTAGACAATTGTTGTGCTCATGGTGCTCTTTCATTTGGCATATGCCTCATCCTTGCAGAATCTCGGAGAAAAAAAATATCTGTCATTAATCGAAAAAACTTGAATCGATTAAAAAACTATGGGCACCGGGACCGATTTCGATGAGCTTCGATGTAATCGGTGACTACATCATGCTCTTCCGTTTGACATACCGCTGATCCTTGCAGGACCTTCCATAGTAAGAAAAACTTGTAATTACCCGAAATCACTCGAATCGATAAAAACGCAGATTACTCGAAATCACCGGGACCGATTTCGATGAGCTCTTCTAGACAATTGTTGTGCTCATGGTGCTCTTTCATTTGGCATATTTTATGCCTCATCCTTGCAGGATCTCGGAGAAAAAAAATATCTGTCATTAATCGAAAAAACTTGAATCGATTAAAAAACTATGGGCACCGGGACCGATTTCGATGAGCTTCGATGTAATCGGTGACTACATCATGCTCTTCCGTTTGACATACCGCTGATCCTTGCAGGACCTTCCATAGTAAGAAAAACTTGTAATTACCCGAAATCACTCGAATCGATAAAAACGCAGATTACTCGAAATCACCGGGACCGATTTCGATGAGCTCTTCTAGACAATTGTTGTGCTCATGGTGCTCTTTCATTTGGCATATGCCTCATCCTTGCAGGATCTCGGAGAAAAAAAAAATCTGTCATTAATCGAAAAAACTTGAATCGATTAAAAAACTATGGGCACCGGGACCGATTTCGATGAGCTTCGATGTAATCGGTGACTACATCATGCTCTTCCGTTTGACATACCGCTGATCCTTGCAGGACCTTCCATAGTAAGAAAAACTTGTAATTACCCGAAATCACTCGAATCGATAAAAACGCAGATTACTCGAAATCACCGGGACCGATTTCGATGAGCTCTTCTAGACAATTGTTGTGCTCATGGTGCTCTTTCATTTGGCATATGCCTCATCCTTACAGGATCTTGGACCACATTCGCCCACTATCCTTGAAATTTTTTCA
Source organism: Zelleria hepariella (assembly GCA_949319315.1). Classification (NCBI taxonomy): domain Eukaryota; kingdom Metazoa; phylum Arthropoda; class Insecta; order Lepidoptera; family Yponomeutidae; genus Zelleria; species Zelleria hepariella. The sequence continues at coordinate 13,424,360 of OX439388.1, forward strand.
TAACTTTTTTGTTTTTGCTCTAATTTAAAAATATGTTTGTTCGTGTAGGTGCGTTTACACAGCTTTGAGTTGTTAAAACATTGTGAAAGTAAATGAAAACAATATTTAAAAATACTTTTCTCCCCCCACATAGTTCACATTTTATTCATTTAAAAATTATCGGAACGTCATAGAGCAAAAATAATATTTAGGTAATCATCCCTATCACCAGGTGCTATTACCTTGTAAAAAGAGTTAGGTACTTTTGTAACACCTTGCATAAAGCAATTTTTAAACAATTTTATTCCTGTAACACGTCAACATCTAAATGTAATTTTCAACAACTTTTGTTCTACGACTTTTCGAACAGCTCGATACTTTTTATTTATTGAACGTTTCTCAGGCCGTCTTGCACCACTACTTAAATGCTACTTAAGTCGCCATTTAAATCGACTTTTGTATGTTTTTTTTTGTAAAATGCTGCTTAAACTACATTTAAGAAAGGGGTGCAAGACGGCCTTAGTCTTTAAAAGTTTGCATTTGCACCATTTCGTCGCTGCCTGCGCGGTGCGCTTTCGTGCCCCTCCTCTCTGTACCACCTCTCCAGCTTCTCCTGCTCCCATTTTGTTACTATACAAGCCAAAAATCTTGCAAATAATTTCTTTATGAAAAAAAAAATGCATAGTACCAAAGTCATAGTACAAAAGTTATTGGAAATCACATTTAGACGTTATCAGGAATAAAGCTATTTAAAATTACCGTGTATGCGAATATTAAAAGGTGCTACATTCGACACATAAATAAAAAATAAACTATTCATAACAGTAACAACTATAGAGAGTCCGACAATGAAGCGACGACGCCCGATGCTGTAGATCCGCCGTACGCTAACAGACAGCGGTGTCAGCGGGTAGCGGCTAGGGTGGCCAAACAAAACAGGTATATTATTAAAACGGTGTAACCTACTGTAAAGTTATATTGTTATAGCTTTTATATTTTTTCTATTTCAAAAAAGTTATTGGAATGTTATATTGTTATAGCTTTTATTTTTTTCTACTTCAAAGAAGTTACATAATTATGTTACTTTTTGTTATGTCGGGATAGCCGACAATGTTATACATTGATATCCTTAGTAATTGTGTGATAAAATTCTAAAAATAAAAGTAAAATAAAAAAGAGGGAGAATGATGTGGGAGTAGAAGTTATAAAAAGCAAGCCAAAAGGCACTAGTTTGTTTTATGTTAGTTAAATTAATATTAAAGGGGATGATGTACTGTATGCTTGTGATTATTCTGTGTGGCAACACTATAATAGTACATAACTGCCGCGGTCTTTAATGGGTGCGTTTCTGGCACGCTTTTGATGGCCGACAGAGCGCAGCGTAGCGCAGCTCAAGGCCTTCACAGCGTGGTCAGCATTGCAGCCCTTGATGGACAAGCTGAAATGAAGGCCGAGACCGAAGGTCGAGGCCTTTATAGCGCGGACAGCAAGGGCTGCAATGATGACCAAGCTTGACGGCCGAGAGCGTAGCTAAGCTAAGCTCGAGGCCATCATAGCGTGGCCAGAAGCGCACTCATTGCAGACCAAGGCTTGTATAGTGCTTTACTCAAACAATGCGAGTAATTTAAATAGAATCAGCTTACCTTTTGTCTTAGTTTACTTTCTGTTGATTTTTCATTCCGCAAACTTTTCGTAGATAAACTTGTATTTTTCCTTTGACTTCGGTAGCAATAGGTACCTTTTAATATCTTATTTCGCTTCCTTTTTATGCTCGGCGTTGTTAAACACATTGAATCGGAGGATTCGTTGCTTGAAGAGTTCACTTTTATTTACAACAAAAACAGCACGCACAGAAAAAATCACTTCGAACAACGCGCGAAGCGGCGAAAACAATATGGCCGCGCTTTTTTTTTGCCAGCACCCAAACAGCCAAATTCTAAATAAATACTTTTTGTGCCTGACTTTTGAGTTCTATTTTTGAAACATAACTCGACATTAATGGATTTTCATACAGTTTTTCTGGCCGCAAAACACGACATTAATGAAATTCCATACAACTTTTCTGGCGCCTAATCAAAGTAGCCCGCAAGTCCTCCTTTGCTCAAAGAAGGTTGTCGAATTAATGACCACATTACGAGCTTTTTTGAGTAAAAAATTAAGCAATCTTGTCCAACCATCTTGACTTTCACCACTAGCATCTTAAATTTGTATCTTGTAGGGGATTCAGGGGGTGGATTCAGGGCATGCGGCTAGGTCTGCAGCCAAAAACGTAATTGGGTTATGTCGATACCTGAGCCGGGGGTGACCCCTACGGCAAAATTGACACTAGACTAAACCAGACTGATCCACTCGTCAACATATCTTGTATTTGATTTCAAGACTGGCGCTGGCACTGGCGGGCCGGATTTGGCCCGCGAGCCGTAGTTTGGAGACCCCTGATCTAGAAATTAGCCGACAGAACTAAAGAAAGTTAAACCATTACCGAAGACGCTGGCGGGACGATCTCGACAAATACATGCCGTAGTAGTCTGAAGTGACCCAGGAACGAAAAGTCTGGACTGAAGTGGGGGAGGCCTTTGCCCAGCAGTGGGACACTAAAACCGAGCTACGTAAAAAAAAAAACGAAATATAAATCATGTTTGTACCTAGGTATATTATAGTTCCTTGGTTTGTCCTTCCTTTAGTACAACATATTTTATTTTATAGGGCAAGTAATTTTACAGTTATACTTATTTATTTAATAGAATTTGATCCGGTGTTCACGAAGTCCCGCTACGGTAAACCAGTGATCCAAGTGGGTCCGTACCGATTCAACCGATGGCACCGCAGCACGGCGGCTCGTGGGCGGTGGCAATGCACCAAATGTGCAAGTGGATGCAAAGCTGTCATCATCACTGTAGATGAAGAGATTGTTCGCATGAAATCTGAGCATAATCACTAGACGATTTCCAGAATATTACTAAGCAGGTTATATTGCATCATTGTAATTTTTCGACTGCGTGGGAGAAAACAGCTAATACTAATAAGTGTTTAATGTGATGTTTTTGAATGGAGTTTAATTTAGTTTCTAACCCACTTCCCAGTAAGATATTTTAAGTGTAAAAGCGAATGTTTGTGTGTGTCTGATACTCTATTTCTCTGAAATGTGTAATAGTTTACGCTAAAACAACAATAATATTTTAAAGATATATTGAGTTAGTCAGTATAAGTGAGTAAGTCAGCCAAAATACAGCCAAATTATCTTAGTCGCATAAATTCACGGGCAAAAGCTAGTCTGTCAACATCACGAAATCAACTTATGAGAATTCAGTAAAATTCCTATCAATTGTTTTTTGGATGATTATTGATTAAATACAACACCATTAAGAATGTTGTGATTTTTTAGGATTCGAGCATGAGCCAGTGTTTGCCACTTCTCGCTTCGGCCAGCCAGTGATTCTAATAGGACCTTACAGATTTAACAGACAGAGGGAAACCAAAGGGCAGGTGCGCTGGAAATGCACAAGATCCGCGACCGGATGCCGAGTCGTAATCCTTACTGAGAATGACGCCATCGTACAGGTTAACCATGAACATAATCATCAAGCAACCAAGACTGTATGAAACTCGGCTTAGATATCATTTCTCAGTAACGGATAAAAAAGGAAAATAAAAAGGACGTGTAATATCTAATATTTCCTTAGGTTTGCACGAGCACTGTACGTAATTAAACAACACTTTTATTTTGACCGATTTAACACAAGGCTATTCAGAGTCTCTGCCACGAGTTACGTCCGGCAGACCTACAGCACCTGCGAAGCAAATTTCATTGTGGCAAAACTGGTTTTGCCGGTGCCGTAGGTCTGCCGGACGTAACTCGTGATAGAGCCTCTGTGTTGTGTAACAGTAACCCCTTTACGCCAATTCAACCAATGACATTAGACTGCCGTCGTCGCTCTCGACGTATCAACCCTAGACACCTAACTTTCGTCGAAAAGACAAATACAGGTGCGCCGATCGTCGATACCTCGCTTACAAACTCAGTATTAGACAAGGTCTTTCGAAAGGCAGCCAGGTCAGTCAGCCACATGCTAGGATACCCCTTTTTTTTTTCAATTGGCTTATGTCGCGCGCGGTAAGAGCTACCCTAGACTGTGACCGACATATTTTTTTGAGATATAGAAAAAAATTTAGTCGAAATGGTTAGAGTTTGTGTATCTATTTTTTGTAATTCGTGTTTGTTCTTTTTTGCAGTTTTTGCCATACCTTGCGATTTGGGACGATTGATGTCTGATGAACGTATTACGCGTTTATTATTGGAAGAGGAAGATGTTAGTGCATCGGAGGGATCATCTGATGGCGAAATAGAAGACAATGTGGAGTTTGAAGATTTAGAAAGCGACACTCAAGATGATCCTTCTGAACATGGAGATAGCCCCTTGAACACTCAAGACTGCTCTTCACCTGCTCTGCTGGATAATGTGCAAACACCTCCTGCTCCATTGCAAGAGACTACAGGTAGTAATCCATCTATCTTGACCTTCTCACGAAGCAACATCCGCAGTCGCTCCCATCACGTTTGGGCTACCAGCAAAGTGCATAGTCCAAATATAACAGCTGGAATAAACATTCCACGTATTACGGGAGGACCTAGTCGTGCTGTAAGGGACATAGTGGAACCATTATTATTATTTGAACAGTTCATGACTGACCAGATATTTGAAAAAATTGTGAAGTGGACGAACTGCGAAATTTCGGTAAAGAGGCAAAACTATGAGCAAAATAAATCTACGCAGAATGACACAAGCAAAGAAGAGATCAAAGCTCTTATTGGTGTTCTGGTGTTAACTGCAGCTCTGAAAGGTAATCATCTGACACTGGACGAATTGTTCAACACAGAATATTCTGGTTCAAGATATGTGTCGTGTATGAGCAAAGAAAGATGCGTCTTCCTTCTGAGATGTCTGCGTTTTGATGATAAAACATTTCGCTTACAAAGCCAAAGGGACGATCCTTTTACACCCATAAGAGATATATGGGAATTGCTCATAGCTCAGTGCCGCCAAAACTATGTGCCTGGAACAAATGTGACAATTGATAAGCAGTTGTTGGCATTCCGAGGGAGGTGTAAATTCCGTATGTATATTCCAAATAAACCAGCGAAATGTGGAGTCAAGTTGGAAATGATATGCGATAGTGGCACAGGATATATGATTGATTGTACTCCAAATCTTGGAAAAGAGTCCAATACAGGAGGTGTGCCTTTGGCAGGGGACTTCGTAAAGGAACTTACCCGCAGTATACACGGCACGAACAGAAACGTTACAATGGATAACTGGTTCACGTCAGTACCTCTAGCGAATCAGTTACTTCAGCAGCCTTATAAATTGACGATTCTAGGGACATTGCGTGCGAATAAAAAGGAAATCCCAGAAGAAGTGAAGAACAATCGATCTAGAAACATCAATACATCGATGTTTTGTTACGACGGACCCCTTACGCTTCTTTCGTACAAACCTAAATCATCAAAAATGGTTTACCTACTGTCATCTTGTGACGAGGAAGGCTTAGTCAACCCCGAAACAAAAAAGCCACACATGGTTGAATTCTATAATAGTACAAAAGGTGGTGTAGACAAGTTTGACCAGATGTGCTCACTAATGTCATGCAGCAGAAAAACTAATCGTTGGCCAATGTGTGTTTTCTACGGCATGATAAATATATCATGTGTCAACAGCTACATCATTTACTGCCACAATGCTTCTATACTTGGACAAAAAGTAATGATTCGGCGCGATTTTATGAAGAAACTGCATTCGCAACTTGTAGAGCCCTGGCTGAAAAGCAGACTGGAAATTCGTACAATGGCGAGGCACGTGAAAGATAAAATCAAAGATATATTAGTTGGAAAGAACGATGAAGGTCAAGGTCAAGGTCAAATTTGCATTGACCTTCAAACAGTCAAGGCACCAAATACGAGAAAAAGAAAATATTGTGGCATCTGCTCTTATAAAAAAAGGCGCATGACGAAGTCCTCATGCTCAAAATGCAACACTGCGATTTGTGGTGAACATAAAGTGGATTTCTGCATACAATGTGCTTTCAAAAAGTAGTTTTGATATTTTTTGCTAAATTATACTGTTAAAGTTAAGTTTCGCCAAAGGCTATTTTTGTAGATTTATTTGAATTCATTTGTTAAACATAGTTTCTCATTTTGTTTATAAGTTTACAATTTTTTTTATAAGAAATATATTAACACAATACATTACTACATGTTTAACGTATTAAATGTAACGAAAAAATTTATTTACGTATAATATTTAATATACAACCCAAAAAGTGCTCCTCGAAACATCGTACAACGTATAAAGTTACAATCCGATCCGACGCGGTCGCGGTCGCCGGTCGCCGACGAAGAACCAACTTCATTAGATAAATGTTTTATTTTACCCTCTTGCTATTGCCTCGCTTGACCAATTGTGGCTTTGACTTCCGCTTCGGGGCATATCTCATGCAGAATTATTATTGTTGTTGCATTGTTTTGTTTGGATAGAGCGAAGTGTTAGTGAAATACAATATCTTAGCTGTTAGGATGGTATAATGTCCCAGGTACTGCAGTGTCCGAGTGATCTCATCACGCATCTAGTGTGAGTGAAGGTGCTACTGGACGCTGTATAAATCATCTCATTACGTACATACATCCAAAGGCCATACTTATTTCATCTCTTACTTTTGAAGATGACCAAAGTGAGAACATTTTGTGAAACTGGTAGTTTTTTTTAGGCTGAATGAACATTGCAATTTAATGATTATGTTAATTATATAATTTTTTTTCAGCTTACGAGCCAGTGTTTACGACGTCTCGCTTCGGCAAGCCGGTGATCCAAATGGGTCCGTACCGGTTCAACAAGCAAATTGGCGGGCGCGAGCCGCGCGGTCGCTGGGCCTGCACCGGCCGCGTCAAGGGATGCCGCGTCGTTCTCATCACCATGCATGACACCATCGTATTGGTCAAAAATTCACACAATCATTAAATGGTCACTTAATTTATCACACATTATGTCTATGAGAGTTATTTTTTTATTGTTTTCGATGAAAACTGTGCAATATACATTTCTTGGGTTCATCACAGCATCATTAACTGTTGAGATCACTAAGTCGTGTATTATCTATCATCTATGTCTTTCTGAAAGAAAACTGCTGTCAGGTTTTATTTTTTAGCCAGGTATAACAGGTTTAACCTTGGGCTTATTTTTTTAGACGGCCCCATATTCATGAGGTCACGCTTTGGAAAGCCTGTGATCCAAATTGGTTGTCACAGGTACAACAAATGCAGCAACAGCAACGGACCCCGCATACGGTGGAAATGCTCTAGAAGTACTTATGGATGCCGAACAATTGTATTAACAGTCGACGATGTTATTATACAGATAAAAAACGAACACAATCATTAAGCATTTGTAGTGTCTGCAGTGTTTTTATTTCGCAACTGTGTTATTTAAGGATCGACAAAAGCAGGTCTTTTTAGATCTGTTATTTGATTAAAAACGATAGCTTTTCTATCATGTCGTATAAATTATCCATTTTATTATATAATCATTTTTGTTTCCTTAGATGAGCCAGTTTACGGGACAAGTCGTAATGGCAATCCAGTGATCCTAATGGGTAAATATAGATTTAATCGGTGGGTGGGCAGTAAGGGGCCGCGCGAGCGATGGCAATGCACGAGATGCGGAGAAGGATGTCGAGCGACAATCACTACATTCGATAAAATTATTATTAAAACGATGTATGAACACAATCACTAAATCATTGAAATTGAAAAAATATATTTTTTTTTTTTACTTAGCCTCGGTGTTAGTGTCCCACTGCTGGGCAAAGGCCTCCCCCACTTCAGAGATGGACATCGAAGTCGAGGTAGGCCGCGAAGACGCTGGCGGGACGATCTCGTCAAATACATGCCGGAGTGGTCTGAGGTGGCCCAGGACCGAAAAGTCTGGAAAAAATATTGATTTCGGGAAATAACACAAAATAAAAACAAGCACAATAAGATTAAAATTAAAAATATTTACAAATTATCTTCCCGAAAATGGATCTAGCTCAGCTGAATGCCGTCTGAAGTAGTCTTCAGACGGCGCTGATTTTCAGCTAGCCCCATGTCACTGATCCATTTATACACATATTCATTAACTAGGTACATACACACATTTTTACACAGTTAATTTAGTTGTTGATGATCAATAAAGTGTTCTTTATCTTTGAACTTAAACTTTCGTAAGCACTGCACAGCACTGCGACCACCGACATAAATACAAGTGAGTTAAACCGTTTAATAAAGAGAAGAAAAAAAAAACTATCCGTCTATGTATCTACATTATACAGGGTGTTAATTTGCAAGCGTGCCATATTTAAAGAAAAAAATGTAATTCATGTTACCAGCTAATGTAGCCTACTCACAGTCTCACAGATTCAAGGAAACCGAAGATAAAAATTAAACTTCTTTTTAGGGTGTGAATAGGAATAACCTAAGTTTAGAGGTGCTATGACTACGCACGTATTGGGAAGAGACCGAGACCGCGTTGCCAAGTTGGCACCGATCGAAAGAGACAGCAATAACAACAACAAAACGGATGATTTCAGATCTCCCTTCCTACTCTCACGGGCTTAGGACCGACCAAACAAAATTTCTTTGGTAGGTAGGCGGTTAGTACGTAGGAAAATATTGCGCAAATGTGTTACTAGTTTATTTACAGGTAGGTAATAAAAAGTAGGAAGTAGATGATATACCCAAGTAGGTACTAACCTACCTTCAAATAAATCGATGATCTGGCGTAGTTAAAAATCTAAAAGTTAAAAAAATTACACCAATTGATACGCTATTTACAGGGTACTTACAATTATTAAGTTGTATGGAGCATTATTGTTCGAAGTGGCTAACATTCTGCGCTATGCACGGCGACACAAATTGCTTTTTCAATTTTGCAACACAAACACTTTTTTCACTAACAGTTTGGAAGGCAGAAGAAATAATCCTTTCACGTAACACAACCGCACTGTTCACTTCTCCCACACAAATAAAAGTCTAGGGGGGTAAGATCCGGGGACCGCGCTGGCCAGGCCAGTGGGCTTCCACGTCCTAACTCCTATCCAGCGGTCACCAAAAATATCATTTAGGTACTCGCGCACTTGGAGTCCGTAGTGCAAAGGAGCTCCGTCCTGCTGACAATTGAGGTTTTGATGAACGTTCAATGGCACGTCGCCCAACATCTCATCAACGATTACGAAACGGCGGCGGCGGCGGGCGGCGGCGGCGCGGCGCCGGCGGCCGGCGCGCGCGCAAAGGTAGGTAGTAAAGGAGCGTGCGCTACGTGCACACGTCACAAAGGATATCCGGTCACTGAGTGCCTGGCGGGCGGCGGCTAGGCTGATTGATGGGGCCCGCTCGCGCGCGGCGGTGTGTTTGTTCTATTCTATCTACTGTTAACGGCATATGCCGCTCCCGCTCGGGCGGGGTGCGAATGTGTGCGAGTTGTTGCCAAACCGTTCGTCGTTTCATTCGTCTGGTGAACACTAAAATTTAGGGATGGGTGAGATATTTCGATGTTAGAGGTGGGCGTTGTCTTTATCGATAAAAATTGTGACGTCTGAAAAAGAAATAAAAAAAAATCGCCCCTTCTTTTATGATTGATTTTTGTTCTTTATCAGCAGTATAATCACGTCCTAAAATATGGCACGCTTGCAAATTAACACGTTGTATATATTTTTAATTGTTCAATAATACATGATATTTATTAATTTTTATGTCTTGAAGTCTTATTTAGTCTGGCATAGCAAAAAAAAACATAGGTGATTAAGTTACGTATCGTAATATTTCAGGGCTGTCTGAAGATATTTTTTTTCACTTCAGTTTATTTATTCTGCTGTGTTAACTTAGAAAATATTCCGGTAACTCTGTTCCATTTATTGACTTTAATTGTAAATATCTTTCGTTACTTAGACTGCCTAAAGTTTACGACGTCTCGGTATGGAAAGCCTGTGATCCAAATGGGTCCATACCGGTTCAACAAGTGGAGTCGTAGCAAGGGGACGCGCGTGCGTTGGATCTGTACTAGATGCGCTAATGGATGTCGGGCTGCGATCACCACTGTCGAAGATGTTGTTATAAGAATGAAAAATGAGCACAATCATTAAAGATCTCATAATATCTTATACAAGGTGTTACAAAAGTACCTAACTCTTTTTATAGGGTGTGTAACCTACTGGTCAACAGGATGTCAAATCTGTAAAAAAAAACAATTTTAATTTTATAACCTCAAAATTTAAAAAAAATCATATTTTTTTGTTTTTGTTATTAGCTCAAATTTAAAAATATGTTTGTGCGTGTAGGTGCATATACATAGCTTTGAGTTGTTAAAACATTGTGAAAGTCAATGAAAACAATATTTAAAAAATACTTTTCTCCCGCCACATTGTTCACATTTTATTAATTTAAAAATTAACGGAACGTCATAGAGCAATAAAAATATTTAGGTTGTGATCCCTATCACCGGGTGCCATTACCCTGTAAAAAGACTTAGGTACTTTTGTAACACCTTGTATTACCATTTTAATATAAGATAATATAACCAATATAATTTCGCAGTGTATGTTATAAAGTAAATGTGATTTTAATTAATTATATTATGTCTCCTGTCCTGGCTGAAGTTGCATACGATTATGTATGTATATTGTGTTAAAAAAATTGTTTATTTTAATTTTTATTGAATCCCATAACGTTTATTTTACGCACCGTCGACGCGCGTTTAATCTCTTTTTGCGAAATTATGAATTATATTGCAGTAAAAAAAGTTAATTCTCGCCAACAAAAAATACTTACACCACGGAGCGTCAAAAAAAACGCCAAGTGTATGGGATCAGGACAAGATTTTCTACGATAAATTGCGTAAAAAATTAATATCGAATAATTATGATCGTTTGTTACTCAGGTGAGCCAGTGTTCACGACCTCCCGATGTGGAAAACCAGTGATCCTTATCGGTCCATATAGGTTCAATAGACAACTCAGTAGCAAGGAGCCTCGAGTGCGATGGTCCTGTACCAAGTCTAGCGCGAGGAAATGCCGGGCGTCAATACACACGAATGCAAACGTTATTATTGAAATAAATAGTAACCACAATCATTGAACAAATATACAGGGTGTTAAAAGACCGCCAACAGACCCGAAAGCCACGCATACTAGACACCGAAACAAAGTACTTTTTCGATAAATTATTGCTGGGAAATGATTTTGGTTTTTTAGGTTATAATTTTGAAACATATTTTATCACGCAATGGACGTGTAACGCATAGAAGTCATATTGCGCAAGCGTAGGTTATGTTACTTAAGCTGAAGTGCCGATGTTTAGAATACATTGCGGGTTGCAATTTTAACGTCGTTTTTTGTAAGAAATATTCGTATTTTTGATATGGCTTCTTGAGAAGGTATGTTAAGAACTAGATACTGTATGCATTTCTGCAAAAAAAAAGTTTTGAAAAGTCCGACTTTGAACCTCATTATCTCGAAAACCGTTGATTTCCCAGGCATAGTTCCTTGGGCAAAAATGTTCCTTATGATGAGGACAATACGTGGTTTCCCACTTTGTTGGCGGTCTTTTAACACCCTGTAGAAAAATAATAACAGTGTCAGGAGTCAGGGTTTTTTTGACAAACGCTCGGGGGCCCGCCGCCGCCGCCGCCAGTATTATGGGTATCTTTCCGTCGGATGTGTCCGGGGTGGTCTGTTTAATTAATTATAGAATTTCGGTATTTTAGTGTGTTTTTTTGCTTTTTGTGAATTTTGTTTTTCTATTTTATTTTTGGTTTGCGTGTTTGTAAATTTTTGGATTTATATTTATTGTCATTTTTAGTAGCATTAATAAATGTATAACAGTGTCACAAAAGGAATGTAGAGTGAGGCACGGGCTCACAGTGCCAAAATTCATTTGCATTTATGTGAACCGACTGATACATGAGGCCATGGTGGGTTATTACTATTTAAGGAAAATTTGTTAATAATATAAGTTTCGCAGTTACGTTTACGTCTTGCTGAGTCCTTGGGTCAATCCGCAGAAATCCATCAATTGCGGAAATCCATGCTAATATTAAATGATTGTCATAGATGCTTTCTTTGTTTTATTTACATTATTATTTTTTTATGCATCGGCTGGAATAAACACTTAAGTCATCAGGCGTCTATGTGCCCGTTGATGTCATAGCGGTCTTTTTAACTTAAACTTGTGTGAAATTAAGTTATTTTGGTTGCGGAACCTTTACCAATCTTCGGCGTTTGCAAAGACTTGAGAAATAAGTCGTTTTTCTCGACTCATTATTTCAGACGCTCCGACGATAAAAGGTTCTTCTACTCTTTTTTTTTCTTATGCTTTTCAACTTATGAACCTGATAGTACTAATATTTTTTTAGAACAAGGCTATCAGAAAAGCCAAAATGTCGCCTTTGCACCACATGGACAGTCACCTACATTATTAGCATTGATTGAGCCTGCACAAAATGTTCCGGATCGTAGCATAAAAATAAAAAAAGAAAGAAAACTGAAAAGAAATCTTGGAAAAGCCTATGTTACAGTTTCAGGGAAGAACGTCACATGAAACCCTTACCGAGTTGTCGTAATAAATGCCGGGAAAAGATAAAAGACGAACAAAGACAAAACATATTCACAGATTTTTGTAAAGTTCGTCTCTTCAATGATGGCCATCCAGGAAAAACAAACCGAATGGCAGCGGCGAGTGGAAGATCCAGACAAACAGCGATTTAGGCAGGTGACATATAAACACCACTTTGAAATAAACTCTGAAACTATAAATATATGTCAGCAATGGTGGATCCAGGATTTTGGTTTGGCTTGAACCCAATGAGCGTAGGTTTTCAAGATAAAAAGGCATACAACATTTTGTTTTTGGGCTTGAGCTTGAGCCCCTTAGCGCCCCCCCCCCCCTAAATCCGCTAGTGTTTGTCAGGGTTGCTTTTTGAAGACTCTAGATATCACTGATAACCTTGACATAATTTTGTCAATGTTTCATTTCACAAACTATTGTTTTAACAATGACTAATAAATACAAAGAATTATTTGATATGCAGTCATTTTAAAAATGCATTATTTATTTTATGTTTAAAAGATAAAATTCGCTAGCTCGGTATTGAATACAAGCACTCGCTGCATTAAATAATTTTGCATTCTTACATAACAGATAGCCATTGTTTTCTTTGTTCTTTTCACTATTTACCATGTGAAATTTATTGCCACGTTCATGTCTTTTACGAAAAAAATATTGATCTAAACATTTATAATAAGTTGAAAAAATTCACTCAAAGTGGTTAAATGTAGTGGCAATACCAAAAATTCCAATGAGCATTTCATCTGCAAAGATGAACGCATTGGGTGGTGTAGATTAGTGCAAACAAATCACACCAGGTGGCGCCCCCCGTCCAGTTGACGGAGACTAGTTGAAGAAATTCGCATCGACAGTTACTTGACTCGGTAGCTCAATTGGTAGAGCGCCTGCACGGTATGCGGAAGGTTGCGGGTTCAAGTCCTGTCCCGAGTGAATTTTTTCAACTTACTATAAATGTTTAAATTATTCCCTAGCACGGGTTAGTGCTTTAGAAAAAAGCAAAAATATTGATCATTCACCTAAATTTTTCGACATAAGACAATACTTTGTACTTCCCCATGCAAAAAATTGCAATAATTCTGCCACGTCCAACAGAAATGAACCTGCATAGTGACTACTACCAATTTTGTTCGTTCGTGGCTCCGTTTTAGATACCTTCGCTAGCTCGGTATTGAATACAAGCACTCGCTGCATTAGATAATTTTGCATTCTTACATAACAGAAAGCCATTGTTTTCTTTGTTCTTTTCACTATTTACCATGTGAAATTTATTGCCACGTTCATGTCTTTTACGAAAAAAATATTGATCATTCACCTAAATTTTTCGACATGTAGGTAGGTAATCGTATGAGGTAGTGGCCACCCCTGGTGTCAGAGTTTTTAGGCCACCCAAAGGGTCTCTGACATGGCTTAACGATTGTTATTAAACAACAACAACCGGGACCAACGGTTTTTTCGACATAAGACAATACTTTGTACTTCCCCATGCAAAAAATTGCAATAATTCTGCCACGTCCAACAGAAATGAACCTGCATAGTGACTAAGACCAATTTTGTTTATATTTGATTCTTGAACTTGTCAGTGTTGGTACAAACACTGTCACGTGTATCACGTATGTTTCCAACTTATAATACTATGCTTGTCTTTTTGTCTTTTAACCACTTTTTTTTGTTTTTTATTTCTAAAGCACTAACCCTTTTTTGTCTTTTGTTTTGTTTTTTAGATGGATCAGTGTTCTACACGACATCCCGGTTTGGAAATCCCGCGATCCAAGTGGGTAAATACAGGTACAACAAGCACACTAGCTGTAAAGGGCCTCGATTCCGTTGGAGCTGTACTCGGGTTGCCAGCGGTTGCCGCGCAGCGGTCTTCACGCTGAATGACGCCATTGTAGCTATGAAGACCGAGCACAATCACCCTTAGTTAGGCAGTGATAGTTTATACAGGGTGTTAAAAGACCGCCGACAGACCCGAAAGGTACGCATACTAGACACCAAAACTAAGTACTTTTTCGATAAATTATTGCCGGGAAATGATTTTGGTTTTTTAGGTTATAATTTTGGAAAATATTTTATCACGCAATGGAAGTGTAACGCAGAGAAGTCATATTGCACAAGCGTTGACATAAAGTTGTGAACTTACGCTTGAAGTGCCGATGTTTAGAATACATTGCGGGTTGCAATTTTAACGTCGTTTTATGCAAGAAATATTTAAAATTTTGGTATGGCTTCTTGAGAAGAAATGTTAAATACTCGATACTGAGTAAATTTCTGCAATAAAAAAAGTTTGAAAAGTCCAACTTTGAACCTCATTATCTCGGAAACCATTGATTTCCCTGGTATAGTTCCATGGGCAAGAATGTTCAGTATGACGAGGACAATGCGTGGTATCCCGCTTTGTTGGCGGTCTTTTAACACCCTGTATACCATATTAAATTCATCTGTTGCATCTTTTCTCGGCGCAAAAGTCCTCTAAACTACAGGGAGCAATTGATTTCGATAGCCAAACTTAAATTTAAGCAGACATAGGCCCGGTTTCTGAATTGAGAATTTTACTAAGCAAATACTGTTACGGGACGATACTTACGTAGTTGCTTAGTGAATTACTCAATTCAGAAATCGGTAGCTAAGCAGTCTTTAAGCAAACATCAATCCAAACAACTTTTACAAGGCCAGACAATATAAGACAAAGAAACTGCATACTTTTGGTGCACACTGTCTTTACCTTTAGTGTTTTCTTGAGTTCAATTGCAATCTGTAGTTTCCCGCTATCAGCTGTCAAAAGCAGATTTCTTCCTGGAAAGGAAACTACTTACCTCATTTAGCAACAATTATCTTTTGACATTTGTTACGGGAAACTGAGTTAATATTTACGCGAAAAGACAAGCTGCAGGTTGATAATGCTTTTGATGTTATTTATGCCAGGTACGGGCCGGGACACACAATCTTTATTTATAATCGCGATTGAAATAAAAATCGTGGAGATCACGTGGAGTGTCCCCCTGTGTATTAAGATATTGTTAATTAAAAATTATGCCAACTATTTGAGTTTAAATGTTATTTTTAATCGAAAAACGTCATCAATAAAGCGCTTTGAAAATCTGGTTTAAATATGTATATTCGACCATTTCACCTAAAACTGGTAGGTACCATTTTATTGTTATTTGCTTTTTATTTGATACCATTTTATTTGCTAGCAATTAGTTTATTAGAATTCAAACAAGTGAATAATCATTTATTGATAACAAATAAACATTAATTGAGATAAAGGAAAATAAAAAGGAAATTATAAAAAAAGCCCTGTCCCAGGCCTGCATACGCTTGAAGGCTTTCTTATGCCCAGGCCACCGTGGCGGATCGGCAGGGTGGCCTGGGTCCAGCTTCTATCCTGTAAAGGGTAATTTAAAATTTCCGTTAGTGTTGATCAAATCAGTTTGTCGAGCGGTTTTAAAAGTGGGATGAATTGCCAAAACGTTGAACAGCGTACGCAAAAAGATGAGTTTCAGAGTTCCTCATAAAAAAAAACATTTAGCATGTCATTGTGTTATCGGTATTATTGATTTTTAAATTTGTCCAACGTTTCGAGACCCTCGCTCGTGCAAAATTATTTTCTTGTTCGTATTTTTGAGTTTATTTTTTACTTTTGTGTTTCCAAACACTGATTTCCTCCATCTCTTTATATCTAGCCGTGCCAGTGTTCACGACGTCCCGATATGGGAAGCCTGTGTTGCTATTGGGACGATACAGGTTTAACCAATGGAGTGGCAGCAAGGGGTCGCGCGGGCGGTGGGTCTGTTCGAGGTGCTCCAATGGCTGTCGATTAGTTATCATGACTGTTGATAATGTTATTTTGCAAGTGAGAAACGAACACAAACACTGAAAAAGTTATCTACGTACCTATGTTTAATTTAGTTAGACACCACAATTTTTTTTTTTATCGATGTGAAATAAAATAGAAACTAAATTATGTTTATTAAAGCAGCATACGCAATCTGGTGCAAAAATACTTAGCTCTTTTATTAATAGGTATGAAATCGAAATTAGTTGTAATCGATCGAAATATTATAATTTCATTAATCATTTTTTACTTTTTAGATTTAGATGATGGACCAGTACCAGTGTTCTCAAAATCTCGATACGGCAATCCAATGATCCAGTTGGGTCCAAACAGGTTTGGCAAATATAGTACAAAGGTCGATGGACGAAGCATAAGGTGGGTCTGTACTAAATGGGCGAAAGGATGCCGAGCGATCATTAACACGGAAAATAATGTCATTGTACATATTAGAAATAAACATAAACATTAAATAGGTTTTCGTTTGCATGCTGTTCGACTGTAAGTATATATAAATAAAAATAAAAAAAACTGCCAAAAAAAATTAATTTTTAAAAATTCAATCCTGTCTAACTAAAGAATTGTTGCAAATATTGTTCAACTTTCAATATTCTTCTGTAATTAACGCGCACAGTGGATCGGTTCGAGGTGCTCCAATGGCTGTCGAATAGTTATCATAACTGTTGATAAATTATTTCGCAAGTGAGAAACGAACACAATCACTGAAAAAGTTATTAAGTTATCTACGTATGTTTGTAGTATGTGTAAGACACCAAAAAGTTTTTAATTTTTGTGTTACGATGTGAAATAAAATAGAAAATATATTATGTTTATTAAAGCAGCATACGCAATCTGGTGCATGAATACTTAGCTCTTTTATTAATAGTTATGAACTCGAAAATACACTAGTTGCAATCGATCGAAATATCATAATGTCATTTATAATTTGTTACTTTTTAGGTTTAGATGGTGGACCAGTACCAGTGTTCTCAATATCTCGATATGGCAATCCAATGATCCTGTTGGGTCCAAACAGGTTTGGCAAATATAGAACAAAGGCCGATGGTCGAAGCATAAGGTGGGTCTGTACTAGATGGGCGAAAGGATGCCGAGCGATCATTAACACGGAAAATGATGTTATTGTACATATTAGAAATAATCATAAACATTAAATAGGTTTTCGTTTGCATGCTGTTTGACTGTAAGAATATGTAAATAAAAAAAACTGCCAAAAAAAAATTTAATTAAAAAATCCATTACTGTCTAACTAAATAATTGTGACAAATACTGTCCAACTTTAAATATTCTTCTGTAATTAACGCGCACAGTGGATCGGTTCGAGGTGCTAAAATGGCTGACGAATAGTTATCATGACTGTTGATAAATTATTTCGCAAGTGAGAAACGAACACAATCACTGAAAAAGTTATTAAGTTATCTAGGTATGTTTGTAATATGTGTAAGACACCAAAAAAAGTTTTTAATTCGATGTGTTACGATGTGAAATAAAATAGAAACTAAATTATGTTTATTAAAGCAGCATACGCAATCAGGTGCATGAATACTTAGCTCTTTTATTAATAGTTATGAACTCGAAATGTATGCACTAGTTAGTTGTAATCGATCTTAATATTATAATGTCATTAATAATTTGTTACTTTTTAGGTTTAGATGGTGGACCAGTACCAGTGTTCTCAAAATCGCGATTCGGCAATCCATTGATCCAGTTGGGTCCAAACAGGTTTAGCAAATGTAGAACAACGAGCGATGGACGAAGCATAAAGTGGATCTGTACTAAATGGCCAAAAGGGTGCCGAGCGTTCATTAACACAGAAAATGATGTCATTGTATTTATTACAAATAAACATACACATTAAATAGGTTTTCGTTTGCATTTTGTTTGTATAAAGTAAATAAGGCTGTTAGTATATTTAAAATTTGGGCAAAACAATAAAAAACTGCCAAAAAATATAAAAAATTCATTACTGTCTAACTAAATAATTGTGGCAAATATTGTTCAAATTTCAATATACTTCTATAATTAAATTAACAATTCATTGCTGTCTTAAGAATTGTGGCAAATATTGTTTGGACTTAAATATTCTGCTCTAGATAAGAATATTATTAAGTAAATATTACTATAAGGTTAAAAATTCGCTCGCGGCAGGACTTGAACCCTTAGGTATAATAAATATTTAAATGTTTCCCTTGGCACTTACCCATTTTAGAATAAATAAAGTAGTTTTATATCATTACGTTTTAGGGCAAAGGTTCCATAAATTACGTGAGATGTTTAAGGGGGTGAGGGGGTCGAGTCAAATCTCATCTAATCTTACGTTGGAGAAAGGGGGGGTCTCGGCAAATATCACGCAATTTTTTTTCTGATTGAAACAACAAAAAATATATACTATTTTGATCCATTTAATCATTTAATTAAATTCTTTCCTTATAAAAAAAATATTACACTTATAATTAATTTCTCAGCAATATTGATTATTACTAGTCTTAACTCATCATCATTATATTTAAGAGTTATCCTCTTGTCGGTGCAGCATTCTCCATGCACTTCGATCACAGGCCAGTTCCTTTGCAGCCTGGTACGTCACGACATCCACCTTCTCTTAAATAAAAGCACTAAGCATTTTTCTTTTCTTTTTGTAATAACAATCCAACGCGTTTACGTAAGAAACCCACATTTTGAATTATCTCACGTGAGATTGGGGAATGGGGGAGGGGGTTGAATAAAATCTCACAACATCTCACCAGGGGGGGAGAGAGGGACAGAAAAAAAAAACACCTCACGTAATTTATGGACGCCCCCAAAGTTACATGATTTTAATATTTATTATAATACAATACAGGAT
The DNA here is from genome assembly GCA_949319315.1 of Zelleria hepariella. NCBI lineage: Eukaryota > Metazoa > Arthropoda > Insecta > Lepidoptera > Yponomeutidae > Zelleria > Zelleria hepariella. The sequence continues at coordinate 13,443,683 of OX439388.1, forward strand.
TTATTTGAGGTATATAAAGGTTCCTAAATAATTGACAGTGGTCTCCACAAAGGCAAATAATCGGTCTAGTGGCGGCCGAAAAAATATTAATTGTTCTAATTACCGTAGCAAACTATCCGTTCCTGGTTTTGAACTCAATTAAATTAAATTTAATCATGATTAAAACATATAAAACTATGACTGTACAGTACAGTAAATGAAAAAGTATTGAAGTACCAACAATATAAGTAAGTGATGTCATGATTTTAGTATACATTTTATTACCTTAGTCTTATACAGGGTGTTATTAAATTATTGCAAAATTATTACAAAATCTCTTACATCCCAACTTATTGTTTTATGCATTTACTTATTAGATATCTTAAATACAATTTTATACAGGGTGGCCCAAACATAGACGTCAAGCGAGAAAATATAGATAGCTGACACCGAGGGCTACCCGAATCACCCCCATGTATGTTCAGCCATTTTTTGTCGTTTAGAAGTTATGAGGCTTTTAAGGTTTTTTTGAAAAAAAAATACCTTACATTGGATTTTATTTTCAAACTTTTTTTCTTTTAACTTTTCAGCGATTTTTTTTATTCTTCAGAGTCTCAAATAAATTATCTATCACCAAAAAAATAATGATCAGCTGTGGACTTTTAGAAGATACCGGAATTTTGATCCAAAGTCCAAAAATTTTGTTTTCAAGAAAACATCACTGAAATAGTTAGTATGAGGAAAAAAATAAGTAGAGGTCTGAAAGACTTTTTATTGATTTTAAAAACTTTCCCAAAGCCACATTCTTCAGAATAATACCAAAAACCTGTCACTTTATAGGACTTTTATTCAAGTAATTTGCGATCAAAGTCGAAAAACTGAAAACTGAACTTCTAAACGACAAAAAATGGCTGAACATACATGGGGGTGATTCGGGAAGCCCTCGGTGTCAGCTATCTAGATTTTCTCGCTTGACGTCTATGTTTGGGCCACCCTGTATAAAATATTGTAATTCTTGGATTAGAATTACTTTTTAGCCGCCCAAAATCTATGACGTATGCAAAAAAACTAACCTATTTCTCGCTTACCGTTAATTCGATAACACTTTGTATAAGTATTTAAATTGTTAAATTAAAGAAAGGCTTGTGAGTGTCGACAACAGCGTACTCTAGTTGCGTGAATTGTATCTTAAGGCCGGACGGCATCTTTTTCCATATTATTTGCATGTGTCACCTTTTAATAAATTTTTGGTTTTGTTTTGGTTTCAAATAATGTCTTCTATTCGAAATTAGGATATAATTATTATATAATTTTCTATAAACAAGTTTTTTTTAAATCCAGTACATCCACGTTCCAAGTCATTTGACTGAAAGTACGGCCAGTAATACGTACAGCGACATGCTCGGATACCCCATTGATGCACTTCTTTTGCCGCGTGGGGTAAGAGCTACCATGCGGTGGGTATCCTGACGTGTTGTGGACCTACTTGGCCCTCCAATTTAATTTTCCTCGTGATAAATCTAGATCAATGGATACGAAGTGAAACTAATGTAAACGTGCGTGCTTACGGAAGTTTAAGTGTAAAATAAGTAACTAATCCATTTTTTTCCGTAGATGAACCTGTATTCTCAAAATCTATACGCGGCAATCCAGTGATCCAGTTGGGTCCCTATAGATTTTGCAAAGTGGTAGGCAAAAAACACAAAGGACCACTGATAAAATGGCGCTGCATAAAAAGTAAGAAGGGATGCCGAGCGGCTCTCAACACGCTTGATGACGTCATTAAAGAAATCAGAAATGTTCACAACCATCGTTAGAGTAGTGTGTTCGTCAAGGATGCTATCGTATATTTTTTTATTGTGACAATGCTCCCATCCTATTGTATTTTTAGTGAAATTAAGTATGGTTGTATAAAAAGCCAGCCCGCATGAATGAAAATGCCACATTGATACAAAGTGTAGTAAGTATCTTAGCTGCTTCACTAAATCAAAGTTAATATAAAATGTTATAATATAAGACAGTAGGTGCCATTTCTTTTTTCACAGATTTTTTTTTCTTCCCTCGCTCCAATGCTTTTATTTTATTTATTTAAAACCGTGAAATAGAGAAACAATCTTTTGAAAATCTTACTTGTATCAAAGAAAGATAATACGATAAAAAGTCGGATGGGGCTCTGTCGGGGCACACGACCCTTGGATTAAACGTGAAAGTGCGAGTCGTTTTTAATGTTAATGTGTAATATTGAAAGGAAAACTACTTTTATTTATACAAGGTGTTACAAAAGTACCTAACTCTTTTTACAGGGTGTAACCTACTGGTCAACAGAATGACAAATATGTAAAAAAAAGTTGAAAAAAACAATTTTTATTTTATAACCTCAAAATTGTAAATTTTTCATAACTTTTTTGTTTTTGTTATTAGCTCAAATTTAAAAATATGTTTGTGCGTGTAGGTGCATTTACATAGCTTTGAGTTGTTAAAATATTGTGAAAGTCAATGAAAACAATATTTAAAAAATACTTTTCTCCCGCCACATCGTTCACATTTTATTAATTTAAAAATTAACGGAACGTTATAGAGCAAAACAAATATTTAGGTTGTGATCCCTATCACCGGGTGCTATTACCCTTTAAAAAGAGTTAGGTACTTTTGTAACACCTTGTATATTACACATTAACATTAAAAACGACTCGCACTTTCACGTTTAATCCAAGGGTCGTGTGCCCCGACAGAGCCCCATCCGACTTTTTATCGTATTATCTTTCTTTGATACAAGTAAGATTTTCAAAAGATTGTTTCTCTGTTTCACGGTTTTAAATAAATAAAATAAAAGCATTGGAGCAAGGGAAGAAAAAAAAATCTGTGAAAAAAGAAATGGCAACTACTGTCTTATATTATAACATTTTATATTAACTTTGATTTAGTGAAGCAGCTAAGATACTTACTACACTTTGTATCAATGTGGCATTTTCATTAATGCGGGCTGGCTTTTTAGTCCCACTCACCTAGCCATAAAATTTTAGTCCGAATTTGTTTGACATGGTGAAAGTTGATTGTATGTAAAAGGGATGGTCACTAAAAAGACAGACCGTTTAAAAAAAGAAAGGTATTGGATGTTGCTACTACATTTTTATGTTAGTATAAGTACTAAGAAAAAATCGTGTCGTGATCCAGGGAATGACAGAGCTAGGGAATGGAAATTATAAATGTTTTTTTTTGTTCACGTATTTTTTTAATTTGTAATTAGTTTGTACTTGTGATTTTTTTTACTGATTGATTGGTTTTTACTTATTTATTCACGTCGAGATAGGTGACTAAAGTCTATCCCATCATCTTAGTCAGTAAACTGACAGGTGGAACTGTCATGTTAGTGAAAAATTCAGTCATTTTACTGACTGAGATTATAGTATAAACTTTAGTTGCGACCTCGTCCGGAGGTCTGAGTCATGGAGGAGAGATGATGCTCGCGTGGTGGCTATCGTTCTCTCACTGCGTGCCCTTACCGTACTCGTTGCATTGTAGACGAGGATCGTTTCTCCTCCATAACTTAGACTTCCGGACAAGGTCGAAACTATCCGGCTCCCGACGACGTTAACTAAAGTTAGTGAAACCTTTAAATAAATATAAAATTTGCAGTGCATAATATTACGAAAAAAAAAGTTTTCATTAATTGTGTAATTTGTTTCCCTAAAATACTGTCCCTGTTGGGACATAAAATGATTTCAAAATTAAATACGGGTTGTTGTGTAGTCATAGTATTTTTATTTTTAATTATACTTTTTTCGAATTTTAAAGGTTTTTTTTGTACCTAATAGAGCTACTATTAAGGAACTGGAAGCATCGTCTGTTCTACTAATTATTAGTTATGACCCAAAGTGTCAGCACGTTTAATAGCGAACACGTTTATTTAATGACAATAATAATTAAACGACATGGAGAATGGCTTACAAATACAAATACAAATTTAACATAGATACTTGGTTACCTAAATATGCAACTGCAATTATTTAACTTAAGAACTTTTTCTTTTAATTTAATATAACGTTTCCTATCTTAGATGAACCAGTATTTTTGACAACTAAGACGGGAAAACTGATCATCGAATTGGGTGAACACAAGTACAGACAAGATTATAGAAACAAAGGAACGCGTGCAATTTGGCGGTGCCTAAGAAGATCTTATACTGGGTGTAAGGCGACACTTACGACAGTGGATAATATAATCGTTGCGATAAAAGATACACATTCACATTGAAAAAAAAAAAAAGGCAAATACTTATTATTTCAAACATTAGTAATAAGTTTATTTCTTTAAGGCTGGAAGATAGCAGCGTGGCGGGAAATTCAAAATTTCTCAGTTTTTTTACATTTTGTAGCTAAACTGAGCTATTTTTGTTCAGCGATTTTTCGTTCGCGGCAATAACATAGTATTCTTTTCATTATTGTAAACAACAGGACAACAATAATTCAGCCGATTATGTGTCCTGGTCTACGAAGCAGTGGCACTGCCCAAAAAACTTGTCGTAGTCCACAAGTGCAGTGCCACTGCTTCGTAGACCAGAACACATAATCGGCTGAATTATTGTTGTTCTGTTGTTTACAATAATTAAGAAATCACTGTTTTATTGCCGCGAACGAAAAATGTCTCAACAAAAATAACTCAATTCAGCTACAAACTGTAAAAAAACTGTGAAAATTTTGTATTTACCGCCACGTTGCTATTGTCCACCCTTAAAATGTAAAAATTACATACCGTGGGCTGGGACCTCCTATTAAGTAAATAGATACCATCGTCCACCCTTAAAATGTAAAAATTACATACCGTGGGCTGGGACCTCCTATTAAGTAAATAGATACCTGTATCAGGAGGCCCCGAGTACTACCTACATTCGCAATTCTTGAAAACGTGATTATCGTCTTATTCTTATTTTGTGCTACTTTTTTAACAATAAACATCAGTAAAATACTTATTTATATTTACGGATATTTCCTTTCATTCCATTTACCTAAACATGCAGTATGTGGAGGCTGATGCTGACGCAGTCGATGGTGATGCTAGAGAAAGAAATACTTTGAATTGATTTGTCAGATGATTTTTGAAAATTTCAGAAAAACCAATACCTACTTACAGCGTCGTTGTTCGGCAAGCTAGTGATACAATTAGGTCTTTATAGATATAACAAGTGGTCTAGATGTAAAGGACCGCGCGCAACATGGCGTTGTTCCAGGATGACGTCTTCAGGCTGTCAATCTGTGATCGTCACAGTTGATGATGAAATTATTACTCTTAAGGGTAAACACAATCATTAAGTAAATTGATATAAATGTAGTAAAGGTGTGAAAGCTATGAGCAAAAATAACGCCCTGTATATTTTTAAAAGGTGAATTTCATTGTATTTGCCTAAAAAATAAAAACCTGCCCGTGTCCAATGCGAATCGGACGCGCGCACTGACAATTCCGTACCACCATAGGTACGGAACAAAAGTTGTTGCAAATCACATTTAGAAGTTGGGGTGTCTGAGGTTAAAAGCTTTTTAAAAATTGCCCTGTATACTGGCCGATTTAACGCACTTAATTTTGATTTTCATTTTATAGTCATTTGAGATTTTGCAATATTTCAGGACACCCAGTATTTTCAGTGTCGCGGTTCGGCAAGCCAGTGATCCAAATGGGTCTTTACAGATATAACAAGTGGTGTGGAAGTAAAGGATCCCGCGCAATATGGCGTTGTACTAGAACGACTTCCGGATGTCCAGCAGTGATCATCACAGTTGATAATGAAATTGTTACTATAAAGCGTGAACACAGTCATTAAAAAAATGTATATCAATGTACATATTGATAACTATATTGAAGGGTGTCATTAAAGCGTTGCGAAATAACACCATGACTTTGTTTTTTAATCTATTTCCTTTTACCCAAAACCGGCCAAGTGCAAGTTTTTTTCGCACTCGATTTAGATTGAGATTTTGTCGTGATTTGTGATTGTGAAATATTTCAGGACACCCAATATTTACGTTGTCGCGGTTCGGCAAGCCAGTGATCCAAATGGGTCCTTACCGTTATAACAAGTGGTCTGGAAGTAAAGGACCGCGCGCTAAATGGCGTTGCTCAAGGATGACTTCAGGTTGTCCGGCTGTGATGATTACATTTGAAGATGAAATTATTTCTGTACATCATGAACACAATCATTAAGTCAATGGATAATTTAATAATTATTATGGTAAATTTCTATTAGGGTGGATGAAGAATCACTTTGTTAGTGTATTTCGTAAAAATTGACCCAAGTTGATTATTTTTGTTTTTAATATAGGTATGTATCATTAAAAATACATCAACTTGACTAGTTTATTGTCAATACTTAAGTAGGAATTTGAATGCATAATTAAGTTTTTTTACTCACGTTTTCATAACAATTGCATATCTCCGTGAGAGGAACAATTCCACCTCTCACAGTCCCTAGCCATCCGCATCCATGGACCCTCCGCCGCTGTTTCATGTCATCCGAAATTGTGGATATCGGACTATATTTTTAGTTTCCTTGATCTAAAAAAACATTTTAGACATTGTAGAAACTCAATGTGTTAAATACTTGAGCAAAAGCCATTGTAAAACAATAGAAGATTGACCAAGCTAATGAGTTAACCGTCTGACTCGTCAAGTAGAGCAACATGAGCCTACCTTTCGTTCGGCTCGCTCGGAATAGGGACACATGTGTCCTTAGCGCGATACCAATAAGTTGCTCTAATTTTCTGGGCGATAATAAGCGAGTGCAACCGATCCGAACTAATTTTCCGAATTTTCGAAAAAAAAACGTGTCCGAACGAATTAGTCCGGGTTCCGAGCGAGCAAGATCATAAAAATTGAGGCGCTTTTTACAAGAACAACCTTTGTCCCCAGAGTAAATTTGGCGCTTTTTGGCCAAAACAAGCAAACCTTGGTGATTTTTGTAAAATTGTACTTTCCGATGGAATAACTGAGGACAATGGAAGTTTTTGTAAAAACTGATTAGTGGGGCTAATGCAGTTTGTTGAACAGTGTTGATAACGGAAATACGTTAAAATTTAACATTGGCTGTTCTTGTAAAAAGCGCCTCAATTGTTATTGATTTTTTCAGAGCCAACATTTACAACATCTCGTTTCGGCATGCCGGTGATCCAGATGGGTCGCTACAGGTTCAACAAGTACCTTCACGGTAAAGGGCGGCACACTAGATGGCGTTGTTCGAGAGTGTCAAAGGGCTGTCGAGCGCTAATAATTACAGAAAATGATTTTATAACCCTCATGAAACATCAACATAATCATTAACGTTTCGTCAACATTTGTGATAGATATTAAAATGAAAAAAATACAATTAGTTTATTTACAAATAAAAAAACTTAATTTATACAGCGGCGTCTTCACTCAATATCGTAATTTTCAAACTGTAAAAACTAGGTTAGTAGGCAATTTCTAGGTAAGGATAGTTATAATTTTTCATACGAGTATAGTTTCGTTATCTTGTAATAAATAATCATTAAAACATTATACATTTCTAAATAACAATTTATTATAGAATAACATAACACAGAATTTTTTAAGCGACAATGTTATGCTTGTCATTATAAATCACATATTGGATGATTTTGAAAAGCGGAAAACATCTATCTGCCATGTTCTGATTTTACAGCGGCAACCAGTTATCCACGTAAAGTAGGTGTCTTTTTCAATTATTTTTTTATAAAACTAAATTTGTCATCATAACCATTGGATTACAGGAGGGGCAGTGTTCTCGATATCCCGATTTGGCAAACCAGTGATACTAATAGGACGGTACAGGTTCAACAAGAGGGCGAACTACCAAGGGTCGCGCGTGCGCTGGCAATGCAGTCATACGGCCTTAGGCTGCCGAGCTTTCGTCCTTACCATTGATAGTGTCATCATGAACTTATCTCACGCTCATAATCATTAATAGAAACGACCGACTGAAAACCTTTTTATGAGATTAAATTTAACAACAATTAAAATAAATTAAAAACCAAATGCGTTTAAAATACATTTACAAATCCGTTGTGGTACAATTCGGTTACCTCGGCTAGAAAAACACAAATAGGCGTTCATGGTGTATTTTTCGAACGAGACAAAGCATACCAATACCTTGTTATGACAATACCTTCAATTACTGCCCTAAGTAAAAAACAAGGTTTTCCTCTATACTTAAAAAAAACTTTATAGTACAAATTATTACCTCTAAATAGTATCCTCTGCAAATAGTAAAGTCAAATGATTGAAAAACAGGCTGATAGGGCCAATTTAATGGTAAGACTTAAAGGGTCAATTTAATGGTAGAGGTACATAGTAAATTCGGCGTTTTACAGTAAAATTAAGTTTAGAACAGTTTTGTCTAGCCTCTGCACTATTATATTGATTTTTCTGTGTGTAACAGATGTGGCAGTGTTCACAACGTCCCGGCACGGCAGGCCTGTGATCCAACTGGGACGATACCGCTACAACAAGAGAGGATTGGGCGACCCTCGATTCAAGGCACGCTGGATTTGTTCATGTTACCCAAAATGCCGTGCCCACCTAGTAACTGTGCAACAAGACATCATTTTTAAGAATGACCAACACAACCACTAGACTAGACACCTTACTTACTGAAATATATTGTGATATTTTTAAAATTACAAATAAAAATAAACATATGAAAAATAATATGTTGATCTTGTTTACAATACTTAATGCCCTAATATATTTTTTGGTTATTTTTATTTATTTATTGCATATTTATACTGTCCTTACAGGTCATCCAAAATGACAGATAATATTGTACTAATAAATGATTAAATTAGAAATTCCCTAGTCGCAAACAAAATTAAATCTTAATTATGACACAATAATAAAAAGATACTACGTTTTCATGTTTTTTTCTGTATGTAACAGATGAGGCAGTGTTCACGACGTCCCGGCACGGCAAGCCTGTGATCCAACTGGGACGATACCGTTACAACAAGAGTGGATCGAGCAACCCCCGATTGAAGGCACGCTGGAATTGTTCACGTTACCCCAATTGCCGTGCCCACCTAGTGACTGTAGAACAAGACATCATCTTTAAAAATGATCAACACAATCACGAGCCTAGATACCTTACTTACATAAATACAGGGTGTTAAACGACCGCCGACAGACCCGAAAGGAACCGAAAATATTAAAAATTTCGTAAAGCTTCTTAGGAAGAAATGTAACGTCCTTGACACAAAACACATTTCTAAAAAAAGTTAATTAAATTTCTGACGTTGAACCTTATAATCGTTGATTTCTTGGGCAAAAATGTTCGTTATGATAAGGACAATACGTAGTTTACCGCTTTGTTGGCGCCCGGTCTTTTAACACCCAGTGTATTGTGATGTTCTTAACATTACAAAAAATAAAGTTTATATGAAAAATAATGTGATGATCTTATTTACTTCACAGTTAATAAGATTGTATTAAATTCGTATTGAATATGGTAAAACCTATATAAATAACATACTTTCATAATTTAATTTTGATAGATGAAACTCCCGTATTCGGCATGTCCCGGCAAGGCAGACCGGTGATACAAATCGGCAAGTATAGGTACAACAAATACTGCCGAAGCAGTGGCGCGCGAGCACGCTGGGTCTGCAACAAAGATCACAAGGGCTGCAAGTCTACTATCATCACCTTTGAGAACGACATTATAAAGTACAACTACTGGCATAACCATTGACAGCTAACGATATCAACACCGAGCAGAGGAAAGGTAAAAACAATAATCATAAACATTGAGCGTAGAGCTCGTCTTACCCTGAAAGCAATGGAGGTGGAGCTCAGCTTGCCCTGAATACGTCGTAGCAGAATTTGAAGTAAATACCAGTACTTTTGAAAGTGGAGAAAGCTGTTTATAAAGGGATACTTAAATGATTATGCTGAGTAGTTACATTATTTATGGGAAGCAAGAAATTTCAAATGCACAAGTTTGCATCATTATCAGGGTTCTATGTATTTGACTATGTTGCTTTGTTGTCTGTTTTGCAATAAATAATGTAGGATAGAAAAAGCTGAAAAAGACTCTTCATTACATATGAAACCAACTCTGAACTCGCCACGCCAAATCTCGGCAACACTTTGACCGATTTGGCAACCCCTCGACCGACCGATTCGCCGGATTGTTCAAGTAGACTCGAAGAACTTCTCTCGCTTCGTTTGCTCGTTCAATTAGTTCCTTCTGTGACACTTCGGTACCTGTGGTGTCCGTCATGTTGTGCTCGAAATGAATAATTTTGATCTCAATAAGTAAGTTACATACTTACAGTTTCTTAGGAGCGTTAGTTTTCGGTGTCTCTCGGATGGGCAAACCCGTGATCATAATGGATAGTCACCGCTACTGCAGAAGGAACCGAGGTACTGGTCAAGTCGAAAGGGAAGATGGCTTGTCCAGCCAGGCTGTTCACATACAACAGATTTCTTACTAGGATGAATAATGCACATAACCAATCGTAAGTGGAAATGGGCAGGAAATCTAGCGAGGTGGGAAGAGGAAAGATGGGTGGTGGACAAGGGCAGCAACAGAGTGGCGCCCGATAGCTGGACGCCGATATGTGGGAAGACCAGCAGCCCGATGGTCAGACGATATCGTTGTCGGCCGATGGTCGAAGGATGCGGATGGCGAGGTACCGTGAGAGGTGTCGCGAGTGGGCAAAGGCCTTTCCCCAACGGTAAAGAGAAGTCGGCTGATGATAATGATGATCACGATGATAAGGAGGCTGAATAAAATTACAATTTCCGTACGGTGAGTGATACTTATGCCTTATGCCGTACAAGTAAGAGCTACCATGGGGTAGGGTGTCGCTGGCAAGGATTGTCTAGTCTGCCTATTAAAAATAAGAAATTGATTAAGATAGTTCGTTTTAATGCGTAACCTGAGTGCGCCGCGATTATCTGATGATCAAGATTGCATCAACAAGACGGCAGAGTGCTTTGAATCGACAGCATAATGACATACATTGCTATTTCGTGCCACCCTGGTCACTGTCGACAATGAGATCTTCGTGTAGAAATAAAATAGTTTTGAAAATTATGTAGCTAGGTAAGTAGCATAATAATGCGCCATCCACCACGTTATTCAAGTTCGTTCGCAAACGGAAAACGCAAGCGTAAAGCCAACATAACCACTACAAAAGTTTAAAGCCAAGCCAACCACTGCAAAAGTTTTGTTGCTCGCAGATCCTGTATTCGCATTGTCGCACCGTGGTAACCCAGTCATCGAGCTCGGTTCGTACCGCTTCTTCAAACGCACTTACAGCCAAGGCAATAAGGTGCGCTGGATGTGCGCCCAAAGCAAGAAACTCCGATGTCCTGCCGTCCTGATCACTATCAACAACATGATAGTGAAGCAGAAACCCCACAATCACTAAATACACAATAATATCAAAACCAAGAGACACGTTCATTATTTTATTTCCAAAAGTACTTCAATTCTGGTTTTTGTAAACGCTTTCACTTAGTTTAATTATGTTGGGATAGCCGACCGATTTCGTTTCTCATTCGGAGACCATAATCATGGAGTAGAAATGGCCCTCGCGACGCCAATTATTCTTGCTGATTACCACTGACATAACTATTTTAGTGAAGCAGTTTCTTGCCAAGTGAAACCAGTAAAAAATGAAAAATTTGTCTGCAGAGCTCGTATTTGACACATCCATCCGTGGTCAACCAATCATCAAGATCCTTACCGCTTCAACAAGAGAAGTGACTATCGAGGCGAACGAATGCGATGGACCTGCGTCAAACACCACACGCTGCGGTGCCCTGCCGTCCTGATCACTGTCCAAAATATTCTGGTCAAGCAGATACCGCACAATCACTAAGGACTAAGGACACTTTACCACTTTATGACAACCAAGAAATGTCTATTATGTTATTTGCAAAGGTACGTAATAAGTATCGTCCATCATTGTTCAGTTCATGGATCAATATTGCAGGGTTTGCAGGCAGTAAAACGACGTGATAGCTTCTCTATTAGCTTTTATTTTAGCTCTCAACTTTCGTAAGCACTGCACATTTCATATCATTTCATTTTTCTTTCTCTCAACTCAACTTGACAGATGTAATTGAAATGCATGGTCTCGAAACGTTGGAAAATGTAAAAAGTTAATAAAACGAGTGTTAAATCCGTTAAAAAATGTGTTTAAATTATAGATGTAATAGAGTGAAGTGACACACAGCGCATTCGGAAGCAGTGCTACCCGCTTCTTACAACTTAATTATCAATGCCAACCTAACAATTTATGTTCGTTATCTCGTTGTGTTTCGTTGATAAATCATTTTCCTTGAAGCCAAGTCGACTCATTCACAAGCGAAATATTTATTTATTTTTTTGCCAACAGTACCAGTATTTGCCAAGTCCCGCTTCGGCCAGCCGGTCATCCAGATGGGTCCTTATCGCTTCAACAAGAGGAGTGATAGTGTAGGACCCCGCGTAGCATGGACCTGTGGCAAGATCAACAAGCTGCGATGTCCTGCTACCCTGGTGACGGTTGACGATGTTATAGTCAAGCAGAAACCGCACAATCACTGAAGAAACTTCTACCCATACTCATAATGACCACCAACGGATACGTTATTCTTTAGTTCTAAAAGTATGTTTAATGATACAGTGTCATTCATCGTGTTATTTAACTTCTTAAATATTGAGTCAAGCACTTTCCCTTGAAGCTCGCCGACCAATTCACAACCAAAATATTTGTTTGTCAACAGAACCGGTATTCGCAACGTCCACCCGAGGTAAACCGGTTATAATCTTCGGTGGTTACCGCTACAATAAGAGGAGTGACAGTCGAGGCGAACGGATGGGATGGACCTGCGTGAAGGTCCACACGGGATGTCCTGGCACCCTGATCACTGTTGGTGATATTATTGTCAAACAGAAACGGCACAATCACTAAGGGCAACCAAGAAATTCCTTTATTATTACTTGCAAAAGTGTATTCAATAATAAGTATCATTCATCATGATCTTGTACCTATTCTTGCTAAAAGTAAATATCATTGATACAAATATTCTATGACGCACTTTTATTGAAGCCAAATCGACCCATTCACAAGACAATTTTTTTTCTGCAGCACCGGTATTCGCCACGTCCCGCCGCGGCAAACCGGTCATAATCATTGGTCGTTACCGTTACAACAAGAGGGGTGACAGTCGAGGTGATCGGACGGGATGGACCTGCGTGAAGGTCCACAAGAAATGTCCTGGCAGCCTGGTCACTTTCAGCGATATTATTATCAAACAGAAACCTCATAACCACTAAATACAGAAAGAAAACAATTATAATTTTATTCATTGATCGAACAGATATAAAGTCAATTAAGTGATTGTAAGTAATGTGGTATTTTGTTTAGCTTACATTTTAGGCATAGGAAGATAGCCTAGAAGCTGACCTAAGCCATACCCAAACAGGAGTTTTGGTTACTTTTTGTATTTTCTAAAGCACTAACCCGTGCTAGGGAACTTTACAAAGATTTTTATAAGGTTAAAAAATTCGCTCGGGACAGGATAATTCGTCTGTAATGATGGACGCATTGGGAATTGTGTAAATAAGTGCAAACTATTACACTAGGTGCCCCATCGTCCGTAAGACGAGTTTCAATGAGGTTGGAAAATTCGCAAAAACAGTACTTGACTCGGTAGCTCAATTGGTACAGCGCCTGCACGGAATGCAAGAGGTTGCGGGTTCAAATTCTGTTCCTAGCGAATTTTTTAACCTTTTAAAAATCTTTAGGAGTTTTGGTTGTCTGCAGATCCTGTGTTCGCCACGTCGACCCGCGGAAAGCCGGTCATAGAGATCGGGCCCTACCGCTTTAACAAGTGGAGCGGTAGTCGAGGCGACAGATCGCGTTGGATCTGCGTCAAGGTCAACTCGCTGCGCTGTCCTGCTACCCTGGTCACGATCGACAATGTTATCATCAAGCAGAAACCCCATAATCACTGAGAAAGTAATCAGGTCGTGTTGTATGCATCCAAGGTCAACTTACTGCGCTGTCCTGCTACCCTGGTCACGATCGACAATGTTATGATTAAGCAGAAACCCCATAATCACTGAAAAAGTAATCAGGATGTGTTGTATGCATCCAAGGTCAACTCGCTGCGCTGTCCTGCTACCCTGGTCACGATCGACAATGTTATCATCAAGCAGAAACCCCATAATCACTGAGAAAGTAATCAGAATGTGTTGTATGCATCCAAGGTCAACTCGCTGCGCTGTCCTGCTACCCTGGTCACGATCGACAATGTTATCATCAAGCAGAAACCCCATAATCACTGAGAAAGTAATCAGAATGTGTTGTATGCATCCAAGGTCAACTCGCTGCGCTGTCCTGCTATCCTGGTCACAATCGACAATGTTATCATCAAGCAGAAACCCCATAATGACTGAAATTTTAATTTTTGCCGCCATATTCAGTAGGGTTCGGATTTAGACCTTTTTCGTGACATCTTAGTTATTTTACTTGTAAATAAATAAAGTTCAATTAAATGAAAATTGTAATTAAATATTTATTTGTAACAAAAACATACAAGTAGTTTTTCAATACTTTTCTATATTTTTGTTGCTTGGATGCAACGTTTAGGAAGTATTGGACTCTCAAGATTCTAACATTTCAAGATTCGGTTGGATGAATTAGGTAGGATGGATAGTGATTACCTGCGGATGACAACGAATGTAGTGTATGGCCTTGGCATCGACGCCATGAGATGATTTATACAGCGCCCAGTGGCAGCTTCACTCACAGTAGATGGGTGAAGTGACCATTCGGTCATTGTTAAGATGTAGTTAAAGTCTTCAAAATGAGCGTTGTTTCCAGGTCCAGTGTTCACGACCACTCGGAGAGGCAAGCCTGCCATCCAGCTGGGTGGATACCGGTTCACCAAATACTGGCAAAGTAACGGGCCGAAGGTCCGGTGGGTCTGCTCGAAGGCGGGCTGGGGAGGCTGCCCTGCTTGCATCTGGACCGTCGACGAGCAGATAGTACAGTATAAGACCGACCATAACCATTGACAAAGTCATAGATGCATGCCCGCACTGGGAATCGAACCGGCTACCTCTTGCTTCAGAGTCCACTGTTCTACCCACTAGACCACCACCGCTCTCATTACACGTACATTTGTAAATTTGTCGTAGCAATACCACTCGCTAACTGTGAAGGAAAACATCGTGAGGAAACCCGCGGCTCAGTTGGCTCCACACGTATTGACCTGTCTTTCCTGTGGGCTAGGTCGACTAAGCTGTCAGGATAGTATAGGTGCTGGGCGAGCCTACTCCATCTAAAACAATGTCCCAGGCACTGCAGCGCCGAGTGGTCTCTTCACCTATCTAGTGTGAGTGAAGGTGCCACTGGACGCTGTATAAATCATCTCATTACGTAGATGCAAAGACCTTAGTTAACCATTGACAACTATTCAGTGGGTTTCGCGGTTGTCCCAGGCACTGCGTAGTCACTTTACCCATCTGGTGTACTCATACCTTCACTCGAAGGTGCCACTGGATGCTGTATAAATAATTTCATTACGTAGATGCAAAGGCCTCAGTTTTAAACATTGAGGTATACCGATGAGATGTACACCCGCCTGCAACTTGTAATGATGGGAAAAGCATCTACGCAATGAGATGATTTATGCACTGTCCAGTGACACCTTCACTCACATATTAAACCTTCAAGAGAAGCCGACGGAAATAGGTTGTCCATTGTCCAAGTCTATTAAAAGTAGTGCAGGATTATTTCACAATGAAGAAGTTGAGATCCACTGATTTGATTATTTCCACTCAGCGGCCATTTAAAGCATGGAAAGGGTTGTAGTTAATTTGTATATACTTCTACACTAAAAGTAAGTAAGAGTAAGAGTAAGATGTAGCCTGTACAATTGTACATGTCCCACTAGCTGGGCAAATGCCTTCTCTCAGAGAGAGAGTGCGAGCTTAATCACCACGCGTGCTCAATGCGGATTGGCGATTTTCGCGTTAAGGGTATACTTAATGCGTCACACGCTCAGGTTTCTTCACGATGTTTTCCTTCACAGTTAGCGAGTGGTATTGCTACTACAAATTCACAAATATATTCTACACTAAAGTGAATAAGAAGTATTTGTTTTACGTTAAAAAAATAGGTGTACTATGCGGATTAAATGTGCAACATGACGTATTGTTGGAAATGCTTTAATTTAAAACACCGAACACATAATCTATAAGTACCGTTATTGATTGAAATAAACATTTAATATTATTTTAAATATTATCGTGCTTTTTTGTTCCCATCACTATTATTACAAGAATTACGAGTTACAAGGCCTCGTAAATATACACTGACAACAGTGCGAAACGGGGCTGAAGGTGTACATTGATTATTTATTCTCTATTTTAGTATAGAACATCCAATACACTGTGCATAGGATAAATAAGGCCATGTACACTGTGTATCAAAGGGAATAAATAATACATTATCGAGTAGGCGACATCTCGGACAAAATATTTTCGGACACTTTGTCCGAAATGTCGCTTTATTATTTTAATATTTTTGAGGCGACATCTCGGACACTAACAAATAAAGCTGTTTTGTACAGTCGGATAAAAAACTCCCTAAGATCTTATTTATGAGGAGACTAATAAAAATGTTACATACCCACATGCAAATAATATCTTGTGTACTCATGCAGTCTTCAACATTTGCTCTCCCCTTTTTGATGAAAAGTACTAGGCTTACATAAGGTGTTAGGAGGATCACCACCTCAGTTCTCACATCATTACGCGGAGTTAGAAAGAGTTAGAACAAAATTATGTCAGAACTGAGGTGATTATCCTCCTAGCACCTTATGTAAGCCTAGTACTTTTTCATCAAAAATGAGCCAAACGCGATCTGAGTGCTTAAATTCAGGCTTTAACTGTCAAGGAAAACGGCTCATTTAAACCGCTTTAGCTATCCTAAAATAGGCAGCTGCTCTTTCTCTGTGTATTATATTTGAATACTTTAGTATCTGACTGTACGGTACAGGTTCAATATTATGAGAGTGTCCGAGATGTCGCCTCAAAAATATTAAAAATACAAAGCGACATTTCGGACAAAGTGTCCGAAAATATTTTGTCCGAGATGTCGCCTACTCACATTATCCCGTAGTAACGCACCACGGCATAGTCCCGGCAGCATAGGGATAATAACACCCCGTAACACACTAGAATTCAAGATGACGATCTTCGTTAAAACGGTTTAATTACATTTCAATTTATAATAATGGAGAAATGAATGACTTGAATTTGAATGGTTACAGAATCCTGTTGAAAATAAGGGTTTTTCTGATCACGAATATACAGGGTGTTAAAAGACCGCCAACAGACCCGAAAGCCACGCATACTAGACACCAAAACAAAGTACTTTTTCGATAAATTATTTCTGGGAAATGATTTTGATTTTTTAGGTTATTATTTTGAAAAATAATTTTATTGATCAAGCAATGGACGTGTGACGCACAGAAGTCATATTGCTCAAACGTAGGTATAAGTTTATGTTACTTAAGCTTGAAGTGCCGATGTTTAGAATACATTACGGGTTGCAACTTTAACGTCGTTTTTTGTAAGAAATATTCATAAATATTATATGGCTTCTTGAGAAGATATGTTAAGAACTAGATACTGAATACATTTATGCAAAAAAAAAGTTTTGAAAAGTCCGACTTTGAACCCCATTATCTCGGAAACCGTGGATTTCCCAGGCGTAGTTCTTTGGGCAAAAATGTACATTATGATGAGGACAATACGTGGTTTGCCGCTTTGTTGGCGGTCTTTTAACACCCTGTATATATTTTTTAATCCAGGCGATCCAGGGACCCAGCTGACGTTCACAACGACGCGTTACGGCCGGCCGGCGATCCAGTACGGACAGTACCGCTACACCAAGTACTGGAAGTGCGAGGGCCCGAAGGCGCGCTGGAACTGTTGCCGAGGGCCCGGCGTCTGCCCCGCCTCGCTCGTTACTTTCGAAGACCAAGTTGTAGCAGTAAAGAACGCACACAACCATTAAGGGTGGACTATAGCAACGTGGCGCGAAATTCAAAATTTTCACAGTTTTTTACATTTGCTAGCTAAACTGAGCTATTTTTGTTCAGCGATTTTTCGTTCGCGGCAATAAAACAGTATTATTTTCATTATTGTAAACAACAGAACAACAATAATTCACCCGATTATGTGTTCTGGTCTACGTAGCAGTGGCACTGCACAAAAAACTTGTCGTAGACCAGAACACATAATCGGCTGAATTATTGTTGTTCTGTTTACAATAATGAAAAGAATACTATGTTATTGCCGCGAACGAAAAATCGCTGAACAAAAATAGCTTAGTTTAGCTACAAAATGTAAAAAACTGTGAAAATTTTGAATTTCCCGCCACTCTGCTATCTTTCAGCCTTAAGGTGCATCTGCCCCGCCTCGCTCATCACCTTCCAGGACCAAATCGTGGCCGTAAAGAACGCTCACAACCATCTGGAAAAGCCACCAATTATAAACTTTGGCTATAACCTTTCTTTACATATTTCGCTGTCCCCTGATTTAGATAGAACAGTTGCGGTGAAGTACGAGTAACTCTGCTGATTATGAGATTTTTTCTTTTAAAATATAATGATATTGTTATTGCGTAAAGTTGCTTTCTTTTTTATTTTGTTGGTTCTCTTTTGTTTACCACTGAATAGTGAGTGGTGTTGATCAACCAAATGTGATATCTTTAATGTCATTACATCTAGAGTGATCCTGATTGTTGTTAGTATGAAAGGTCGTGCCTTTATGTGAATTGTTGCTTGTGGATACGGTTCCCTGTTAAATATTATTTCAACACGGCGTTGCTGTTTAATTACGTACGAAGGCCCGGTTTCTGAGTTGAGAAATTCACTAAGCAAATGGGTAAGTATCGTCCTGTCTCAGCAGATTTCTCACAAAAGAGCGTGACAGAACGATACTTACCCATTTGCTTAGTGAATTTCTCAACTCAGAAACCGGGCAAGAAAAAAAAACCGATTTAATTTTATTATTGATCACCCAATAGTCTACCCGTGACTATGGCGCCTGCAACGGTGCCGAAATATCGGGTCCTCAAAATAAAATCAAATCGTGGTAGGTAAGCATCCCATTTTCTTACATTAATAACGTAAAATTGTCCTTTTATATTTCTACAGATATGCCGATCCATGTTTCTTTAGATGCGCCGATCCATATTTCTTCAGATACGCAGTTCCATACTTCTCCAAGTATGCCGATCTACCGGACGTCTCTAAGAGGTTATCCTATAATAGAGCTCTGTGGGAATAGATATAGCTTAAAGACCGAAAATAGGGAAATGAAAAAGAAACGCTGGGTCTGCGGCCGCTGGCGCAGCAGCAACTGCCGAGCCACAATCACAACCATTGATGACCATATTGTTATGTTTAAGAATAAACACCTTCATTAAAATAGGCGGTGGTCTATCGCACCGTCAACGTCAACGAGAACGAGATTATGGGCGGATACTTTTTATATGGGGTGACTTTTAATTACAATTAGGTACAATAATATTCATTGTAAAACAAGAGAATAGTTACAACTTACAATAAATAGTACCCTATCTACATCTACCTATTAAAAATTACTTTGTGGTGTTTTAGAATAACAATAACTACTTGTTAGCCATTTGGATACTGAATATTTAGATACCTATAGTAACTTTTAAAGATTCACGATGTTCATCGATTTATAATTTTCAAACTATTCGCAATTTGACCAGGGGCCTTAGCCTGTAAGACAATGGTGCCAAAATGGGCTCCCGGTTGACGGTTTTAATTACGACTTATTAATTTTGTCGGTCCAGTGTCGGTCCTTTTATTGTTTTTGTTGTAAAGCAAAGAATATTATGAGTCTAATTCTAGAGGATTGGTTCGCTGGTTGTAGGAGAACAACGAAAAAATCCCGTTTTTATCCTTCTACCTGGGACACCATTGTGTTACATGCTAAGGCCCCAGTTTAGAGTAAAATAATTAAAAAGACTTCCAACGAAAACTACATTGCCTTCCAGCTTTGCCCTTCTTTTCTTTCAACCACCGCCAGCGGCCGCTCCTGCTCTACGATGGCCATCGCTTCAACCAGCACCGAGAGTATCACGGGAAAGTTCGATGGACGTGCTACAAGAAACGTAATCAAGGCTGCAAGTCTTCCATCATCACGGCAAAACAAAATATTCTCAAATACGCACATCTCCACAACCATGAGAGACCGCTTAGTTGTATTTTTAACTAGCCTGACCTCACCTACTCCGTTGACTCAGCGATCCACGAGAGCGAGAAGTCGCCCTGGTCTCTGCCTCTGGTCTCTCTCCTTGGTAATGGACAAAATGTGTACACACGACAGCACGTCACACTGTACACTTTTGATGTAAAGTCGCCCGTAAAGTGCTAGCGTGTAAGGGTCAACGTGCTGTCGTGTGTACGAGTATTAAAAATTCGTTTCAAAAATATAGGGCAATTGTTAAATGTGATTTCCAACCACTGTGGTTCTACGACTTTAGTAAAAACACAAATTTTTTTGCATACCAATTTATTTTTATTTTTATTGGGTCAGTCAGAGCAGGCGAGGCTGGAAAGGTGGTAGAGAGTCGCGGGGCACGAAAGCGCGCCACGCAGGCAGCGCTGAAATGACACAAATTCCAACTTTTTAAGCTTATGAAACGTTTAGTAATTTAATAAGTATCGAGCTTTAAGAAAAGACGTAGAACAAAAGTTGTTGGAAATCCCATTTTAAAATTGACGTGTTTCAGGAATAAAGCTATTTAAAAATTGCTCTGTTACTACCTTTTCCAGAGGGCTCTTTTTCTTTCACATTATGTTAAAAATCCGCACAGTCGCGAAATATCATAACCGGTAAATTTGCTGGAAAATTGCTCTTCTCTAGCTAGCATCCCGCGGCTGTCCCTATGTACTCTTAGATCTTACGGTTTTCACTATCAGTAAGATATTTTTTCACGGAAGGTACATAAAATGCATTCTGATTAGTTTATTGCACCCGGGCGGGTCATATTAATATGAACAATATTTTTTTGACCTTTGAATGTTTTATCTTATTTTATAGACAATACAGGGGCAGAATTGATGTTTGTGCAGACAAGGCTCGGCAAGCCTGCGATTCAGATGGGGAAGTACAGATTCACCAAGCACAGCCATAACAACCGCAAGAACCTTCGCATTCAATGGGTTTGCTCAAGGTGGTCCAGCAGAAACTGCAGAGCCTCAATCGTCACTTTCGAGAACGAGTTAGTCAGCATCAGGAACGTTCATACTCACGATTAAGATAAGGCGTGAAGAGACATTTATGTTATGACATGCGATAACAAATGTGTGCTGTAGTTAGCTGTAAGTTAGGGGGTCCGTTGGCAGACCACCAGCCAGACGGTCCGACGACATAGCCAAAGTAGCCGGAAAACAGTGGTTGCGCCTGGCACAGGACCGTGAGAGGTGGCGTGAGCATGAAGAGGCCTTTACTCAGCAGTGGGTGCTAACAGGCTGATGAAGATGATGAGGGGATAACATGAATTAGATAAGTATCTACATATTAAATAATGATCTACAAATATATACAGATAAACATGATAAAATGGTGACTAAGCCCGAACTCTGTCGGTCTCTCTGAAAAGGCCTGGTACGTGTATGTATGTATGTATAGGCTTCATCTACTAACTTACATAATCACATGCAGAACATAATTAAGAAGACTTGTTGTGTGGTGTCCGATATAATCAAATCTAAATAATTTATTTAAGCACAATAAAATTTACCGGTTACACATATAAAATACAAACTTAGCTGCAGTACCTATCTTTTAATCACATTTTTTATCGCTTTTATAAACCTATACCTTATCAGTATTGTATCTTTATGGCTATCAATAAACCTGTTTTGTAGCTGATGGTGAGAAAGTTCTGTTCGTGTCGGTCATCTGCAAAGTTATGGCTTTTACTCATTGAACCATATTATGCTTCGAAATCTTCGAATATACTTTGTACTTCGTCGGCTACAAGAGTATGTTAAGGCTCCGTATAAGGCTAACTAGCGCCACCAATGTTGAAAAAATCATATCTTCCTTCAGAAGAAGTTTCTGAAAAAATCCTAAGATGAGCTCATGCGCCATGCTTTTCTAGATTTTTAAGTGAAGGTACCCAACTCAATTTCTAGTCTTAAGCTAAAAAAAATTCGATAACCGCCAAAAACGGCCGCTTTTGGCGGTTATCGAAAATTTTTTAGCTTATAAGTAAATTTCGAAGAGGGTATCTACACTTAAAAATCTAGAAAAGCATGGCGCGTAGGCTCATCTTAGGATTTTTTCAGAAACTTCTTCTAAAGGAAGATATGATTTTTTTAACATTGGTGGCGCTAGTTAGCCTTATACGGAGCCTTAAGGCGCTGGGCATAGTGAATTAGCCCGCGCGCAAAGAAAAATGCACAAAATCGATTCCTGTATCAAATACACTAAAAAAATCGAAAATGTTCACATATAAACCCTAGAATTAGGTACGACCTATCTAAAACAGCCAGTTTTGTGTTGATATCCATTACAGATTGCAAGATACTCGTATTTTGCTTGAAAAAAAGTGCGCCGCCTATTTTTTTTCAAGCATAATATCTTCAAAACGTTTATGAATGTCAACACGAAACTTACTGTTTTAGATAGGTCTCACCTAATTCTAGGGTTTGATATGTGAACATTTTCGATTTGTTTAGTGTATTTGATACAGGACTCGATTTTGTGCATTTTTCATGGCGCGCGGGCTATTCACTATGCACAGCGCCTTAACGCATTGTTTCAATTTTTTTTTTAGATATAGTGTTCGTGAAATCCAGGATCGGCACGCCGGCGATTCAGATGGGGAAGTACAGATTCACCAAGCACAGTGGCTCTAATAACAGGAACAATCCGCGCTGCCTATGGGTCTGCACCAGCTGGTCCAGGAAAAGATGCAGAGCCTCAATCATCACTTTCGAGAACCAGTTAATCAGTACCAAGAACGTTCATACCCACGATTAGGATACGATGTATAGTTACATTTTTGAAACTATACAGGGTGTTATAAGACCGCCGCTAGACCCGAAAGGTACCTGATACTAGACACCAAAAAAAGTACTTTTCCGATAAATTATTGCTGGGAAACGATTTCGGTTTTTTAGGTTATAAGGTTGCAAATTTTTTTATCACGCTATGGACGTGTAACGCAGACAATTCAAATTGCGCAACCGTTGGCATAAACTCATACTACTTACGCTTCAGCTGCCAATGTTCAGAATACATTGCGTGTTGCAATTTTAACGTCGTTTTTTGTAAGAAATATTCAAAATTTTGATATGGCTTCTTGAGAAGAAATGTTGTATGCTCGATACTGAACACATTTATTAAAAAAAATTGACAAGTCCTGCTTTAAACCTCATTATCTCGGAAACGGTTGGTTTCCCAGGCATAGTTCCTTGAGAAAAAATGTTCGTTATGATGAGGATAATAAGTGGTTTCCCGCTTTGTTGGCGGTCTTTTAACACTCTGTATATCGTATTGAATTGGCAGTTTATTGGTTATTCACAGTTTAAGGCAATTATTGTGATTGTGACGCTTTCATTCGACATGTCAGAAGAAGAAGAAGAACAAAGAAGTTGAGGATATGGGAATAGGAAATAAAATTCCTATGGGAATAAAAAGGTACAGTGTGTTAAAACCAATATTTGTTGAAAATTATATTTTTCTAAAGAAACGATTATCTATGATAGAAATTGATGATTGGGCCTACGATAGAGCGAGTTTACCCAGATGCTTAAAGACAGGTACATTTTCATTAAAAAAAAATTATCGCTCAAAACAACAATGTGACACATACTATCGTAAACTAGAGTCGTTCATCTCTAAATTCTACCATATTCTATTTCTGTACGCGGGTGTACATATACGTGGGTATGGTTTCTATACAAATGTGCCCTTTACCCATAAATATAATAATTTCGGTTGTTTTTCGTTCGCTGGGCTCAACACATAATTTGATATTGTGAACGGATAAATGTAAAAGAAAATATTACATTGGATTTCAGATCTGATATATGTGATGAACAGGAAAGGCAGGCCGGCGATCCAGATGGGCAAATATCGGTACAACAAGCGCAGTAATTGCACAGGTCCTCGCGTCCAGTGGCTCTGCAGTAAGTGGTCCGTCACCCAGTGCAGGGCGTCTCTCTTCCTTTGCCAGGACCAACTACTGAGCTTCAAGAATGAACACAACCATTAATTGTGCAATTAAGAAGGGATTCTAGATAAATATAGTTTTCATCTCCCACGCTCGGAAAGTTTGCTGTTACTAGTAACTTACGATCGTGTAAAGGCCGGATTTATACTATCTGCATTTTTGTGCGCTTCGAAATTTGAACGCGACGCCGGGAAAGTCTTTCCCGCGCCCTATGGTGTTGAAAAAGAAAAAAACACTGGCCGTTTAAGTAGATGCCAAATCCCGACATAAAAAGAGCCTCATTCATAGTTAGTTTACACGCGTATTTCAGTGAAAGTGATTGTTAGTGCCCATTCTCTATACATATAAAACTGTGAATGTAAATGGGGCAAAAGCATCTTTTAAAAAGGTAAACTCACGGAATAGAACATTCAGAAACGCTGTTTCTTCTTATAGTCTTTTCAATTTTTTGTACACTATATTTATTTCATAATACCAAAAATAAAAAAAATGCTTCGCTTCTGTTTTAACAAATAGATAATTATGTTTTGGTTTGTTAAATACATTTTTTCAAATGATATTACTAATTTAATTTTTTATATCCTAGAATTTTTTAATTTACATGGTAAAAGTTCAGAATGCACCCGGAAAAAAAAAAACTTTTGTGTCTGGATAAATAAACTTCAGGAAATTATTGATAAAACGAATGGTTTTAATACCAACGAAGCTCTAAACTTTAGTGCGGCAGCCGTAACTACAATAAAATATGCTTTAAAAAGGAACTTATTTGACTCACCTGTTTTGCCTGTAAGTAGTTGTCTATAGAGTTTTTCCCGCATTGCTAACAAAATCATTTCCTAGCTTCTGTGAGATGAAAAGTTTTGTGTTTCGCACGAATGCAATATTATTTGCGTCTCGTGCTTCTGAATACCTCGCTACGCTCAGGTTTCTTTTTTTAAACCACTCGCTACTCTCGTGGCTCAATTTTAGAAACCTTCGCAAGCTCGGTTTTCAATACAAGCATTCTTAATATAATTGCATTCTTGCATAACAAATAACTATTATTTCGTGTATCCTACTATCTATACATTATTCGTGTAAAGGGCAGGGCTCGTGGCCTTAACAGACTGAGGTCACGTGTGCATTGAATGACAATTATGTCCAAATTTTATTTCGGCCTTATACGTTTTCATTTATTGATAAGCATATACATTAAAATGTAAACATTCAATTTAATTTCAGAACTAATATATGTGACGAACAGGCAAGGCAGGCCGGCGATCCAGATGGGCAGATATCGGTACAATAAGCCCAGTACTTGCACAGGTTCTCGTCAACAGTGGATCTGCAGTAAGTGGTCCGTCAACCAGTGCAGGGCGTCTCTCTTCATTTACCAGGACCAACTAATGAGCGTCAAGAATGAACACAACCATTAAGAAGGGATTCTAGATAAATATAATTATGTTTATTTCGTATAAGTTATCTCTGTCTATATTTACATATCCATAATTATCTTTACATTAATCGTGTAAAGGGCCTCATGGCCTTAATGGACTGAGGTCACGTGAGCCTTGAATGTCATTTTATGTCAAAAATTAACTTCGGCCCAGCACACATACGTTTTTGTTTATTGATTAGCATATCAATTTAAAAGTTAACATTCAATTAAATTTCAGATATTACATTTGTGACGAGCAGGCAAGGCAGGCCGGCGATCCAGATGGGCAGATATCGGTACAACAAGCACAGTAACAGCAAGGGTGGTCGAGCACAGTGGGTCTGCTGTAGGTGGTCCCTAAATCGATGCAGGGCGTCTCTCTTCACTTACGACGATCAACTGCTGTGCGTCAAGAATGAACACAACCATTAAGAAGGGATTCTAGAATGTTTTTTTTTTATTACACCCATATTATCTATACATTAGTCGTGTTTATAGCCTTAACAGACTGAGGTCACGTGTGCGTTGAATATAATTTTATGTCCTAAATTTACTTCGGCCCTGATCATATGTTTTCGTTTATTGACTAGTATATACATAAAAATCTAAAGTAAACATTCAATTGGATTTCAGATCTAATATTTGTGAAGAGCAAGCAAGGCAGGCCGGCGATCCAGATGGGCAGATATCGGTACAACAAGCACAGTAACAGCAAGAGTGTTCGAGTGCAGTGGGTCTGCAGTAGGTGGTCTGCGCATCACCAGAGCTGCAGAGCTTCCATTATCACTTACAATGATCAACTGCTTATCACCAAGAATGAACATAACCATTAAGAAGGGATTCTATAGATAAATATATGCATAGTTCACAATATGTCATATTTTTTCAGTAAAGAAAACAAAGTCGTGTTAGTTACACCATTTATAACTCAATAACGGCTGGACCAATTTATGTGATCTTTAATAAGTAATAAGTACAGCTTTTGCGCAAAGGTTCCGATACTTTCTTCTGCCGTATCTGTTTAAGCTATTGTTAAAGGAATGTCCAACAGTTCAAACCTGCAGTAAACGTAAAGACACAATAACACAATGGTTAAAAGATAAGACTTACGATCACGTTGAAAACTTATTAAAAATTAAAGCCAAGCAGTAAAAATATACGTAAACCCTCTCGGTACTTTCTCTCCACACATACACAATCAACCCTATAATAATCAACCCTCAAGGATATATCCCAAGTGCATTGGGTCACTTCTCTACACAACTGCCATTCTGCAATACGGCCGCTAAGGCCAGTGCAGGTGGTAGTTGCCAACTTACTTTAGGATAAGTATTTTTTTTTGTTTTTAATGTACCGCTTTTTATCCAAATGAATTTGTATTTGTATTAATTGTTTGGATTTGTCTCCGCCCCAAAACAGCAGAATATCTATTAAAACACATAAAAAAATATCTATAACTCTTATGGTTGGTTATTTCACAGTTGTTTCAATTATTGGCAAAAAACTTATTTTGATTGTGGATCTTCAAGCTTACCGTCAAATAGTAAAAACTTTCCACTCTATTGAATTTCAGATTTTAAATTTGTCATTAGTCAACGTGGCAAGCCGGCGATCCAGATTGGCAAATATCGTTATAATAAGACCAGTAACAGCAAAGGTTCCCGTGTCCAGTGGGTCTGCAGTAAGTGGTCTGCACATCACCAGGGCAGCAGCTGCAGAGCTTCCATTATCACTTACAATGATCAACTGATTATCACCAAGAATGAACACAACCATTAAGAAGTACAGGGTGCGATAGAATAGATAAAATAGAATAGATAGTCAAACTAGCTGCTTGCATTTCTATTCACCAATATAAAAAATCGGAACAAAAAATATATTCCATGCATAAGATAGAGGGAGTACTGCAATTATGCCACAGATTACATAATAGGGTAATGCACAAAATATATGGAACAGCTGACAATGCAGTTATTATACCTGGGCATTGTCGTTTTCTTTACATTTTGATACGTAGTCAATTAGTCATGCAATAAATATGAAAGTTCTATAAAGAATAACACACAACTGCACATAGTTGTTTTTTTTTTGATAATGGCAAAAAAACTTTTTTTAATTCTGAGTCTTCAAGGTTACGGCCACATACTAAAAACCCTGAACATTTAAAATTCATCACTAGTCAACGTGGCAAGCCGGCGATCCAGATGGGCAAATATCGTTACAATAAGACCAGTAACAGCAAAGGTTCTCGTGTCCAGTGGGTCTGCAGTAGGTGGTCCTGCAACGATTGCAGGGCTTCTATCTTCACTTACAATGATCAACTGCTTATCACCAAGAATGAACACAACCATTAAAAGGGATTCTAGATAAATATAAATATGCATAGATCCTATATCCATTTGTCATATTTTTTCAATATTTAAAACAAAGTCGGGTTAGTTACACCATTTATAAGTTTGTAGCGACCTGTATCAGTCGTACAGGAAACTGCTACATACAATTAGGCTACATATTTTACTCGCTACTAATCCTGCATCGCGCCAGCAAATTATTTCTCGTGGCTGAGTACATGTACAACTTCCAACCATGGTCGATTGCACCCGGCACGGCCCCAAGCATAACAACATTGTTTTGGTGTCCAGTATGCGTGCCTTTCGGGTGTGTCGGCGGTCTTTTAACACCCTGTATAACTTAGCTGTTACAATTTTTGCCAAAAAACTAGTTTTAATGATGAGTCTTCAAGCTTACGGCAACATCGTAAAAACTCAATAAAATTTCAGATTTTAAATTCGTCTTTAGTCAACGTGGCAACCGGGCGATCCAGATGGGCAAATATCGTTACTCTAGACACAGTCACAGTAACACACCAGTAACAGCAAAAGTTGTCGCGTTCAGTGGCGCTGCAGTAGGTATACAGCACATCCCCAGAGCTGCAGGGTTTCCATCTGCACTTTCAATGATCAACTGATTTACACCAGGAATAAACACAACCATTAAGAAGGGATTCTAGATAAATATATTTGTATATTTTGTTTATCCATATCCATTAACAAAGCGATCAAAGTCAAAGCAGACCATTTTTCTGTTATCATACGTGAACTTAGGCACCTAATAATTGCAATAAAATGTATTCGGCATAGAAAAACATAAGTAGGTAGGTACTTAGTTGTGTCCTTCTTTTTCTTTGCGAGTCGTCTCCTCTTGGTGGTTGGCGATCAGAGCAGCTACTACGAGTGCTTAATGTCACTGTCACTGAAAGTGATAATTTGGATAAACAACCTTGCTACTAGAGAATTAGGATACATGACAGACGTCCGGCAGAGCTTTTTCGCACTCGTGGCAGCTACTCAGTTTGTAATCTTGTCATTAGAAGCTCCTGCCAAACGAATCATTGGTTTACCAACACTTAATTTTGACTAATATATTCACCGAACATGGATGCATTCATGGGATTTATCCCATAGAATCCGCATTACGTATAAAATCACAATAAAAACTTGACCCCACAGAAACAAAAGATATCAGCAATAGAACAATACGAAACATCATTTCGACCATACGTCTAATATTCGAATGTCAACCTTATTGCATTAGTGTACGGTTTTACTTTAATTGCATGGACTACGAGCAAATAAGCTCCCAAAGGCAATTTGGGCATCTATTTTTCCAGACACATTTCAGAGTTCTATGTTGTATCTAGTTTTATCCTTGTTCGAAGAATATATTACTATTAGGTTTAATTATGATTATGAGTCTTCAAGTTAACGTTTGCGATAAGACATCGTCCTAATAACTCTCACTGCATTTCAGATTTTTCATTCATCATCAGTAATCGTGGCATGCCAGCGATCCAGATGGGCATGTATCGGTACAACAAGCGCAGTAACAGCAAGGGACCTCGCGTTCAGTGGCGCTGCAATAGGTGGACCGCAAGTCACACAACCTGCAGAGCTTCCATCATCACTTACAATGACCAACTGGTTAGCATTAAGAATGAACACAACCATTAAGAAGGGATTCTAGATATATACATTTGTATATTTCGTTTATTCATATCCATCCATAAAGGGTTAGGTAAGGTACCTAGTGTATTAGAATTTTTTCTCATACTAACCATTGTAGCTTTTAAGATTACACTATAAGGGCTTTTTATTTTATACACCGTGGAATTTTAGTGGTTTTAAAGCCGAAGGTATTTAGTTGCACTCGTGATTCTGAGCCAAATTTTCAAATTTTACTTCAAAACGAGCGAAAAAAAAAACACTTTCCAATACAAACGGCTATAGCCAATCGACACCATTTGTATGGAGAACTGAATTTTTTTTTCGCGCGTTTTGGAATGATATTTTGTAATTTGGCTCAGAATCAGCAGTGCAACAAAATACCTTCGGCTTTAAAACCACTAAAATTGCACGGAGTATTTATAAACCATTTTTATTTTTAATTCTATAAAAAAACAATTTTGTATTCTCATAGTTATGCTTTGATTTTATGTACTTTGTAATGTTTATGTAAAGGTAAGGATATTTTGTACAATAAAAATATGAAATGCGTCTCAATTCGTGAAATAGTAATTTTATAAATAGCGCCATATTGAAAAAAAATACGTCAGCGGTAGAGGGGCTGTTTAGATTTTAGTATCGGTTTTGCCATGGATTCGCTAAGAAGGAGAATAAATTATGATTATGATTCTTTAACATTTGCGATGAGACATCATTCTAAAACTCATATTGAATTTTAGATTTTTCATTCATCATAAGTAAACGTGGCAAGCCAGCGATCCAGATGGGCATGTATCGATACAACAAGCGCAGTAAGAGCAAAGGACCTAGAGCCCAATGGGTCTGCGTTAAATGGTCCGCAAGACGCTGCAGAGCCTCTATCTTCACATACAAGGATCAGCTGCTAAGTTTCAAGAATGAACACAATCATTGATATAGTTTACCGCGCTCACGCCCATACGATCGGAGAAAACGGTTTTCTTACCCTTAAATTTTATCCGATTTAATTGATGTTATGTCAACCGTTTCTGCTGATTATACTTTACGAATGTATAATCCGTTCGGAATCAGAATGGGATAATACCTTTTGGAACTGAATCGAAAATGACAGTTCTTGAGTAGCATCAGTGAAAAAAAAATTAGTTCTACGTTCTATCGTAGGGTTATGAAATTGGAAATAAACAAAAATGTTTAATGTTTGTAATCTAAAAGGATTCAATATTATTGCATTAATTGAATAAAACGTGATAAAACTCGAGCAGACAACCACGCGCACAGAAAACACAAGCAAGTTTCGACGCGAGTTTGCCATAGACAACTAGAGTTTGCCGAAATGCTGACGCTACAGGACCGCGAGCTTCTCAGTTACAAAAGGTATTATCCCATTCTGATCCCGCACGGATTATACCCCTATGTTTTAGTTTTTTTATTTTGAAAAGTTGCTTTAGTTTTATACTGATCGTAAATTAATGAATGAATTGAAACCATGATGTTTTCTCCATTTGTATGGAATTGAGATTCTAGAGAAGTAGTTTAGAAAATAAAAGAAGTTACACTCGAAAGCAGCGAAAAAACCACGAATGTATTAAATTTTCACGACGGTCGACTGTTGTTTTTTCGCGCAACTTATCCAAAATAATAATAATTATTATTATTTATTAATACACTGGCAGCTTAAAACTGATGCGTGTATACCACTTTAGTGCACTTTTTAAATGTTTATCGAGTTGTTGTCTGTACTATCGTATTGATATAAACTTTGAAAGTAAATGAATAAAACTATTCGGCATTTATCTTTTAGAGCTGGCTAACTGAGCAAAAAAAGGAATAAGGCGTTTATACCAAACATTTCACTTAGCTATTGTATTGTAGGTATGTTATTTGCACTTTGATTATTTGCTAAGTAGGCACCTATCTCACTTTTCATGTGTTGTTTTTTAACCTTTTGTTTATGTAATAAAGGGCTAGTATTCTATGTAATTTAAGTATTGTTTTTGAATTTGCACTTTGATTAGTTGCTAAGTACTTATCTCACTTTTAATTTTTTGTTTTTAACCTTTTTATTGTGCAATAAAGTACATACTTAGAAACACCTATCTACCTATCTCATTTTATATTGTGACCAAGAAATTGTTTTAGGTGACAAAAATTGTACGTGATTGTAAATTTGCGATATTCACTCAGAATTTGGTTTGAAACGGGTCGATTCACGTTTATTTTTATTGGTAAAATGAAGTGCTATTTTTCTTCTAAAAAAATGCAACTAGACCAGAGTAGCTACCACGAGTGCGAAAAATCTGTGCCGGACGTCTGCTGGACGTCTGTCATGGCATTGTATCCTAATACTCTAGTAGTAAGGTTGTTTATCAAACTTGTCACTTTCAGTGACAGTGACAGTAAGCACTCGTGCTCTGATTCGAACCAAATCTATGTGTAATCTTCACGGAACTAAATCCCATAGAATCCGCATTACGTATAAAATCACAATAAAAACTTGTCCCCACAGAAACAAATGATATCAGCAATAGAACAATACGAAACATCATTTCGACCATACGTCTAATATTCGAATGTCAACCTTATTGCATTAGTGTACAGTTTTACTTTAATTGTACAGACTACGAGCAAATAAGCTCCCAAAGGCAGTTTGGACATCTATTTTTCCAGACACATTTCAGAGTTCTATGTTGTATCTAGTTTTATCCTTGATCGAAGGTAATCTTAAGGTCAGGCAAACAAATCGGTGCTCATGGACCTTAAAAAATGGAAAAATTGCATTTCAGAGTTCACATTTATTACGAGTAGTCGCGGCAGGCCTGCGATCCAGATGGGCAACCACAGGTTTAACAAACACAGTAAGAGCAAGGGAGCCCGCGCCCAGTGGGTCTGTGTTAAATGGTCCACAACCAACTGTAGGGCTTCGCTCATCACTTACGACGGTCAACTGCTGAGCTCCAAGAATAAACACAATCACGATTAAGTAAGTAAGTAAATGTTTATTTAGGCCAAAAAACTTAACATAATACAGTAATTCCACCAAACTACTAAGTAGTTTGTTGGCAGATTTTATGCTCTTATTACAAGCTTATTATTCTAATATTAAACAAATTTTGTTAAACAACCTAACACTAAATTAAATATTTTTTAAAATTTTATCTTAAATTTACTCGAGCACTATACATAACATGGATGTTGAATTAAGATTCCGCATCAAAAAGAATACAATGAATAGAAATAGCAAGAGACCGAGAAAGGTGGCGTGGCAGGGAAGAGGCGTTAGCCCAATATTGCCGAACACTGGATAGATAGATAAATGTAGACTGTCCAACTTTTTTATGTAAGTGGAAACACAGTAAGAGCAAGGGAGCCCGCGCCCAGTGGGTCTGTGTTAAATGGTCCACAACCAACTGTAGGGCTTCGCTCATCACTTACGACGGTCAACTGCTGAGCTCCAAGAATAAACACAACCACGATTAAGATTCCGCATCAAAAAGAATACAATGAAATAGAAATAGCAAGAGACCGGGGAAGGTGGCGAGGCAGGGAAGAGGCGTTAGCCCAATATTGCCGAACACTGGATAGATAGATAAATGTAGACTGTCCAACTTTTTTATACAGGGTGTTAAAAGACCGCCAACAAAGCGGGAAACCGCGTATTGTCCTCATCATAAGGATAATTTTTGCTCAAGGAACTATGCCTGGGAAATCAACGGTTTCCGAGATAATGAGGCTCAAAGTCGGACTTTTCAAAAATTTTTTGTTGCAGAATTATGTTCAATATCGAGTACTAAAATTTTCTTCCCAAGGAATCATATCAAAATTTTGAATATTTCTTACAAAAAACGACGCTGAAATTGCAGCCCGCAATGTATTCTAAACATCGGCACCTCGAGTATAAGTAGCCTAAGTTGATGTCAACGCTTACGCAATATCATTTCTCTGTGTTACACTTCCATTACGCGATAAAATATTTTCCAAAATTATAACCTAAAAAACTAAAATTATTTCCCAGCAACAATTTATCGAAAAAGTACTTTTTTTTTGGTGTCTAGTATGCGTGCCTTTCGGGTCTGTTGGCGGTCTTTTAACACCCTGTATAAGTGGAAAATACTATACCTTATTCCTATTACGATATCAATGGCCCGGTTTCTGAGTTGAGAATTTTTACTAAGCACATACTTACGTATCGCTCTGTCACGCTCTTTTGCGAGAAATCTGCAGAGACAGGACGATACTTACCCATTTGCTTAGCAAAATTCTCAACTCAGAAACCGGGCCAATGTCTTTTTAAGCTGTTGGACTCCAACATAAATTAAAAAAAAATATATTCTGACCAATAAAAACCACCTACACTTGAGAGCAGTAAATCCGGGTCTTACTGCCGTTTTCTGAATTGAGAAATTCGCTAAGCTAATGGGTAAGTATCGTCCTGTCTCTGCAGATTTCTCACAAAAGAGCGTGACAGAACGATAGTTAAGTATTTTCTTAGCAAAATTATCAATTCAGAAACCGGGCCTTAGTATTTTCTTCTTTGTTTAGTGTATATTCATTAATTTAAATGCAATCCTAGAATCATTAAGATTGAAATCGTAGCTGGAGATTATTGTGCATTAAACATTTTATGAAATAATGTCATTTACATTTTATCCAGTATTCAATAGGACGAATTCAACGCACTTCTCAAGATGAAGCTTGGGGACATCTATGTATTATATCTATGTATCATGTGCTTGCGAAGAGACATTCACTCACATACGGGTAAAAACCGTGTACATTTGTATACAGGGTGGATTGTATACGGGGCAGTAAGGTAAGCCGGTACCTTAACCGTTATAGTTCAGAGATCATCCATAACTTTTTGAGATATTATGAACAGCTTTCACAGATTTTGAAAAAAAATAACAGTAAGTAAGCGAAAAAAATGCTTTTTTAATGGACCTCTTACTACGGGTCCTTAGGCGTTGCGCCCGCGTGGAGAGTTTCGGTAAGGGGGTGGAGGAGGGGGCAATGGTAAATACCAAAGTACTTAAGTTGTGAGTGAAACCGGTAAATTAATATAAAATGTGCAGTGCATAAGAAAGTTTAAGTTGTAAAATTAACCTTAATTTGACTCTAGAATGCGTGTTCATCAAGAACAAGCGCGGCCTGCCGGCCATCCAGCTGGGGCCCCATCGCTTCAACAAATACAGTGGGTCTGTGGGTCCCCGCACCAAATGGGTATGCTCCAAATGGACCAGCAAACATTGCCGAGCTTCTCTAATCACCTTCGAGGACCAACTGCTGACAATAAAGAACGAACACACTCATGATTAATTTACGCACTATAGTTTATAAATATTTTGATTTATTTTAATAAAATGCTGCTTTAATATTGTATGTGAAATTTCAGAACCATTATTTTTTATTTTATAATTTTTTATTATTTTATTTTATCATAAAGAAATAATATTTAGTGCTTGCAAAGGGACATAAAAAAAAACCAGTACCTAGTAGATGCTCAAACATTTTTACCAAAGTTTTGAATTCGTGACTTTTGTATTCTGTGTCCTGGAGGAGCTTATTAACTGCTGCTTATAGGGTCCTGGAGAGCATTATTAACTTCTTAATTTGACTTTAGAATGCGTATTCATCAAGAACAAGCGTGGCATGCCGGCCATCCAGCTGGGGCCCCATCGCTTCAACAAACAAAGCGGTTCCAAGGGCCCCCGCACCAAATGGATATGCTGTAAATGGGTCAGCAAGCGTTGCCGGGCTTCACTCATTACCTTCGAGAACCAACTGCTGAACGTTAAGAACGAACACACCTATAATTAACTTATGCACTAGTTTATAAATATTTTAATTTATTTTAGTAAACTGCTGTGTATAATATTTTATGTTCTATCATTAAAGTGCAATTCTGGAACCATTATTATTTAAATTAAAGCGGGAGGTATTGAGAGATGAATAAAAAAAACGCGTTTTTATATAACCTATAATTTTTTGAAATTTGAAGAAGAGGCTTGGGGAGTGCTTTAAAAAATAAATATTTGGTGCTTGCAAAGAGACATCAAATCACATGAAAAAAAAAGCGTGTTGTAGATGCTCATTGATTATTAGCAAAATTAATTGTTTTTGGGACATTGCATTTGTACTAAAAAAGCTTATTAACGGCTCAATTTGACTTTAGAATGCGTGTTCGTCAAGAACAGGCGCGGCTTGCCGGCCATCCAGCTGGGGCCCCATCGCTTCAACAAGTGCAGCCGGTCGAAGGGCCCCCGCCTCAAGTGGCTCTGCTCTAAGTGGACCAGCAGAAATTGCTGGGCTTCACTCGTCACCTTCGAGAACCAACTGGTGCACGTTAAGAACAACCACGCCCACGATTAGTTTACCCACTAGGCTTATAAATATTTCAGTTAATTTAAATGCAAATAAAACGGTGTTTATAATATTTAAATGTATTATTTTATGTCCCTCCAGGCGTTTCCTGCTGGGCAAAAGGTTTCCTCACAATATATTTCCTTCACTGTTAACGAGTGGTATTGATACTTTGAAATAAATTAAAGACATAGTTACTTACATGCCCGCACCAGGAATCGAACCGAAAGAAATGGTTACACAAAAATAAGTGCCAGACACACTCACCGTATCTTGCGCGGCCCATTTTATTTCGCGTCTTGCTACATACAAATTCCTCTGCGTATCATCACGTCGGTTTTAGCGCGATCGAGCGTAATAGGGCCTAGACGTAATATGTCGCGATACGCTCAGTGCGTCTTGGCACTAAGACGAAGCGTATGGCCCTTATTAGTCTAATGCCCGTTTTCACCAACCACCCCTAACTTTAAAAGACCTTTTAACGAAAATTATCTGCGCCTCTGCAAGTCTGCAAGTCTAGGGGTCATGGATGAAGGGCCATACGAATTCCACTCACAAGCGTTATGAGTTGAGTGTGTATGATCCTTCATCAATGCCCCATAGACTTGCAGAGGTGCAAATAACTTTCGTTAAAAGGCCTTTTAAAATTAGGGTTCGTTGGTGAAAACGGGCATAAGGCCCGGTTTCTGAGTTGAGAATTTTGCTAAGCAAATGGGTAAGTATCGTCCTGTCTCTGCACAGTTCTCACAAAAGAGCGTGACAGAGCGATACGTAAGTATGTGCTTAGTAAAATTCTCAACTCAGAAACCGGGCCTAACTAACCTATAACATCTGACGCCTACTCATCCCACTCATCCATCTATCTATCTACCATTTACACACAATTATTACTAGTGGTTCGCCCCGAACTATGAACTCGCGACCTCATATAAACTTAATAATAATAATAATAGATAAGATCCTTGATCGAAGGATCCGACAGATACACCTATCACATTTAGAGTAAATGGTATTTAAAAGGCCTCTGTGCTGTTGGCTTCGGCCCCACGCAAGCCTCAAAGGACCGGGTCCCCATGGACCCGTGAATCTGAAAAGTATACCAACATAATAATAATAACCCCCGTGTGGTTCCCGGGAGGTACAGAATTGGACCAATCCATTTCTTCCCGTGGGTGTCGTAAAAGGCGACTAAGGGAATGAAGGGAGCATTATGGTTCCTCCACCGCAGGGCATATGGCATATGGATTCAAGAGTGGATTGGAATCCAAGAGGACCGGGACCCTCACCTCTGGCTTACCTTTACCGGCCGTCCAGAGTGGAGCGCAAGAGCTATATGCTCGCAGGATGGAAGTGAAAGATGCATAAGACGCGAGTTGGCACTATGACTGTGGCTATCACTACAGTCACTGGGTAGTAAGCGGCGCACACCTCTCGACACCCTGAGCTGTTCACAACGATGTTGCCACCTTGCTGTCCAGGGTTAGACCCATAAGCGGCGGCTTATTTAGGTGGCCCATTTAGTGAACAGCAAGTCACCGTCTGCCAATTTAATTACTTGAGACATTTTAATGGCAGAAGACCGTTGTCTCAACCCCATAGCCCAGTACCCAGTCCATCCATATGCATCCCCATAACCCAATTCTTTGCTCCCATCCAACTCTACAATAGCCTGTGTTCATTGCGGGAAAGCCACCAGAGTGCATTTTGTGTTGTGGTGTGCTCAGGTGGTAGACCCAATTTGTGTACCTACCCACATTGCATCAGGTCGGCGTGACCTGTACACTTGACGGGAAAGTACTGCGAGTGTATTTTGGTGTATGGTGCCCTCGCAGAATGGACCTTGAGGATGCGCATGGTCACGTCGCACCAGGTCAATGTAGGTGATGCACCTGATGGGGATTCTCAGGTGTATTTTTGTGTGTTTGGTTGCACTCTGGGGTACCCAACAGGTGCACCACCTTACATCAGATCAAAGTTGTCAAACGGGCCTCTACGTGTTGGATACGTCCCCACGCACGCCGTAGTATTACAATCCAATTCATGTGATATTAAATTATTTTTTTATTTTGTTTCATTTCACATTGAATGTTTTCTGTAACTTGTTCGCCGCTTTATCTTATTTCAAGTTTTTGTGCCTCTAGATCATTTTGGATTTTTTGTAGTTTATCTAGTATTTCTTCCATTTTAAGTTTTGTATAGGACTCTCTTGTAGTTTTGAAGTAAAGCGACCTCTATTGTTGCATATAAGGACTTTTTGGTTTATAATTTTGAACACTAGATGGCTCTGATAAAACATTTTTAGTCACGCCCTCTGTTAGGGAGTAGAATAACAATATAATTGGTTTTTATTAAAATAGATGGCGCTGTTTTGTATTTTCTAATCTGGTGTACCTTAGACCTTAGCAATTAGCAAAATTTTTGGTTATTTTTGGATTTATTGAATTAAAATAGAGTTCTTGTTACGCATTATTTCACGACCCGTAAAAGTATATTTTTATTGTTTCCACTGAGTTTTACGTCCGATATCCACAATATTGTTTCCAAACAGAATTTGTATTTATAGTTCACTTTTGTTAGTTTTTATCACTGGTTTCACTGTTTACTGATTAGATTTACGTTTTTATCACTTTTAAAATCACTTTTTAGCACTATTTTAATGTTACTTAGAGGCTACAGTGGCGCCCTCTCTCATCCCATATAACCTTAACAACCCCATATCTCGGCAAACCCTCGACCGATTTGGCTCATGTTCGAACTTAAAAATTCTCTTTGCCTCATTTACCTGCCTACCGAATTTCATGACGATCCGACTTAATTTACTCAAGTTATCGTCGAACGAACATTCATACATACATACATACATACATACATACATACATACATACATACATACATACATACAAACGCCGGATCGTTCAAGTAGACTCGGAGAACTTCGCTCGCTTCGCTCGCTCGTTCAATAAAACTGAACTCCTGGGGCACGCTGAAAAGTTCCCTTTACTAAAAAGGTAAACGAATAACTGTTACTTTTTAGTTAAGGCCCAGTAGTACGCACAACTAGCACCAGTGAAAAAAAAATCATATCTTCTTTTTCATTGGCAGTTTAAATGACTTTTTTTGGGTCATAAACTTTTTTATTCTTATTCTTAGCTAGATGTAACCGTAGCTATTATATGTAACAGTGTACGGACTACATTATTTTACCTCTCCAGGCATCAGATTCGTGACGAACCACCGTGGAGCGGTCTCCATCCAGGTGGGCCAGTACCGGTTTAACCGGCATAGCAACAGACCGAAACAGTTTACTGCCAAGGTCTTCTGGGTCTGCAGCCGCTATCGGCGATCGTGTCGCGCCTCCATCTTCACCATCGACAACCGGGTCGTCAAGATGAACAATATACATAATCATTGAATCAAGAACGAAAAAAAAGGACTGCCGAAGACCGGCCCGAGG
The DNA here is from genome assembly GCA_949319315.1 of Zelleria hepariella. NCBI lineage: Eukaryota > Metazoa > Arthropoda > Insecta > Lepidoptera > Yponomeutidae > Zelleria > Zelleria hepariella. The sequence continues at coordinate 13,483,169 of OX439388.1, forward strand.
TGTAAATTTATGTTTTCTCCCCCATCAAGTAGCTCCATCTTGTTTTGAGTAGGGCAATGGGGCATGATATAGGGTTTTCTTCCCTCTATCGAGTACGCTTAATGTAGTGAAATGAAGTAAAAGATGCACACTAACAGGATGAAATCATATATCGTGACACTATCTGGTCAAAAAGTCAATAAGTTGTAAAAAAACACTGTTTTTATTGCACGGCCTTAAAAATAGAGGCTTTTTTAGTCGTCTAACGCAATTACTATCTAATTTTATTGGTCGAAAAGTGTTAGAACTACTTGTATGCAATGAATACCGCCGTTTTTTCTTACAAATTTTATGCCATCGACACAACACATTTCGACGGCGATAGATACTGCGATATCGCCTAACTAAAATCGATAGCGGAACTTTAAGTAGGCTGTCTACTGATCAATACAATCAACTTGTACTAGGTGGGGAAAAAAAATGGAGTGAAAAAAATATCAGCTGTTTCATGTATTTGGCGCAGTACTGAGTCGACCTTTTGTATGGAACAGCTGATATTTTTTTAGCTCCATTTTTTTCGCTACCTAGTACAAGTTGTTTATATTGATCAGTAGATAGCCTACTTAAAGTTCCGCTATCGACTTAGAGTGCACCCTGTATTATTTGCTACATGATCTACCTAACATTACAGTATAACTGTCGATTAGATCTACCGTGGTAGTTACGGGGTATTACGGTATCAACGACGACTACAAATTTGAGGCTCTGTCGGTCCGACTTGCTCTAACAGCGAGCGCGCGTAGCACACGCGTAGCCAACTCGATGCTACGCCAACGCTACGCCGTAGCCGCGTAGCAACGCCTCCGTTGATATTGTGTTATAAGGGATCGATTATTTTCGCGATTCAGTGCTCTCTGAATTAAGTAGTGTCTGGGTTTCATGTATTCTCCATTTCGGAGTTAAATATAGTCGTTGATTGTATATAAAAATAGATAATTTAAGTAGTTTGTCACCTACGCATTAGTTAAGTTAGTTCTATATATTTTAGAATGTGGGATCGAATTTTGTTTGATTAAATTTAGGTACTATGTACTGGTAGACTAGATGTAATTTTGAGTAGTTAGTTATAATACAATTCGGAAGGCAAAGTTTTTTGTTCGAAAGTCCGTTATTGGCTTAATCTTATCTTTAGACAATATTGAGAAACTAATTTCAATATTTTTTATTTTGGTTCAGTAGTTTGGATTTTACAACGTTTCAGAGATACGGTTTTATGACGTCACGCGACGGTCTGCATACTGTTGGCGGTCATAGGAACCAAACATTTTAGCGCATAAAAACAAAACTACTGGACCAAAATAAAAAATATTGAAATTAGTTTCTCAATATTGTCTAAAGATAAGATTAAGCCAATAACGGACTTTCGAACAAAAAACTTTGCCTTCCGAATTATGTGTTTCTGTATAATGAGAATATTATCAATTTAAACTTTTAGCAACTAATAAAAACTTCTGCAACTAAACTCGTGTTTGTTAATATATCAATGAAAGCATTTTTTTCTGGCCTAGTTGCTCCCTTCTCTTTCGTCTCAGAGAGAACGGATCTCTTCCACGTCTGGGACGGTCTTCCGGGTCGTCGTGAGCCTCGGGCGGGTCTCCAGTCGAGAGCCACGGCACCTTCGGGATGTGGTGAATTATTCTATACGAAACTTTTATTTATTTGAATTAATAATAGCTGGTTATTTTTACAGCCTTTAAGTTCGTCCTTACGAGGCAGAAGAACCGCGCTATACAGGTGGGCGAGTATCGGTTCGTCAGACGTTTCGACTACAAAGGTCCCAGGTGCCGCTGGATCTGCAACCGATGGTCTTATGGCTGTCGAGCCTTCGTAATCACGCTCGACGATCAGATCTACGACGTTGACAACAATCACTCCAATCATTTATAAACAGTCTCAGTTTATGTCGCATTTGCCGCGACCGTTGTTTTATTTTTATAAGTTTAAGTGTTATTTTGTGGCATTTTTTTTTAATTATTTCTAAAACAAACATGCCTTTGCCCTGCAGTGGGACATCACACAGGCTACATAAAAAAATATAAACAAGCTGGTGTAAGGAAATTTGATATTGTTGACCAAAAAAATATTATTTACGCAAGTGAAGTTTTTTTTACAAATATTATATTTAATTTAGTTTTTTTTTGTAACTGTGAGCGCTCCAAAGGAGCGTTGACCTATACGAAGAAAAAAACTGCCGTAAGAAAATAAAACTAACTCCTACTCTGAAACGTTTTAGGCGAGCTCCGTCACTCAATCCGACCTTTATTTGGCATTGGAGAAGACCCCGTGCACAGGATACGTGTGCCAAGGCCACCGACCCCCCTCAGATACGATGAAGTTGGACACTTCGCTCACTTTGGAGAGAGGGGTCGATGCAGGCGTTGCCAGAAGATGACCACGGTTATTTGCATCAAGTGCGACTCACGATTGTGCTTCGTTTCGGGCAGAGATCAACGGAACTGCTTCTTAGCATTTCACTTGAGACAGTGAAATCATTGAAATGGTCTCATAGTACAGTCAAGGGCACGTTAACCTCTACATTTTTAAGTCGCACGTAATTTAACCGAATAGAGTGCACGCGTGTAAGGGTCGACGTGCTGTCGACTGTACCTTCTTATTTTCCTTGTTCAGTAAGTACCTAATATGTGTTTGTACACCCGTATACGCATATTAAATGTAACCCTTCGCATACTTAATTGTACTACATACATGTGTGTAAAAACTAATTAAACATTAATTTCATGAACACTTATGGTTCTACTGATTATTTATATGATTTGGATAAGTTAGGTATACCCATACGTGGTTTTTCAAAAATAATTTAAGAAAGATTTTTGTTTATAAGTAGGTGCTTGGGAAACAATAAGATCTGAGTGACGAGTTAAGTCGTTTTTAAAATCTTCTTTTATTTTTTTTAAGGTTATAGTATTACAGCCAACCAATGACATTCTAATACAAATAGACAACTCATAGGCGCTCGAAAAAGGTAACTGCAATATTGTGCTTAAATTCAGTGTAAGCACAATATTTTCATTAGACGTTTGATGACTACGCAGCTGACAACATGCCAAAATGTGGTACAAAAAAGTGCCGAAATAACACCTTGACGATGCGAAATAAAGATGGTGTGACCTACCATCGGTTAATTAATATTATTTGCATATGATAACAGAAGAAAAGGTACAAATATTAAGAGGAAACTATTAAATTTTCAATAAAAACCATTGATTGTAAACAAATGTTCCTGTTTCTTTCTCTCCCGCGGGTCAGAAAGAGATAGACAAAATGATGCTTCAAGAACATAGTCAGAAAGGAAAACAATGGAGACTCCTTTTGTAAAGTAAAAATTCTAAAAACTAAAATTTTTCGCACAGTTCTTGCTCTATCCTTAGTCAGTTGAAAAGGGGCAGGCATTTTCACTAACATGACAGTTCGACCTGCCAGTTTACTGAGTTAGATGATGGGATAGGCTTTAGTTAAAATAATATAACAAACAACCAGGGGCTTAAGTCTGTAACACAATGGCGTGTCGATGGCGTCCCAGTATAAGTAGAAAGAAAAAACAGGGGTTTCCTCGTTTTTCTCCTACAACCAGCGAACTAATCCACTAGAATTAGAATCAGAATAATATTCCTGTACTTGCAACAAAAAAAAAGGACCGACACAGCATGAATATTATTGTTGCTGTCAACTGGGAGCCCTTTTTGGCACCGTTGCGTTACAGACTCAGGCCCCAGGCCCCGCCACACTGATACACAAATACGTAAGACCAAAGTCGAAGATATCTGGCTAGGCGGGAGTACCAACGGTGGACTAGGGCGTCACGGAATGGTGGCCTAGAATTGGTCGAGGGTCGGTGTGTAGACCGAAAGCTCGATGACATTGTCAAAACAGCGGGAGGACAATGGACGAGATTGGCAATAGACCGAGGGGGTTGGCGTGAAAAGGAAGAGGCCTATGCCCAGTAGTGGGCTTTATTTATGGGCTGGATAAATAAGTAGATTTGTATCACCTGGTTTTTTAAACTTCGCTGTTATTATTTTCCTAGAAGCTATCGAGCTATTCGAAAAGTCGTAGAACAACATTTGTTGGAAATCACATTTAGGGGTTGATATGTTTCAGGAAAAAAGCTATTTACAAATTATACTTACCTGCCTATTTTTCATAAACTGTTTAAAATAATATCCGCAACATGGCACAGATTTTTTTTCCCCATAACAAAAAACTAAAATAGGCTATTGCTACTCCACTGCTATCTTTATTCCAATTAACTTCAAAAATCAACTTACGTAGCTTCAAACTGCGTGATTGATTTACATTTCCGCTTAGTTACACAATACATTTTGAGGGCTTGAAGTGTCAGCAGCAATGTAGAAACAAAAAGTCAGTCGAAGCATAATAGGGTGAAATTAGCGTGTGCCATGTTTCGACTTGGTTATTGTACGGAACAGTTTGTCCATTTGTATTGGAATGTCATTGCAGCCAACGATAATTATTATTTGTTAGATTTAGATCTCTTAGGGTGGTATTCTAGAACGCTACTTAAACTCAGTTTAAACAGAGTTCAGACTGTCGCTAAAACAGTGCATGTTTTGATATGAAGGGAGGGATATTCAAATCAAAACATGCACTGTTTTATCGACAGTTGACACTACTAAACTCTACTTAAACTGAGTTTAAACAGAGTTCAAGGAGCGTTCTAGTTTGAACTGAGTTTAAACAGATTTTAAGTACCGTTCTAGTTTGAACTGAGTTTAAGTAGCATTCTAGAATACCACCCTTGGTTACTTAGAATATGAATATGTGTTGATTGCATTCCACATTAATTAATCAGTTAGTCTTTATTTGTGAAGGCTTTCAATTGGCTCTCTATTTCAAAACTTTATGCCTTGCCTACTATGTATTTTTAATACCGTAAATTAATAAATTAAATTATAAGATAATTCCTCAATATCATTTTGTAAATGTTATTTTGTAGTATTTTCTTTGGCTATATCACCTCCGTTTCTGCAATTTTGCTTGCAATTGTGTTTTAGTTGTTGAGTTCGTCAAGACTCGCCGTGGCAACCAGGCGATCCAACTGGGTCAGTACCGATTCAATAAGAAGCTAACCAAGGGGTGTAAAACCACGTGGCTCTGTGGACGTTGGCAGCGTTATAGATGCCGCTCGTTCATCGTTACTGTCGACAATTATATCGTCAAATATATAAACGTTCATAATCACAACTGAGCTACTGGTAGCGAATTAATACCGAATGGTACTAAAAAAACGGGGCATTTTTATCTTTGTTGGTATTAAAAAACATGAGGTATCGTTTACGCTTACAGTTCACAGTTTTCAGCTACCTATGTATATTTTTAGTTTGATTTAGCCTTTTATAAACTTTCGGCCCAAGGAGAGTTATCTACTTACTTATATTAAACAAACTCCAAGATATTTTATTATTTTCCTATTTTAAACTTTCGTGGTTTTGAGACATAATTTTATTATTGTCCGAAAACGGTATTCTTACCACGATTTACTTTGTTTGAGAATACCACTCGCTAACGGTGAAGGAAAACATCGTGAGGAAACCCGCGGCTCAGTTGGCTCCACACGTATTGACCTGTCTTTCCTGTGGGCTAGGTCGACTAAGCTGTCAGGATGGTATAGGTGCTGGGCAAGCCTACTCCATCTAAAACAATGTCCCAGGCACTTCAGCGCCGAGTGGTCTCTTCACCCATCTAGTGTGAGTGAAGGTGCCACTGGACGCTGTATAAATCATCTCATTCATCATCATCATCATCATCAGCCCACCTCTGCCCACTGTTGGGTATAGGCCTTTTTCCCCTCACGCCACCTCTCATGGTCCCTAGCCATCCGCATCCATGGACCCTCCGCCGCTATGACAATGTCGTCCGACCATCGGGCTGCTGGTCTTCCGACCGATCGTCGTCCAGTTCTCGGCCGCCACTCTGTCACTGCCCTTGTCCACCGGCCATCTTCCCTCCTCGCCAGGTGTCCTGCCCATTTCCACTTGAGACTCGAGATACGATCACCGATATTGTCAACCTTCGTTCGACGTCGGATGACGGCATTCGGCATCATCTCATTACGTAGATGCAAAGGCCTTAGTTTTTTTTTTACTTTGTTTGAGTCAAACATGGGAACTGAATCAAGGTTTTTATCCAGGATATTACTACACAACGAGCAAACGCGGCAACGTCGCGATCATGTGCGGCAAGCATCGGTTTAACAGGAACGCTCGTCGCAAGGACGGCGATGCCTCCATGAAGACACGCTGGCTATGCTCAAAATGGTACGCGGGCTGTCGGGCCTCTTTCTACACTGTTGACGGAGATACGATTGTAAGCACCAAACATGAACACAACCATGATTAATATATTTAAAAAAAAATGGATTTAATTCAACACATTTAAAACAAAACAGTCTTGTAGGTACTAGTTCTTATAAAGTATAATACCAAGTTACTTACACTTTTAGAGTTATTTGTGATGAAAAGGTCAGAAGTTCAGCGTACCTAAGGCCACATTATGTACCTAATCAGTTTATTAGCAATGTGATTATTATTTATGATACAAGTACAATATACGTACTTTACAGTTACCTATTTCATGAAAATATACTTTTTAATGAAGATGATGATAAGTAACCCGCATTGCGTTTTTTATTAACCCTCTAATACACCTCTTTTTTCTTCCACAACTTTACTGTCCACATCAGTTTGATGTGTTTGTGTAACCATTTCACGTACCAGGTGCGTATTTATGATTTTATCATTTACGTAATTTAAAAAGTAAAAAACATTTACATAATTAAGTACCCAATGTAATAAATATATAATTTTTCATATTCACAGAGTAGAGTCATAATTGTATGTTTTTGTAAATTCTTAGCAGTTTAATAAAATAATAATATTATTGTATAAATATTTAAGTGTTATGTGTTCCAGGCATACCAACAAATTTTATGCTGATAAGCAACCAACGTGGAAATCCAGCAATTGTATATGACGGACGCCAATACAATAGACACAAATGTTATTCACAAGGTTTAAAAACCTTATGGGTTTGCAACAAATGGCAACAGAAATGTAGAGCTAGTGTGACGACTGCAATGGATCAAATTATAAGGATACAACAAATTCACAACCACGAATGAATTGAGCAAACAAATGATCTCTCTGTTAATTTGATTTGTTTCTTGTAATAAAAAAGTGAGAGATGTTTGAATGTTTGTTTGATACATACCAACTATCAATCTATCAAGCTATAATCAGGGTATATTTAATTAATGATATAAACACTGTATGGTTCAGGCAGGTGGATTATTATAATGGGCGTTTTTCCTTGTGCCTTTTGGTCAGATAAAAATATTACTTGGCGCTATAATACTTTAGTTAGAGTTATAATGTATCCACGGACCACATTAAACAAATAATTCTCAACGCCTCGCGTTGAAAAATCGCAGGAGCGTTTTTTGCTAAAACGCATCCAAAAAGAAGATATGATTTTTTTTCATTGGCGGCGTTGTGCGTCCTACTGGGGCGCTAGGAATAGTGAATGGCCCGCGCGCAAAGAAAAATGCACAAAATCGATTCCTGTATCAAATACACTAAACAAATTGAAAATTTCCACATATCAAACCCTAGAATTAGGTGAGACCTATCTAACACAGCCAGTTTCAAGTTGATATCCATAACAGATTGCAAGATAATTTGCTTGAAAAAAAATGCGCCGCCTATTTTTTTTCAAGCAAAATATCTTCAAAACGTTTATGAATGTCAACACGAAACTGGCTGTTTTCTGCTCCACGCCTGCTCTGCGCCGTATGCCTTACGCCTTACGCCTTATGCCGTTTCTGTATAATTCATGCCGATAGGTCTCACCTAATTCTAGGGTTTGATATGTGAACATTTTCAATTTTTTTAGTGTATTTGATACAGGAATCGATTTAGTGCATTATTCTCTGCGCGCGGGCTACTCACTTTGCCCAGCGCCTTAACTGCTACAAAAAAATAACATTTGTATAAAATAACAGTGCCATCTAGATATTGAAAGAGCTAAAAGGAAGGAATCAATTGATGAAAATACTTTTTAGATGCGGTGCTCACAACCTCCAAGTTTGGCCGACCGACGATCCAGATCGGCAAGTTTCGGTTTAACCGACGATGCGATAGTAAGGGTCCGAGGTTTCAATGGATTTGCAACAAACGGAGGGCCACCGGCTGCCTTAGCTCCGTCAAGACGTACCTCGACGAAATTATTGAACTAGTTGGTGAACATAATCATGGATGAGATATTGTTGTTATTTATTTAAGCAAAAGAAAAATAAAAGGAATATTTTTTTTATAATGACTATAATGAATAATTACACTATTCTTACGAGCGCTTCGTATCTCTCGTGACAAAGTATATGACCTAGGTAACTAATCTTTCAGAAACATCAGGGAATGGACGGAGATAGCCAGCGTTGAACCACTGTTTCGCTAGCCAGCGTTGAACAACAGTAACTGTTTCGCTTGGCAATGAGCCGTTTTCATAACAAATTCATAAAGCATTTCATAGATGGTGCCTACAGGCGTGGCCATAGAAGAACCGGAATACGGCTGTCAAATTAATCTATTCTAAGCCTTGACAGCCGTCTTCTGGTTCTTCTATGGCTGCGCCTGTAGGCGTAACCATAGAAGAATCTACGTATGTATCTATGAAATGTTTTGTGAATTTGTGCTGAAAACGTCTCATTAATAGAAAAGAATATGAGGAGCTGACGGCCAACCTCCATTAGTGGAGAGGCACGCCAAGAAAAAGAAGAAGAACTCTTCTCCTTTTTTATGGTCATCATTTTGCTTTACAGAACCGGTGTTTACAACGTCCAGGTGTGGGAAGCCAGTGATCCAAGTTGGCAAATTCCGGTTCAACCTGAGGAGTGGCATCAAAGGGCCGAAGATCACTTGGCGCTGTAACCAACGTGCAATGGGATGTCGCGCTTCTATTTTCACCGTAAATGATGTAATTATTGATAATATGCACGGTGAACATAATCACAGCTGAGAGATGTGGACCTTATTTAACTACAGGGTGCATACTAAGTCGATGGCGGAACTTTAGGTATGGATTTTAAGGCATATTTTTATACACATATGTATAATAAAATAAGGTTTGGAACCGCGATTTATCTCTTCATTATCTTTTTTAAAGCTGAAGGCATTTTTTACACTGGTTATTCTGGACCAAATTCTTAAAATTTCACTGCAAAATAAAAAATAAAAAAAACACTTCTCCATACAAATTGTGTCGATTTTCGATAGATATTTATTTGTTGGATGATTTATTTATTATCCGCGCATTTTGGAATGAAATTTGGTTAACCTTGTTTTTCTTTGAAAGATGTAACTCATACATGCGTGTATAAAATGCAAGTACAGTCGGCCACAGTCTCAGATACCCCTTTTTGTTCGATTGGACGCCCTTATGCCGCGCGCGATAAGAGCTGCCATGGGGTATCTGAGATTGTGGCCGACCGTACCCGTACCATATTCTTGGTTAACAGTATTTTACTTTTTCAGAGTCAACACCGGTGTTTACAATGTCTCAGTCAAGGTACGGTAAACCACTCATTATGTATGAAGGGTTTAGATACAACTTGCACGGTAAGCAGTTTCCTAAGGGTCATTGGTTCTGTTCGATGGTGTCCAAAAGTTGCAAAGCCAAGCTTGTCACTGTCAGTGACGAAATAGTCTTTATAAGAAACGAACATAATCACAAAAATGAACAACAAAAAAAAAATTGCAATAAAGAAGTAGTCTTAAAATGTGTGCAAAATATGTTACTTCAGTTTAAAAAATAAAAGTGTTAGTGTTTCTAGTATTAGTGCCTATTAATTTATTTAGATAAATGTAGCTTTTGAAAAAAAACGATGCACTTTTTTAATGTGACTTCTGTGTTTTAATTTAAACATTAACTAGTTTGCACGGAGCTCTATACATTATTAAACTAAGCTTTTTACGGATTTATCACACGTTGTTGTTTGCTTCCAAAGATTGGCAAAATTTCAAAAAGTTAATAAAAAAACGGGTGATAAATGCATTACATTATTTTTTCTTAGTCAAATAACTATTATTCCATGCAAACAAAATGTCAAAAAAATGCATTAAAAGTAGGTTTAAGTAGTTTAACAATAAACTTGTTTGTTTTAAGCTGCAAAAAGCACCATCATAAGAAGAACGTAAGCAGTACGCCGTATACTAAGTAGGTATATTGCCCACATGAAAATTTAGACATAACATGAGAAAGTATAATTACTGACCCTTTTTATACAAGGCATTTAGTTAATATTTGCTGTTTTTTGCATGTTTTGTAATTGTGATTTTGATATTTATGAGTTGTGTGTGTGTAATACATTATTTTCACATTTGGATCTTTAATACATCTTGGATATTTCGTAATGGTGTGCAAGGCGAACTAATTTCTGCAGAAATCGCTTCCAGTCAACTCTTGGTATAGTGAAATGAAGTTTGGCGTAAATGTCTTAGTACAGCGAAACTGTTGACAAGGCAAAAACGTGCGCGCTCAATCGCCACAGAAGCATATCGAATTTTAGATAACTATTATTTAAAAGACTAGTTATTTCAGCTCCAGTGTTCACAATCTCCCGTTTCGGCAGGCCAGTACTTCTCTTGGGGCGGTACAGGTACAATCGCAAAACTCAATATACAGGCCGCAGAGCCCTCTGGCAATGCTGCAAAGGCAGCAGCGGGGTTCTCAGCTGCAAGGCCTACGTCACCACCTACGACGATATTATTATTAAATACACGCAATCACATAATCATTAATATTATCTACCTGCGTACTTAAGTTTGCACGTAAAAATAAAAAGTGTTTGGACTCAAACTGTCGTAAGTACTGCAAATTTTTGACAGACATGCATGCACAGTTTTTGGACTGTACAGATTGTTTACATTTCAACACAAATTCTTTCGTTACATAGCCAACTTAATATATTTACTTATACACGAATTTTTACCTCTATATCGTAAAATGTATGATGATAGTGAAAGCGTTGAACATTTACTTAGACATAATCAGAAATATTCGTCTTTTCATTCAACTTTTTTTTTACAGTTCCAATGGTCACATCGTCCCGTTTTGGCAAGCCGGTTCTTCTCTTGGCAGGGTACAGGTACAATCGCATAAGTCACTACAAGGGCCGCAGAGTCCTTTGGAGATGCAGCAGGTCAGGTGTCAGTAAATTTGCTCGTAATTGCAAAGCCTTTGTCACCACTTACGACAATGTGGTCATTAAATTTACTGGAGCACATAACCATTAGGTCTTGCCTTTTTGTTTGAGTGTCAGTATTATGAATATAATGGTATTTAAAAATATTAATAAAGAGGTACATAAATAAGGTATATTTGTATTATTTTTATTCAGTCGAATTTAGGTAGACGCCATTTTGTTTTTGTCGGTGGGGAATGCTTGACAGAGTTTGTATCCGAATGTTTCAATGATGTGTTCAAATTGCAGCCAACATCTTTGTTACTTTCATAAGTAGTTAGGCCTTTTAATAAGACATAATATGTTCAAAGCTTATTATAATATTTTCAGCTCCAGTATTCACAAAGTCCCGTTTTGGCAATCCGGTGCTACTCTTGGGAGGATACAGGTACAATGCAAAAAATAACTATAACAACGCTAGCAGAGTCCTCTGGGTGTGTAGTAGATATAAATCAGGAATTGGTAATTGCCACGCCTATGTGACCACTTTCAATAATGTAGTCATCAAACATACTGGGACACATAATCATTGAGTGTACCTTTCTTTTTTTAAAATTATTTTTCTGCTAACTTGTAGATCATTAGATCTGTGGTTTACTTGTACTTTAAAATTTGTATGAGTAAATTTCAGGACAAATCTATCTTTTTTATAACTTTCGTAATCATTGAGTCTGTCTTTTTATTATTGTTTCGGTTTAAGTAGAACGAATTTGGTATTTTTTTTTTTACTAAAATCAAGTACGAAGTCTAAGTAAAACTTAAAAATTGCACACATAAAATTACATCAATGTCAAGCCAATTCAAAACACACACGAAAATTCAGTCAGAAAAAAACAATTTAATATCTTAGTTAGGTATTCGTAAGCTTATAAAATAAGTAAAGTGAAATCGTCAAATCAATATAAGACCAACACAATATTAACTTGCAGAACGTTAGATTTGTGGTTCACTATGTATACATTTGGTCTTTTATGAGTCGATTTGACGTTAATTGATTTTTCATCTCCCACGCTCGGAAAGTTTGCTGTTACTAGTAACTTACGATCGTGTAAAGGCCGGATTTAAACTATCTGCATTTTTGTGCGCTTCGAAATTTCAACGCGACGCCGGGAAAGTCTTTCCCGCGCCCTATGGTGTTGAAAAAGAAAAAAAAACACTGGCCATTTAAGCAGATGCCAAATCCCGACAAAAAAAGATCCTCATTAATAGTTCGTTTACACGCGTATTTCAGCGAAAGTGATTGCTCGTGCCTATTCTCTATACAAAACTGTGAATGTAAATGGGGCATAAGCATCTTTTAAAAAGGTGAAGTCACGGATTAGAACATTCAGAAACGCGGTTTCTTCTTATAGTCTTTTCAATATTTTGTACACTATATTTATTTTTAATACCAGTAAATAAAAAAAATGCTTCGCTTCTGTTTTATCAAATAGATAATTATGTTTTGTTTGTTAAATACATTTTTTCAAACGATATTACTAATTTCATTTCCGTCTCTCCATGAGAAACTGGTTTGCGGTTCAGCCAGCCTAATTAAGCCGTACCCCTTCAGATGACTGCACTTACAATGCAGTGTGTGTCAGAACACTATAAAACAATGGATAATTTCATTTTCATTTTTATCTCCTAGAAATTTTTAATTTATATGGTAAAAGTTCAGAATGCACCCGGAAAAAAAAACATTCGTTTATTTACATTCTTTTTGTGTCTGGATAAATAAACTTCAGGAAATTATTAATAAAACGAATGGTTTTAATACCAACGAAGCTGAAAACTTTAGTGCTTCAGCCGTATATGCTTTTAAAAGGAACTTATTTGATTCACCTGTTTTGCCTGTAAGTAGTTGTCTATAGAGTTTTTCCCGCATGGCTAACAAAATCATTTCCTCGCTTCTGTGAGATGAAAAGTTTTGTGTTTCGCACGAATGCAATATTATTTGCGTTTCGTGCTTCTGAATACAAGCACTCGCCGCAAACAATAATTTTGCGTTCTTGCATAACAAATAACTATTGTTTTGAAAGGCCGGCCTTTTCATAATAATATTCAATACCCAAGCTATACTTTGCATACGAAAGTCGTGTTGGTTGGGTTGCTTTGTTTATTTGACAGGTGTCTAGGCCTTTCATTAAAATATCTATTATTCAATGTTTTCAGCACCACTGTTCACAAAATCCCGTTATGGCAAGCCGGTACTTCTCTTAGCAGGCTACAGGTACAATATAAAAAAGGACAATAAACGTGGAAGAGTCATCTGGAGGTGCAGTAGATATTCGAGGAGTCATTGCAATATCTATGTTACTACTTACAACAATTTAGTTATCAAATATACTGGAATACATAATCATTGAATATTGTACCTGTCTTTTTTTGTATGCGTTATCTTTTATTTTTCTGTTAAATCGTTTATCGTTAGATCTGTGGTTCACTTGTAATTTTAATATTGTATAAGTAAATTTAATACCAATTCCTTAGTCCTTACCCTGAAGATAGGCCTCTTCATAAAAATATTAGTTCCCAGTGATAAATATATCACAGCGGCAGTGAAAACAAATAAAAAATCTTTTAAATACTTTAAAAAAAAACGATTGCATCGCAGTCTTATCATATTTTGATGTTTGAATGTCGGTCCACATTCAAACATCAAATGCTAAGACTTGGTTGGTCCTCCCTGTGGGTTACTGATGTTTGACCTTGTATGAGTCAATTTAAAGCTACTTGTTATTATCTTGAAAGTCTTGTCTTTTCATAAAAATATTTAATACCCGTGACCCAATCATCACAACTTTTTACCCGAAAGTGGTGATCGTTGTTCACTACCACCACAAGTTTGTTCCTTTGGTGACTAGGCATTTTATAAAAATATCTGTTATTCAATGTTTTCAGCACCACTGTTCACAAAATCCCGTTATGGCAAGCTGGTACTTCTCTTAGCAGGCTACAGGTACCATATAAAAAAGGACAATAAACGTGGAAGAGTCATTTGGAGGTGCAGTAGATATACGAGGAGTCATTGCAATATCTATGTTACTACTTACAACAATGAAGTTATCAAATATAATGGAATACATAATCACTGAGTATTGTGCCTAACTTTTTTGTTGTCTTTTATTATTCTGTTAAATCGTTTATCGTTAGATGTGTTGGTTGACTTGTAATTTTAATATTGTATTAGTAAATTTAATACCAATTCCTTATTCTTAACACTGAAGATAGGCCTCTTCATAAAAATATTAGTTCTCAGTGATAAATATATCACAGCGGCATTGAAAACAAATAAAACATCTATTAAATGACTTAAAAAAAAAACCGATTGCATCGCAGTCTTATCAAGTCACTATCTTTAACGGCATTGTTATCAAATATTCTAATATGCATAATCATGGCATCATCCTTTTTTAATAGAGTTTTATAAAATCCTGTACATATACAAAAAAAGAAATAATCTAGTATATTTTTTTATTCTTTTAACTCTCTAGTGTTTATTTTGAATAAAGCCCCCCAGCCAACTTTCGCCTATTAACCAACAATATTTCTTTCGGTGGTACCTATGACATTACTTGTCGTCAGTTAACTTAGTTACTATGTTTCGCTTCCAAATGTTGTTAACAATATACCACCATATTTTTTATTCGAAACGGATCAAATCGCTGTGGTTTTATAGGTAAAATTAATGATCTTAACGGCATTACAGCTAATGTGGAATACAAAATATGTGTAAATACCTATAGCGAATCATTAACAGTAAATAACCCAACATTTTCAGGTGTGATGTTTGTCAAGTCTCGCTCCGGCAAGCCGGTCCTTCTTGTTGCGGGACACAGGTACAATATTAATCAACGCAAAATCAGCGCAAGAATAAATTGGAGATGCTGGAAAGCTAAACGTGGGTGCAATGCGTACGCTACCACCTTTGAGGACGTAGTCATTAAGTACACCAACGCACATAACCATGAACCATTTGAGTTTGGCGAGCCACGGGTAGTGTAACAAGACTTTTATAAATGGTTGCCTCAAGACAAAGAGACACTTTTGGCTGATTATAGTGTGTATCTTATTTTATTTGAAAGAATTTGTGATCTTTATAATTGAAATCCAAATCCGCTCCACAATCAACACCTCACTATAAGATTCCATACACTTAGCCGCAGATAGGAACAACTGGCGACGCATCGTACGACACGGATTGCTCCGTTTGAATGACCACGACCCTCAGTGATGAGGATACCGACGCAAGGAGGAGGATAATTGAAATCCTTATTTTTTATATTATATGGATTTTCAACTCAATGAATGGTTCGAACGCCAAAGAAATTCTTATTTATTATCAAATATAAGTATTGAAAGCAAGAGTTGTATAGCAGTTATCATTTGACTCCGTCCTGAGCGAATTGGTTTAACCCTTCCATACATCTCTAATTATTATAGTAGGCAGTTTGACATCATAAGGCGGGCTTGCGTCACTCAGGGTTAGCAACCTAACTCTGAGTTAACATGACATTTCCATAAATTTTTTGACGTTAACTCAGAGTTAACTGGCTAACCCTGGGTGGCGCAAGCGGACCTAAGTAATTTACAAGATATTGATGCCTTTGCTGAACTTTTCCTTACTAAACTTCCAGGCACAGCACGGCACAGTTTGCCTGAGGTAGCGGGTTCAAGTCCTGTCTGGAGCATTTTTTTTAACCTTATATTAAATCTTTAAACATTTCCAGGACCAGTGCTCGTGCAATCCCGCTTTGGTAAGCCGGTTCTTGTTTTGGGAGGGTACAGATATAATCGCAAGGATCACAATAGACACAGCAGCAAGGTCAATTGGCGATGCAGTAGAAGAAACAGTACCCAGGGCTGCAAGGCACAACTCAACACTGTGGATAATATGGTCATCAGAATTATTGAGAGGCATAATCATCCACCTTTATGTAAAAAGTTACCGATGTTTTTTTGATTAATTTGTAATATTTTGTAAAGGAGATAGGACGTCGCTTGAGGAACTGCAGCTTTGACTTCCACTCCGGGGCTAGGCGGTATAAAGCGTACGGCCTGAATTATGCAGAAGTGACGTAAGGCGAAGGCTTTAAAACTTATTCATATTGAATGTACGAAAGCAAAAGAAAAATTACATTAAAGAGGCGCGGCGCGGGCGATTACCCGCCTTACCCGTTTGTATGAAAGAGACGCGTCTGCGCCATTCATTTGCCTTACGTCGCTTCTGTATAATCTGTTGGGTCACTTAGGTCGAATCTGCCCCTCTACCCTTTACGCATTTTTCCAATACGGCCGCAATGTGGCGCAATTTATAAAATTTAATATTTTACAAATTAAGACGCATTTTGTGTTTTTATTGAAGCCTTACATTTGAATAAACATTACAAAGTATTAAAAATCAAAGCAATACTATGCGAAGTCAAGAGAAATTAATTTTAAAACTTTTTCAATTTGATTGCAATAGCGTCAAGGGTAACCCCCCTGGTTTGGGATATCTTTTTATTTTTGTTGTCATTATATATTTTTATGTAATTTAACTTATTTTAAGTACTTACTTATTTCACACCATTTTGACCATTACTTTGAGAATGTATGTGGATTGATATTTAGTGAATTGGATAGGAAACCTAACTTAAGTAATTTTTTAGTTTTTCTGTTTGTGCCACTGGCGTGGAAACCATGGCTGTATGGGTGGAGGAAGGCAGATCTTTTATATAGGAAATTGGTCGGCGTCTGAAGAACCGGGGCTATGTATGACTACCGTTCCGGGGCATACCTGGCGCAGAGGATTTCCCTGGTGGTGCAGCGGGGGAATGTTGCTAGCGTTATAGGAACCTTTGTGTCAGGTGTGTCTCGGGGCGGTATTTTTGATTTATTTTAATTTGTGCTTTGTTTTTGTTATTTTTAAGTCTGACTAACCCCCCCCTTTTTGTTTTGACGATGCATTGTGTGAATTTGTATTTTTTATCAATTGTCTGAATTTGTGTGTGAATAAATAAATAGCGATTTAATATGATTGAAACTTTTTTTTTTCATTATTGTATTTTATTCACTTCCTAATTTGAATTGCCTTCTCATGCATATCGATTGACACCTCAGCGAGCTCATAGGTACCTCGTTGCCCGCGATACGGGCTGTGCCTAGTGTGGCACAGCCCGAACATTTCATAACATTGCATTCTCTCACTAAATGCTAGCCTTTGTACGTACACACTCAATTTGTTATTCGGTGTCGATGCTTTTTCATTTTTGTTTTCAGCTCCGTTCTTTGGATGCCAAGTGCTTGGACGCTATGATTCTGTATTATATTTTCTCTTTCAGTTCCAATTTTTACGACGTCCCGGTTTGGCAGATCGGTTATCCTCCTCGGGGGTTACAGATACAACCAGAGTCACAGCAGAGCACCGCAGAGAACGCCTAAACTAATGTGGGAGTGTAGTAGGAGATCGATGGGCTGTAAAACGTACATAACAACGTACCATAATATGGTCGTCAAGTATCAAGGCACTCACAACCATTGAACTGTTCACGAAAGCCTGCAGTGGGCCATTTCATAAAACTGACAATGAGAATTTACAATGACAATTCTATGTATATTGCGAAGCCGATTAAGCATTAGAAACGCTACAAAAGAGGTTAGGTCAGTAACCGACTACTAAAGGTGGTATTCTAGAACGATACTTAAACTGAGTTTAAACAGAGTTCAGACTGTCGATAAAACAGTGCATGTTTTAATATGAAGGGAGGGATATTCAAATCAAAACATGCACTGTTTTATCGACAGTCGACACTTCTAAACTCTACTTAAACTGAGTTTAAACAGAGTTCAAGAAGTGTTCTAGTTTGAACTGAGTTTAACAGAGTTTAAGTAGCGTTCTAGTTTGAACTGAGTTTAAGTAGCGTTCTAGAATACCAACCTTAATGTACATCGAAATAAACGATAAATAATTGTAGTTTTATGAAATAACCCACTGCTGGAGATGCACGGGTGTATCGATAACTTTCTTATCCCGCAATGGGCTAGGTAGAGTAATCTTGTTATGTTTCTGTTGAAAACCGATTTAATCCCGCTATCTGGTAACGTCATAATACCACCTACAATAATAGGGTCGTCAGGTATCGAGGCGCTCACAATCACTGAACTGTGCACGAACGGAAGCCTACGGGGTGTGCGCAGATGCATCGATAACGTTTTATCCCGCTTTTGACGAGCGCTATATTGCTTTATTTCACTTCGATAACTAACATGGCGCTACCCAATAACGGGATTAAACAGGCTGTCGAAAACCGATTTAATCCCGCTATCGGGTAGCGTCATATTACAACCTACAATAATAGGGTCGCCAAGTATCAAGGCACTCACAATCACTGAACTGTGCACGAACGGAATCCTGCTGGAGGTACATGGATGCATCGGTAACGTTTTTATCCCGCTAGCGGCTAGCGTCATATTTCACTACGTTCAGTAAGACGGTGCTACCTGATAGCGGGATAAAATATTTTTCGATGCCACCTTGTAGCAAAGGCTGGACTGTATTGTGTATGTATACTTTGTACGGTCCCTTAACACTCAAAACTCAATAAAAATATCACATAATACCTATACGAATTAATTTCAGTAGTTGTTGGCTATGACGTGAAATTGTGGTGATTTTATACTTATTTTGGTATACAAATTTTGGTATTTTGGTATTGGGGTTTGGTATTATTTTCGTATTTTTTGTTTTTCTAAAAACATATTGTCCTTAAAATGTATAGTGTCAGGACCAAATTTATTCAACTAAGTAAAATGGGCTGCTAACCTCTGTACTACTTTTACAGGTTTTTTTTGTCAGGGGATAGTTAAAAAGAAAAAAAGATGTTTAATTATAACGATAATCATTTTCAGAACCAATTTTCATCAAATCGCGGTACGGGAAGCCTGTTATGATTCTCGGAATCAACAGATTTAACTTCAAGAGAATTTCTAACCAAGGAATTGTAACGTGGGAATGCTCCAGAAGAACCAGGGGATGTAGAATTTATATAAATACTCGCAACAATAAAATTATTAATATTAAAGGAGCTCATACTCATCGTGTACGGAAAATTCGGTTGTTAAGATGACGTAGGTAAGCTTATGTTGATAATTATGCAATTTTATTTAATTTTGTTTAATAAATTATCTTAACACGTCAAAGTCATTTTTATATCGTATTTATTCTTCATTATTATTAAATTTTATTTTGGGGTAAATTTAAGAATTTATAAAGACAAAGAACGGTTATTACTTTATCACAGGTCGTCGACAAGATATTGTTATTATTTTAATTTTATAACATTACAGTATTAAATATTGGTCGTTACACAATTTACAATAATATGTACGGTAATAGGTAACTATTATTGTACATAAACAAAAACATAATCATTAAAGAACGGTAATAATTTGCATTTAAACAATCATTACATTTATCAATACTAATACAAGCAAAGAAATAAAATAAATTATAGTCACAAATAAATAGGACAAAATAATTTAAATTCAAGCATAATGTGGACTTAACCTTTCAGCCATCCCTTTCACCATAATAATATCTTAAATATTCATCTGCAACAGCAATCATCTTGTCAGCAAAGGGATTGCACTCTGATATAATACTTCTTCACTGTATTACACACAATTTTAAGACTAGATCACATGCTAGAAAGTTTCATTGAAGCTTAAGACACAAAAGGTCTCACAACTAACGCTGCCAATGAAAAAAAAAACATATCTTCTTTTTGGATGAGAATGAAAAAAAAACCACTTGTGGCCACTTTTGGCGTGAATCGATTGTATTCGTAGGTTCTAGGATCTGGAATCCTAAAAGGATCTTAAAAATAGTTAAGCCTCGCGTTGAGAAATCAAAGGAGCGTTTTTTGCTAAAAACGCATCCAAAAAGAATATATGAATTTTTTTTCATTGGCGGCGGTAGTTGTGCGTCGTTTTTCGTCTACTGTACTGTACTGTACTGTTAGTCTAGATCTAACTTGCTAAAACATTTGCAGCGCTACAGCTACAGTATATATCATCCCGAAACGGCAAGCCAGTTGTGCTCCTTGGAGGCTACAGGTACAACCAAATTAAGATCTACGGCGCCAGAGTTGTGTGGAGATGCAGCCGGAGAACTACAGGGTGCAAAACTTATCTGACTACCTACTACAATGAAGTTATTAAACTTGAAGGACGTCATACACATTGATTTGTCTTTTTGAATAGTTTTTCAATGTAAACATTGTTACTAAGTGCATCGTGGTGAGGATATAATTCATAATATATGCTTGCTTCATGATACCTAAGAAGCATTTTGTGTTTATATCCTTAGTTCTGCATTTAAAGTAGGACTGTATAGTGCGGAAAAATACACAAAAAATAGCGTCTAAAAAAGTATAATTTATTTTTTTATATTTACACTTAGTAGGTTTCATGCATTGTCAAGAACACTTTGATAAACAATCGACTATACCTACTAGAATAATAGAAAACACTAGAAATCACGTACAATTTGCGGTTCAATTAAGCTTTCGTACCCAACATAATCGTTGTAGTTCTAAAGCTAAAGATTCTCGATGGTTTGTTGTTACAGAACCACAGTTTACACTTTCACGATTTGGCAGGCCGGTTCTTCTCCTCGGTGGCTACAGATACAACTGTAAAAGCTATAAAAACTCCCAAGATGTTCAGAATTGTAAAAAAACCTGGACTTGTGTCAAATACAACACAAGAAATCCGAACATGTGTAGAATATGTGTCACTACTTACAATGGTATTGTGGTCAAGCAAAGTGGTGGAAACCATAATCATAATTAGATAGATCGACCTGTAAAAATGTTAAATGGTGCAGGTACTTACTTACACGCTGGCAAACACTCCAAAACAAAATTTACGTAGCAAAATAGCACTTTAGATTTTGTTTTGTTTGCCAGTATTGGCCAGGCCCAGCGTGTAGGTATTTCCATCATAAAAAGGTACCTACTATACGTACTGTAATGATGTAACCTCTGTTGGACTACTGGCTGATGATAATATTTGAATTAGGTAGGCTGTTTAAAATTATATGTTGGAAGGCTGTAAATAAGATTGTCAAGTGGAGACTGAGACGAGATCCGCTGTTGGGTGCGGACGAAAATGTATATTTTAACTAAATAATAAATAGGAATGTTGGAACATCGAGTTTAATTTGATAGGATATAGCTAGGGATAGCACACAAGTGCTACAGTGGTGGTGGCGAAAACGCGAGTCAATTCCGATTAGGGAAAAATATTTTTACACGGCACATTACATGACAGCACGTCAGACTGTACGCTTTTGTTGTAAAGTCACCCCTAACGTAACCGAGTGGAGTGTTAGCGTGTAAGCGTCGACGTGCTGTCGTGTGTACGTAGTTATGAAAGAACACTTTTTTTATATTTAGGATACAAGGTGTTAATAAACGCAAAGCCATATTATACGTACCAAATACCTAAATGATTTTGGTTGTGCTTAGTTTATACGTATCTGTACTACATTATTTGTTTTCATTATTTTATTGGAGGTGATAGTACTTTGTATCTTTTAATGATTCGCGATATTCACTCCTAATGTGGTTTAAAACGGGTCGAATCGCGGTTATATGTATTGTAACGGATATTGTAAATGTAAACGAATGATGCTCGGATTGTTGATACATTGTTAAGGTTCGAATCGGATGAAAAACAGGTAATTCATTTATTAAAAAATAATTGCGATTCGAACCGTTCAGAACCGAATATGTGTGAATATCTCGAAAGATTACTATGATACGTTAATATTTGATTGACTTGACTTATTCGTAATTATTGTTTCAGCACCAGAATTTTCACTATCACGGAACGGCAGACCAGTATTGCTTCTTGGAGGCTATAGATACAACTGCAAAAACTATCAACTGTTACGTTATACACATAAAACCAATATAAGTTGGGCCTGTGTCAAGAATAATTCGAGAAATCCGAACAAATGCAGTGCGTACTTAACTACATTCGATGGCCTTGTTGTTAAGCATAGTGGGAGCCATAATCATTAATGAATTTTTCAGATTCTTGTGTATTTTTAACGATTTATATTATTGAATATTATAAATTTATGTTTGACATAAATCTTTAAAATTGTTAAAATTAAATACATATATTATTGTAAGTGGCTAAGTGGTCACTTCACTGGTACTCGACGCTGAATCATCAACAAATATAGACGTTAGGACCTAAGGTCTTTCTAGTATAAATATTTTTATATTTTTTTAAAATACTTTATTACGAAAGATTTTATTAAATGATCTTTTATTATTTCAATACATATACTGCAATTTTTTAAAAACACTTTTATAATTATCATTTACAACCAAAATTGTTGAGATGTGTACCAATTGGCCATGAATTAGGTACCTACGAGTACAGTCGTCAGCACTTCGACCCTTACCCGCGTGCACTCTATTCAGTTACGTATTTGCGACTTTGCTGCGAAAATGTAGAGGTTTATGTACTGTTAAGTACTTTGTTGATTGATCCAGAAGATCGTCCCAGCCGCTCCCAGCAACAAGGCAACGTTTTCTGTGCGACTCTACATTGGCACGTAACTACTAAATTATGTTGCCGGCCTATCTCTGCTGCGTGTTATGTAACACAACCACGCAGGCGGTTCAGGGGGGTTACCCTTGACGCTATTGCGATCAAATTGAAAAAGTTTTAAAATTAATTTCTCTTTGAATTCGCATAGTAATGCTTTGATTTTAAATACTTTGTAAAGTTTATTCAAAGGTAAGGCTGTTTTATTCAATAAAAACACAAAATGCGTCTTAATTTTTGTAAAATATAAAATTTTGTAAATTGCGCCATGTTGCGGTCGTATTGGAAAAATGCGTCAAGGGTAGAGGGGCAGGTATTTCACACGCTCCAATATTGAGGGACCGATGAAGAACAAAAAAAAAACTTTCTTCAGGCTGAAAACGGAGGGCCTGAAGTTGGCCACCAGCTCCCCATATTCTTTCCTATTCATTGCCAAGCAAAACAGTTGTTCAACGCTGGCTATCTCCGTCCATTCCCTAATGTTAAAAAAAACTCCAAATAAACTATTTTTTTTATTCGGTGTTTAATAAATACATTATATACACTGAACGTCAAAAGTAAAAGTCACGATATTTAAATTGATATTAAGTATCATATCACCTACAAAGTATCTAGCTACTTTTTTTTTGTCCAGCTTGACTAGCTCTGATCGTTCTTTTGGAGAAGAAGCATGGTAAAGAAACTGTTCTGAGCCACGACTTTCTTCTTCAACCAGCACGCCGCTTCCCCTCAATCTTGCCCACCATGATCACTCGAGGTACCTGTCGTGGCAAAGCACATGTCCTAGTAGGTAGCTAATCTTCTTTATTTTTAGGGTCAGCATGAGTTCTCGGGAACGATTGACGCGTCGGAGAACATCCACATTCGTGACTCTATGAACCCAACTTATTTATTTTGCAGAGCCCCAATTTACACAGTCTCGTTACGGTAAGCCGGTGCTCTTACTAGGCGGATACAGGTATAACTACAAGACTAAGTCCAAAAATAGTCCCAAGATCCTCTGGGCTTGCAGTAAGCTGAAAACCGGTCGGCCGAACAGTTGCAACGCTTACATAACCACATGCGAGAATGAGGTCGTCAAGTATACCAGAAAGCATAACCATTGAAGTTTATGTATGCCTGAAGGCATCCTTCTAAAATTTTGGGATTTTAATGCATCGAAATAAATTTTATTGTACGGTTTCTTTGTCTTATTTTTATTTAAGTCCAATTTTTATTTAAAAAAAATTATTTTTTCTGTTGCTGGTTAGGCTTTTCTATCGAATTTTAGTGCGGAGTGCGGCACTGAGTGTGGGGGCAAAGTTATGTGGAGAAATTAAAAAATACGACAAAAAAAGCTAAGACTATCCGGCAAAAAAAATAATTGAAAAGGGCTTTATTTATTTTAGCGACAAACCCCATAATTTCCATTCCCATTCCGTAATGTAGACGATAGCAACGTGGCGGGAAATTCAAAATGTTCACAGTTTTTTACATTTTGTAGCTAAACTGAGCTATTTTTGTTCAGCGATTTTTCGTTCGCGAGAATAAAACCGTATTCTTTTCATTATTGTAAACAACAGAACAACAATAATTCAGCCGATTATGTGTTCTGGTCTACGACAAGTTTTTTGGGCAGTACCACTGCTTCGTAGACCAGAACACATAATCGGCTGAATTATTGTTGTTCTGTTGTTTACAATAATGAAAAGAATACGGTTTTATTCTCGCGAACGAAAAATCGCTGGACAAAAATAGTTCAGTTTAGCTACAAAATGTAAAAGTTTGTGAAAATTTTGAATTTCCCGCCACCTTGCTATCGTCTACCCTTAAAGTTGGCGTCAGAGTCAGAGTTGAGGTGCCACTTGACCCTGTATAAATCGGGTACTTGACTAGGTTTCTGGCGGTGGAGCAGAGGAATGCTGCTAGCGTCATGGGAACCTGGTGTGCGGGGTGGTATATTTGATTAATTTTGTTCTTGTTTTTGAACTCTTTTGTGTATGTACTTGTGTTTGTTATGATTTTTTTTCCTTGCCCAAACAGTTATTTTGAAAAAGCTTTGTGTAAAACTTGTAGAGGGTTATAAAAAGCGGCTTGGCGCCGACTCCAATTGTTAAATTGGGTTCAAATTACAAACGTCTAACTTTTTTTTTGTTGCAGCGGCTATGTTCACAACCACTCGGAACGGGAAAAAGGCCCTTATCTGGGGCAGCTACAGGTACAACCGTAACAACCGCAACAAAGGACCTAAGGCTCTATGGTTCTGTACAAGGAAAAGTTCAAGCTCTTGTAAAGCCAATGTCACCACATTTCACGACGAAATTATAAAATATTCTGGTATACATAATCATTGAACACTTTTATGTATATAAATATAGGAATGCATTTCATTTACGTCTCTACTTTGTATTTCGTAAACGGTTAAACTTACTTGTATTAATGTCGGTGTAGCCGACTAGTTTCGGTTCTCATTCGGAGACCTTAAGGATTAAGGATCGGAAAACCATTGATTGATTATTAAGTTATTTATTGATAATAATTATACAATGATTGTATCCTAGTGTAAGTTGAATACTAGGCAAAAACGGAAAAAAGCTCAAGCAAGCCGTGCCGGAGTTCTGTTTTTGAAACTTATAATAAATCTTTAAATGTTTTCCTAGCACGGGTTAAACAAAAAGTGATCAGAAAACGATCTTACATCATATCCATCTAAAAAAAACTCTTTAATCTAAATAATAATGCAGCATCCGAGTGGTCATAAATTGTGGAATAGAATCAATAATCTTCTTTAGAACGTTTTAGGTTTTATTATATATTTAGCGTTTATTTGTGTAAAAATTAACATCTTAATGTGAAATAAAGTATGTACAATAAATAAATATTAATTTATCTATTAGTCCATCAATTTGTTTAACTGAATTTTCTTGCATTTAGCCGTCCGTCCCATCTTGGAATATTTCTCATAATAACCTCGTTCCATTTTCGTGATATCGAACCAAACCACAATAGACTTTCGTAAACTTGAACCCAGCTGGCATATTAGCAAAAAAAATCACTTACATTAATTGAAGAAGTATAAATAATATTCATAACATAAAACATACAGGCAAAGGTCAGAGGGCGGTGGTCCACCGCACCGTTGACGTCACAACGTCAAACGAGAACGAGATTAAAGGTAAAAGTAAAAAAGTGTTTATTAACCAAAAAGTTTTAACAAATCACGAAGTACGTAATAATGAACAACTCTTGGGTTGTTCATTATTACGTATTTGACATGGTAAACATTTTTACATACAGTAGTAATATTTTACAAAGCATTGTTTACTCAAAGCTATGAGTACTAACTATACTATTATAGTGGGGTCACTCACTATATCGGATACTATTTGTGTAGAATGTTAGACGTTACGTGACACGTGGACAAGCGGTAATAGTAATTTTTAGCTACTTCGGCGCCTTTATCACGGCAGCGAAACGATTTGAAGTGATTGATAAGTTTTGTTTTGTTGCAGAGCCTATGTTCACAACCACTCGGTTCGGACAAAAGGCCCTAATTTGGGGTGGCTACAGGTACAACCGTAACAATCGCAACAAAGGTCCTAAAGTACTGTGGTCGTGTACCAGAAAAAGTTCGAAGGTTGGAGGAGACAGGTGCTGCAAAGCCAATGTCACCACATATCAAGATGAAATTATAAAATGCTCCGGTATACATAATCATTGACCTATTTTATGGTTAAAGGCTCAAACCTAGGCGCAACTAGCGCCGCCAATGGAAAAAAATCATATCTTCTTTTTGGATGCGTTTTTTGCTAAAAACTATGTTTTATAAATCAAAAAAATAAGTTTTTTTTCCTTTGTTGCGCTAGTTGTGCCTAGGTATTCACCTTTAGTATGAAAAGATGTAGATAAGAGTCAGATGAGCAGAACGCTCTCAAGCGGTAAGTTGATCTCAAGCTAACTTCGGTGTGATACCACTCGCTAATTTTAGTGTGCAATAAAGAGTTATCTATCTATCTAAGGACCGGAAAACGATCTCAAAGCAAACCTATCTATTTTAAGTAATAAGTATTCGACAGCTGCAGTGCCTCAGAATTAAATACTATCTTAAGCCGGAATTACATTACGAAACTAGTTTCATGCATTTTCGAATACATTGATGTCACAAAAAACTATTTCATGTCGGACCGTCTTGTTCAACCGGCAATGTATTCGAAAATGCATGAAACTAGTTTCGTAATGTCATTCCGGCTTTAAGTAATACATTTCGAGGAACCGTAGCATCAGAGTCATGTATGGGCGAATCAATAATAATTTTCTTTAGAATGTTTCAGGTTTTATTATTGGGCGTTTATTTTTTTGAAAATGTTTATAGTTACCCTGGTACATTATGATATGATACTGAAAATCTGAAATTAATTTGGTAGGTACAATATTAAAATTAATTTATATTAAAATTAATTTATCTTGTGCAATAAATGATCTGATTTATTTAACGATCTGATTTTTTCTCGCATTGTAAATCTATCTATAGGTATCTTTCTTCGAATCATCCTCACAACAATGAGCCCATTATTACCAATTTTTGTGATAAATATCGAACAAAAAAAAAACAGACATTGCAAACTTGAAGCCAGTTGGCATATTTAAATAATATCAATCATCATCATATCGTTTTTTTAAAATCAACAATAATAATTTAACATTTATTTTGATGACGGAATTTAGGTAGTTTCAGTGGATTTTTGCGTTTAGACCAGCTGTGGGCCTTTTCATAAAACTATACATAAATTCATAGTTTAGAATAGAATAGAATATAATATTATTTATTATAGCATTGCCTGCTGCATTTTGCTGCTGGAATTTTAATGAGTGTTACCTTTAATAGACAACAGTCTTTGGTATTTCATGAACCGAAAAAAAAAACAGATTTTTGACCAAAATGTCACTTAATGACTTTTACCTTTATACAGATTATAAAAAAAACTGGTCAAATGCGAGTGGGACTCGCGCACTGAGAGTTCCTAACTCACCATTCTATGCATTTATTTGGAAGAAAATTAGGTAGGCTGCCATGAGTTGAGAATTGGAATTAATATGGAGGGCCCCAGTTTCTATGTCGTGTTACAGGCCCCTTTTATTTATTGTATAGAGACCCAATGTTATTCTTTTAATTCCGTTAACTTAGAAGCTTGAATTTTTTAGGCTCCTAGGGAATACAGTATTTTGATATCAATTTCAACATGATAACTCCACGTGTTCTTGAGAAAAAGATCTTGATAGACAGACAGATAGACGGACGGACAACAAAGTAATCCTATAATAGTTCCGTTTTCCTATTGAGGTCTAAATAAATATATTATAGAGAGGTAAAGTGTGATTTTACATTCCAGTGCCAATATTCACAACCACATGCCGTGGCGGTCGCGGTCTCTTCCTGAGTGGTTACAATTACAATATTTGTAGTTACCGTCAACGGGGACCCAAGATCTTGTGGCGCTGTGTCAAACGCAATGTCGGCTGCAAAGCCTTCGTCACTACTTACGAGACCGAAGTCGTCAGGTTCACCGGCATTCATAACCATTGAGTTGGATGAGGAACCGCGCGCGCGTTCAACTAAAGTAGCGTGGCGGGATATTCAAAATGTTCGCAGTTTTTTCAATTTCGTAGCTCAGCAGAGCTACTTTTTCGTAGCGATTTTTGTTTCACGGCAATAAAACAGCATTATTTTAATTATTCTAAACATCTAGTTTAGATGTTTTTACAGCGGTCAGTGGCATACTTTGTTGACTAATGTAAATAAATATGCAATTTGAGTGACGAAGTAAATGTATGATGCATCTTTCACTTGACGTCCTGAAGATATTATTGGGTAACTTTTGTATCTACTAGAGTTGACCATAAACATGTCATTGTAGCAATATCTAAGGATCTATTCTTACAAGCATGGAAAGCCCGAGATTTCGATGTGGAGCAATGGACCAAATGTAGAGATATTTTTTTGAATAAAAAGTTTTGTTTGCTTAAGAGTCCCCTTCAGGACCGTGGGAACTCAGTGACGGCCAAGCGCGTGAAACGCTGTTTTCTATAGCTGTTTCACCCAGAGCGAGACGAGGCGCGGGAAAAGTGAGAGGCAATGCGCCTGTATGAGGCTACGTGTGTTCGTGTCCTTTCGCGAGTAACTTGTTGTAGTTGTAATGTAATAGATCTATTTTCCCAATTTTTTTCGTAGTTCAGCTGCCATTTCTACATTTTATTAGGTAGGTATTTAATTTTTTTTTTCTGACAAATACAACACATTATTGATGTTCCCAAGGTAGTAAGGCTCCAATAGACAGTGTAATAATGTAAGTAAATAACAGCTGAAAGTAACCCCTTTTTCGGCGCGAAAAACGCATCGCTCTAATTTCTTTCAGGCAATTTTTCTTATCATAAAAACTATTTGAAAACCTCCGTATTGGTCATCTACTGATATAAACCAAGTTTCAGCAAAATCCAGCCTGTAGTTTAGAAATTAAACCGGAACTACGTTTGTATGAGAAAATGGTGCTCTAGCACCCTCTTAACCAATGTTTACTTATGTATTGATAGTACTAGACTAACATAGCATAGCAATTATACTATTTTGGTTGGCCTTGCAGAAAAATATCCTACGCATCATCGTTTACTTTTTCCCTGACATGCTTTAGGATAAGTTTTGTGTCTCTTTTTGTAACCCCCTTTTTGTAAAAAAAAAAGTGGTATTTATTTTTCGCAGGGTTAGTATTTAAAAAGACAAGCCGCGGAGGTGTAGCTCTGTGGTTGGATGGTCAGAGGTACAATCGCAATAATTACGGCCAAGAGGGACCCCATTTCACCTGGTGCTGTTGTAAAAGAACTGTTACTGGCTGTAAGGTCGCCGTTACCACATACAAGAGCCAAGTCACCAAGTACACCGGTAAACACAACCACTATTAGAAGCCAGGTGGAATATTCTTACCCTAAAAAATAAAACAAGAAAACAAAAATCACAAGATATTATTTTCCTTGCGCGAAAGATTCATCATCGGTACTCACAACCATGATTCATTAATTGGCCTAAGAACAAAATTGTAAATTAACCTAAATACTTAACTTGTGCTGTTGACTCTGTTATATAAATAAAATGATTAGACAGACAGCGAGAATAATATTACTTTCATATCCCAGGGTCGGAAAGTATGCTGTTGTTACTAGTAACATACGAAGACGCAAAAGCCTATTAAACTATCTGCATTTTGAAAAGTTGTGTTGATCGCACGAATGCAATATTATTTGCTACGCTCAGGTTTTCACAGACTTGGTATTCAAGACAAGCACTCGCTGCAAACAATAGTTTTGCATCCTTGCATAACAAATAACTATTATTGTACCTAGAAATAACTAACGCATGTATGTTTTTTTAGCAGAAGCAGTATTAGTAAGGACAAAACGTGGAGGCTTCGGTCTGTGCATCAATGGCCAGAGGTACAATCGCAATAATTACAACCAAAAAGGACCTACTTTCTGCTGGTGCTGCTGTAAAAGAACTGCAACAGGCTGTAAAGTCGCCGTCACCACTTGCGAGGGCAAAGTCGTCAAGTACGTCGGTACTCACAATCACTATTAGACAGACAGGTAGATTATTTTATGTAGTACTGTGAAAATCAAGAAAACAATATGTCTTATTAGTTTACAGGCGGCAAAAAGAAATAAATGTGCAATTTGAGTGAATCACTTACTGTGCTTATTTTTTGATTTGACTCATCTTTAAGTTTCATAGTCCTGTTAACTGTTAGATATAGGTAGGTAGATTTTCAATCACTACTACCTACTAGATATGACCATGAACATACTACCCAGTCTACCCAACTATGTCCATTGTCTATGGATCTACTGTTAACGGCGTGCGAAAGTACCATATTCCACTGAGAGTAGGCAATGGGATTGAACAGAACAATTATTAATTTATGAATGTATTTTTTTTCTACAATAGTTAATGGAGCTGTTATATTTCTTTCAAAATGTTTGGCGAACTTTTTTTTCCAGGACCAGTATTTATAACGACGAAACGCGGAGGTTTGGGTCTGTGCCTCGACGGCCGGAGGTACAATCGCAATCATTATGGCCAAAAGGGGCCTATGTTCTCCTGGTGCTGCTGTAAAAGAACTGCCACTGGTTGTAAAGTCACCGTAACCACTTGGGAGAGTGATGTCATCAAGTACACCGGCACTCTCAACCACGATTAGACGGACGAGTAGGGTATACAATTATTTTTATCTCCCAGGCTCAGAAAGTATGCTGTTACTATAAACATAAGATCTTGGAAAAGCGTATTTCAAACTATCTGCATTTTTGCGCGCTTCGAAATTTAAACGCGACGCCCTATGGTGAAATCAAATTGCCCTATGGTGTGTAGAAGAAATAAAGAAACTCCTGTGTTTCGCACGGATGCAATATTATTTGCTTCTCGTTCTTCTGAATACTTTGCTACGATCAGGTTTCAATTTTAGAAACCTTCGCTAGCTTGGTATTCAATAAAACCACTCTCTGCAAACAATAATTTTGCATCTTCGCATAACAAATAACTATTATTGTAGGTAGAAAACATAAGAGAACCAATACTTACATAGTATTAAAATGTTTCGCTTGCATCGCAGTAAAAAAACTCACGCGCGATTGTAAACGTTTTTTTTTGCAGGACCAAAGTTTATAAGGACGAAGCGCGGAGGTTTGGGTATGTGCCTCAACGGCCATAGGTACAATCGCACTAAATACTGCCAAAAAGGACCCACTTTCTCCTGGTGCTGCTCTAAAAGAACTGCCACTGGCTGTAAGGTCACTGTTACCACTCGGGAGAACGATGTGATCAAGTACATCGGCACTCACAATCACAACCATTATTAGACAGGTAGAATGTTTTTTATTTTATGAAAATATCTTGTCGGCTCAGCGACCCGAAGTGGATCTTGGCCTCACAACCAAAAGATGCCAGCAATCCCTGTACTAAATAAAGGCTTATAATTTTCCGGGCGGCAAAAAAATACAGCTAAAAGTCAGTCACCTAATAAATTTTCCCGGCAACGAAAAAACATTTGGGCGACCGAAAAATTAAGCTTTAGAAAACTGAGAACCGGCGGCGGCAGCGGCGCGAATGACCATATCATATGTTACGGCAAATAACTCGATGGCATCCACATAATAATGCCTACAAAATTGTGCCATTTGAGTGCAAGTGGATGTTAAATTGTTCATTTTGATTTAAATTCGTTTCCTCTTTAAGTAGACAATCACTGGATGTACCTTGATACAAATTGCTAGATATAGTTATTAGGACTAACGACCACGATTGACCATATTAGCCAAGATACATGTCTAAGGATGTACTGAAATTCCGCTGAAAGTAAATTCAAAGAGAAAAAGCCAATTCTTCTTTTATAAACCAATTCAACTTGATATACTAATCTTTATTACCTTCCTTATGAATTGAATTGTGCCGGCGGCGGAGGGTCAATGAATGCGGATGGCAAGAAAGCGTAAGAGGTGGCATAAGGTTAAAAAAGCCCCATACCCAACAGTGGCCAGATGTGGGCTTATGATGATGAACGCTGAACTAACGATGAACTAAGCCCTTAAATCATTCGCTAGTCTCGCAGACAAATAATCTCAGGCCTACTCAAGCCTCAAGCGATTTACTTTTTTTGCAGGACCTCTATTTACACGGACGAAGCGCGGAGGTCTGGGTCTGGTCCTTAACGGCCACAGGTACAATCGCACTCAATACTGCCAAAAGGGGCCTATTTTCTCCTGGTGCTGCTGTAAAAGAACTGCAACTGGCTGTAAGGTCACCGTCACCACTTGCAAGAGTCAAGTCGTCAAGTTCAGCGGTGTTCACAACCACGATTTCCCTGCCAGCCGATTAGAACGATCTTCGCCTACAGGTTGGCAGATGCAATAAAAATTTTCTTATTTTTTTTTTATTTATTGCAAATTCACTCTGTACTTACAGTTAAACCAATGCGACATGATATATTTTACTTGGCAAATTCACTAATAAAATAGCCTAATTATAAATTACCTAGTCGTGTAGAAGACAAAACTAAATGATAATAATTATACCAAAATAATTCCAATCTTCTATAGTGTGCCAGGGCTTTAAAAACTGGCTAGCTATTTTGGATGTGTACCTACTAGACGTATCCTGTATACTGTATCCAAAAATAAAAGTCTTATTGTGGAAACAAATATGGCGGAATAGGTAACCATAGACTACTATTAGTGCTGTGATGAGAGAAGAGACCACTCGGCGCTGCAGTGCCTGCGACATTGTTTTAGTTAGACAAAGCCCATTAGCAAACAATGTTTGGTACCTTTTGGCGACTTATAGAAGACTTATGGAAATGTCACTTGTAAGTTTGAGGTTACAGAGAATTCGGTTTTCTGTAAAAAAATATTAGTTTTACGACGAAATGGACGTATTATTACAAAAATTTATTGTTTAGTATTGCATGTTTTACCCAGATGCTACAATAATGATCTACTAGCTATTGTGTATGATTACACAGAGAATACGTATTTTTCTTCCGGTAAGTGGTTTGTTTACACAATAAGACTTTTATTTTTGGATACAGTTGCCACTCATGACAAATGACAGGAGTTTTTTACAGGCGGCAGTCAAGGGGAACAGTGACATATTTTAATCTGGACAATTATTATTATTTATTAAAAAAATTTTTTTTTTTTTTACATACATATTTTAGAATAATTTTTACAACACTTGGGCCTTTTCAAATACTATTGTTCCTTTTTTTTGTATCTACTGTGACTTTGTATATGGTTTTTTGTGATATGGAACCTTGTTTTGCGAAATAAAAGCATTTATTATTATATTCTACCAGAAATCTCTTTGATTCTACTTTGATATTTACTGTTGTATTTTGAAAAATGTTTGTGTAAATTGTAAAGCGATAAAGGAAAGTGGAAAACGTGCAGGTTTCTCTACAGATGTATTCTGACTTTAGAATGCATCCAGCGATGTAATGGCATTTGTACTCTCTTAGGTATAAGACTTTCTTGTTATCTGTGTTATTAGTGTATTATTATGTGTATGTGTGTGTCTGTAGTAGGAAATACATATATTAGTTATACATTTAGGTACGTCTATTTTTTCGGCCCTATTCTATTGTATCTAACTAGCGACCCGCCTCTGCTTTGCATGAGTGCAATTGAAAAAATTAAAAACCAAACTGAGGTCCACTTGCATCAACCAGGGTTAGCCAGTTAACTCTGAGTTAACGTCAATAATTTTATGGAAATGTCAAATTAACTCAGAGTTAGTTGGCTAACTCTGACTGACGCGAGTCCGCCTTAATTATTACAAAATGACCGTCTCGCACATTAAAAAGTTACATGTTCCCAGAGAGTTCCATTTTCAAATTTCATAATTGCTTTTTTAGTGTTTTTATTGTAAGCGGCCAA
Organism: Zelleria hepariella; assembly: GCA_949319315.1. Classification (NCBI taxonomy): domain Eukaryota; kingdom Metazoa; phylum Arthropoda; class Insecta; order Lepidoptera; family Yponomeutidae; genus Zelleria; species Zelleria hepariella. The sequence continues at coordinate 13,517,523 of OX439388.1, forward strand.
ATCCAGACACTTTCAGTATGCCCTACGTACACTTGATTTCTCTTCATCATAAAAGTAATTCACCTTTATCTTTACAGTGCCAACATTTACAACAACCCGGTATGGCAGGCCGGTGATTCTGTTCAATGGCTACCGATACAACTGTAGGAACCCTTTTTCTGGCCCAAGGTTTAACTGGCTCTGCAGCAGAAAGAGTTTGTACTGCAAAGCCACCCTCACCACCTTAAATCAGCAAGTCATCAAGGATCAGTCATCGGCAAGGCCTCATAACCATGGTCCTTTTAAATATTTTAAATAACTCCCAAACAAAACAGCTTTAGGTTGGAACACAAAACACAATCTACGGAAAATGTAAGTACGATTTGTGCGAGCTTTTAAAATAAACGCTTTTGAAAACGTTAAAAGTTTTAGAGACGTTTCGACATATAAAAATCGGGACAACTATCCGCAAACGCTAGCGTATCGTGCTTCCAAAGCAAATATTGGTGCTTTAAGGGTAGACGATAGCAACGTGGCGGGAAATTCAAAATTTTCACAGTTTTTTACATTTTGTAGCTAAACTGAGCTATTTTTGTTTAGCGATTTTTCGTTCGCGGCAACAAAACAGTATTCTTTTCATTATTGTAAACAACAGAACAACAATAATTCAGCCGATTATGTGTTCTGGTCTACGAAGCAGTGATACTGCCCAAAAAACTTGTCGTAGACCAGAACACATAATCGGCTGAATTATAGTTGTTCTGTTGTTTACAATAATGAAAAGAATACTATGTTATTGCCGCGAATGAAAAATCAATAAACAAAAATAGCTCAGTTTAGCTACAAAATGTAAAAAACTGCGAAAATTTTGAATTTCCCGCCACGCTGCTATCTTCCAGCCTTAATTATGCATTGTGCTGAGCTGTGGGTACCTTTTTGGTGCAACAAATAAATTGTATTTTAATTGATTTATTCTAATAATTGTTGTATGTTGTACCGAATAAAGATTTTTCTATTTTAATTTTTTTTAAAGTCCGGGCTACACTTTGATTTTCATAAGGGCCCAGACACTGATTTAAGATAAGATAAGATAAGATAAAAAGTATTTATTTAAAAACCACACATAAATTATACAGACAGTTACAGTTTCAGAGATTGTAAAAATGTTTAGAGTGCAGAACATAGGTACCTAATGATTTTTCCGTTGGTCTCCACGCTAGATTGTATTACTGTTTTGGTTTTAATTCCAGTGTTTCTGTGGCAACGTTTACGATGACACGCTGCGGCCATCGTGCGCTCATTGTCTCAGGCTACAGGTTCCACCGCCGCCTTGACTACAGAAGCAATAGTCTCAAAGTCATCTGGAACTGTAGCAGAAGAAAAGTAGAAAAGTAGAAGATGAAATCATCAACTGTCACATCTTCTGTAAAAATAGTTTTCAAATGAGTGTTTTTATATAAAACTATTTATTGAAACACAAAAATAAACGAATTTCGATGTGAAAAATGTAGGAGGATTGTTTACCTAGCGTTTCATGTAGCATCTCCTTTCCCAAAACATATAATTGAGTTTCAGGACAAAACGTTTTTCACCTATTACTACAACAAACGACTATAACTTTGGTGTCAATCTTTTCTATGTCTTTCTAATCACTCAATTGCTATTTGATTTCAATAGGTAACATTTCTATGTCTTTTTCAGAGGATCCACTTGCCGAGGTGAAGGGCGAAGCGGAGAACATAGAAGCAGTCCGAGAAGCAGACAGTAAGCACACTTCTAGCACCAAAATGGTTTCAGATGTTATTTGATTGAACGAGTATAATTATTCATGTATTTTTTGTTTCAGTTTGTGAATCCGATGAGGACGACGTCGGCGATGAAGAGGTGCAGTTAATAGTTTCGGAACCACTTCCAGCTGTTATTCCCGATAATTTGTGTCCAGCTTTGCGGGAACGTCTCCTTCGGTCTGACCGGGCCGATGATGCACAAATTGCTCAGATGGCAACACCTGATCAGCTTCATTTCGATTGGAGAAGTGATTCGGAAGTCTTCACAGGCGCTCGAGAAATATTTACGGGTGTATCAGGTCCCACATTTCCTTTATCGGAAATGACACACCCGCTTAGTGCTTTTCTCAAGTACTGGGATGACCGGATCCTTAACTATATCGTTATGGAGACGAATAAGTATGCCGAGCGAGAACTAAATAGACTAAAGCAGGCGGAACAGATAAAAATGCACTCACGATTGCACTCATGGAAACCGACTGACAAGAACGAAGTTCTAGTGTTTTTCGCTGTAATTATGTACCACGGGCTAGAGCCACTCATAGTGGAGAAAGACTATTTTAAGTCATCAGGAACTTTTGCAATGCCAGGAATTGCGGTTCTGATGACTTACAATAGGTTTTTACTATTGAAGCGGTTTTTATACTTTAACGATAGTGACCGTATGCCAGACAACCTTACTTTGGACCAGCAAAGGCTGTACAAGATTGAACCAGTTGTTTCGCACCTTAGGGAACGTTTCATGGCCTTGTACAACCCGAAGCAAGGCATCGCCATAGATGAAAGTCTCCTGCATTGGTCCGGCCGGCTAAGTTTCGCTCAAAAAATTGGGAACAACTTGGCCAAGGTTGGAATAAAATCCTGCGAGCTGGTTGAGTCGTCGACTGGATACCTCTGGAACTTTTTCATATATAGCGGTGCCAAAAAAAAGGCAGATGGACCTCTCGATGAGCAGTCAGGTGGACAGACACAAAGTCGGACGGATGGACAGACCGACGAACAGGCGGTCAGAACGATTGAGCCAGACGGTGCCACAGCCAAGATGGTGTTCGATCTCGTCAGCCCTTTACTTGGAAAAGGGCACACGTTAGTAATGGATAATTTTTACAATTCTCCATTACTAGCGCGTTGCCTGAAAACCCAAAGAACTGATGTTTTGGGTACGCTTCGCATTTTACGTGAATTTGTGCCCGACGATATCAGGTCATTGGAAAAATCCGACATGAAGGTTGGCGAGGTTGCGTATACCCATACGCATGACCTAACCGTGCTGTTATGGCGCGACGGCAATCTTTTCTCTATGATGTCGACATATCATGAAGTGGAAATTGGTGCTAAGGAGAAGGACGACAATAAGCCCGAAGCCGTACTTGATTATATCAGGCTCATGGGCGGTGTTGACAAGAAAGATCAAATTTTGTCAGCAGTGCCCATGGAGCGGGCAAGTAAACAAGTATGGTACCAAAAACTGTTCCGAAGACTACTGAACATTTCAATTTTGAACGCATCTGTACTGTTCTCTTACACGGGTTCAAATTTGACCCAAAGGGGCTTTCGGGTCAGGTTGGCTGAGGAGATAATTGCCGCATTTCGGACTGAACCCATACCAGTTAAAGAGGTGCGCATTTTGGCTGAGGCCCAAAGCCGACCCCAATTATTGCCAAACCACTTCATCATGAAGGGACCCACCAGGTTCTCATCGTGTAAACTGTGTCGCAGCCGCACAGTTTACAAGTGCGAGCAGTGTAAGATCTCCCTGTGTCTCGAAATTTGTTTTAAAAAATATCATTCACGACAATAGTTTTTAAAACAAATGACTGTAAGGCCATCGATTCTTGTTGTTAATTATGTAAAACAACTTTTTTTAGCATGTCTATTCTTGATCGAAGCATGTTGCATAAATTTTAAATGTAAACCTAAAAACATGTTTAACATATGAATAAAAATTTCACAAATGGAATACGATTTTTTATTCATTGGCGGCGCTAGTGTGTCGTGACCGTCGCGTTAAGAGCACTATGTTCCAGATTACGGAGGATGATGATAGTTTAACAATTAATTGCTTAACAACTTTCAAGAGAATGCAAGATAACTATCTACAAAGCCATCATTAAATCAATATGGACCTATGGAATTCAGCTCTGGGGCTCCGCCTCAAAGTGAAACATCGACATCCCGGAACATTTTCAAACTAAAATTATCCAATCCATGCTAAAAATACCATGGTACATTTCAAACAAATTTATATATTGGGATACCAAGCTACCAACAGTGGACACAGAAATCCAAGAACACAGTAAACGCTACCAGGAACGCTTGAAACAGCACCCAAATGAACTGGCTTTAATTAGTAAAAATTCGGTACGCAAAGCTTTTTGTTCGAAAGTCCGTTATTGGCTTAATCTTATCTTTAGACAATATTGAGAAACTAATTTCAATATTTTTTATTTTGGTTCAGTAGTTTGGATTTTACAACGTTTCAAAGATACGGTTTTATGACGTCACGCGACGGTCTGCATACGGTTGGCGGTCAAAGGAACAAAACATTTTAGCGCATAAAAACAGAACTACTGGGCCGATATAAAAAAATATTTAAATTAGTTTCTCAATATTGTCTAAAGATAAGTTTAAGCCAATAACGGACTTTCGAACAAAAACTTTGCGTACCCAATTCAGTAACTAGGCCAGATTAGGTGACGGCGCCGAAGTAGCATTAATAGTTTACTCTAGCCGTTTAACAGGAAATCGGGGACGACGTTTGTGTGGGGAAAACACTACTGTTATAATAATATCCTCTCAAATATTTTTTTAACTCTGAACTTAAAACTATTTCTGCCGATTTCTGAATTGAGAAATCCGCTAAGCAAGCGGCTTAATCAATATGATGTATGGCTTATAAAATAAATAAGATTAAAAAAATGCACTTAAGTATCGTTCTGTCTCTGCAGATTTCTGATAAAAGAACGTAACAGAAGTATTTACTTAGTAAAATTCTCAATTCGGAAACCGGGCCTGTAACTCTTTCTTCTCAACTCTTTTCTAAATTCATAGCTTTTAGTTTCAGTGTTTCCCGTGGCATCGTATACGGTGACCCGAAACGGGCGTCGTGCGCTCATTGTCGCAGGCTACAGGTTCAACCGCCTCGACTACAGAAGCAATAGTGCCAATGTCGCCTGGGCCTGCACTAGAAGGAAGTCGGGCTGCAAGGCGATGATAACCACCGTAAATGATAAAATTATCAAGTTCACTGGGTCTCACAACCACGGTCAAGAAGGTGCCCGTCGCGTGTATTATCAAACTGACTTTCACACGACAGAACATGTATAATAAATAACAATAATAGTATACTAAGCCATTTGTTACCAAAACATTAAATGCAGAATTTTTGTAGTCTCATTTTTAGATAATTTGAACTTCACACAATAAAATCATAATAAACATTCCAGATAATTAAAAAAGAAGAGAAAAAAAAAATTTTAGTTTTTTTTTCTTACTTGATTCGCTGTAAATATCGTCCTAGTGTGAATTAAAGATATATCATTATTTACGATGCGTATCAACGCTTACCTTCACTGCCCAGATTTCTCTCCCTTTTAGTCTTATTTGGAAAATACAAGCAACCGTAAGCGTGAGTTTAAACTATCCCTTTGATATTGTTTACGTGCTTAATGTTTTGCTTTTGATACTTAGCATCGAGACAAAAGCCTCAATGCTCTGAAATCTTCTTCTAGACACTTTATTCAATGCGAATCGAAGCAATAACTTTTCACAAAAAGGCCATAAAGGCTCGTTTTTATGGAGCGTTTTATTTGTTGATTGATACCTACTATCGCATGCGTTATTGCGATATCTGTAATCAGTACATTTTGTATTAGGAACGTCCTACTTCCATTGCGGCATTATAATCGCAGCAGTGTGTAACTCTATGGCCATCCTAATACAAAATGTACTGAAAACATATATCGCAATAACGCATCGACCGATGAAAACGCGCCTGTGTGGGGAGCCTTAATAGACGGTCGCGTCTAATCACTAATCTTTCACTAGCAATTAGCTTTTAATTTAAAAAATACCATGGTTTCTGTTATTCGAAATAGTACAATACCCACCGAACTAAATCTCATAGAATCCGCATTAGGTATAAAATCACAATAAAAACTTGTCCCCACAGAAACAAATGATATCAGCAATAGAACAATACGAAACATCATTTCGACCATACGTCTAATATTAGAATGTCAACCTTATTGCATTAGTGTACAGTTTTACTTTAATTGTATAGACTACGAGCAAATAAGCTCCCAAAGGCAGTTTGGAAATCTGGGGGCACGGCAGTGCCCCCGCCAGGTCGAGCGCGAAGCAAACACTGCCGTACCATCCTTTACTGGAACCATTTCGCCGCATTTTCAGGCCCCTATTTGAGAACCTCTGGATAAGACCAGAACGCAGAAATTTTCGTCATCTAGTAAGCTATAATCACATACCTAAAATCCAAAATTTCAAGTCTGTAGGTCATTTAGTTCCGAAGTTAAGCGAAAGCAAAGTTTCGCATTTATGACACACACTCACTCACTCACTCACTCATGATCATCATAATAGAACTAGTACTTCCCATAAACTCAGAGAGCTGAAATTTGGTACAGAGTTAGGGTTTAATGGCCACATAAAGGGAAAACTATAAAAACTAGGATAATCGAAGATCTGGAGTACCTGGTGACCCTGATTAGAAAACACAAGAGCCCTAATAGAACTAGTACTTCCCATAAACTCAGAGAGCTGAAATTTGGTACAGAGTTAGGGTTTAATGGTCACATAAAGGGAAAACTATAAAAACTAGGATAATCGAAGATCTGGAGTACCTAGTGACCCTGATTAGAAAACACAAGAGCCCTAATAGAACTAGTACTTCCCATAAACTCAGAGAGCTGAAATTTGGTACAGAGTTAGGGTTTAATAGCCACATAAAGGGAAAACTATAAAAACTAGGATAATCGAAGATCTGGAGTACCTGGTGACCCTGATTAGAAAACACAAGAGCCCTAATAGAACTAGTACTTCCCATAAACTCAGAGAGCTGAAATTTGGTACAGAGTTAGGGTTTAATGGTCACATAAAGGGAAAACTATAAAAACCAGGATAATCGAAGATCTGGAGTACCTGGTGACCCTGATTAGAAAACACAAGAGCCCTAATAGAACTAGTACTTCCCATAAACTCAGAGAGCTGAAATTTGGTACAGAGTTAGGGTTTAATGGTCACATAAAGGGAAAACTATAAAAACTAGGATAATCGAAGATCTGGAGTACCTAGTGACCCTGATTAGAAAACACAAGAGCCCTAATAGAACTAGTACTTCCCATAAACTCAGAGAGCTGAAATTTGGTACAGAGTTAGGGTTTAATAGCCACATAAAGGGAAAACTATAAAAACTAGGATAATCGAAGATCTGGAGTACCTGGTGACCCTGATTAGAAAACACAAGAGCCCTAATAGAACTAGTACTTCCCATAAACTCAGAGAGCTGAAATTTGGTACAGAGTTAAGGTTTAGTGGCCACATAAAGGGAAAACTATAAAAACTAGGATAATCGAAGATCTGGAGTACCTGGTGACCCTGATTAGAAAACACAAGAGCCCAACCAAACTATTATAGATCGACATATACCGCCCTTACAAAAAATATTCAACTTGGTGGGCCGCTTCATTTGATGTCAAAAATCGAAGGTCTGAAGTATCTGATGAAGAACCCTCAGCTGTATAAGAGATTATGGTAATGCCCCCTTCTACTATTGGTACATAAAAATATCGACTGTCATTGCAGAAATCCAGCGTAGTGGGACACATCTTCTAATTTAATCTAGCCTATAGCGTCCTACTGCTGGGCTAATGCCTCCCCTTCTGCTTTTAATACGGATATAAATAAAATTAAAGGAAATCTCTGGATAAGACTAGACTGGCTTTTATACCTATACTTACAATTTAACAAGAAGAAATAGTCGAACGATTAACTTTATTCTACTCGAACATTACACAAATTAAAAAACTGTTTCCAATAAGAAAATCTAATGAAATAAATCAATATGCCCACGTTTCTACAAAAAGAAGTGAAATCCCACCAAAAACATTCTGTAAAAAACTAGCCAGGTCTAGATGGAGCTGCTTGTTCATCTCTAAAAAGTAATGAAATCTAGACAAAGTCGTGCCAAGTCTAAGGTCCCTTACTGCGATTTCTTTAGTATTACAGTTAATGTTGTGTGACTTGGCCGTTGAAGGGTATACAAGGGTACAAAGCCAGGTGCTCCATGACACCATTGCACCAATGTGATGCCAGAACCGCTTGTGTACCCTGCAACGACCAAGTCACACAACATTAACTGTAATACTAAAGAAATCGCAGTAAGGGACCTTAGACTTGGCACGACTTTGTCTAGATTTCATTACTTTTTAGAGATGAACAAGCAGCTCCATCTAGACCTGGCTAGTTTTTTACAGAATGTTTTTGGTGGGATCTATTTTTCCAGACACATTTCAGAGTTCTATGTTGTATCTAGTTTTATCCTTGATCGAAGACAATACCATACCATTGAGGCGCTGGGCATAGTGAATTAGCCCCCGCGCAAAGAAAAATGCACAAAATCGATTCCTGTATCAAATACACAAAAAAAAACGAAAATGTTCACATATCAAACCCTAGAATTAGTTGAGACCTATCTAACACAGCCAGTTTCATGTTGATATCCATAACAGATTGCAAGATATTTTGCTTGAAAAAAAGTGCGCCGCCTATTTTTTTTCAAGCAATATATCTTCAAAACGTTTATGAATGTCAACACGAAACTGGCTGTAGATAGGTCTCACCTAATTCTAGGGTGGTATGTGAACATTTTCAATTTGTTTAGTGTATTTGATACAGGAATCGACTTTGTGCATTTTTCTTTGCGCGCGGGCTAATTCACTATGCCCAGCGCCTTAACTGATTTCTATTTATTAGTTGTTAACTTTAACAGTATTTTAAAGTCCTGACTTGGATTTCAGGATTTACCGTGGCAACGTACGCCATGTCCCGCCGCGGGCGCAAAGTTCTCCTCGACTCAGGCTACAGGTACAACCGCTTTGACTACAGAACTAGAGGAGTCAAAGTCACGTGGTCCTGCAGCCGAAGAACTATGGGCTGCAAGGCCTTCGTCACCACCTTCGAAGATCAAATTATCAAGTACACTGGGTGTCATAACCATTCCAAACCAAAATCGACAATAAAGTAATGGTCAAGGCACACTAGCCAGTAAAAAAAAAACTATCCTCTTTTTGGATGCGTTTTTTGCAAAAAACGGGCCGTCTAATGAGAATCTCTGGGCTTAACTATTTTTAGGACCTAAGGTTTAGATTTCAAATCCTGGAACCTACCGTAGCGACCCCTGTCGGGCGCACAGGAAACTGCTACATACTGTAGCTGTCAAATCGCTACCCACTACAATCCTGCATCGCGCCAGCAAAATATCTTTCGTAGCTGAGTATATACAGGGCGTCCCACGGCTTTGCCACATGGAGGGAAAGTACCTTAAATATTGTAGATGGGACATTTTACTGAAAGAAGACATTATTTTAATTTTAAAAACAATTTAAACTGCATTCATAGATATTTAAATAATTACATGGTTGAACCGGGAATCGAACCCGTTACATGAAAAAAATAATTACCCTGTAGTTTTATCATACCGATCGAAAGGCTTCATCATAAGGATTATTTTTTGCTAAATAACATAGTGTCAGAAATCAAAGGAAGACCGTGAATTTTAACATTATGAATGCAGTTTAAATTGTTTTTTAAATTAAAATAAAGTCTTCTTTCAGTAAAATGTTCCATCTACAATATTTAAGGTACTTTCCCTCCATGTGGCATAGCCGTGGGACGCCCTGTATAGAACGTCCAACTTAGTTCAGTTGGACCCGGCCGGTCCCCAAGCATAAGATCTGGGCCCTTAGCCTGTAACGCAATGGTGGGTCAATGGCGTCCCGGCAGAAGGACAAAACCGGGCTCTCCTCGTTTTTCTCCTACAACCAGAGAACTAATCCTCTAGAATTAGAATCAAAATATTCTTTGCTGTACAACAAAAACATTAAAAGGACAGACAGCGTTAGCAAATCGTAATTGAAGTCGTCACCTGACAGCCCATTTTGGCACCATTGTGTTACAGGCTAAAGGCCCTGCTTGGCGGGAAATTTCTCTTTATAGTCGAGGAGCACGATCACCCGCTTCTTCCAAACTACGAATAAATCCCGCACAAGAAAAAAACGGCCTCTTTTGACTTGTGCGGGATTTATTCATAGGTTCTAGGATTTGTTTTCATTGGCGGCTCTAGTGGATGAGGTACCCTCGTCTTAAGCAAAGTTAAATATGTACCAAATTGTTTGAATATTAATTTTATTGAATTTTTATTTATTATACGTGACTAATATTTGCAACATTTCAAGCTTGTAATGTAATACACTACCAAATCAATTTATTATTCTTCTTTGTGTGCCGTCTCCCATTAGAGGAGGCGATCATATTCATATTATGGCTTCATATTCCATCTTCCTATCTATCATTTACAACTTAATCAAAATTATTCAAACAAACAAAAAACTCGACTGCGTAAAAGAATAAAAATTAAAACCTTTGAACCTGGGTCTAATTTGGGTTCGTCCCGCCGATGCAGTTGGGTTTTCTTTGTTATTTAACAGATTTTTTTTTTGCGCATTCTGCTTTTTCTTTATTTTATTAATTTATTGATGCCATTTCCTGGGATGCCACACCATTATAATGTTTTCAGAGCCTATATTCTCGCTGTCCCAAAACGGCAAACCAATACTCCTTCTTGGTAAATATCGGTTCAACTGCTTCAAGAAGTACGTTCGTGGATGTCGTATCATGTGGTCCTGTAGCAGGAGAAGCGGCAGCAGGGCCGGTAGCTGCAAAGCTTTCGTCACGACTGTATGCAGCGACATCATCAGGTATACCGGACATCATAATCATTGAAACATCCCGAGCAGCGCATGTGTGTAAAAATATTAGTGTTTTGAGTTATTTACAGTTCTTTGAGTGATTAAAAAGTTGCTGGTTTAATTTTAGTTCCTTGGGTTTTTTTTATTTGCCTTGAATCGAACTTTTCGTAATGGGTAGATACCTAGATTTCTTGGGACCTGGAGAAATTTATCGTCCCTATTAGACAATATTATAAAAGGCGCATCTCTTCCAGGGTGGCTCCGTTTATTATATATACTTGTTTTATTTTGTTTTATTTATCTTAATTAGTCTCGATTAAGATTAAACTGTTTACTATAAAAGCTAATGTGAATTAAAGTTTATAGGATTACTAAAGTTTCCGTGTTGTTTTTTTCGAAATCTCGTAGCCCTCTAAGAGAAGAAGGGTATTCAAGCCAAAAAACTGGGTGGCGTAGATTTTTTTAACGTTAATTTGCTTTGCATTATTTAGTTTTTGTGGCTTTAGAATGTACAAATTAGTGACTGTAACGGTCTACTGGTAGCGCATAGAATTTTCCGTCCAGTTGAGGGTATCTCCCTCTCTTCTGAGCTCTAACCCCACATGGTGGTGGGGTCAGCCTTCCTAATTTTATCTGTTCCTGACACCAGAAACCTGACACCACCTGTCTTCGGAAGCTCCGCATTCTATGAAGTCTATTGAGGCTAGTTGAGGGTATGTTCTTCTAACATTGTCATCTCACACGCTGTGTCAACTTTCAGGCCCGGTGTTCTCTACCTCCCGGTACGGCAAGCCAGTGATCCTGATAGGGAGGTACCGGTTCAACCGGAACAACCGCAGCCGGGGGGCGACGGCCATGTGGTTTTGCACGAAGAGCGCGTCTGGCTGCCGCGCCTGCATCAAAACTGCCGACAACATCCTCCTTAGCCAGAAGAACGAGCACAACCATTGACGATGGGATGCGATTCTGCCAGAACTTCCTTTTAACCCCCGACATAAAAGAGGGTTGTTATATGTTTGACCGATTGTCTGTCTGTGGCACCGTAGCTCTTAAACGGTGAACAGATTTGTTTATTTGTTTTATTTGAAAGCAGGTTTTATAACGTGTGTTCTTGGATATGTTTTAATCGGTTTAGCCGTTTATGTGATATGCTAATTTAAAGCTAAAATGTCGGAGGGATTTAAAATTTTTAATTTAGTAGTTATCTTTATTATTGATGGCTTCTTTAATGTTCTCTGGCAAAATTGACGACGCATCGTACGACAAGGGTTGCTCCGGTTGAATTACCACGACCCTCAGTGATGAGGATACCGATGCAAGGAGGAGGATACATTTAAGGGGCGCCCTTCCGCGCACGCTTAGGGTGAGGATTTTCTCTGTACAATTCTGTCTTAGTTTTGTAGAGAAAAAATATGTTAGTGGAGGCGGAGTTGCGCGCTGTGAGTGTGGCCTTTACATGCGCTGGCTAAAGTGGCGGAATGTTCTTCTTTATCTCATATGCAGTTCGACTTGCAGCCCCAGTGTTCTCTACCTCCCGGTACGGCAAGCCGGTAATCCTGATAGGGAGGTACCGGTTCAACCGGAACAACCGCAGCCGGGGGGCGACTGCCATGTGGTTTTGTACGATGAGCGCGAATGGCTGCCGCGCCTGTATCAGGACTGTTGACAACATGCTCATTAGCCAGAAGAACGAGCACAACCATTGACGATGGGATGCGCTTCTGCCAGCACTTCTTTGTGATGGCTTCCTCACATTCACGGCACGCACCTCCGCGCACACTTGGGGCGTAGACAAATAGAAAAAAAACTAGGTTCATGTAGATTTTCTATGTGACTTATGCGCTTTAGTCTGCCGACCCTACAATTATGCAAGGGGCGGTGTGTTAAGGCGCTGGGCATAGTGAATTAGCCCGCGCGCAAAGAAAAATGCACAAAACCGATTCCTGTATAAATATTAAATACACTAAAAAAATCGAAAATGTTCACATATCAAACCCTAGAATTAGTTCAGGCCTATCTAACACAGCCAGTTTCATGTTAGATTGCAAGATATACCTTGAAAAAAAGTGCGCCGCCTATTTTTTTTTCAAGCAAAATATCTTCAAAACGTTTATGCATGTCAACACGAAACTGGCTGTTTTAGATAGGTCTCACCTAATTCTAGGGTTTGATATGTGAAAATTTTCCATTTCTTTAGTGTATTGGTTACAGGACTCGATTTTGTGCATTTTTCTTGGCGCGCGGGCTATTCACTATGCACCGCGTCTTAACGAACACAAAACTGGCTGTTTTAGATAGCTCTCACCTAATTCTAGGGTTTGATATGTGAACATTTTCGATTTTGTTAGTGTATTTGATACAGGAATCGATTTTGTGCATTTTTTTTTGCGCGCGGGCTAATTCACTATGCCCAGCGCCTTAAGTCTTTTTGCGGAGGTGCGCGCCGTGAGTGTGTGGGGAGGTCTTTACATTACGCCTTTGAAGTGCGCTACATTATTTCTTCTTCACATTTATGATAAAACAACCTAGTAGTAGTTCGTGTTGCAGTTTCTTTTGGTGGGACAGTCTTGTAAAGAAAAGAGAAGAAAGATGAAAATTTTGTATTTAACAGAAGTTTATTGAATTGAGTAATTACGTAGTCTACGTACGAGTATGTCGTGGGTGGAAGTCCTGTTTCGATTTTTTTAAATATATTTTAAATTTGTTTAGTGGATCTATTATACATTTTACTTTGTACAACCTGAGTCGGTCGGTCATTGTTTTGTAACTTGTGCGTGTATTGTGTAAGAACATTATATTTAACAATTTAACATTGTAAGTGACGAAGGATTTCATTTCATAATATGTTTTGTTTTATATATTTTCTTTTGGATTCCAAGTTTTTGTAACATAAATAATAATTATGTATGAAATGAATAAGACAATATTTTGTGTCGTTGCAGAATTAATAATGGCCAGCGTGGGTTTCCCGAAAAGCCAGTATGGAGACCCATTGTTGAATATCGGGGGTCATCGCTACAACAAGGACAACGAATTCAAGACACTTGACAGGATCAAGTCTGCCCACCCAGCCTTTAAGTGTAAAGCAAGGGTTGTCACCATGTTTACAAAGATTTGGTCCGTATTCAAACTAGGGCCGTTTTTCATAATCATGATCCGTAATCACCGGTAGGTGTGTTAGTTGGACTGACTTTTTTAAAGATTTGTATCAGTATACTTTGTAACGCCCAGACGAGACTAAAAATCAATGAAAATACTTCTTGATGAATTTTCTACAGCATTCAAACTTATTACACCTACTTATAAAAATTAGGCAGTTACAAAAAAATGTGTACGAAATTTTTGAAAAAAGAAAATCTGCCAAACGTTATAATTTATGTAGACACGTCATGAAAATTTGTGAATAAAACAATGTATGGGGTTATAAATTTTTTTATTCACCAATTTAAAATATCTATATGTGTACAGTCGTAATTACGAATTATACGTACTTAAGGTACCTGTAATTGTTACAGAGTCATCGGGAACCGTGTTTTTCTCCCAGAACAAGAAAGGCAACAGAGTACTGTATGTGGGCGGACATCGGTTCAACAAAGACAAGGAATCCAGGAATCATCACAAAATCAGTTGGCAGTGTGTCAAAGCCGGCCACCCGTCCTACAGGTGTAGAGCAAGAGTAGTCACCATAGAAGACCAAGTTGTACTCACTAAGACAGTTCATAATCACCGCCCTGAGTTTATGCATTTTAATGATTGATTTTTCAGATGTTTTTTTTTTGTTTTTAGTCCCAATTTAGTACCTATGTTTATTTTTTGCAAAAAAATTACATTGTTTTTTTTTTCATTACTATCAATATTATTTCTTAACTGGTTAGAACTAACAAATATGTTTTGTATTGTTACAGAATTTACGAGAGAGGTGGTTTTCTCCATGACGAAGAAAGGAAACCCAGCGATGAATATAGGTGGACATCGCTACAATAAGCACGTTTCTACTGGTCACAAAACCATTTGGAAGTGTGTGAAAGCTAGCCACATGGCTTTTAAGTGTAAAGCGAAGGTAGTTACAATAGATGGCGACGTTGTGTCCACCAAAAACGTTCATAATCACCCGGAGGAGAAAAAAATACATTGATAGCTATTTTTTTTTTTTCATTATGTACAAAAGCAATTGGGTACGCAAAGTTTTTTGTTCGAAAGTCCGTTATTGGCTTAAACTTATCTTTTGACAATATTGAGAAACTAATTTAAATATTTTTTATTTTGGTCCAGTAGTTTTGTTTTTATGCGCTAAAATGTTTGGTTCCTATGACCGCCAACAGTATGCAGACCGTCGCGTGAAGGTCATAAAACCGTATCTTTGAAACGTTGTAAAATCCAAACTTCTGAACCAAAATAAAAAATATTGAAATTAGTATCTCAATATTGTCTAAAGATAAGATTAAGCCAATAACGGACTTTCGAACAAAAACTTTGCGTACCGAATTCAGATTCTTTTATTGGGTACTGATGTTCAAAAGTGTTAGTTATTTTATAGTATGTGATGATGACGCTGATATCCCTTATCAGGGGCATAGGATTCGAAGAAGGGATCTCCATTTTAGTGTTATGGCTTTGGCAGTCAGCTCTCATAATATTATATTGGATATGGTTCGTGGCCAGCACATCCTCAGTATGCGCCGTAAACATTAATTGTTCACAAAGTGACTAGTGACGTCTTTTTTGACGAGCCACGTTTCACACCTACCACCACCTACTCTAAGCATCTACTCATCTACTATATATAAAATCAAATATTTTTTCATTGTTCTATGTAATTATATTTGTATAACTTGGCAATAAATAGTTTTCACTTTCACTTTCACTTTCACACCAATACAGTAGAACTGACTTGACGTTGAAGTTGAACACGCTGATATTTTATTATTTGGAAAATATACTTTCAGAAGTTATATTATTACAACAAGTTCTTCAATGAATCTTGTTTTTTTTAAATTTATCATTGATGATCATAAATAATAAAAATAAAAAAAAATATTGCCTTTTATTTCAAACTAAAAACTCGCTATTTACAATTCAATTTGACATTCACATTGTAATTATAAAGTAATATTGCTATTTAACTAAATTCATATTATAAAATTGATGATCATAATCATAAGCAATTCATCAACTTTTTTGATTGGCAACTGACGTTTGAAAGTGTTTATTTTATTATCAGCCCCAGCTTCACGGCTGCATCGATAAGGATTTTAATCTGCTATAAAGCGCCATCTTGCTTTACGTAGTGAAATAAAGCGAGATGGCTCTACAGGGTGCATTCTAAGTCGATAGCGGAACTTTAAGTAGGCATTGTACTGATCAAAACAAACAACTTGTATTAGGTGGCGAAAAAATGGGGTGAAAAAAATATCAGCTGTTCCATACAAAAGGTCGACTCAGTACTGCGCCAAATGTATGAAACAGCTGATATTTTTTTCGATCAATTTTTGTCGCCACCTAGTACAAGTTGTTTGTATTGATCAGTAGACAGCCTACTTAAAGTTCCGCTATCGACTTAGAGTGCACCCTGTAGTTATCCCGGCATCCGGTAATAAGGCCGTAATTTTATGAAATGAAATGTTCTAAATTGTTACAGAGTCATTGGAAACCGTGTTTTTCTCCCAAAACAAGAAAGGCAACAGAGTGTTGTACGTCAGCGGTCATCGGTTCAACAAAGACAAGGAATTCAAGAATCATCACAAAATCAGTTGGCAGTGTGTCAAAGCCGGCCACCGCTACAGGTGTAAAGCAAGAGTTGTCACCATAGAAGACCAAGTTGTACTCACTAAGACCGTTCATAATCATGATTGATTTTTTAGAAGTGATTTTTTTTAATTTTTAGTCTAATTTGATTGTACATGGTGCGATCGAATTTTATAGCAGAACTTTAAGTAGGCTGTCTACCGATTGCTACAAGCAACCTGTTCTAGGTGGCAAAAAATTGGTGAAAGAAATATCCGCTGTTCCATACATAAGGCAGACTCAGTACTGCACCAAATGTATGGAACAGCTGATATTTTTTTCGCTCCATTTTTTTCGTCCTCTAGTAGGTACAAGTTGTTTGTAGTTATCAGTAGACAGCTTACTTAAAGTTCCGCTATCGAATTCGATTGCACCCTATAGTATTTTTTTTTGTGCAATTATGTTTTTTTTTTTCAATATTAAATCTTAACTGTATTCACTTTTAATGATTCGCGATATTTAAACATTATTGTATTCGAAACGGGTCGAATCGCGATTGGTTTTTAGGCAAATTAATTACTTATTAATAAGTCTACCCGCGACCACGGCAGCTGTAACGCGGCCGAAACGTCGGGATAAATAACACTGGTCAACAAAATTTTAACTTTGTCATGCCACACGGACTTTTTTGATATTTTTTACTTTAATTGGTGATTGACAGAAAAAATAAATAGTTAAAAAAAATTTGCTAGGCAAGGATTTTATTCTATTGAGTAATTTAAAATATTAAGTAAAAACACAGATCTCGTAAATCAAAAGTTGTTTTTTTATAAATGACTGAATAAATCTAAAATTTTCTTGAATATTTAGCTTCTGGTTGGTCCCTTTTAATTGTCCAGCAGTAATCTGCTAACATATTTGGGCTACATTTGCCCTGGTACCGCTTTTCCTTATTAGAAATGTCCTGATGGAACCTCTAACCGTGCTCGTCGCTGACAGCCCCTAAATTGTCAGGAAAATAATCCAGGTGTGAGTCTAAAAAATGAATCTTAAGTGACATGTTGCAACCCAATGCTTGATAGGACAATAATAGCTCGCTAACCAACTCTCTGTAGCTGTCACTCTTGTGGCTACCCAAAAAATTTGCAACAACATTTTTAGAAGCCTTCCATGCAGATTTTTCTAAATTGCTTAATTTTTCTTCAAATCTTGAATCTTTTATGAACTCCTAATTTGAGGGCCAACAAAAATACCCTCTTTTATCTTTGCATCACTTATTTTAGGGAATTTTTCTTTTAGATACAAATATCCACTCCCATTGCATTCCATTGCCTTCACAATTTTTTGTATTAATCCTAATTTGATATGCAATGGTGGTAGAAGCACATTATATGGCTATACAAGGGTTTTTTTAAGATTTGCCTTGATGGGCGACAGAAAAACCAAAACCTTGGTGATAACACTCCAACACATATTCGTAAAATTTCGTCGTTGTTTTTTTAATGTAAGTTCTCCGCAGACATAAAAAAAAGAGTTAGGATCATTATTACACTTCCTCGACATGTTCACAGGGTTAATAAATCACAAAAAAGTGTGCAAATTCAACAACAAATATTTTTACAAGGATTTACTTGTAAGCATTTCTGTTAATTTACTGCTGTATTACTAGTTATGAGTCTTACCGTATCACAACAAATATGAGGCTAATTGACCTTTGAAAACTGTGATTTAATAATGAGGGTAGATTGATAAAACAATATTAGCTATCAAAGTTCGTGTGGCAAAACCAGTGTTGACCAGTGTAATTAATTTGCCTAAAAACCAATCGCGATTCGACCCGTTTCGAATACAATTTCTTAACTGGTTACAATTTACAAATATGTTTTGTATTGTTACAGAATTATCGAGAGAGGTGGTTTTCTCCGTGACGAAGAAAGGATATCCAGCAATGAATATAGGTGGACATCGCTACAATAAACAAGATTCTCGTGGTCATAAAACCATTTGGAAGTGTGTGAAAGCCGGCTACATGGCTTTTAAGTGTAAAGCGAAAGTAGTTACAATAGAAGGCGAAGTTGTATCCACTAAGAACGTTCATAATCATCCAGAGGAGAAAAAATACGGCGACTGTCAATAAACTTTCAGA
Source organism: Zelleria hepariella (assembly GCA_949319315.1). Taxonomy (NCBI): domain Eukaryota; kingdom Metazoa; phylum Arthropoda; class Insecta; order Lepidoptera; family Yponomeutidae; genus Zelleria; species Zelleria hepariella. The sequence goes on from OX439388.1 coordinate 13,536,143, forward strand.
CGTTGCTAGTTTTTTTCATTATCTACAGCTGATGTAATAATTGTCATCAAATCATCATAATTATAAGCAATTCATCTACTTTTTTATTGGCAACTGACGTTCGAGAGTGTTCATTTTATTATCAGCCCCAGCTTCCAACGGGCCAACGGGCTTATAGGTGTAAAGCGAAGGTAGTTACCATAGATGGCGAAGTTGTGTCCACTAAGAACATTCATAATCACCCGGCAGTGAAAAAATACAGTTATTTTAATTAAACTTTCAGACATTGGTAGATTTTTTTTCTTTTTTTATAAGTATCAACTAAATAAATATATATATTTTTTTTTTATTTCGATAGCAATCAGCATTTTTTATTAGTTGCTGTTTGTTGTACCTACTGATGTTTAAAAGTTTAATTTTTCTACTTATATGGTATGTGGTGTTAGTAAAACTTACCCCATAATATCATTAACCAATAGATTAGATAATAATCTCATTTTTTTTTCTTTCAAAATTTTACATTTGAACTGTAATTTTGGTTGAAACTTTGATGACACGGGAATATGACAAAAAACAAACTTGTTAAACTTTCAGACGTTGCTAGTTTTTTTTTATTATCTACAGCTGATGTACAAAAGCAATTCAGTTTTTTTATTGCGTTCAAAAGTGTTAGTATTTCTATATTATGTGATGATGATGCTGATATCCCTTATCAGGGGCATAGGTCTCGAAGAAGGGATCTCCATTTTTGTGTAATGGCTTTTGGTCAGTCAAGTACCATAATCTTACATTAGATATCGTTCGTGGCCAGCACATCCTCAGTATGCGCCGTAAACATTAATTGTTCACAAAGTGACTACAGGGTGCACTCTAAGTCGATAGCGGAACTTTAAGTAGGCTGTCTACTGATCAATACACACAACTTGTACTAGGTGGCGACAAAAATGGAGCGAAAAAAATATCAGCTGTTTCATACATTTCGCGCAGTACTGAGTCGACCTTTTGTATGGAACAGCTGATATTTTTTTCACTCCATTTTTTTCGCCACCTAGTAAAAGTTGTTTGTATTGATCAGTAGACAGCCCACTTAAAGTTCCACTATCGACTTAGAATGCACCCTGTAGTGACGTCTTTTTTTTACGATCCACGTTTCACACCCGTACAGTAGAACTGACTACACTTGACGTTGAAGTTGAACACGCTGATATTTTATTATTACGAAAATAAAGATACTTTCAGAAGTTACATTATTACAACAAGTTCTTCAATGAAGCTAGTTTTAATTGTCATCAAATCATCATAATTATAAGCAATTCATCTACTTTTTTTTATTGGCAACTGACGTTCGAGAGTGTTCATTTTATTATCAGCCCCAGCTTCACTAACGATTTTAATTTGCTATCGATAACGATTTTAATCTGCTATCGAAAAGCGCCATCTTGCTTTACGTAGTGAAATAAAGCGAGATGGCTAACTCGATCTAAGTTTATCTAGACATTAAGGAGGAATATACCCCACAAACCATGCGGTTTAAGGGTGTGAAGAACCTATGTTTTGTTAGAATTATACGAAAAAAAAACCCTGCATCCGGTGATAAGGCCATAATTTTATGAAATGAAATGTTCTGTATTGTTACAGAGTTAACGAGAAAGGTGGTTTTCTCCAAAACCAAGAATGGAAACCCAGTGATAAATATAGGCGGTCATCGCTACAATATAGACTTCACTTCTCGTAATAGTCATAAAACCATTTGGCAATGTGTAAAAGCGGGCCAACGAGCCTATAAGTGTAAAGCGAGAGTAGTTACCATAGATGGTGAAGTTGTGTCCACTAAAAACATTCATAATCACCCGGAAATTAAAAAATACAGTGACTTTCATTAAACTTTCAGACGTTGCTAGTTTTTTCTTTTTTAAATATAAACTGATGTTCAAAAGCAATCTGGCTTTTTTATCCGGTACTAATGTTCAAAAGTGTTAGTATTTTTATACGGTATGTAGAGTTAGTAAAACTTAACTCGCAATATCAATAACAGTTTGAAGTAAAATCGCCATATTTAAACTGGAATTTTGGTTTAAACTTTGATGATACGGGTGAAAGACAAAAAATATACAGGGTGTTAAAAGACCGCCAACAGACCCGAAAGGTACGCATACTAGACACCAAAAAAAAAGTACTTTTTCGATAAATTATTGCTGGGAAATGATGTTGGTTTTTTAGGTTATAATGTTGGAAAATATTTTATCACGCAATGGAAGTGTAACGCAGAGAATTCATATTGCGCAAGCGTTGATATAAACTTTTGTTACTTACGCTCGAGGTGCCGATATTAAGAATACATTGCGGGTTGCAATTTTGACGTCGTTTTGTACAAGAAATATTCAAAATTTTGGTATGGCTTCTTGAGAAGAAATGTTAAGTACTAGATACTGAGCAAATTTATGCAAAAACATTTTTTGAAAAGTCCGACTTTGAACCTCATTATCTCGGAAACCGTTCATTTCCCAGGCATAGTTCCTTGGGCAAAAATGTTTGTTATGGTGAGGACAATACGTGGTTTCCCGCTTTGTTGGCGGTCTTTTAACACCCTGTATAATATTTATGTGCCTTATTCCAATTTTCAATGCAATATACTGCATCTTTACAGGATCAACAAAAACGCTGCTTTTCTCCGAAACCAAGAAAGGACACCCAGCGATGAATAAAGGGACATACAATAAGGTCTTCATTAATAGTCGTAAAACCATTTGGGAGTGTACTAAACCGGACCAATTAGCTTTAATGCATATACCACAGTTCTGGGAGATAGGGGGAAGTCAAGATTATAACCGCCGTATTAGGCGCAAGTGCATTTTATGCCCCAAACGAGTCTCCACCTACTGTGGAGGGTGTGACGGTAAGTCTATGTGCTTGCCGTCATGCTTTACAAAGTACCACGAGCCCCTTATGATCCGCAACACCGAACAATAGCTTTTTTTAAATTGTGGTTTCACACACCCACGTTAATATTCTAAATGAGTGGTGAACTCGGTTTTATAAAAATTTTGCAATAATATTGAATTTTGCAGTTTTGAAGTGTTTAATTAATCTCTAGGAACCGGTACTCCAAGAAGTAGATAGTAGTTTTTTGTCTGCTGGGGGTTATTTAATTTCTTTGCTAACCCATACACATTATTGCTATTATTTTTCTTTTAACCAACATGTAATTATTTTGCCTATGGTTTATTTATCTCGCGAAAAACTAAGCTAAGCTGAATTAATATGTGTTTCTTGCCGTGAATATTATGATGTTATGGGCCTATGATAATGATAATAATGTATTATTTCTGCGTTTAGATGGTACTACAGGGTGCACTCTAAGTCTATAGCGGAACTTTAAGTGGGCTATCAACTGATCAATACAAACAACTTATACTAGGTGGCAAAAAAAAATAAGTGAAAAAAAATATCAGCTGTTCCATACAAAAGGTCGATTCAGTACTGCGCCAAATGTATGAAACAGCTGATATTTTTTTCGCTCCATTTTTGTCGCCACCTAGTACAAGTTGTTTGTTTTGATGAGTAGACAGCCTACTTAAAGTTCCGCTATCGACTTAGAATGCACCCTGTAGTATGTATATTTAATTACATGCTTTGTCAATTCATTGTCATTACATTACATACATTACTTACTTTACGGACGACTTCTTAACAGCGCCTCTATCCTCTAAAATAAAAACCGCTCAGCCGTCAAAACACTCGAAAATAGCCCTTATTGAAGTGAACAATCTTTTTTTTTGACATCTGAAAACGGTTATTTTTACGGTGGATATTTTGAAGGGTTGGGGCAGGTTACAGCACAACTTACACATTTTTTGTATTATTGTAGGACATAAAAACCTGAGCGTATAAAGCATTATACCCTTAAGGGTGGACGATAGCAACGTGGCGGGAAATTCAAAATTTTCACAGTTTTTTACATTTTGTAGCTTAACTGAGCTATCCGATTCGTAGACCAGAACACATAATCGGCTGAATTATTGTTGTTCTGTCGTTTACAATAATGAAAAGAATACTGTTTTATTGCCGCGAACGAAAAATCGCTGAACAAAAATAGCTCAGTTAAGCTACAAAATGTAAAACTCTGTGAACATTTTGAATTTCCCGCCACGCTGCTATCTTCCAGCCTTAACGCGAAAATCGCCAACCCGCATTGAGCACGCGTGGTGATTAAGCTCGCACTCTCTCTCTGAGAGAAGGCCTTTGCTCAGCTAGTGGGACATGTACAAATTGTACGGCTACATTTCACTTACTTACTTACAGGACATATGAGGAAGATAGTTTTCTCCACAACCAAGAAAGGAAATCCAGTGATGAATATAGGTGGTTATCGTTACAATAAAGACTATATCAAGGGTCACAAAACTGCCTGGATGTGTGTGAAGGCCGGCCAGGGTGTTAAGTGTAAAGCAAGAGTGGTCACCATCGATAACCATGTTGTGGTCGCCAAGAATGTCCATAATCACCCAGAGTGGAAAAGTTATCCAGTTAATAAAACACTCAAAATGTGGTAGACTATCATTGTGTCAATTGTGAAAGCGGCTTGTCTGCCTACTTGGTAGCGTTTTTATAGCGTTTCCGATACAATTTAGTTGAAAATTGCTTTTCGGGAGAAAACGTACAACAATTAAACAATCGAATACAACAATGGTGTATTCGTTTCTGCAGATTATAATCTATGTCTGTACGTTTTATTTTTTATTATTTGGTTTTGCAAATTAAATATACGAGCCGGATAACTCAAGATTTGAAGTGCTTGTAACATTTGATCTCACGAATGTTATAAAAGGGAAAATTACTTTTAACTGGTAAGCAGTTTTTGTTTTTTCTGTAGCACTAACCCGTGCTAGGGAATACTTTAAACATTTCTGATAAGTTGAAAAAATTCACTCGGGTCAGGACATGAACCCGTAACCTCTCGCATACCGTGCAGGCGCTACCGAGTCAAGTAACTGTCGATGTGAATTTCTTTAAATAGTCTCCAAGTCAAGTCCTGTCCCGAGTGAATTTTTTTAACTTATCATAAATGTTTAAAGCATTGAGATTTTATGCAGAGTCAATTAATATTTACACGTAGATTCGGTGTATTGGCGTTGTGGCTGCGCTGCGTCGTCGCAACGCATGCGCAACGCATAAGAAGAGGAGGGAAACGAGGTGGGGAAGGGATCTGCGTTGAAACGACGGAGCAGCCGCAGTATTTAATAGCATATCCTGTTTCCGCCGACGACGCACGCAGCGCTCGTGTGGCATTCACTGCGTTGAAATCATTGCGTTGCGACGCCCGCCCGTGTGGCATCGCTCTAACAGTAGTCATTCTTCGTAAGGTTAGTTAAATAGGCACTTTTCTAACAAACATTAATTATCCTCCTGCGTATCGATGTACTCCAGTCAGGAAAGTGTTTGTGTTTTACATTGAATAATGTCACCTGTATGTAGTCAGTACTAAGTTTTGTGTTCATGTGTGGTTCAAGTAGGTAGCCGTGGTGTATTGTCTTGGCTGTCAATAAAAGTCTGATAGATTATATCAACGTATCTACCTATATTAATATTTTACATTCCCCTACGAAGTCACAAGAATAATGTGGATTTGTAACAAAGCAAATGGAATCTACAAGAAAATAACAAATAATAATGACGAGTTAAACCTGATATAAAAAAATCTACAACTGCAGAGCTAAAACATTAACTTAGATAATAATAATATAGTCGTGCAAGAACATAATACTAATTAGTTTCGTAATATTGATCGATGTTAGGAGAGCCAAAATAAAAGTACGTGGCCACTACCTACCTTTATTTTGGCTCTCCTTGACAGTACTTCTGCTATTTACAAAGGAAATCTTCTGTGGCAATTTCTCATTGGCATTCCACGGCTGGCATTAATAGGCGTCAGCTTAAGGTCGCGCTCAAGTAGGTGATCTCCGAAAACATAATCACCGACTTGAGACCTTTGCTAATTTAAACATTTATAATAAGTTGAAAAAATTCACTCGGGACAGGACTTGAACCCGCAACCTCTCGCATACCGTGCAGGCGCTCTACCAATTGAGCTACCGAGTCAAGTAACTGTCGATGCGAATTTCTTCAACTAGTCTCCGTCAACTGGACGGGGGGCGCCATCTGGTGTGATGAGTTTGCACTAATCTACACCTACACCTTTGCTAATGTCAATGTCAAGCTCAAGCTTGTGTCTATAAAGACGCCATACGTCTCACAACTAGCGCCGCCAATGGAAAAAAAATCATACCTTTTTTTTGGATGCGTTTTTAGCAAAAAACGCTCCTGCGATTCCTCAACGCGAGGCTTAACTATTTTTAGGACCTAAGTGGCCACTTTTGGCGAGAATCGATTGCATTCTTAAGTTCTAGGATCTGGAATCCAAACATTAGGTCCTAAAAATAGTTAAGCCTCGCGTTGAGGAATCGCAGGAGCGTTTTTTGCTAAAAACGCATCCAAAAAAAAGATATGATTTTTTTTCCACTGGCGGCGCTAGTTGTGAGACGTATTTCACCTTAATATGCTGATAGCTATTCAAGCTAGATTGATTTTGTTTTCTGAGATCACCTACTTGAGATTGATCTTCAGCTGACGATTATTAATGCCACCCTATGTGTTGTTTCAGAAGTTTCAGAACCCAAAATCATACCGACAGCCAAAGGTAAGCGCGTTCTGCTCTACCGCAGACACCGTTTCAACTTGAAATGGACCAATGGTGTTGGGAGGGACTCCTGGGCCTGTGTGAAGTCCTCAACTCTTCTATGTAGAGTCACTGCTGTCACCTACGCTGGACAAGTTATCAAGATTGGAGGAGGAGTACATAATCATTGAACATTACTACAGGGTGCACTCTAAGTCAATAGCGAAACTTTAAGAAGGTTGTCTACTGATCACTACAAACAACTTGTACCAGGTAACGAAAAAAAATGGAGCGAAAAAAATATCAGCTGTTCCATACAAAAGGTCGACTCAGTACTGCGCCAAATGTATGAAACAGCAGATTTTTTTTTCGCCGCTTTTTTTTCGCCACCTAGTACAAGTTGTTTGTAGTGATCAGTAGACAGCCTACTTAAAGTTTCGCTATCGACTTAGAGTGCACCCTGTAGTACCTATCGAATAGGGGATTTATAAAACACAATATTCACTAATCAACGCTATAAACCCTCCACATAATGCAAACTCAGACTTACTCGTATAACGCTCCTCGCTAACGTATATTTTATAACTACGGCAGTAACTCTTGTAATCTGTAAGAAATCATTCGAGTGGTCACATCACATCACGCTATAGTACTCGTATTAAATAATGTGTTTGGATGGATGGATATTTGTTACTCTTTCACGCTGAAACGCGGATGGATTTGGATCTTTACTGTAAAGATAGCTACAACAGAATAACTCTCAAAGGCAACAAAGGCCATAAATTACACCCGCGACTTCGTTTGCACTTACCTACGTCTACAGCGAGAAAAAATATAGGCATTTTTTTTTCTACGATTATGTTCGTGCGGTCTATGTCGTGGCCAAAACCAATCGTCAAGCAAATCGTAGTAATACAGCTCGAAACGGGTCGATAGTTACTGACCACCGATTTCCCATACAATTACTAGCTGTTAATCTGTTGTCGTAGTCAGCAGCTGTCAACAGCTGATTAACAGTTAGTTATTTAAGGATTCCATTATATTACTAACACTATCTGTATAATATAGATCGATAATTTCAGAAATAAATGTGTTATTGCTATTAAGAAAATTATTTTTAAAAATAGTATTTTTTGTTTATATGTTTCCACGTTTAGTATATAAGATTCTTAACAGACTTATTTTATCACTAATATTTTTTCAATGTGTTTTCAGGAAATCCAGAGAACCCAGGGTGTCCACGATTTGAGAGGACTAGAAAGGGCAAAGCAGTCATCCAAATAGAGCAATTTCGATTTAATTTGAAGCGATCCTTTGGCCTAAGATCTTATTGGACGTGCAACCAATCACCGAAGGGCTGCAAGGCAAAGATCACTACTCTTGAAGACGTCATTGTCAAGACGACCAATGAACATTGCCACAATTAATCTGCCCCTCTACCCTTGACACATCTTTCCAATACGGCCGCAATATGGCGCAATTTACAAAGTTTAATATCTTACAAATTAAGACGCATTTTGTGTTTTTATTGAATAAAACAGTCTTACCTTTAAATAAACATTACAAAGTATTTAAAATCAAAGCATTACTATGCAAATTCAAAGAGAAATTAATTTTTAAACTTTTTCAATTTGATCGCAATAGCGTCAAGGATAACCCCCCTGGTCAAAAGGGATTTGCTGGATGTAGGTGTATCATACGTGACAAAAAAGGTTTTTATTTCTCTCTAATACAGGGTGGCCCAGCTTCAATGGTCCAAAAATAATTTTTTTGGCTAGAGGACATCCATATCGTACAAAAAAATTGTTTTACCAAAATTTGTAGTTAAGTAATTATGAATTTTATTTTGTAAATTTTGTGAATGTCTCTATTTCTTTTTCAATAAAACTACTCTGGTGTAAAAACTAATTGAATCGAATGAAATTGTAACGCTACATTTTATTATCTATTAGAAATTTTTACATAATTCAACTTAATAATATTTTATGAATAAGTCATGTCACTCGATTGTAGTATTGATAATTTAAAGTAAATTGATATAATGAGTCTAGTCACAAAATTTCATGATAATAATATTCAATGTTTAACTACAAATCAGGAGAAAATAATTCTCAATTAATTAACTATATTTTATAATTTTATTATCATTACATTAACACCCTGTGATATATTTTTTATGATACCTTGTGAGCCATGTTTCAGAGGTTAGATTCATGTTTTTTTGCTAGTTTTGTACACAATATAAAATGCATGATTAAGGACTCCGAATGAGAACCGAAACTAGTCGGCTGCACCGACATAATACAAGTAAGTTTCACCATTTACGAAATACAAAATATTAAAATGCGTAAGACAGTTTAGCCCTGAAAATTCCGATAGGTAGGTTAGTGTAATATTTTACTCTGCGTGTTAATCTATGTTTGTGGTGTTTATGTGTGGAACTTTGTCACCATAGCAACTAGCTTTTAAAACTGGTTACGACTTTGCGAGTGATTGTGTTTGTATTACGTAATAAAATAATGTCAATCCATTCAGTCGTTCCCTCAATGTTGAGGATCGTGACCATCATTGAAGTTGGCAGAGAGTATAGTTCTCCATTGCGCTCTATCACTCGCGATGTGGATCAGTTTGATTAAAGAATGTAGACGTACCTTTATAATCTTTTGATTAGTGATTAACATTAAATTAGGGTAGATGATGTAAAAAGTAAATTTCTAAGACGTGTATTAAAAAGTAAATCGTTTAAAGAATAATAAATTGATGATTGGCAACTTCCTTGTGTATTACCTACTTGTAAAAGCAATACAAGAAGGTACTTTTTTTTAAACCCTTAACTGCAGGCACCTGGCTAAAGCGTTTTGCATTTTTTCAATCAAGGAAATAGTGGCGAGTTACCGTCCATGCATGATTCTGTTGTCTTTCACCAGTTCATCCTGAGACTGTTTACTTCCTGTTGCACTGATGACGCCAGGTAGGACAATGATAATTTTAATATGTTAATAATGTACTACGAGTTTGTTATTATATCATGCTTTCATTTGTTTTAAACAAAACATCTGTTTACTGCAGGCTGTCGTTTCGGAACGTCCATGCAAGGCCGTCCAGTGGTACTTTGCGGCAAATACCGCTTCAACAAACAGCGGCAAAGTTCGTTTAAGACGCGATGGACCTGCGTCAAGAGACCCAGTTTGAGGTGTCACGCCTACATCGTCACTTACGAGAACGACAACAGTACACACGTCTTGAAGGTTGTCAATGTATATAGTCATCCTTAGGAGCAGTGGCGAAACAATTGATATTTTTTCTTGATATATTTCTATATCAAAAACAGATCAAAATACAATTATGTAAAAAATAAACAAAAAAACCTCTGTGTGTTCTGTATTTATATTTTGGATCGGAAACGGATCTAGAACGTATGCGTTTGACAGGAGGAATCGTAGTTTCATCGCCGGTCTCGGAAACGGTTAATTCAGGACTTTAACGATATTAACCGGAATTTACAGATTAATACTAAAAAGCTGTGGTTGGCTATTAACCAGAAATAATCGTTACCTCAATCAGTAATAAGTTGATTTAAAAGTTTGGTTTCTTCCCAGATATCGTATACACGACCACGCGATTTGGGAAGCCGGCGATTGAACTCGGCAAATACCGATTCAACCAACGAAGACGCCAAGACGGAAGAGAGTGCAAACCCAAACAGACCTGGATCTGCACTAAAAAGAACTTGGGATGCTCTGCCAAAATCATCACCTATAATGAAAACGTTGTTTCTATTAACAACAAACATTGTCACTAGGTAGTTATATTCTCCAAAGTGCTGACAGTCAACGCAACGTCAGCACCTATTGCTACAATGTAATAAGTTCTCCGAAACGGATGTTTTGTCTATCCCCACTCTGTACAACCAACCATGGACTTGCCTTTGTTACAATAAATCAATCGAGCTTCAACTCTCACATCGGGTGGTCGTCTCATTCACTAGTTTTAAGTTAGTTTTAGTTTTTGTCTTATTTATGCTTTTTAAAAAAGCAACGTTTCCATCCCAAAACTTGTCTGGCGCAGCCGGTAGGATCGCGCGTTATTAAGGCTGCGAAGACCCCCGCGAAAATCGAAATAAAACTCTTTCGTTCCGCGAGGTGCTCTCCGCGACAGAGCTTTCCGCGATCCTCGAACCAAATAAATAAGACAAGTGCCCAGTCGCAGCAGCAGCCACCCATAGACGTCTTCGAAACGGACCAGCGTGAGCAGCAGCAGGACTGGACGGAAACACGAGCATGGGAGTGATTGGTCGGTGAGTGAACCTTCTTGCCATCCTTTCTCTCCTGTTCCTCATCCTGTTAGTGTGTGATCAAACCTCTCATGTGCTAACTTAGTTAAGTAGATTATAAGTAAAAGTGTTAAAAAGAAAATGTTTAAGTAAAATCATAATTTTAGGTCGTTGGCGTAGATAAAATTCTCTCCCAACATAGTTAAGCATTATTTTATAGGTCGTTGGCGTAGATACAATTCTCTCCCAACTTAGTTAAGTTAATATTAGGTCGTTGGTGCTAATCAATCTTTTACCCAACTTAGTTAAGTAATTACTATAGGTCGTTGGTGATAATAAAACTTTTTCCCAACTTAGGTAAGAAAAATCGCTATTAAACGCATTAAAAATGGCACAATTAATAGCAATTCCGACCGAAATGGTCAAATTAATACCCATGTTTGAAGGCGACAAACGCCAACTAAATCTTTTCATTAGGAAAGTAGAGTATATTATAACGAAGTATGCAGGTGACGATAACCAAAACGAGTATGTATACCATACTATTTCAAGCCGTCTCTCTGGTGACGCCGCCGCGCTCTTGTCGGAGCGTGAAGATATCACGACATGGGCTGCCCTTAAGGCATTGTTTATACAACACTTTGGTGATCCGCGTAGCGAAGAATGCGTGGCCATAGAATTGGAAACTCTCAAAATTAAGCAGGGTGAATCATATACGCAATTTTGCAATAGAATTCAGAGTGTTAGGTCTGTACTCATTGCCAAAGTGAATCAATTGCAAGACCCTCACATCAAAGCAAGTAAAATAGCTATCTATAACAACACAGCGCAGAATGTATTTTTACACAATTTGTCCGAAAATATGGTGAGAATTGTACGATTGAAGGGCCCCACTACTCTTGAGGATGCCCTCAGCATCGTACTCGAGGAAGTGAATTTCATGGACCAGTACCATGCAAGGAATAGGCTGAATAATAGGCATAGTCCTAATACTCCAACTCAGGCTCAAGCTCAGCCAGCTTTGATCCCAAAGCCATTCCATCAATTCGGCTTTAAGCCTCTACCGACTCCGAACGCCATTCCAACTGGCTATCGCCCAAACCTTCAGCCCACGGGCTTCCGCCCTAATCTTCAACCAACGGGTTTCCGCCCAAACCTTCAACCAACGGGTTTCCGCCCTAACGTTCAACCAACGGGTTTCCGCCCAAACTTCCAACCAACTGGCTTCAGGCCAAATCTCCAGCCTCAAGGCTTCCGACCCCAATTCGGATACAAACCCCAGTTTGGATTCAAGCCATTTCAAGGCCAACCTCAGGTGTCAACTTACAGACCCCCACAGGTAGAAAATGACGTGTCAATGAGAACGGCAAGGCCAAGGCTTCCGATCAACGAATTGGACCTTGACTATTCGTATGAGGGTCATCCTTACGAAAACTTGTCTGACGCATACGACGAACAGTATGCATATTACGAACAAGAGACAAATGAATATGAAGAACAGAGGGACCAACCCACTGAAACCAATAATACTGAAAATTTTCAGGCAGATGCCTCACAACAACCCCCGAGATAATCAATTTACACTATAATGACAACCTTAATTTGCCTTACATTCATTTACCCGAAATTAACGCGAACTTTATGATAGACACGGGAAGTACTAGGTCTTTCATAAGCCCCAATAAGGCGAACCAATACTACCGTGCTTACAAAAGGCTCGAACCATTTGAAGTTATTAGTACTCATGCAACTAGCAAGCATAACGAGGTAATAGAAATCCCTGTTCCGAGCACCTTCTGTGTTGACGGATATCACAAATTCTATATCTACAATGTAGACACTAAATATGACGGTCTCATAGGACTCGATCTCTTGCGAGAACTCGAAGCGTCAATTGACATCAAAGCTCAAGTGCTTCACACAAACTATACGTCAATCCCAATACATTGTAACACGGCCAAGAGCCCTTACAAAGTAATTATTTCACCACGGAGCGAACAAAGAGTTCAGCTGCCGACAGATTGGTATACAGGTCAAGCGATTATAAATTATACACAGTTCGCTGATGGAGTGCGTATGCCCAGTGCAATTGTCCAATGCGACAATGGTTACGCAACCACTGTTATTCAAAATTCAACAAACTCAGAGTATACCATTACCATCACTAGACCCTTTAAAGTAAATCCGTATGTAGCGAAGAATGTGTGAATTTCAGCATAAATGACGTGGAAATGAAAGACTTGGAAGTTGATGACATGTTGACTGAAAATTTGAACAAGTTACGTATGGAACACATGAACGATGAAGAACGTGAACGCATCAGTAGACTCTGCAACGAGTATAAAGACATCTTTTATTGTGACAAAATACCCTTGACATTTACTAACCAAGTCAAGCACTCTATTAGGACAAAGAACGAAGACCCGATATATGTAAAACCATATAGGCAGGCACCAGCTCAGGCAGCCGAAATTAAAGAACAAATCGCGAAGCTGCTTAGAGACAACGTAATTCAGGAATCACATTCACCATGGAGCGCACCAGTGCACCTGGTACCAAAGAAACAAGACGCATCTGGTGAAGTGAAATTCAGAATGGTGATAGACTACCGTAAACTGAACGAGATAACAGTCGATGATAAGTACCCATTGCCCAATATTACCGATCTCTTCGACAAATTAGGCAAAAGCTGTTACTTCTCTACCATCGACTTAGCGAGTGGTTACCATCAGATTGAAGTAGACGAACGCGACCGTGAAAAGACCGCTTTTACTACCCAGCATGGACACTACGAATTTAGCAGGATGCCCTTCGGGTTAAAGACAGCACCTGCCACTTTCCAAAGAACCATGGACAATGTATTACGTGGTCTACAAGGAATACATTGCATGGTATATTTAGACGATATTATTGTATTCTCTAAAAGTCTTGACGATCACGTCCAACAACTCAAAACCGTGTTCGACAGACTTAGAGCCACAAACTTAAAAGTCCAACTCGACAAAACCGAGTTCTTAAAAAAGGAAGTGTTATATTTAGGACACACCATCACCCCATATGGCCTTATGCCAAATGAAGACAAAATAAATGCCATTCTAAATTACCCAATTCCGAAGACAACTACCGAAATTAAAAGCTTTTTAGGACTGATTGGTTATTATCGCAAATTCATCAAAGACTTTGCAAAAATAACAAAACCCTTAACTAACTGCCTAAAGAAACGCAATAAAATCGTCATAAATAAAGAGTACATCGACGCATTCAACCAGTGCAAGGAGCTCCTTACAAATGCTCCTTTGCTGCAATACCCTGATAATGACAAACCCTACATCCTCACCACGGACGCTTCAGCATCAGCTCTAGGCGCCGTATTATCCCAAGGCCCAGTCGGAAGTGACAAGCCAATAGCGTACGCAAGTAGATCCCTCTCGGATACAGAGTCAAAATACAGCACCATAGAACGAGAGTTACTAGCCATCGTATGGGCAACGAAACACTTCAGACCTTATCTGTATGGACGTAAGTTTACCATTTACACCGATCACCGTCCCCTAGCGTGGTTACACTCACTCAAGGACCCGAGCAGCAAGCTGACCCGCTGGCGACTACGTCTACAAGACTACGACTTCAATATAGTCTATAAAAATGGTAAGCAGAACACGAACGCAGACGCCTTGTCCCGCATAAAGGTTAACGCAACAGGCGATGAAGACATCTCGATGAAGGTAAATGTAGACAAGAAGGAACAAGCCCTGAAGTCTTACCTGGGACAAGTCACGAAGCAGATTCAAGATCTAGCAGGAAACAGAAAAAGAAGTAAGTCTTCTTCCACGATATCGATATCAGATGATGACAGAACAGCATCGGTAAGTTCACCAATAACTATAACTGATTCGTTATCCTCGAAGAACGACGGCGAGAAGCAGTACCCTGTACCATCATTAACTTCTAGCAACAATACTATCCATTCAGCTAGAGACCTAGAATCCTTAGGTATTCCCATACTAAACGAAGCAGTCGATACTAAACCAAACCAAGTTTTAGTACACCTCTGGTTTAAAAACGAACTGCAAGTACAAGACTTGTCGCGAGAAAAACAAAAAGTACTTCAGATTTTCCTACCCAAAGACAACGAAGAACTCGTAAAACAATTTTTGAAAGAGTATGTTAAAAACAAGACAAAGTATTTCATCTGGTTTGAATGTGAAGAACATAGGAAACAGTTTTCGAACATCATTATTAACCTGTTTAAACAAAATACAGTTGAGTTCTACGAGTGTACTGAAAGAGTAATGTTCATAGAGGACGAAGAAGAACAACGAGCCATAATACTGAAACATCACATAGGAAAAACCTGTCACAGAGGTATTAGAGAAACTGCTATGAGAATACACAGAAACTATTTCTGGCACAACCTGCAAGACACAGTTTCGGCAGTATTAAATGGATGTGAAGCATGTAAAAGAATGAAGTATGAAAGACACCCAATTAAACCAATGTTACAGCTTACACAGACACAAGATGCCCCATTCCAAGAAGTGTTTATAGACCTATTCTCAATGGAAGGTAAATCCTATCTAACCCTAGTGGACGCCTTCAGCAAACTAGGGCAGGCTTTTGAACTAAGTAACAGATCTACCCCCGAAGTCTCGAGAGCCTTAATAAAGTACTTTTCCTTTTACGGAACCCCCAAGAAAATCAGCTGTGACCCTGGCTCGGAATTCAACAATGACTTCATGAAAGAACTCATGAATATGTACAAAATTCAGTTGCACATAGGCACCCCGAACAACCCCAACTCAATGGGCATTGTTGAAAGATTTCACTCTACATTAATTGAGATCTACAGACTTGCAAAGTATGAACAGAAATGTACGGACGCAGCGTCCATAATGACGTATTCCGTAATGGCCTACAATCACACCATACATACATCTACCAATTTAACACCTTTTGAAGTAGTATTTGGCCATACAGACTCTGGTAAAGTCTTCAATGTAGAGTTTGAAAGACAGTACACCCAACAACTCCTAAAGGACCATGCCAAGCGAACACGGCATTTGTATAGTCATCTGGCACAAAAGCTTTTAGAGCAAAAAGTGAAAGTTAGGGAAAAGAAAGGTGGTGAAACCGACAGAAGTTTCCCCGAAGGAACCTCACTTTTCGCTAAAGTCGTTAACACGCGTAAAAGCAAAGACAAGCCCCGCTATCACAAGGCCGTAGTAACGGGCGAAGTCGAAAGAAATGTTGTTCCTGTAAAGATAGGCACAAGACCGTCGAAGGTCCCTGTTAAAAACATCAAACGCCCTCCACAGGTGGTGTTGGCTCATGATGGCCACAACGAGCCTCAGCCTGGCCCTTCATCTGCAAAAGATTGACCGAAATCCTGGTATTCTCCCAGTGAAATAAGGCCAAGCTTGTGTGCAGCAAGATAAGTGGACGATCATTAAGATCTTAGATTTAAGCGGCTTAGACCGAGATTTAGCTTTTAACATTTTAAAATATAAGGAGTACGATAGACTCATTAATGTCGATAAGCCTTATGCTTACGAATTTGTAGGATTAAAGGCACAAGTAGAGTATTTATGCAACATAACCTCTTATAAGTTTCAACAACTGGTTCCCACAAAACGTTTCAAGCGAGGACTTTTAGATCCCCTAGGTTCCATAGTGAAGCTCATCACAGGCAATTTAGACCACAGCGATGCCATCAGATATGACACCCTGATCTCTAGTATGATATCCCAGCAGACTAGCATGGCTAACAAGCTAACCCTGGTCACCAAAGTCTTGGATAGCTTCTTAAACAGTACAAGTGCTCCTAACCACAACTCAAAGCTATTAGACGAAAGGCTCAAAAGAGTCGAGAAAATGATAACTGTTTTAGCCACTAAAGAAAATAACGCTATATACTCTACATATGTGTTAGGATTGTATAACCTATTTATAAGTAATTTTCGTACTATTTACATTAAGTTGAATGAGATTGAGACGGCACTAGCCTTCAGTAAAGTATCTGTATTACACCAATCAATTGTTAATTCCACAGAATTACTAAATCACCTTGAATTAATATCTGAAACTGAAAACCTAATGTATAAGGTAAATTCAATTAATTTAATCAAATTGGAAAACACTATTACTGTAAAATCTTATATGAAAGGTAGTGAGATAACATTTATTTTGGAAGTACCATTAATTAGTAATAATACTTATAATTATTTTAAGCTCTATCCCCTACCTATATTTTGTGAACCTGAAAACCAAACCCTTATAATCATCCCTAAATACCCCTACCTATTGGCAAAAGGTTCCGCTTACTTACCGATCGCAAGGCAGTGCAGGCGCGTCGCTGAAGACCAGTTCCTGTGCACCGATGAAGACCGAGTCGTCTACCCCAAGGAGACCTGCATAGAACAGCTCATGAGGTTTGACGCCAACCCTGACCGTTGCCACCAGGTTACCGTGCGCATCGAGGACACCAAAGTACAGCAGTTTGGGTCAAATAGTTGGATACTGTACACGCGCAAGAGAGCTATACTTACGCGTAAATGTAACAATGACGTCACAAGAGAAACTATAACTGGCACCTACATACTAACTATAGACGAGCCCTGTGACGTACACATAGATGACATCCAACTACACCGTGGTCGATCCTTTGTAGAGACCATGAGCTACATGAAGGTCCCAACCATCGTCTTACCTGACCTGAAGCGTGACAACAGCAGTTCCAGCAGTTCCAGTATACCTGCAGTCAACATGGAAGATGTCAACCTGGACGAGTTGAACTACCTGTCCCAAGTGTTACGCCAGAAGGACCCCTTCAGTGAAAGTGATAACCAAAGTGTAGTTTATGTGCATAGAATAAGTCTCGCTACCATTGTCCTATATGTACTTCTGTTTTTAATTATTTTGTGTTTAATATTAACTTACTTTAAGAAAGAATTAATTCAAAAATGTTTGCCAAGTAGCACTGATCACCACCAAAATTGTTCACCAGGTGATCATCAATTGCCAAATCACACTGATCACCAGCAAAACTGTTCATCAGGTGATTCAGCTCTTAAGGAGGGAGGAGTTATATTCTCCAAAGTGCTGACAGTCAACGCAACGTCAGCACCTATTGCTACAATGTAATAAGTTCTCCGAAACGGATGTTTTGTCTATCCCCACTCTGTACAACCAACCATGGACTTGCCTTTGTTACAATAAATCAATCGAGCTTCAACTCTCACATCGGGTGGTCGTCTCATTCACTAGTTTTAAGTTAGTTTTAGTTTTTGTCTTATTTATGCTTTTTAAA
Organism: Zelleria hepariella; assembly: GCA_949319315.1. Classification (NCBI taxonomy): domain Eukaryota; kingdom Metazoa; phylum Arthropoda; class Insecta; order Lepidoptera; family Yponomeutidae; genus Zelleria; species Zelleria hepariella. The sequence goes on from OX439388.1 coordinate 13,554,377, forward strand.
AAAGCAACGTTTCCATCCCAAAACTTGTCTAGGTTTACAGACCTTAGGTATTTGTAGTTAAACAAAATTAAAAACCGACTTCAAGATTCGCACTAAAAGGGCAAAACTCTTGTAGTCTGTGACAAGCTTTTACCAGACTAATGCGCATTAGAAATAAATTAAAATTACCTTTCTGTCACTGGTATCCGGCGTGCGCAGGTGCGGGTCATATTTATACCTTGGCGCCACCGTGTTTTATTTATATACCGACGGCGCGCCTCCATACAAAATATTTGCCGCGCGCTCATTGGTCGGCAAATCCTTAGTAACATACTGCCAACCTTTTAGTGCGAATCATAATTAAATTTAATTGATGGTAATGATTTTTTTTATATTTTTATCTTATTATTTTCAATAAAATGATATAAGTATTATATTACATAATTGTGACATACACAGTTGTTATGCATTACTTCGCTTGCTCGAATTAACGCATGAAATTATTTATTATTTCTGTTTATAGGTAAGTACCCTTATCTTATTCTTACCACGAAAATTTAATAAACTCTGACATTTAATACAATTCAATTCGATTTTATTGCTTATTCCTAATTATTATTATTATTAATTCTCATTTATACACATTTGTTACAATTAATATTTAATCAGATTTATATTTATATTTCTACGATTTTTCTATTACGTACCGACCGACACTTATTCTGTTATCCTGCACGACGGCACACTACCCGCTACCGGGTACTGACGGAAGACCAGCGCTGGAGTGGTCCGCCTCTCCAGCACATGCTGAGTCAGAGCCCCTTTGCATTTGCCACATCCACATTCCTCTCCTGTACTTACTTCGTATTATTGTATTTTGCTCAAATTGTTTTGTGCCTTTTTTTTGCTGCATGTGTAAAATATTGTCTCTTTCTTTGTGCTCTCTGTATACGTGTGTGTGTGTGTGTGTGTGTGGTTTATGTAAATAAATGTTTTTCAAATTCAAATTCAAATTCAAACTTGTACTAGCATAAGTTTTGTAATAATAATATACAACGTGTTACAATACATCCTAACTCTTTTTACAGGGTGTAACCTAGTGGTCAACAGGATGTCAAATCTGTCTCTTTCTTTGTGCTCTCTGTATACGTGTGTGTGTGTGTGTGTGTGTGGTTTATGTAAATAAATGTTTTTCAAATTCAAATTCAAATTCAAACTTGTACTAGCATAAGTTTTGTAATAATAATATACAACGTGTTACAATACATCCTAACTCTTTTTACAGGGTGTAACCTAGTGGTCAACAGGATGTCAAATCTGTAAAAAGAAGTTGAAAAAACTAGTTTTATATTATAATATCAAAAAAAAATAATCATAACTTTTTTGTTTGTGGTATTAGCTCAAATTTTAAAATATGTTTGTGTGGGTAGGTGCATTTACATAGCTTTGAGTTTTTAAAACATTGTGAAAGTCAATGAAAACAATATTTAAAAAATACTTTTCTCCCGCCACAGCGTTCACATTTTATTAATTAAAAAATCAACGGAACGTCATAGAGCAAAAAAAAAATGTAGGTTGTGATCCCTATCACCGGGTGCTATTACCCTGTAAAAAGAGTTAGGTACTGTTGTAACACCTTGTATTAGGCTAAGCTGTGTAAATGTCGCAGCGATATTGTCAAACCAGTGATATTATAATTACCCTAGTGAAATTACAATTACCCGGATTATTGTCAATCGTCTCCATTTCTTACAATTTCACGGACTTATTTTAGTGTTATTGTAATTTCACGGGAACGCTGCAGTGGTTTTATAATAACCCTAGGTATACACCGTGGAATTTTAGTGGTTTTAAAGCCGAATGTATTTAGTTGCACTCGTGATTCTGAGCCAAATTCCAAAATTTTACTTCAAAACGAGCGAAAAAAAAACACTTCCCAATACAAACGGCTATCGCCATTTCGCCAATCGACACCATTTGTATGGAGAAGTGAATTTTTTTTTTCGCGAATTTTGGAATGAATTTCTCAGAATAACCAGTGCAACAAAATACCTTCGGCTTTAAAACCACTAAAATTGCACGGAGTATTATGAGTCAAGTTTGTAGTGGGGGACTTCGTGCGTTTTGATTGGTCAACTCTTCTTTAACCGCAATTTGCTTAGGAATTCAACATAGAGCTAAGAAAATATTACAGACTGATAAAACAAAAAATCTGCCGAATGCCAGTCGGACTCGCGCACTGAGGGTTCCGTACCGCCATACAATTAAAAATATATGGTTGTGTGTACGCTCATGCATACGTCCGAATCGCACTTGGCTGTTTTTGAAAAATATTCTGTCAAAACGTCAACTGGCTACCTATTAAGGTACCAAAGATAAGGGTAGGAAATACAAACGGAGAGTTTGGGTACGGTACCCTTAAAACCAATCTAACTTATTGTGAGTTACATTAAGATAAAACTGCGATATTAGACATCCTTGCAATAAAGCTTGTGATTTCCAAAAACCTGTCTATTATTTTGTAACTCTATGATTTCAAAATTGTCAATTCGAAAACGGACCAATCATTGCCCGTCTGACAATCTAACGGCAGTGAAATTGTCAAGTGAAATTATAATGTCACTGAAATAAGCCCGTGATATTGTGAGAAATGGAGGCGGTTGACAATAATCCGGGTAATTGTAATTTCACTAGGGTAATTATAATATCACTGCTTTGACAATATCCCTGCGACATAAATAAATATTCTGGTTTTCTTCTTCTTTGATTGTAAATAACAACCACGAGTTTCATTACATCTGCTAGGCTGCACCCTCAAAGTAGGACCCCCACAGTACTCCTACACTACTAACTAAACACAAACAATCGTTACTTCAATGAGTAATAAGTTGATTCATAAGTTTGGTTTCTTCTCAGATATCGTGTTCACGACCACGCGATTTGGGAAGCCGGCGATTCAACTCGGCAAATACAGATTCAACCATCGCCAAGACGGCAGAGAGTACAATCCCAAACAGGCCTGGGTCTGCACTAGAAAGAACTCGGGATGCTCTGCCAAAATCATCACCTATAATCAAAAAGTTGTATCTATTCAGAACGAACATTGTCACTAGGTTTACAGACCGTATTTGTAACTAAACGAAATTAAAAACCGACTTCAAGATTCGCACTAAAAAGGCAAAACTCTTGTAGACTGTGACAAGCTTTTACCAGACTAAAGTAAGCTTGTCAAATACAATGTGCATTAGAATTAAATTAAAATTCATTTTCTGTCATCGGTTTATATTTTGTTATTTTTAAGGTTCCGGACCATAAAAGTAACAACGGAACCATTATTTATAGGATCACTTTGTTGTCCGTCTGTCTGTCTGTCAAGACCCTTTTCTCAGGAACGCGTGAAGGTATCAAGTTGAAATTTATATCAAATACTTTAGTCTTCAGTCCTTTGAAGTTGTGAAAAAATCCCGTTGACCTAGAATCATAAAATTTTGCAAGAAGCAATGGCGTAATATAACTTAGTATGGAATAAATCCGAAAACTGCAAAACTTTTAGTGGGGTCCCTATTTAAGAAATGTGGGATCCAAATCTTAAAGTGTGTGGGTATCTATGAAAGGGCTTCATTAGCACAGTCTAAAACAGATTTTTAATTATGAAGAAAAAATGTACAGTTTCCCCTTAAGGGTGAACGATAGCAACGTGGCGGGAAATTCAAAATTTTCACAGTTTTTTACATTTTGTAGCTAAACTGAGCTATTTTTGTTCAGCGATTTTTCGTTCGCGGCAATAAAACAGTACCTATTCTTTTCATTATTGTGCACAACAGAACAAAAATAATTCAGCCGATGATGTGTTCTGGTCTACGAAGCAGTGGCACTGCCCAAAAAACTTGTCGTAGACCAGAACACATAATCGGCTGAATTATTGTTGTTCCCACTCGTACTTAGCGGTTTATTTTTTTTTGTTGTTTTGGTATTGTTACTGTTTATTATTTCATCTTTGGTGAAAATGTACACTGTTTTGTTTTTTCTAAAGCACTAACCCGTGCTAGGGAATAATTTAAACATTTATAATAAGTTGAAAAAATACACTCGGGACAGGACTTGAACCCGCAACCTTCCGCACACCGTGCACCTGCACCTGCACCTGCACGGTGTGCGGAAGGTTGCGGGTTCAAGTCCTGTCCCGAGTGTATTTTTTCAACTTATTATAAATGTTTAAAAAATGTACACTGTTTTAAGCTCATACACTGATTGTGAGTGATTTGCACCAGATTTCAATATAATCATAGTTTGGTGAAAACTTGATGAACACGATTTTCATCAAACAAGTATGAATGTTCAAATAAAAAATGGTTCATCGAAATCTATCAGGGTTTTAATATTTCTCATTGTAATATTGTGTCGGCCAAAAAAAAATTATGAAACAATTTATCAATTCTACTGTTTTTTATCAATTCTACATAAGTACATGAAATTTTAATAAATACTGTTCATAATGAGTAGGTAGTGTTCTGAATTATTGCGTCCGTAAAACAATGTCTGATCAGTTTTTTTTTTCAGTTCTAATTGGCCGCAAACTTAGAGTATACTATCCGACCAAAAAGCCGAAACCGATTACATGTGATAAATGCAGATTGAGGTGTACCGAACTATATTCAGAAGATGACAGGTTGCGTCTTTGTAAAATATACTGGGAGATGGATTTTAAGGCACAGAAAAAATATTTGGCAACGCACCTCCATGTGGGTCCTGTTCGTAGACATCGACCCAGAACATCAGACAAAACTCCACGCACTTATACTACTACTTACTTTCTTCCATTAGGTGATGCTAAAGTCAAAGTGTGCAAAAACTTCTTTTGTGCCACTTTATGTATTAATGCTACGACCGTAAGCAACGCGATAGCTAAGTTCAAAATTACTCCTCTGGATTCGTTCCCTTCTAAAGATCTAACGACAAAATAAATTAATCCTACAAAAACCTGTTTGTTTTTAATTTTACCACCATAATATTTTTAGACTAATAACGTGCCATGCTAATAAAATTAATTCCAATGGATTGATGAAAGGAATAATATACAAATATGGACTGAATTGTTGCACCCCTAAAATAAATAGTCTGGTCAGTTATTTTCTTATTTGGTTTGCAGTTTCAACTGGCCTTAAGCGTAAACACTACTATCGTACCAAAATGCCGATACCAATCACCCCTCATAAATGCAGACTGAAGTGTACCAAACGATTTTCAGAAAAAGAGAGGGAGCGTCTGTGTAGAATGTATTGGAATATGGACCCCCATATTCCAATTCATTCTACACAGACGCTCCCTCTCTTTTTCTGAAAATTCTAATTTATCCATATTCTCTGTGCAAAAGGGCTTTTGCACGGAGAATATGGTTAGGATCGCTTCTCCGCAAGGTCCAGTGTCGTAAACACAAACCCAGAACCGGTGCGAAGCCTCCACGTACTTTTGGAAGTAGATGCTTTTTCCCATTAGGTGATACTGAAGTACAAGCAGTGGCGTACCGTGGGTAAATGGCGCCTAGGGCAAGCATCGTAATTGCGCCCCTTCGTATATAATTTTTCAGTGGCGATGCAAGACAAAAATAGGACATTAACTATTCTACTTATGGTTATTAAAATATCGCACGCCGCGCAAAATTTCATAAGCAATCAGCCTTACACGCGCGCGTAGCGCGCCCGAGATTTCACCGATTTTACCCATTTTCTAAGCCGCGATAAGGGAGCAAATTACTGTCCTTGGACGAGATCTATTTTCATTAAAAATGCGTGTTCAGTGTGCTCGAAATTTCACCGATTTTACCCTTAAATTACGCGATCGAAATTAGGCACACACGACAGCACGTCGACCTTTACACGCTAGCACTCTACTCGGTTGCGTTATGGGCGACTTTTCAACAAAAGTGTACAGACTGACGTGCTGTCGTGTGTACAACAGTCCGTAAATAGGACGAACGCACGCAGCACCCATGAAAATTCAACAATTTTACTTTTTATCTTCATTGTTCGTAAATGGGTCTAACGCGCGCAGATCGTCCGAAAATTCACCGGTTTTACCTATGAAAATCGTAATTTACCTATGTCACCTTTGTAAAGATGAATGCTCGGAAATTCACCAATTTTAGCCTTTTTTCGAAGGCGTGGCAAGTTTTTGTTACAACGCGCCCGAAAATTTATCTATTTTACACTGTAAATATCACAAAGATTTTTTTGTATTCAAATAGGATGACAGCGTGCAGTGATCACGATAATTTAAAAAAATTACCTTTGAATTTTATTTTTCGTATTAGTTAGTAAAACAAAAACGCGCAGAAGATGGCTTTTTAACATGTAGAAGTTAAGTTAGTTAGGAGAAAGCTAGACATCAGCGCATTTTTCATGAAGTTCATGCAATTTGCCACGGATTGTTATCTACTTTCCTCATATTTTTTCGACAATTTAGGATTCAGTTTTATAAGAACATGTTTCAGTACACTATTTACAGTACCATGACTGACTCGTCCGATAATTTTAAGTCAATTGTTAAATTATTTTTAATTTACGAGTTGCTGTTTTGCGCCCCCTTGATATGGCGCCCAGGGCACGTGCCCTGCCTGCCCCACCCTAGTTACGCCACTGAGTACAAGTGTGCCTAAGTTTCGTTTCCTCCTCTTTATGTATTAGGATCGACACCGTACGAGACGCGATGACTAAGGTTGAAATTATTACTCAGGATTAAAAACAATAATAGGGCAGCTTGTGGCGGGCTATTGGTGAAATAGCGACACCAAGAACCCGAGATCCTCCGAGAGTCGATCAGGCCCCTCGTCTTCGGCTTACCTTTACTGGTCTCTCACCTCTGGCTTGCCTTAGCCGGCTGTCCAGAGTAGGGCGTTAGAGTTATATGCTCGCAGGGTGGAAGTGAAAGATGCATATTATTATTAATACATTTATTTGAAAATTATGAAAAATTCATACATTTTGTTAGTAGACTTTAAACAAAATCAGATTAAATCTAAATAACATTTTCATTTAAATACAATTCAGCTTTACATGCTGGCTGGAGCAGTGACACATGTAAGGCGAGTCGTCGGGGTCCACTATAATTTTCAGGATGCTATTGGAGCTGGCCCGTACCCTGCAGAGAAGAGAGTAGCAGCGCTTACGCATTGTAGAGTAGAAAAAGTCCACCCGCGCTTCGGCGAACATGCCAGATGCACTGCAGAAGCGGGACAGCCCATCAGCACCCTGAATGAGTTATTATATGTATTGGACGCATCGTACTGTTTTTCATGGATGCGACGAGTTGCTTTACTATACTTACCCCAACAATAATTTGTGCTGCATGGTTTGGACTTCACGAAATTCCGGTTTCTGCATTAAGGATGAACTATCATTTTCTCCTCAGAACTAAAAAAAAAATACTGCTCTCTGTTTCATCTGAATTAAAAAAAAAGTGCAATGGCCAATTCAGAAACTAGCACGGTTGACCCTGACAAATTAAGTTTATTACTGGAAGTATACAGGGATATTTTTTGAAACATGCTCGAGGTCCCGATAAACAAATCTGCCATATCTACTTTCTCTAAAACACCATTTACAAATTGGATTTCCAAGTAAATCAATAAAACAATGTCTTACAGTGATACCCGAGTATTTCGTAACCAACAAAGGAGTTCGTATAATGATAGTTGGAGAGCATCGCTACAGGGAGGCTTACGGCGATACTGGCAGAACGACATGGCGCTGCAGCCGCAAAAACTCTGGGTGTCGGGCACACGTCATCACAGCCTTTGATCGGATCAAGCACATCAAGAATGCACATAATCATCTTAATATATAAAACAAAGTCGTGTTAGTTACAACATTTATAACTCGAAAAAGGGTGGATCGATTTTAATGATTTTTGATTTGTTGGATTTCTCTCCGCCCTGAACAGCAGAATAACCATTAAAACAACGGAAAAACTCACGAGAAAGAAAATCAGTCTGCGCGGACGAAGTCGCGGGCAAAAGCTAGTATAATATAACAATGTAGTTATAGAAATAGTTCAGACGCAGAACGTCCGAAAGACTACAATATGGCGACGCGACGTGTGAAAGAAATCCAATTGAAAAAGAGCAGAGGTGCTCCTGCTATTATGCCATCACAATATATTATACAGGGCAATTTTTGAATAGCTTTTAACCTCAGACGGCAATTTTTTTTCTCCATCTTTTTTTTTTATTTTTTTTTTTTTCAAATACGAGCTGGAGAGGCTAGAAAGGTGGTTGAGAGTGGTGGGGCATGAAAGCGCGCCGCGCAGGCAGCGCTGGAATGGTAGAAATGCACACTTAGGATAACTAAACTTGCACTTAACTTTAATTAAAATTTAAATAAAAAGTATCTAGTACAAAAGTTGTTGGAAATCGCATTTAGAAGTTGACGTGTCTGAGGTTAAAGGCTATTTAAAAATTGCCCTGTATACCTACGCCAATCTCTGCAAGGTCCCGGAATCCTAAGGAATATCCTGGTGGAATGCAGGAAATGTCAGTGCCTACTGCATCCTGTTACTTCATACGACCTGGTACTTTGTTAGTTCGTAACCACCTATATTTTAGAAGTAATTCTTTGTGAGTTGAGCATGCTATGCTATAATTATTTAAGGCACAGTTGAAAACTGAATTATACTCAGCATAAAAAAATCGCACCTTTTATTTGCTTACCATTTTTTTCAACCTGCAGAAAAATCCGTAAATGTAAACACCTCGTTTTATCCACTAACGCGCCCACCATTTTCAGGACTCATCCACTTCCTAGACTGGTCAAAACGCGTGCAGTGCTCCAGACAAATTATGGTGGGAGGATTCAAGTTCTTCAGACACTCCCGTAGTTTAGTCGGTGACAGGATCCGCTGGGTCTGCTCTAAGAAACAGAAGCTCAAATGCAGAGTGTCCGCCATCACCATTGGCGGAGAAGTGGTGTCGACTACAGGGCAGCACTGCCATAATTGAACTTGTGACAGTGAGTGATGTTGGGGACATTTACTGTCTCGGTGATTTAGGTTGGCAATCTCAAGCTCGAGCTCAAGTAGGTGAACTCAGAAAACAAAATCACCGACTTGATTCAGATTCAGATTCAGATTCAAATTTTTTATTCAATATGCAATAAATAAATTATTTACATTGAACGTCAAAATATTATCTACAGTAAAAAATGTATATAAATCAGATACTTATTACTATCTAATACTAAGTATCTAGCTACTGTTTTTCTCCAGCTTCACTAGCTCTGATCGTTCTTGGAGAAGAAGCATGGTAAAGAAACTCCAAGGATCTCGTGCTTAAAAAAATAATACATTTTGTAATGCAGGTAGGTACTTAAAAAATAACACATTGGTAAGTGTGGTGATCGTGCGCTGAACTGGTTTAGTGCCAGACTTCTTTGTCATTTAGATAATCATCTATTCTGTAATAGGTCTTTTGGCACAGGGTGTGCCTTACACATTTTTTGAATCGGGCCTCTGGTAAACTTAGGATATCTGTTGGGATCTTATTATAGAAGCGTATACAGTTGCCGAGAAATGAGCTTCTAGCCTTCTTAAGCCTAAGAGTTGGAATTGTAGGCTTGTGCTTATTCCTAGTATTTATATTATGATGGCTACCTAATGTATCGAACTCTGCAATATGCTTCTTAGCATAAACAATGTTGGCGTAGATGTATTGACTTGCAACTGTCAGGATGTCAATTTCTTTGAAAAGTTCTCTTAACGACACTCTACTACCTAGTCTATAGAGACCTTGGCTAATGTCAATGTCAAGCTCAAGCTAGTGCCTATTAATGTGCTGACAGCTACTCCAGCTTGACATTAGCCAAGGCTGAGATCAGCTACAACGTGTTACAAAACATGCTAACTCTTTTTACAGGGTGTAACCTACTGGTCAACAGGATGTCAAATCTGTAAAAAAAAGTTGAAAAAAATAATATATTTTATAACCTCAAAATTGAAAATGTTTCATAACTTTTTTGTTTTTGTTATTAGCTCTAATTTAAAAATATGTTTGTGCGTGTAGGTGCAATTACATAGCTTTGAGTTGTTAAAACATTGTGAAAGTCAATGAAAACAATATTTTAAAAAATACTTTTCTCCCGCCACATCGATCGTTCACATTTTATTAATTTAAAAATTAACGGAACGTCATAGAGAAAAAAAAAATTTAGGTTGTGATCCCTATCACCGGGTGCTATTAACCTGTAAAAAGAGTTAGGTGCTTTTGTAACACCTTGTATAGTTCAGACACAGAAGTTTAAAATCATATACACCGTTTTACAGATAGGTCCTGTCATACCTATGGGACCAACTGCTGATTTACTACCTATGGGACCAACTGCGAAATATTTTTTTCGGGATTTTGAACTTGAAAAATTCGTTTATATTGATGAGTATAACGACCGCCTAGTATGACATGACCTTTTTATAACACGCTGTATAAGTCGAGCGTATTGAAATAGGTTGCCGTGAGTGATCACTTTGGGGTTTTGTAAGGAGCATCGTTTTGGGTTTTCGTTAATAATTAACGAAAACTAATATTAGGTATAGAAAACAACAATATCAATTATTATAATGGTTATTATTCATATCAGTGTGGTAAGGATCGCCAGCGGGTTCACTTCCTTATTTAGGCACTCTTTTTACAGGGTTGAGGTTTTCTTGTTAAACTTATTTCGGTTCTATTTTTTATATGTATATAAAATTAAGGTTTAATATGGAGACGAATTTATTAATGAAATAAGTACGAGAACACCTAGTTTAAGAAATGTTTATTATTTATAGAATCACTTTATCTGACCAAGTCGAATCTGTTTTGAATTGCTTAGTTGTAAAATAAATTGTATTTTAGTAAACCTGGTCGTTTGTAATTTTTTTTTCTTTACCTTCCACAGTGTGATATTATCCAAAAGTAATTAATTTGCCGAAAAAAAGTGTACATTGATGACGGATGGAAGGCTAACAAAAATCTATAAAAAACAAAAGAAGATAAAAGAAAAAGAAGAACAGAACGAGGGTACCAAAAAAGGTTGTCAGTAAAAGGAGGCCGTTCATTTGCCAACACAGTGCATTCTGAATCTGTACAAGTACTTGCTTATTATCGTAAAAATGGTCTAAAAATGTTTTAAAGTTGTATAAGGCAACGCGCGCTCAGCACTAAAGGGCAACCACTGAAAATCAGTGTTTTGCCTTTTGGCAAGTACAGGCACTGAGTTGTGGCCTATTGTATTGCCGGACACACACTCACACACAACTTTAAACTGGTACTTACTTAATTTAATATTGTTGTTTAAAAATGACTGTTTTGTTAATTTAAGTTAGTTTAAGTTTTATAAGTAACTTCATTGTTCTGTTTTCTTTCATTTTCTGTATGTGTTTTGGTAGTACAATAAACTCTTTATCTATCTATCTATCTAAGTAAATAAGGTTTTTTTTTTCTTCTTTTTTTTAAGTTTGTCGCATGATTACAATGCTGTCTGGAAAGAGGATGCTCCTGTGGCGTGGGTTTACATACAATCGTTGCCGACGCTCTGGTGCTAACCTCGGCTGGTACTGCTCGAATTATCACAGAGGCTGCAGAATGGCGATATTTACTACGGACGACTTGAAAATCGTTCAATTCTCTGGCCAACCACACAACCATGCTGAGCCGCATCTTTGTGTGAACTCCTCTGGCCTTTACATGAAAGTGTAGACGGAGATTTATAGAAGGAAGAAGAAATGCACTCCTAAAAATGAGAAACACGTATTCATTACAAACGGTTAGTTGAAACTAATGACCTTCCAAGTTGACTGTAAATGACTTTCGAATTGTGTAGAATTGCAGATTAGGTATGAGTTTACCTACTGAATAGCGTTCATCACAGTTCGTTTCTTTATAGGTTTAGATAGATCAGTATGTCAGATTATGTTATAGATGTGTAAGTTATTTTAAGATTTTTATGTAAAAGAATAAAATTATTATAAAAAATAAAATTAAATCTGGTTTTTCCAATATTTTTTAATTAGGTTAAGTAGGCAAAATACGCATTTACACTGATGAATACAGTTTTTTAATTAGCAAATTTTCTTTTAATTTACCTTACATTTGGTACTGAAGTACTTACCTAATAGGGGGATACCTTTAATGTACTTTACATTTGCGTTTTGTTTTGGGCTACGTACGTGCTTCATTCAGCCATGTTAGCCCGGTCGCCTTTATTTCCGCTGCTCTTGACCGTCGTCGCAAGGATTCTTCAGGGCGGCGAAGCTTTCTTTTGCTGGTCGCTTACTTTATACTAAGATATTAACTTATTAGAACTTTTCACTTAAATAAAAACTTTTGCATCTATTTAACTAGTGGTTCGCCCCGAACTATGAACTCGCGACCCCATATCTCAGCAACCCTTCGACCGATTTGGCTCATGTTCGAACTTGAAAATTCTCTGTACGTCATTTACCCGCCTACCAAATTTCATGACGATCCGACTAAATTTACTCAAGTTATCATCGAACGAACATTCAAACATACATACATACAAACATACATACATACATACATACATACAAACGCCGGATTGTTCAAGTAGACTCGGAGAACTTCGCTCGCTCGTTCAATAATGAGATAATTTAAGCATAGATGCAAACCAATCGCACGCTGCAGTGCCTGGGATATTGTTTAGAATCAGATGGAGTAGGCTTGCCCAGCTTTGACCTAGACTTGACTAGAATTTTGCTTTTGACTTACTGAATAGCATTACATTTCAGATGCTGTATTTACTAAATCAGTCAATGGACAACCAGTGATCCAGATCCATCAATACAGGTTTAACATACAACACCAAAGAGTCCGAGGCGGACCGAAAACTAGATGGCGCTGTGTGAAGAGGAACTATGGGTGTGTCGCGTCCATAACTACTGTAAATAATTGCATTGTAAAGTATAATGCCGTTCACAACCATGACTAATAGGTTATCATCATCATCGATCATCTTGACGACAGGTCCGTCAAATGAGTTACTTTTTAAAACGATATTTTGTATTTTCAACTATTTTTATATTTTTACAAAGTACTTTTTAATCACTTTTTATTTTTTACTTTTTAATGTTTCATTGTTTTTTTTTTTTTTTGAGACGGTTTTCACCCTGTTACACTGATTGACGACAGGATTACCGTTTCTAACCTATTAAGGTTAATAGGGTGATAGTAAAATAATAACCCCAGTTATAAAAAAAAATGTGTGCAGAGTATGTGTAATAGACAGATTCAACAAAAAAGTGTGATTGGTACGGAACATTTTAGCCATAGTACTAGGTATTGTATTAGTTTTATTTTTTATTTTTGTTATGTTATTCTGTGTTTTTAGGTGTATCTAACTGTGCAATACGTATAAAACTGTGTTGTTGTTTATTTAATTTACATTTATGAAAAACTGTCAATGTTCCTGTAAATAATAGATTAATGTAATTTTTGATAAATTTTATTTTTCTAATTCACACGCTAAAATTATATCTGTGTATACTAGTACTAGTAAACCTAATGAATAAGTAATTAGTTCCAGAGCATGTCCCAACCACTACGTAGGAGTGGTGACACAATAATTATGTTCGACCACGTCGTCGTGTGAACTCTAGACGCGGAATAAATCGTCTCCTACCAAAGATGCAAAATCCTAAGTTTTTATTCCAGGTGCAGTAATAGAAATGACGAGTAGAGGAAGGGTGTTAAAAATAGGGGTGTTAAAGTACTGCAAGGATCGCAGTTACGGACCCAAAACAAGATGGCGATGCTCTAAGAAGAACAGCGGATGCTTGGCGTCTGTTACTACCGTAGACGAAAATATAATCGTCAAGTATGTCGGAGAACATAATCATTGAACAATAATGATTAACTTTCTTGTGGAAATAAAAAGTAAATTGTTTCATCTTTGACCGAAGAATAAATTAACGTTTTATGTGCAATGAAACATTATTATTATTTGAAATCTTACTTATATTATAAATACGAAAAGTGAGTGAGATTGTAAGTTTGGGAGTGAGTGTGTGTTTGTTACTATTTCACGCTGAAACGACTCGATGGATTCGGATGTAATTTGGAATGGAGATTCGGTGTAACCCGCGTTTTTCAACCAAGCAAGACCACAGATGAGTAACTGTAGGACACTACTGGTCTTTCAAAAAATAAGTATAAGTAGTTTTAGTAAGTGTTTTTATAATTATGTATTGTTTACATTTAATTTTAACCCTTTCGCACGTCGATTAGGACGAATAGCAGGGATTTATTATCATTAATTAACGAACTGTGTGAGGACAGATTTATACCAGTGCCGCGCGAGGCGGTTTGCCAATAATAAACGAATTATTATTATTAAAATATTGTGGTACCTGGCTGGGGTTATTTCGCGCCCAAATCTACACCTGCCTGCCCCTGCTTCGATGCGTGCGGCTGCTTTATCATTGTAGTAGGGGAAAGTTATACGGTCCACTACGACTGTAAAAATTTAATAGTAGGGGAAAGTTATACGGTCCACCATGAGTGTACATAGCGCCATCTACCGTGATACGCGACATGAGCTTGCAAGTGAATCATATTTAAAACTATTTAGGGTTATAGTTTTATACTTTTATACAGGGTGTTCCAGAAAGGTCCTGTGACACTGAAGGGGGTTGCTTCTGCTATCATTGCAAGCAATATTTACTACGAAACCTAGAGCAAAGTCTAAAAAAAAAAACTGTTCTACTACTCGTTGAAAAAAAAAACAAAAATTTGACACCTACTTAACTGTTACAAGTATGGAGCGGCTGTTATTTTTTCGATATTTCGCACTTGGCTCCATAGTAAAGAGTTGCTTGTATTGATGAGTTAAGCGACCCCATTCAGTGCCACAGGACCTTTCTTAAACACCATGTACATTATTTACTTTTTTGCAAATTGTTGTTATTTGTGAGTGCTGTGATACTGAAAATGTGTGTATTAGTGAAACTGATTAATACAAGTAATAAATAGAGCTGTGTAAGTGTATGTTTCGAACACATCTGTATGGATTATAGAGACGATGATAATAATTGGTGATAATGATAACATGAAATTAAACTTTGAAAGTATCGTCTTGGTCAGTGGTAAGTGCTATATTTAGTCATATACACCGTGCAATTTTAGTGGTTTGAAAGCCGACGGTATTTTGTTGCACTGGTCATTCTGAGCTAAATTCAAAAATTTTACTCTAAAATGAGCGAAAAAAAAAAATACTCGTCCCAATACAAATGTCTATCGCCAATCGACACCATTTGTATGGAGAAGTGATTTTTTTTCGCGCGTTTTGGAATGTTATTTTGTAATTAGGCTCAGAATCACCAGTGCAACATGGCCTCTACTTGGCATCCGGACTTTAACAAATAATACTCCGTACAATTTTAGTGGTTTTAAAGCCGAAGCTATTTAGTTGCACTCGTGATTCTGAGCCAAATTCCAAAATTTTACTTCAAAAGGAGCGAAAAAAAAAACACTTCCCAATACAAACGGCTATCGCCAATCGAAACCATTTGTATGGAGAAGAGAATTTTTTTTCGCGCGATTTGGAATGAAATTTTGTAATTTGGCTCATAATCACCAGTGCAACAAAATACCTTCGGCTGTAAAACCACTAAAATTGCACGGAGAATAGCGTCTAACAAAATTGCGGCGTCACTCATTTCCCATCAAGTTCAAGTGCCAAAAGATCCTTGTCGCACTAAATGTATATTGCAATCTCGCACAGCCATTGAATCTGTACGAGCGAGACGGTAATATAATTACGCGGGAGTGACAGAGACCTGTATAAACAGGGCAATCACCGAAATCGCCTACGGCCGGTATTGACTTCTGTTTTCAAATTGATTGCAAACCTTTTAATTTTGTAAATTGCCCCATATTGAAAAAAATGCGTCAAGGCTAGAGGGGCTGGTCTCTTTCCGCCATTGTTAACTTCGGCGTTTCCGAACCGGGTAATCCCTTCAGGCCTTGACCAATTGATAACAAAAAATAAATACTTTTCAGTAACGTACTGTAAGAACGCAGTGGGAAAACCGCGGGCGACGGTACAACAGTACACCTTTTACCTAGATTATTCTGGAGCTAAGCAAACGACGTGGCGATGCACGAACGGGAGCCATTGCCGGGCCAAGTTCATTGTTGACGAACACAATAATGTCATAAGATCAACCCTCGAGCACATACACGAACCGCCTCGATATCGTATTTCGAATGGAATATTATATAAAATATAAAGCCTTCGACAATTTAGCAAATTAGATTAAAATCTTCTTTAATATTTCTTCCAGAATAGGCCTTCATGAAATCCACCAATTAGGTATACAAGCTGTTGTTTTTTTTTTTAAAGTGACATCCGACTCGGGGGTGTTTATTTACACGATACTGAAGCCAATAATAAATAAATATGTCAGTGAAAAGTACCCAAAAAATCATTAATTGTGGCCTCCCTTACTATTTATACTAACGATTGTGGCGAGTCCGGCACCACATCACACAAACTATGTTCACTGAGTTTGGTGTCACTGACCAAAACAACACCCTGTATAACAAAAATCTTTTTTTTTCAGTAACGTACTGTAAGAACGCCCTGGGCAAACCGCTGGCGATAGTACAACAGTACACCTTTTACCTCGATTATTCTGGAGCTAAGCACACGTCGTGGCGATGCACGAACAGTGGCGCCGTAAAATGCACGGCCAAGTTCAATGTTGACAAACACATGAAGGTCGTGAGATCAACATTGGAGCATAGACACGAACCGCCCCGATTTACACTTTCGAACGGAATATTATCTAAAATAAAAAATCTTTGATAAACTATGATCTTAATTTTTTTGCGTTGTGGAAGGTTCTGAATTGAATAAGATATTTTTTTTATATAACTTTTATTTTTCTGTCATTTGTATTTAGATTAAGAACAATTTATTTATTATCTGTAAAACAATCCTTTTGACTTTAAATCTTAAAAATAAGGACTTAAATGTGAATGAAGGTGTGAAGTGTGTGTGAAGGTGCCAGTGGACGCTGTATAAATCATCCCGTTACGGAGATGCAAAGGCTTTAGTTTTTATATGCAGTAATCAATTTAAGACCCTTTAGGTTTTTAATAAAACCACAAGTTGATTTTCACTAAACATGCTTTTTTTCATATTTTTCAGTAACGTACTTGAATAACGCCCGGGGCAGAGTGCAGGCGATGGTCAATCAATACACCTTTTATCTCCATAATTGTGGAGTTCAGTACGTTACGTGGCGATGTACTTACATGAGTCGCGGTATTCATTGCCCGGCCAAGTTCTATGTTGACGAACACAAGAACGTCGTAAAATCATTCCTGGATCATAATCACGAACCACCACGATTAAGAATTTGTAATGGAACTTTGTATAAGATATAAGAGGGAAAACAATTTATCTAGTCATTTATGTAATAAGAAAATAAGGCGTTTGTGGTAGCCATTTAAATACTTCGGCCACTGGGTCACCATGGACCTAAAAGGTAATGTGGACATCGAAGTCGCTGGCGGTTCGATGTAATATGTTGGCCCGCAGGCTTGCACGGTGTACTGAAGGTAAAGCTTACACTTTTCAAGGCATACTGCCAGTCTCTTTATACCTGCAGCCTGTGAGCCAACTATACGCAGGAGGCCTACAGTGGACCGGGTATATTGTATAGTAATGCGTTTAGGGTATTGTTGGGGCTGCCTGGTTTTTGTAGTGCTTCTGGCATGTTCGCAGATGCGAACATGGACAGCTTTAGCACCATCATGCGCAAGCGGTGTACGTCGATGTTGGGTCCTGTACGACCCAGCCTCAACAGTGTCCTGTCTGCTCTTGCATATCGATTGGACTCTCCCATACAAAGGCGGTGGGTACAACAGCACGCAGTCAAGTCTATCAAGTAGACCGTATCTCTGTGTGGGAAAGACCAACCGACTGCTAATATAAAATGTTAAAACCAATAATAATATTGTATGTGTGTCAAGTTCTTAAATTTTCATGTGTGCGAGATAATTTAATTCAATTGGAGTGTGACGAGATTCGCGAACAATCGTACGCATTTGACTTAACTGTAAATACATTTTTGGGATTTAATTTGTTATTCTTGTGGATTTTTTTTCGCCATGGGCCACGCGCGCCGCCCGCTTCATACAAATAAGTGTGTATCTCATTGGCCGATGCGACCAGGGGCCTTAGCCTGTAACACAATGGAGTATCAATGGCGTCCCAGGTAGAAGGACAAAACCGGGAATTTTTCGTTGTTCTCCTACAACCAGCGAACTAATCTTCTAGAATTAGACTCATAATATTCTTTGCTGTACTACAATAACATTAAAAGGACCGACACTGGACCGACAGCATTAATAAATCGTAATTAAAACCGTCAGCCATTTTGGAAGCCCATTTTGGCACCATTGTGTTACAGGCTAAGGGCCCTGGCCGCTAGTGCGCTATTGGCCGTTGACCAACACAAGAAGGTTGTAAAATCATTCCTGGATCATAATCACGAACCACCTAGACTAAGCATTTGGAAAGGAATTGTATATAAGTGCGGTTCGTGAATGTCTGGATTGGATACACATTATTACGAGTACCTATAAATAGAATTTTGAATAAAATTACTCCGATTAGCCTAGTCGTGTATATGTATAATAATATAATATAGCTAGTCATGGATGTCATAATTTAAGCAAATAAAGGATTTGTGGTTTTTGAGATTCGCGAACAATCCTACGCATTTGAATTCAAAAACTGTTAATACAAAATGTAAACATTTTCTATTAAGGGTAGACGATAGCAACGTGGCGGGTAATTTAAATTTTTTACAGTTTTTTACGTTTTGTAGCTAAACTGAGCTATTTTTGTTCAGCGATTTTTCGTTCGCGGCAATAACATAGTATTCTTTTCATTATTGTAAACAAAAGAACAACAATAATTCAGCCGATTATGTGTTCTGGTCTACGACAAGTTTTTTGGGCAGTGCTACTGCTTCGTAGACCAGAACACATAATCGGCTGAATTATTGTTATTATTTTGTTTACAAGAATGAAAAGAATGCTATGTTATTGCCGAGAACGAAAAATCGCTGAAAAAAATAGCTCAGTTTAGCTACAAAATGTAAAAAACAGTGAATATTTTGAATTTCCCGCCACGTCGCTATCTTTCCACCTTAAATCAAGTATTTCGTCGGTGTAGCTACACCAAAAAAACACAAGTGACTTAAACCGTCGATTTAATAGAAAAATGTGCAGTGCTCACGAAAGTTTAAGTTTAAAAACTTGTAAACATGTTGGGATTTAAAATGTTATCTTTGCAAGACGTTGCAGGTTCAAATCCTAAATAAAAAAAATTTAACCCAATAAAAATCTTTATAAAAGTTGCTTGTTATTTTCGCCGTAAAAGGTCCCCCACATAGGCGCGTTTTATCGGTCGGTGATATCGCATGCGTTATTGCGATATCAGTTATTAGTACATTTTGTATTAAGAACGTCCGACTTCCATTGCGGCGTTATTATCGCAGCAGTGTGTAACTCCATGGCCATACTAATACAAAATGTACTGAAATATATATCGCAATAACGCATCGACCGATAAAAACGCGCCTGTAAGATGTCAGCGCGGAAGTTATTTTGGTTTGAAAGCTATGTCCGTTCCAAAAGTGAATACCTACAATATACATTTAAGGCTGTCACCCTTAAATTATGGGGCTGAATATATTAATAAAACCTAATATATTAATAATTAATATTGAATATATTAATAAAACCTAATAAAATTTAATTTTTGTTTTTACATTTCAGTGACATTTGTGCAAAGCGAAAAAGGGTCGGCACTAGCGCTGATGGATAACTATACATTTTATATTGAAAAGGCAAAACAAAGAAAGAATAAGATTTATACTAATACAGCATGGCGTTGTACAAAAGGCGGTTGTTGCAGGGCAAGATTTATCCTTAATGAGAGAAAGGAGATTATAAAATCAAATCTCGTACATACACATGATCCACCTAGCTTCACAATTTTGAATGGAGTGCTACATAAAGTATAAGTAAGTCATCTCGATACATTTTTCTATCATTAAATGTAACAAGGAATCTGTATAATTTGTTTGGTTTTTTAAATAAATACTTTTATCTTATCCTATCTTATCTTATCTTATTTTATCATCCATGGTGGCCTTCATGCCTTTCAGGGCCAACATAAGATTAAAACAGATTTCGAATGTATTGTTTAAAATTACAAATGTATTGATGATTGTATCTTGTGTTTTTTTTTGCATCCCAATTTACAAATATTGTGTCCCACAAGCGTGCAGAGCGTTTCCCATGAACTTTTACTGAAAATTACTTTTCGCGAGAAAACGGTTTTACACCTACGGAAAACTCAAAATTTGAAGTGCTTCTTGTAAAGGTTGACAATTTTAAAACTTAAACTTTCGTAAGCTCTGCACATTTTTATATCGCTTTAACGGTTTCACTTACTTTTATTTTGTCGGAATAGCCGAACGCCAAGTGAACGCCAAGACGAACTCGTCGTCCATCCCTCCTCCATGACTAAGACTTTCGGACGAAGTCGAAACATGTCAGCTATTCCGACAAAATAAAAGTAAGCGAAACCGTTAAAGCGATATAAAAATGCTTCTTGGAATTTTTTATTAATAATTGTATTTAAAAAAGGAAAACTTCGCAGTTAATTAATTGGAAATTGGATAATATTAAGGTGTTTTCTCCGTCTGTATGGCCATGAGCGCGGTAGACTATCCTTTTAATTGTTGCTTAATAAAGTTACAGACACAGTGATCCTCGGTAGAAACGAGCGGGACAAACCGCTGGCCATGTTGGACGGATACACCTTCTACCTTGACAAGGCGAGCGCCATCAATACGGTCTGGCGATGCACCGTCGGCGCGAAGCGGTGCAAAGCCAGGCTTCTCCTGACCGATGGCAACCAAGTGGTCAGAGCTACTGGGGGGCACAGTCACAGGCGGCCCACCTGTAGATTTATTAGTGGGGTGTTTTATAAGATGTAGACCGTTATGAAAGGAAATTCTACCTTGATAAGGCTAGCGCCATCAATACGGTCTGGTTGGCGCAAAGCGGTGCAAAGCCAGGCTTCTCCTGACCGATGGCAAACAAGTGGTCAGGGCTACTGGAGGCCCATCTGCAGATTTATTAGTGGGGTGTTCTATAAGATTTAGACCGTCTGGGAAGTAAATTCTACCTTGACAAGGCTAGCGCCATCAATAAGGTCTGGCGATGCACCATCGGCGCGAAGCGGTTCAAAGCCAGGCTTCTCCTGACCGATAACAACCAAGTGGTCAGGGCTACTGGGGAGCACAGTCACAGGCGGCCTACCTGCAGATTTATTAGTGGGGTGTTCTATAAGATTTAGACCGTTTGGGAAGGAAATTCTACCTTGACAAGGCTAGCGCCATCAATACGGTCTGTTGATGC
The DNA here is from genome assembly GCA_949319315.1 of Zelleria hepariella. Classification (NCBI taxonomy): domain Eukaryota; kingdom Metazoa; phylum Arthropoda; class Insecta; order Lepidoptera; family Yponomeutidae; genus Zelleria; species Zelleria hepariella. Next base: position 13,575,846 of record OX439388.1, read on the forward strand.
ACCGTCGGCGCGAAGCGGTGCAAAGCCAGGCTTCTCCTGACCGATAACAACCAAGTGGTCAGGGTTGCTGGGGAGCACAGTCACAGGCGGCCTATCTGCAGATTTATTAGTGGGGTGTTCTATAAGATGTAGAACGTTCGTGAAGGAAAACATCTTAATCCAGCAGCTTAGTTGGCTCTGCAAGTATTTACACTTGTCTTTCCTGTGGACTAGGCCGTCTCAGCTGTCAGGATGGTATTGGTGCTGGGCAAGCCTACTCCATTTATAGAATGACTCAGGAACTGCAGCGTTCGAGTAGTCACTTTGCCCATCTGGTGTACCTTAGTGAAGGTGCTACTGGACGCATATAAATCATCTCACTATGTAGATGCAAAGGCCTACGTATAGGCTGTTTTGAGGGTTTCGTACCCAAAGGGTGCTAAATGGGACCGAGCGCAGGTAGCTAATCAAAATGTTCACAGAATTGTGTTATTACAAATAAAAAAAAAATCCTCCGGTACTTTGTTATTTTGCACAATGTAACACCAAGTGGTCAGAACTAATGTCGAGGAACACGGATAGCCTGTAAATTTATTCAGACCGTTACTGTTTTTTTAGATTTATGAATAACCTCTCTATGACACTATGAATCTTTGTTGTGCGTATTAAATATATAAATTAATTACACATTAATTATGTAAAAATAATAATGCATTTTCAATGAGCCGTTTTCAACTGACAGTTAAAAGCTGATTTTAAAATGCAAGCTAGATGGCACAGAAAATACGGCTACATAACGGCAGTCAAATAGCGCTTTTTCCCACAGATTCACAGATTAGAAAGTACTAATACTAAAGATACACAAACACCACAGATAAGAATCAGGCATGCCATGTCCAATCGTCTAAAATGCCGTGTCATATATTTGCAATTTTTATTCTTAAAAGCAAAAACATAAATGGTTTTGGATAAATATAGAATAGGTAGGTAGGATACTGACATCAACTACGTGATGCGATAAAATTTGCAAGCAATGAATTGTGTTTCTGGTTATGATTACTACAGTTTACCGTAATTTGTCGTACCGTTGGCAACACTGATGAAATTTCAACTGACTGCCATTATAGTGCCGTATTATAAGCGCCATCAGTGGAGAAAAAAAGAACTACATTTTTTTTTTCTGAAAACGGCTAATTAAATATTTCATTTTAAGGTTGTACACTTGTTGCTATTAACAAAGTAAATCTGTTTCACATCCTTTTAAATAAGTTTCAACAAATCCTTTCATATCGATTCACCTTTACACTCCAAAGGGCCGTTAAATTTTGTTTTCGATTTTCCGTTTTCGGCTGTGCCTTGTGTGGGGGTCAGTTATGGTACTGTTATCTACGTATTTATGATGATGTGATGTTATACATATTAGGTTAAGGGTAGACGATAGCAACGTAGGGGGAAATTAAAAATTTGCACAGTTTTTTATATTTTGTAGCTAGACTGAGCTATTTTTGTTCAGCGATTTTTCGTTCGCGGAAATAACAAAGCATTCTTTTCATTATTGTAAACAATAGAACAACAATAATTCAGCCGATTATGTGTTCTGGTCTACGACAAGTTTTTTGGGCAGTGCCACTGCTTCGTAGACCAGAACACATAATCGGCTGAATTATTGTTGTTCTGTTGTTTACAATAATGAAAAGAATACTTTGTTATTTCCGCGAACGAAAAATCGCTGAACAAAAATAGCTCAGTTTAGCTACAAAATGTAAAAAACTGTGAAAATTTTTAATTTCCCGCCTCGTTGCTATCATCCCACCTTGTAAAATAAACAAATTATATAAAAAAGTATTTTCTGTAGTTACGGTAATATAACAAGCAATCAAGTTTGATAGTTCAGACTAACGTGACCTAACATTGAATGTATGTAACTTTCAGTGATTTACGTGCGAAATCAATACGGGAAAACCTTGGCCCTCATGAAAAACTACGCATATTCTTTTGACAGAGCATATCTCGGAATGTGGCAGTGCACTAACGCAAACTGCAAGGCTAAGTATCGCCTAAACAAGAACAAGCAGGTCATTAGAGCACACCTAGAGCATACCCATGATCCACCGAACTGTGAAATTATCGATGGAATTTATTACAAGTTTTGGTCTAAAGAATATTTAGGGGATTGCGCGTACAAGTTAATGCTAAACTACAAACCGTCACATGAATAATTATAGACTAGTGTTCGATATTAAACTAATTTAAAATACTGCTAAGACATTTCATTTAGACCCCATAGATGACCCAGAAACAAATGTTGTTATTAAGTATAATAACATTAAATGTTCACACATACTTGCACTCAGAACTGGTTGAATGGCGTTTACCATCAGGGCCCTTAGCCTGTAACGCAATGGTGCCAAAATGGGCTGTCAGGTGACGACTTCAATTATGATTTGCTAATGCTGTCTGTCCTTTTAATATTTTTGTAGTACAGCAAAGAATATTTTGATTCTAATTCTAGAGGATAGTTCTCTGGTTGTAGGAGAAAAAGGAGGAGAGCTCTGTTTTGTCCTTCTGCCGGGATGCCATTGACCCGCCATTGCGTTACAGGCTAAGGGCCCAGGTTTTGGTGCGATTTTACGGAAGTAGGCGTTTTGAATGGAAGTAGGTACAGGTTGATTAGCCGGAAAGCAGGTGAGCAAATCTTCAGGCAGATTGGCGTATTCTTTCCGTGTCATAGTCCGGCAGTCATTGTATTACCGGCATAATCAACATACTTCTGAATATAACAACCTTGAAAACAGTATACCGATGCATATTGATCGCGAACATATTTTACCACAAACTGTTGGTATTGGATGGTTCCAACATCAACAACCTTAGATCTAATAATAACCTAATTTATTTGCAGTAAAGTTTGTAAAAAACGCCATCGGAAAAACATTAGCGTTACTACACAATTATTCGTTTTATACTCGTAGCAGCGAACGAACCCTCAAGAAAAATACAAATTGGCGGTGTACTTACGGTGCTCCTTGCAAGGCAAGGTCCGTCCTGAACTTAAACAATCGGTTGGTAAAATCAACATTGGAGCACACACACAAACCACCTCAATACTATATTCTGGATGGAGTTTTCTTCAGAATAAAATCTTGATGAGCTTAACTGTATTCGTGTCTATTTATAACCGTATAAATGCGTATAATAAAATTGATGAACATATTTTATTATTTAATAACTTAGACTTCAAGCGCCATATACGAGTATGTGGAATGTATTGATTTGTGAAACAAAACCTAGAATAGGCCAATGATCCCGGTATCTATTATTATTTTTCCTATAGTCGTCATTGTTTCCCGAAATATGTTAAACCCACAAAAAATGTAAACAGCAAAATTTTCTTTGCAGTAACGTTTCTACAAAACGCGAATGGAAAACCATTGGCTTTGGTCCACAGTTATTCTTTTTTTGCCTTAGCAAGGAAATTAAAGAAAAGCACCAACAATACTGTTTGGCAGTGTACTCACGGCGCCCCTTGCAAGGCAAGGTTCCTGCTTAACCAAAACAAGGAGTTTGTCAGATCTAACCTGGTACATTCACACCAACCGCCCCCACACTTTGTTTCGAATGGAGTTTTCTACAGAATACGATCTAAATAAAGTAGAAGGACAGTCTATAAGAAAACCAACAATATAAACATAAAATATAAGTTTTTTTTTTACTACTGAATATGTTGTGCCTATCTTAGATTTAGACCCATGCTTTTGTGTATGTGACACAATACATGTAAATCTAATTTCTTCTTTCATTTTATTATGAAACCTACACAACCAGTATGCAATACAATGAGATCTATACAGTAATTACGTTACTTATTTAATTACATAAAGTTTGCATTTCTGTAATATTGTGGCCTCCAGACTACCTTATTATTAGTTAACTGTTGTTAATACAGCCTATGTTTATCATTCTAAATATGACTAAAATAATGTAAAGAATCGGACCAGTAACTTTGAAGATTACATTCGATTTTTGTGCTTACCACACTTCACTTTAAATCCTCGAGCAGTAGGTAATCGTATGAGGTAGTGGCCCCCCCTGGTGTCAGAGTTTTGAAGCCGCTGAAAAACCCTCTGACATGGCCAAATGATTGTAATTAACAAACAACAACTGGGACTAATGGTTTAACGCACCTCCCGAGCCCTCGCTGACCGTCCTCTTCCATTCCAGTGAGCATCGTGCAGAACCAGCGTGGCAAGCCAGTGGCCATCCTTCAGAACTACACCTTCTACTGCCACAAAGCTGGCCAGAGGAACACAACCTGGCGATGCACGCGGGGTCATCCGTGCCAGGCGAGGATTATCCTGGACGGAGAGTTCAAACTGCTGACCCCAAGCGTGGGGATCATGGGGCATGGCCACGACCCCCCAAAGTACTTAGTTAAGGACGGCGTTATGTACAAGTACTATTGAGGTAGATATGAGAAAAGCGGAAATCGTCAATCCGCAGCGGGAACGCGTGGTGATTAAGCCCAGACTCCCTGATGGAAAGCGTGCCCGCCCAGTAGTAGTACATGTACGGAAAGCGTGCCCGCCCAGTAGTAGTACATGTACGGAAAGCGTGCCCGCCCAGTAGTAGTACATGTACGGAAAGCGTGCCCGCCCAGTAGTAGTACATGTACGGAAAGCGTGCCCGCCCAGTAGTAGGACATGTACGGAAAGCGTGCCCGCCCAGTAGTAGTACATGTACGGAAAGCGTGCCCGCCCAGTAGTAGGACATGTACCGAAAGCAAGCCCGCCCAGTAGTAGGACATGTACAGAAAGCGTGCCCGCCCAGTAGTAGTACATGTACGGAAAGCGTGCCCGCCCAGTAGTAGTACATGTACGGAAAGCGTGCCCGCCCAGTAGTAGTACATGTACGGAAAGCGTGCTCGCCTAGTAGAAGGACGTGTACAGAAAGCGTGCTCGCCCAGTAGTAGGACATGTACAGAAAGCGTGCCCGCCCAGTAGTAGAACATTTATTTTTAAACGTAACGTTGAGAGTAACGTGTTCACCATTACTAAAGTTATTGAAATGAATGAAATGAAATGAAATAGTTTATTCGATTGAATATTGACCACTATTGCCAATTTCTTTCACGAATGAGAAGGATTGTCAAATTTCACATCGAAGGAAAGCAGTTGAAGGTGTATGGGTTAGATTAACACATACTTAACGTTTATACAATGACATTTGCGTTTATATTAAGAATGGGGCTTTGTTTCTAGTCCATTTTAGTGTAAATAAGTACAATAATTGAACGAATAACTCTAGTAACCAGTATTTAACCTAGTAATATGCATTTAAGAAGATGTCGGTGTTGTGTCAAATAATTGCGAAAAAAAAATTATGTATAAAAAAGTTATGTGTTTTTTTTTCACAGCCAAGTTCTGTTGAAGCAATAGTATTTATTAATGACAAACTTTGGCTGTTGTCTCACGGATTTTTTAATAGGATTCAGTTCAGCTCTCGTCTTATAGCTTTCACTCATTGATAGCCTGGAAAGTGTCGCCAAATATACTATTTATTATTTAATCATGTACAGTAAATTCTATGGTATTCAGCCTCAGCGGTCAGATTCTTTTTGGTAAGCACCCTTAATGCCTCACTTTTGCTTAACTAGCTTGAAAAAGGCAGTAAGATTTGTGTGACCAACCATTAATTTTCAGTCCAATTCTGCTACAACTCTAAAGGAAAGCGTCTGATGATCTACCAAAACTACTGTTACTTTTACTACCGAGAGAGTATCACCTCTGTCACATACAGATGTACTGGTTGGGGCTGGGGCCGCTGCAAGGCCCGTATTGTACTCGACAGAGGACAAAATATCAAGTTCGCCGGTGATCTCATACATACCCACCCGCCGAGAGAATTCCTGATCAGAGATGGAATCTATGTTAGAGGATCGATGATGTATCGTACGTAAACTAGATAACTACGATATTTTATAACAGTACTAGCGCCTCTATTATCGAAAAAATCCACTCAACTTCGGAGTGTTAAAACACTCAAAAATAGCCGTTATTGATATGAACAATATTTTTTTGACATTTAAAAACGGTTATTTATGGTGGATATTTTGGATAATACAGGGGCAGTAGTGTTCCTATGTATTGAAAACCCTTTGTAAATTATATAACAAGCACAATAATCGATGATGTCAAAATAGCCGACTAGTTTCTCAGCTTTTTATTACTAACTTATTTAGTAAGAAAAAAAACTTATGACAATATAGAAGTTGTTTGACTGTAAAATATGAATAAATATTGCACAGTATATTAATAGGCGGAACCTTAGCAGTTACGGTATTTTATTACTTTGTAACCCAAATATTCATCATCATCATCATCAACCTCTGCCCACTATTGGGGATAGGCCTTTTTCCCCTCGCGCCACCTCTCACGATCCCTAGCCATCCGCAATGACGATGTCGTCCGACCATCGGGCTGCTGGTCTTCCAACCCAAATATTATGTCCCTCTTATGCTTAGCTATCTTGAAAAGGCAGTAAAGCTTTATTTAACCAATTCTTATAATTTTCAGTGCGTTTCTGCCATACCCCAGGGGGGAGGCGGGTGTTAGTTTATCGAGGACACTCCTTCTATTTTTTCCGAGAGACTATGAACTCTATCATCTACAAATGTATCTCACCGGGCTGCAAGTGCCGGGTTGTACTCGGTAGAGGACGAAACATCAAGTTCGCCCATGACCACCATGACCATCTCCACCAGCCGGGGCAATTCGTCATCAAAGATGGAATATATTTTAGACGTGTTAGCTTAAATCAACTCAGAAAATTAATAGATAAAGCCATTCCTGACTCTCTGGCTCGTCAACTTAACGAGAACGATTAGCGAACAACAGCAAAAATTAAGGGTGGTAATCGTATTACAGAACGCTCCTTAGAGTTAAACATTGTTTAGTAGTTTTTACACTTAAACTTTCGTAAGGACTGCACATTTTGTATTTCGTAAACGGTTAATACAAGTAAGTTTAACCGTTTACGAAATACAAAATGGTTTAGTAGCACTGTCGATAAAAAAGTGCATGTTTTAATTTGAATGTCCATACTAACCGACCAAGTCAACTTGGCACCTCGTTTGTATGCGGCTGCCTAGGTGCCAGGTGCCTAGTTGGCTTGGTCCGTTAGTTCCTAAAGCCACAGGGTAGGGACATACATACAAATCAAAACATGCACTGTTTTATCATCGACACTACTAAACGATGTTTAAGGCTCGAAGATAGCAACGTGGCGGGAGATTCAAATTTTTCACAGTTTTTTACATTTTGCCACTGCTTCGTAGACCAGAACACATAATCGGCAGAATTATTCTTGTTCTGCTGTTTACAATAATGAAAAGAATACTTTGTTATTTCCGCGAACGAAAAATCGCTGAACAAAAATAGCTCAGTTTGGCTACAAAATGTAAAAAACTGTGAAAATTTTGAATTTCCCGCCACGTTGCTATCGTTCCACCTTAAACCCCGACTGGGCGGGAAGTGTTTAAACTGTTATCTTGGAGCGTTCTGTAATACCACCCTCAATGTCATGATTAAAATAAATATTTTATTTTATATTTCCTGCGATAGTGGAGCAGTGCGGGAGGGGTGTGTTTTCATGACATGTGACTTCAGTCGGGCGTCAGCTGCCGCTTGTATAGCGAGACGTCATTGTCATCCCTCCCACCACCACTCTATTACCGCAGGAACCTACTCAGTTAAGCGCTATGCCAGTAGTTTTAAGTTTTTTAGCTTTACTTAAGGCGCTGGGCATAGTGAATCGCCCGCGCGCAAAGAAAAATGCACAAAATCGATTCCTGTATCAAATACACTTAAGAAATTAAAAATGTTCACATATCAAACCCTAGAATTAGGTGAGACCTAACTAACACAGCCAGTTTCATGTTGATATCCATAACATATTTCAAGATATTTTGCTTGAAAAAAAGTGCGCCGCCTATTTTTATTCAAGCAAAATATCTTCAAAACGTTTTTGAATGTCAACACGAAACTGGCTGTTTTAGATTGGTCTCACCTAATTCTAGGGTTTGATATGTGAACATTTTTAATTTCTTAAGTGTATTTGATACAGGAATCGATTTTGTGCATTTTTCTTTGCGCGCGGGCGATTCACTATGCCTTTTAGTCCTTTTAAAAATATTTAGTGTTAAGTTTCTCTCGAATCTCGGATTGCACGAGTTAGTTTAACTTTAGCTTTTAGTCTTTTTTAACATTTGTTAGTGTTAATGTACTCTTGGGGTTGCACGAGCACTATCTTAGTTAAACTATACTTTTACTGGAAAAAATTAAACAAAATAAAACGCGTGTTAAATCCGGTAAAAGTGTCGTTTAATTCAAGTGAACAATCTCAAGCAAACTTTTTAACTTACTTTTATCGATTTAAAGTTTCGGACCTCGTTCGGAAGCATTTTTTAAAATAAATAAGAGTATCATATATCTGTGTTGTGTAGGTACGACTCTCACTATAAGTCCGCAGACGTTGCGAATAAGCGAACCATACACATAGTATACTTATTACTTAGCTATGTTTATACACATATACTTAGTACGTAGTACTTAGTATTTAGTACTTAACAATTATACTTAGTACTTAGTAATTTCAACTATGCTACCTTAGAAGTTAATTGTATGCGAATTAGTTTTAAAAAAATGTATGTTTAAATTTTGGTGTAGGTATTCTCACAATAAAGGGGTTCTTTTTTTATCTACGTATATGTCAAGATGATTTATTGCAGTATCTCGCGGCACCTCCACTCACACTAGACGCGAGGATGTAGGGTAGTCCAGGACGACCCTACATCATCACTATAACGTGAGAGTGGTCACTACAAAATGTGCAGTACGGTTATTACGGTTAGTACGGTTAGTACGGAATACGGTAAAACGGGGTGATTAAAGTCACTCACGACAAAAGTTTATGGCGCCGGACATTCTGCCCCAGAGTTCCGCGTTCCGAGTTCTCAGATTTGCTGCACGAGAACTCCGCGTTCTGACCGCTTCAGTGTGAACGGTTCCAAGAAACCCCATACATTAGAAATGACGCAGAACGCAGCCCTCCGGGCGGTGTGTTCGGCGCGTTTATCGGCCGTCTGTTAATCCTTTGCCTTGCGCTAACCATCAAGCAAACAAATTTCGTCTGGCGTGACAGGTTAGTACACCATCATTGTACACCATCACACCATAAAAAATCTTCTTCTATAGTCCCTAGGATGGGTTTAGAAGGTGTAGAGAGGACTCTACAAACTATGCAGTATGAAACAGAGACAGATTAAATAACTTTAGATAAAATACCTCTGTTTCATACTGCATAGTTTGTACGAGTATCATCCCGTTTGAAAAAGTTAAAATCTGCCAAATAAGTGGCAAACAATAAAATAGCATTTTTTTTTTAATATTGTAAATTGCATCCACACGAAGCCGGGCCGCAGTCTGAAATAATTTTTTTTATAACACTGATCTGATCCGCATTGAGCTCGCGTGGTGATTAAGCTCTCTCTCTCTCTCTGAGAGAAGGCCTTTGCCAGCTAGTGGGACATGTACCATTGTACAAGCTACATTTATGTTTTATATCACTGATCTAACCATTGCCCGGTCGTTTCAGCCGGCGGCGTGATGGTATACATGCAGAACCTGAAAGGCAAGCGGCTGGCGATCTTCAACTCCTACACCTACTTTTGGACCAGAGAGAGCGCGACCACCATGACCTATTTGTGCACGAGATGGGGCATGTGCCGAGCAAGGATCGTGACCAACAAGGTCGACCATAAGATCCGGATCGCGCACGAGATCCACACGCATCCGCCGCAGAAGTTTCAAATAAGGAGGGGGCTGTATATTAGAATGTAACTGCATAGTTAGTTTAAAACTCTATTATTTGTTTTTTTTTTATGAAGCCTGAATGATGTCCCACTGCAGGGCAAAGGCAGTATTATAATAAACTCAAACAACTTACGTGACTTGGGTGTAGATATTTATTCCTCCAGAATAATTCAGATACAGTAATCCAGATACAACAAATATATTTATTTCAACACAATATGGGCAGAATATTCACTAGGTAGCACTGACTTCAATTTAGAAAACCGGCATAGACACGTCCGTTCCAAGCGAACGGCCGCAACCGAATGACTCAACTGACGATGCGTCCGACTATTTATAGCGCAGCTGTCACTTAGTTTGCGTATTCGAATCGATGTGGCCAGCGTTACGGAAACCAAAAACTACTTTTAATAATCGACAGTTGATTAAAAATATATATTTTATGAACAAAACCGAGTAATAATAATAAAACCTAACACTCGTCCATCCTGACACCGTGCATGTCCTCATGCACGAGCCAGAAAAACACGAACCTAACACACGGCCAATTGAGTCCTTCGTAAGTATTTTTTTTTTTATTTAATAACAAAAATCCACAGCAATACAGTTCTTACAATGCTTCTTATGTAAACTATTAATGGAGCCAATCACGGATTTCATTATGTAAGCAGTAAGAATAGACAAAACATGAGATATCTACCTAGTGCAAAAACTTAAGAAACTAGACAGATCTTGTAGGTGCATCTATAGCAGCGAACGGCTGTTTAGAGTAATATAAAATAGGTTAACATAAGAGAAAACATTTTAAAATAAGTAGGTTTTTGCTTACTTATAATTTTAAACAGTGGAGAATCTTAGAAATAAGCCTAAACTAACTAGCCTAAACTGACAATATTAAATTGGTTGCTATGCTAGGTATATTACTCATTAACAAAGTGTGCACGTATGCCATTAAAAGAAAAAGTTTTTACATTACCTATTGTAATTACCTACGGTTGGGTACCGTTCACATCTAATGATCCAGACGGATACGATACTTCAAGCGCACCGCTGGATCCTACGGTTGCGATACTTCAAGCGCACCGTTCACATTTTGTGATCAGGCGGATACGATACTTCAAGCGCACCGCCCAATCCTACAGTTGCGATACTTTTCGCATCTTATTGTCAGACGGATACGATACTTCAAGCGCACCGCTGAATCCTACGGTTGCGATACTTCAAGCGCACCGTTAGAAAAAGAAACATACATATACTTTTCTTGTGAATGTGCGATACTTCAAGCGCACGATTCACAAGAAAAATCCCACGGTTGCGATACTTCAAGCGCACCGTTCTTGCTGTGAATCAGATAATAAAAATGTTTATTCATATTAGCTTACAGGTATACAACATACATTTTCTGCCAAACTATAAAATAGTTTGTTGGCAGAGTAGCTCTTATAAGTTTTATTTTAGATTAAATTAGGTTTACAGTAGGTATAGAAAATTTACATAAATCATACAGTATTAGGAACACGCTTCTATACTTTTGACAAACTGGTCCATAAGTAACTTTTTCTTCGGATCTTAGCTTCACTGGCATTTCATTCAATATAGTAGGTACTAGGTACAGCCTTGTTCTTTTTACATTGTAATTATTTTTCGATGTTACAGTCAACTTTTTGTTACTCACATTTCTAGTTGCTATTTTACATTTCTTAGGTTTTTTTTTTCTTAAATGTAGAGTGTACTGGTAAAAGTTTACATATTTTGAATAACTTATCATAATTTCCTTTACAACCTTTTTTTGTTTTAGTATCTATTAGGGTTTTCATAATTCTTATTTGTAATGTTTTTATCTTATTCAGATACGATGTAAAAGTGCTACTGTAACAACTAAGACCATAAGATATGATTGAATCTACAAGTGCCCAATACATGGCATACAAGGTTGCCTTATTTACAACACTTTTTTTTTTTAAGTGGAAAAATTGCTTAGACGCTTAGTCACATACCACATTTATATGGGTCTGCCAGGACATGTTTTTCTCCACCTTTAAACCTAGGTACCTGTATTTATCAACAATTCTATTTCCAGGCAACTACAATTTTGACCCTTATTATGCATGCACTCTGAATGAACCACAATTTTCATTTTGAAGACAATAAACTTATCGGGATGACGATTGCGACAAAGAACACACATAAGTTCTTTTCTTTTCTTGCGCATTTATTTTACGTTCACTCTGACTCTACCTTAACTCTACTACATGGACTCTACACTTACTCTACTAGACTCTGGATAGATTCTGCATTTATTCTGCATCGACTCTGCATCGAACCTACATCGACTCGGTTTTACTTTCCGAAAATAAAAGCGGACCGTTAATTTTACAGGGACCTTAATTCAAATTCACTAAGTTGCGCCGCTTGAAAAATAAAAGTATCTCAAACTCAAACCAAGGATTGCATAATGCTTCATAGAGTCTCACTCAGCCAAGACCAAGACCTGCCGTAGACCACTTCACTGAGCGGCCACGCAAACAGTAATCATTATTTAGTAAACTCAAACTTTTAAATAGAGTTTAGTTTATCACTTCTATTTGGTGTTCTCATTTTAATTTTAGCATTCAGAACTTCATAGATTGACGCCTTTTCTCTAGTCAAAGGGTATGTGTTATTTTAATATCTCTTCTTTTAATATCCCAAAATAAGCAACAGAAAGTTTTTGAAACTGGGATGAGTTAACAGATAAGCCTTTACCATGAGGAGTTGAGAGTCACATATCACTCTCAGCCATCTTTTATTAGAGGTGGAAATCACAACAGAACGCACAGCACTTCAGAAATCACAGAGGACTCTTTACCACTTTCTATGAAGCGCAGAAAACACCAGCGCCCACAGAGCCCTCTACGATGAGGTGTAGAATATAATACACAGCGTACACAGCGTTATCTACCACCTTTCATGTGGATTGAAAACCACATGAACAATTTATTAGTCACATACATACCCTTTACAGCTATAACCAACCAACCATACAGCAAACACTAGTGGTATCTGAATTGATCCACAAAATCGTTTCACACAAACAACATCAGAATAATAACCTACCTACATGGTGGTACACTACACGAATTTGAAAACATCATCATCATAGGCTTAGTTAGAAGTGTTTTAATTTTGTTTTCTATCCTTGTAGTACCTATAAAAACTACTAGGTAGGTCCAAGTTTTAGTCAACAACTGTCTGAGAAGCATCCTACGAAGACTGTCTACGACACACTGGCCCACCACATAGAGGGCACACCACACGCTACGCTACGGCTGCAACGGACAACGCTAATCTGTGACGCGAGAGCCACAGACTATTTTCACCTTCACTTGACCTCAGATCACTTGGCGAACGACACGTACTATTTTCTAATTATTTTATATTATATCGATTTACCTGAAATACAGTCCACTTGTCTCCATTTATCACCGCTGACCTTTCCATATGGTCCTACATCGCCGTGGAAAATCGACGCGACACGAAATAGTTAGAAAAATCTGGCGTGGAGTTTGAGGTTATATAACCTCGCCGGCCGGCGACTTCGCAGCGAAACATCCATCCTTCATCATCAAGCAAGCAAGCGAAGCCTTACAAGACGGAAATCACTCGACTCGCAGACGATCCAGCCAGCACATAAAGGGTTTGGTAACAGCAGTCCGTGAGTTCATTCCGATCAAACATTCACAGTCAAGTCAAGTCAAACAAATTCATTCTTCCTTTCATACCTAATACACAGCAGCAGCATTCAAATTCAGCAAAAACAAGTCGTTACTTCCATTAAACCTATCATCCACATTCAAAGCAAGATTGCATCAGCAATTTTATTTCAAGTTAACCTCTTTAGTCACATTGTCCCTCACATTAAAGTATTTAGCTAATCTAAATTAGCTATTTACGCCTATCTAAGCTTTACATTCACAAGTTGCCTTTTCTACATTTCAGTGTTTGCTTTGTGGTGGTTGCGCAAGTCCTGTCAGAGCACGGCAGGCCTAGTCAGCGGAGGCATCTTATTGCATCTATCACCTCTCCGCTCTCTTCCGCTACACCTCTTCTGCTTGCACCTGAATTTGCACGAATTTAAGTATTCGCCTATTACTACTCGATTCAAACTTTCAACAAGATGCCCGACCCGGTGTCTGTAGCATCTGCATCGGCATCCGGTGCTGACGATCAAGATGTACAGCAATTGAAAGCACTTACAAAGAAAAGAGCTTCACTAAAAGCAAAGCTTACCATTTTCAAATCATTCATTGGGACACTTCAGTCATGCAATGCATTATCTAACCTTCAAGTCATGGAACTAAAAACTAGGTTATCTCCATTCACACAGCTTTACACCTTCTATGATGAAATACAATCATTAATAGAAGATCTTTCTAAAATTCCAGAGGATCAGTTCAAGGAGCGCGAGACGTTCGAGGCTGACTACTATCTGTACCTCGCGATCGGCAAGCAACAGCTCCAAGAGAACGAGTGCAGGTCAGTGGCCAACTCAAGTGCACCAAGCGAGGCTCCTCAGAATGGAGGTAATGTCTTTGTCAAATTACCTACCATAACCTTACCGCATTTTTCGGGCGATTATCAACACTGGCTCGAGTTTCGTGACACGTTCGAATCACTAATACACAAAAATGCAACAATTGACAACATACAAAAATTTCATTATCTGCGTGCATCATTGCAAGGTAGTGCAGCATTGCTTATAAATTCATTAGAGATTTCATCTGATAACTACAATACTGCTTGGGGTCTAATATGTGATCGTTATGACAACAAGCGGCTGCTGATAAGTAATCACATTCATAATCTATTCAACATCAACAGCATTCAGCGTGAGTCAGCTGTTGCGTTGAGACAGTTGTTAGACACAGTCAACAAAAACCTCAGGGCCTTAACAACGTTAGGTGAACACACACAGCATTGGGGCACACTCATCATTTATCTAGTCACAAGCAAACTAGACTCAGTTTCACTCCGGTATTGGGAGGAACAAAAAAATTCATTCAAAAACATGCCCACACTCAGTGACTTGGAGACGTTTTTGCGCAACCGAGCCGACTTGCTAGAAACACTAGAAGAAGGCAAGGCTAGGAACAACAAGCCCGAGCCTCAGGTCTCAAAAACGGCCTTCAAATCACACACTCACACATATCAACCACCATCGTGCCCACTGTGCAAAGCAAATCATTTCTTATTTGCCTGTAGCGAGTTCAAACAGATTCCGATTGAGAGTAGGTATCAAAAAGCCATTCAATGCAAGGTTTGTACGAACTGCTTACATCCTGGGCATGAAGTCAGAACATGCAGAGGGAGCGGGTGCAAGTACTGCTCCAAAAAACACAATACATTATTACACAATCACAACAATCAAAACAATCAAAACAACAATTCAGCAGTCACAATGACAAGTACACAACAAACATCAGTCTTGCTGTCAACCGCATTAGTCAAAGTGGTAGGCAGCAATGGCAAAACACACAATGCGAGGGCGCTCCTAGACAATGGTAGCACCTCGAGCTACATAACTAAAGAGTTATGCACAAAACTTCACATTCAGGCAGAGTCCATTCAAAGTCAAGTCAGTGGCATCAACAATCAATCCAGCAACATTTTTCAAAAAGCCAACATACACATTCAATCATTACACAGTTCATACAAGTCAGACATATCATGTCTTGTTCTTGACCAAATATCACAATCGTTACCAAACACATTCATTGACACAAGCGACTTAAACATACCAAAACACATTCAACTAGCTGACCCCCAGTACAATATTCCGGCCACCATTGAATTATTATTGGGGGCAGAAATATTCTGGAACATTATTGGTTCAGGTAGAATTCATGTAGGCAAAAATCAGCCTACTTTGCAAGAGACTGAGCTAGGTTGGTTGGTTTCGGGTTGCGTACCAGACCCAAATCAACACTCACCTGATTCAACATGTTTTTTTGTAAATGACAGACAGACAGACATTTCAGACCAACTGACACGCTTTTGGGAACTAGACAGCACACCACATTCACATAAAGTAGAAGAGTTAGACGAACACAATGCATGCGAACAGCTGTTTACTCAAACCACAGTTAAAAACAACGATGGAAGGTTTGTAGTCACAATTCCATTGAAGCAGAGCCCAGAATGTCTTGGGGACTCATATGTGAGGGCAAAATATCGCTTTCTCAGCATGGAAAAGAAAATTCATAGGGACCCGGTCTTCAAAGAACGTTATATACAATTCATGGATGAATACATCAGCTTAGGTCACATGACAAAAAACACAAACACACAAAATGAACAAATACCTGCATACTATTTACCACATCATGGAGTAGTACGGGAGACTAGCACCACAACTAAATTAAGGGTTGTGTATGACGGGTCTGCACTCACAACAACCAAGATTTCATTCAACGACATACAAATGGTCGGTCCAGTCGTACAAGACGACCTCATTGCAATTTTATTGCGCTTTCGACAGCACAAGTACATAATTTCAGCCGACATTGAAAAAATGTACAGGCAAATTCAGGTGAACGTAGAGCAAACACACTTACAACAAATCATTTGGCGTTCTCACCCTAACGATCCATTAGAAACATACACATTAAACACTGTCACGTATGGGACAGCTTCAGCCCCATACTTGGCAACGCGATGCATCAGGCAGGTGGGATTGGACTGCACAGACGAGAGGCTAGCGGAAGTCATTCTCCATGACTTTTACTGTGATGACCTTTTGTCTGGCTGTGATGACGAAGCGGGTCTACACCATCTCACTGAAGGCGTATACAATGCTTTAAACAACGCTCAATTCCCTCTCAGAAAATGGCAGTCGAATCACACCGACCTGTTGATAAAATTAGGTCTCAATCAGTCACCTCACGACATAGTTGAGTTAGGAAACAACCACACAACAAAAACATTAGGTGTCCACTGGAACACAAAAAATGACACAATCACATTCACAATTTCATTGGAAAATAGTTCCATCATTACAAAACGCACCATATTGTCCATCATTGGAAAAATATTTGACCCATTAGGTCTCATCAGCCCTTGCATTCTTGAGGCAAAAATAATAATGCAACAGTTGTGGTTGCATAAATTAACGTGGGATCAACCAGTGCCATTTGAAATTCAAAAGAAATGGCAACAATTCATGCTAACTTTACCTACTCTCAATCAGCTGGTAATTTCACGCCGGGCTTTTCATGACAAACCAAAGAGCATTCAAATTCATGTGTTTTCAGACAGCTCACAGGCCGCCTTTGGATCATGTATTTATGTACGCACAGTAGATCATGACAACACTGTTCACATCCGGCTACTCACAGCCAAGAGTAGGGTGGCACCACTAAAAACACTCACCATACCTAGACTGGAATTATGTGCCGCGCTAACTGGAGTCAGATTGTGCAAGAAAGTAATAGAATCACTACGTCACACTGATCAGTTCGATGATATTATCTTTTGGAGTGACTCAATGATTGTTCTGGCATGGATAAAATCATCAACTCACAAACTAAATTCATTTGTAAGTCATAGAGTGGCAGAAATTCAAAAAGACTCAAAGACATGGCGTTATGTACCTACAAAACACAATCCTGCGGACTTAATTTCAAGAGGGTTACAAGCAGATAAATTAATTCATTCCCAATTATGGTTTTCAGGGCCGGAGTTTCTGAGGAATGATGAAAGTTGCTGGCCAGTCCCACCCGGGCAGATAAGCGAGTCTGACCTTCCAGAAACAAAGGCCCCCCACACACCAGAGTCACACTGTTTCACAGCGCAAGTAGAAAACAATTCATTTATTCACAATTATTCAAGTTTCACAAAACTAACACGCATTACAGCCTACTTACTGCGGTTTATCAATAATTGCAGAAATAAAGGTACTACTCAACATGGTCATTTGACAACCCAGGAGTTGTCAAATGCCAAAATACAATTAGTAAAAATATCACAGAAAGACACATTTCACGAAGAGTATGACAAACTCATGAAGCGAGCTAATTTACCTACAAAAAATAGATTAGCTTCGCTACTTCCATTCATAGATTCAGATGACGTCATTAGGGCGGGCGGCAGGCTCTCCAAATCGGAGTTTCAATACGATAAGAAATATCCAATGTTGCTATCATCAAAACATCACATTTGCAAACTCATCTTTGAGTTCTATCACAAAACACTTTTACACGCAGGGCCCCTATTGTTGCTTTCAAACATTAGGGAAACTTATTGGCCCATCGGCGGGCGCAACTTAGCACGAAAAACAGTTTCAACTTGCATCAAATGCAGGCGCTTTCAAGGAAAGACAATAAACCCAATCATGGGTGACCTACCTAAGCATCGATTGCACGCAGACTTTGCTTTTATTCACGTCGGAACAGACTATACAGGGCCAGTGTTTCTAAACGACCGCAAGGGTCGCGGAGCGCGGTTAATTAAAGCTTACATATGCGTGTTTGTATGCTTCACAGTTAAGGCCGTGCATCTTGAGTTGGTCACTGACATGACTAAAGAGTCATTTTTAGCAGCCTTGAATAGGTTCATTGCTAGAAGGGGTAAACCTACTCACATCTATTCAGACAACGGTACAAACTTTGTAGGTGCTTCGAGAGTAATAGGTGAATTTCTTTCGAGCAACTCTGATGCAATCAGCGCAGCCGCCGCAGAGCAAGACATAACTTTTCATTTCATCCCTGCATATGCCCCCCACTTCGGTGGATTATGGGAGTCGTGTGTAAAATCCACAAAACATCATCTTAAGCGTATTTTAGGCCTTGCACACCTAACATACGAAGAAATGAATACAGTACTAGTACAAATAGAATCCATATTAAATTCAAGACCCCTCACTCCACTTTCATCCAGTCCAACCGACTTATCATGTCTCACCCCTTTTCATTTCTTGATCGGAAGGACTCAGACTGTATTACCTTACCCGCAGATGGGTCAGTGCAACCTGCTGCGTCTTCCAAGACATGAGCGAGTTGAACAATTACGACAACATTATTGGAACCGCTTCTATAAGGAATACATTTCAGAGCTGCAGAAACGAACAAAATGGAGGTCGCCCACTGGATCACTCACAGAGGGCGCACTGGTCCTGATCAAGGACGAGGGACGACAGCCACTTCAATGGCCTCTCGGGCGCATCACCAAGCTGCATAATGGAGAAGATGGCATCGCACGAGTGGCAGACATACACACAATGAATGGGACAGTTCGGAGAGCATTTAACAGAATCTGTCCGCTAACCATGTCCATGGCAGACTGATTTTTGGCGCTGTGGCAGAATGTCTACGACACACTGGCCCACCACATAGAGGGCACACCACACGCTACGCTACGGCTGCAACGGACAACGCTAATCTGTGACGCGAGAGCCACAGACTATTTTCACCTTCACTTGACCTCAGATCACTTGGCGAACGACACGTACTATTTTCTAATTATTTTATATTATATCGATTTACCTGAAATACAGTCCACTTGTCTCCATTTATCACCGCTGACCTTTCCAAAGACACTGGCCCAACACCATCTCAAATGCCGAACTGTGGCAGATCACGAAACAAAACCCCGTAACTCAAGACATCAGGGAACGCAAGTGGCGTTGGTTGGGACATAGGTACCTGCCAAGATCCGAACACCACATCCCGTGTCTCGAATGGAAACCCGCCGGAGGCTTATGATGACCCGGAAGACCGTTTCAGACGTGGAAGAGATCCGTTCTCTCTGAGACGAAAGAGAAGGAAGCAACTTGTCCAGAGCTACCCTCCCTAGCCATGAACAGAGATGAATGGAAAGCCCTCGTTTCAGCCCCAGACTCCACAGAGGAGTAAATGGATCAAAGAAGAAGAAGGTACACTTAACCATGATCAACCGGGCTAAACCGATCTTGTCTGTGAACTAGTCGTACAATACCACCATCATTTCTATCCAGTCCCCAGTGACAAGCCGCCGCACGCCGCTCACAAAACTGTAGCTGTACCGTAATGGGAAAATGGGTTCCGGAATGGTCCAACTGAATCACACTCGGCCATACCAGCGAAGTCCATCAGATCAGCAGCAGTTGCCGGACATCATCATCATCATCAATGGCTATTGGAAATGACCATTACTATAGAGATATCAAAATTAACCAAAGAACCATCTGCAACGGCTCTGAGTTAACTTTTCATAACTAGTGTACGCAGTCAGTTCAAAGAGTGTTGACCGATTTATTCTTATGAATCTCAATCAAACCTAAGATATCAGGCAACCCGAGCAGGTGGGTACGCAGGCAAGTCGATAAGAGGAATATTACGTCCCCATGCAACAAGGATGAGGAGGGAATACACAAAGAGATCACTGCACTTAAGGTCACCTACGTTTTGCGACGCTACGTCTTACAGGAACCAGCGA
The DNA here is from genome assembly GCA_949319315.1 of Zelleria hepariella. Classification (NCBI taxonomy): domain Eukaryota; kingdom Metazoa; phylum Arthropoda; class Insecta; order Lepidoptera; family Yponomeutidae; genus Zelleria; species Zelleria hepariella. Next base: position 13,596,143 of record OX439388.1, read on the forward strand.
ACGAGCGAGCGAGGCTCTCACCCGAACAATCAGATGCCTGCATGTATGAACGTTAGCTTGACGTCAACCAGAGCATCAATGGTCAGAGAGCGTCACGAAACCTGGCAGTTGAGTGAACAAAACCAACAGATTTTCAAGTTCGGACGTGAGCCAAATCGGCCATAGGATCGCCGAGATATTGAGCCGCAACACACACATGAAATGTGCGCGCGCACTCGCCAATGTTTTCAACAGCCAGCAGCAATCTAGGAAAGATGAGATTTAACGATCGCTCAATTTTCCTTCACTCCGGGCACCATCTCCCATTGGACAGACCCCAAATCATAACAGAGACCCTTTGTAAATGGTCAGACGCTCCAAATGTGGATACCACCACAAGGTGTTACAAATGGTAAAAACGCAAAAATATCATGGATGGATAATGGTAAAAACGCAAAAATATCATGGATGGATAGATAAGTAAATGACGGTGTCGGAAAAATAAACAAAGGCCTAGCGCTCCTAAAAACCATAAAACGGAGGAGGTTGCATAATATTTTGGCCATATCCAGCAAGTAAAAATGCAAGGCAGCCGAAGAATTGGCGGTTTAACACGAGCCACGCTCAACTTTTCCGAGCCACAACGTCAACAATATTACTCACGAAAGTCCTCTAGCATACTGCGCATACATTCACATTTGCAACAATATAACCTATAACTTTTATTTGAATCATCTTAAGGATTTTTGCTCTTTCATGAGCATTCTATCATCATCATAAAATTGGAACTGCAACATCTCACCTTTTCTAAAGTAACACTGCGTCACGGCGCACGTGCACGGCGTCGGCAGCGAACTTCGCCCACCTTGACGCCCGCGAGCCTTGTAGCTCAACCAGCCTCAGCCTCACTCGGCCAGCCAGGGTAGTCAGGGTACAGGGTAGTCAGGAACGGCAACGCGCCGTAGCCGGTCTTCAGTATGTTCTCCCAAGGATGATGGATTGACATAAAAATGGAAATAAAAACGAATGTGAATGATGAAAATGGAGATTCCTTCATTTACCTTTCATGTTTAGATAAATAAAAGGTTTATTAAATTGCCAAAACACAGAATACAATTAAATAGGACAAAAATAACCTCACTAATAACCACTCGATAACAATAGAATGGCTTGATTAATTGAAAGGAAATGGTTAAAACAAACCTATTTTCGTATATTTTTCATGCAAAAACACATTTACTTGATATTTCATAGATTTTTACTTCAGCAAAAATAAGCCTCATGACAAGTGGGTGTGCCACTTCTGAAATATAATAAACTCAAACAACTTACGTGACTTGGGTGTAGATATTTATTCCTCCAGAATAATTCAGATACAGTAATCCAGATACAACAAATATATTTATTTCAACACAATATGGGCAGAATATTCACTAGGTAGCACTGACTTCAATTTAGAAAACCGGCATAGACACGTCCGTTCCAAGCGAACGGCCGCAACCGAATGACTCAACTGACGATGCGTCCGACTATTTATAGCGCAGCTGTCACTTAGTTTGCGTATTCGAATCGATGTGGCCAGCGTTACGGAAACCAAAAACTACTTTTAATAATCGACAGTTGATTAAAAATATATATTTTATGAACAAAACCGAGTAATAATAATAAAACCTAACAGTATTATAATTTATTATAATAACTTTTTGTATTATAACTTGTATTATAATAACTTTTTTGGTCTCATGGGAAAATTCTAACATTTGGTGATACTTATGTTTATATAATTTTTTTACATGCAAGGAAAGATGTATTATTATTGTATTTCTTTAAAACTAAACACAGGTAGGTATTTCTTCTATCTTATTATTGAGAATCGGCGTACTTCTATTAACTATGTGTTTTTGAAAAATTATGTGAAACTAAAGTTATATTTTTTTGTAATGTTTTAAATATTGTGTTTAAGTGAAGTGAATGTTTTTTTTTTGTGAAAACACTGTGCAGGTGAAAACAGAAATAATTATAATTTCTCTTCCGTTTACTTTTGTTATGATTCAGTTAATTATTACACTTAAACTTTTGTAAGCGCTGCCCATTCATTAATTAATTATTGTATTTTGTAACACAAGTAAGAAAATTCATAATGAAACATCGTTATCTTATGACTATGTTGTAGACAATTACGTCGCTTCTTTATGTAATAGTAAGTACGAGTGCTTCACCTTTTTTCTGTACATTTTAAGCAAATGAGGAGCTTGATGATAGAAAATATTTACCAATACAGGCCCGGTTTCTGAATTGAGAATTTTACTAAGCAAGCACCTACTTACGTATCGCTCTGTCGCGCTCTTCTTATTTGCTTAGTGAAATTCTCAATTCAGAAATCGGCAGTAGGTGTAAGAGAAGGTGGATGTCGTAAAGGCTGCGAAGGAACTGGCCCGTGATCGAAGTAATTAATACTGCACCGACAAGAGGAAACTCTTAAGTATAATTATTATTTATAAATATTATAATAACACAATAAAATCGAAAAAGTAATATTGAACTTTTATTTTATCTGTAAAAGTGGTGACATTTCTTTTTGTATTTCGTAAACGGTTAAACTTACTTGTTTTATGTCGGTGTAGCCGACTATTTTCAGTTCTCATTCGGAGACCTTAATCATGGAGCTGAGACGGCCCTCGCGACGCCGTGGCCAGTCTCAGACTGCGTGTCAACAGGCGCCGCGCGCGCGCCGACAGTTCCGGTGCGGGGGGAAGGGGCGGGGGATGTTTAACTGTTTACGAAATACAAAATGTGCAGTGCTTACGAAAATTTAAGTGTAAAAAAAAGTGGTGACATTTCAGTAGGTACACTTCATTATCATCATAATATTTGTAGACCTTACTTTGCAAGGTACAAATGCGGGAACAAAGACAGTAAAGCCAACATCACTAGAAAGTTTACGCGGCTACACCGTAGACCTCTACGAGAATTTGCTACGAAAATGTTGTTCATTGCGTCCGAAAAATCTTTTGAAGTCAAAAAAATACTACTGGAGATTTATACATCGAGCAGTGGTACCCCAACTTGCAATACATGTAAGTGAACTAATATATTCTACTAAGTTTACTATTCTTTTCGTCTTTCTATAAAAGAGTTCAACGCGTGCTCGAGGCTTTTATTTTGTACAGCGATGTGTGGGTGTGTGTGTGTGAGGGTGAGTGTGTCAGTGTGTGAGGGCGAGTGTCTATCTGAGGCACCGTAACTCTTAAACGGGTTAACCGATTGAGATGCTTTGTTTGAAAATTGGAAGCAGGTTTTCTGGTGATGTGTCTATGATATGTATCATCAAAATGGGTTCAACCGTTTATGAGATATTCTAATTTGAAATTAAAATGTCGGGGGTTTCCACTGTTTGTTAAGACTGTTCCTACTAACAAACTGTCCTAACAGATTCTTCCATTATAGTGACGTTCGTACAGAACCCGTCGGGCAAAACCCTGGCCATGATCGACGGGTACACGTTCTCATTCTGTCGCCGCAGCAAGAAAACCGAGACGTGGCGGTGCACCAAGTGGGGCCAATGCTACGGGCGGGTCCTGCTCGACGCGAAAACTAAACGGTTGATGACCTTCACTACGCAACACCCGCATCTGCCGAGCCAGTTTACGATGCGGCACGGGATGTATATTAAGTTGTGATCGATTCTGCCCACGAGTAAAACCCACTGCTGGACATAGACAAGGGCGTCGCCAGCCGATGGCGCAGGGGGGGGGGGGGGGGGCAAGTTGACTTTACCTACTACAATTCATACTTTTCTCATTCTCTATGAATGAGTAGGTATAGTCGACAGCACATGAAGCTTTTCACTTGTACTACGAGCCTTACATCTACAGCCAGAGCGTAGTTGAACGTACGGAATATTAGGAGTGGAATTGGTGAATTCATTCGAGTTTCGACGTACGGGAATGATTGTTCAAGGCTTGAACTTCAAGCAAATTAACTCAAAGACTTGACTTTGGTTGTATTATATTTGGCAACTTTTTTAGAATCTCTAGGGGGGGGGGCAGCTGCCCCTCCCTGCCCCGACTTTGGTTGTATTATATTTGGCAACTTTTTTAGAATCTCTAGGGGGGCAGCTGCCCCTCCCTGCCCCCCCTTGGCGACGCCCTTAGACATGGATATCTTGCTTTTCAAGCCACTTTTCGTCGTTTGTATGGATGGGGATACATTTGAATGAGAACTAATTTATGTACTTATTTATCTATTAGTAGTTTCGTATTTAAGGGTGGACGATAGCAACTTGGCGGGAAATTAAAAATTTTCACAGTTTTTTCTATTCTATTCTATAATTCAGCCGATTATGTGTTCTGGTCTACGAAGCAGTGGAAGTGCCCAAAAAACTTGACGTAGACCAGAACACATAATCGGCTGAATTATTGTTGTTCTGTTGTCGCTGGACACAAATAGCTCAGTTTAGCTACAAAATGTAAAAAACTATGAAAATTTTGAATTTCCCGCCACCCTATCTTTCAGCCTTAATAAGAAGTAAAGAATAAGGATAGATGTGAAAGATGAATAATAAAATAATTGGTTTAAGTATAAATGAGAGATGTCCTAACTAAATAGAAGTCAGTTTGTAATATTTGTAGATGATTTATATTTATAGGCATCTTTACTCCCATGAAATGAGTGAAGTGATTTGTTTAGAGTCGAAATTAAATCCAAGGGAAATTTATTTAGTTTCATTTAATATTAAAGTTAAACATAAATACGCCTTGTTTGGTTTAAATATATCGGTTTGGCGTCTATCAACGGTGGCGATGTTCCTATTATAGTACGAATGAGCGTGCTCGGGATTTTTAAACTATTGAGGTGGTCTTCTTACTTATGTCCCTTTAGTCCTCCGTGGAGTCTGGGGCTGACACAAGGGCTTTCCATCTATCTCTGTTCATGGCTAGGGAGGGCAGCTCCGACCAATTGAGGTGTTAAAAAACAATAATTCCAGAACTAAATACTATTCCTCTTCAGCGAATGTCGAAGTCAGATTCGTAACGGCTCTGAGAACCGGTAGACAGTTAGCAATTGTCGATGGATACACATTCTACTTGGCTGGGAACTTTGCCAGCACAAATGCGTTACGCTGCACGAACAGTCAAAAATGTAAAGCTAGGATCACCTGCACAAAGGACGGCGAGGTGGTGAGAACTCAGCTGACTCATAACCATCCGAAACCGAGCTATGTTATTCGGAATGGGTACTTCATTAAGACCTAACTGATCTAGAAAAAGAAAAAACCGGCCAAGTGCAACTCGGATTCGCGCACTGAGGGTTCCGTATCGCGATACAATAAAAAAATACAATGTGATTGTACGCCTCGGTGCGTGAGAACGTCTCGCGCTTGACCGTTTTCTATTTTACATAAATTAAGCCCTGTAACAATACCAAGTTTGATGCTTTTATGTTTTACCGTTTTTTCGATAGAGCATATAGTATTAAAAACACGTTTGTTGGGACCCACCTAATATTTTATTATTATTATGTTGGTCAATCCGCCAAAATACACGTCATCATCATCACCAGCCTGTTAGCACCCACTGCTGAGTAAAGGCCTCTTCATGCTCACGCCACCTCTCACAATCCTGCGCCAGGCGCAACCACTGTTTTCCAGCTACTTTGGCTATGTTTTCGGACCATCTAGCTAGCTGGTGGTCTGCCAACCGATCTCTTCCTCTCTCATCTGATAAACCTTCTAAAACATTTGGAACGTAATAATAATATGTTATGTTAAGATGGTCCGTTTTTTATGGTTAATTATTTTCGATTTCAATAAGATTAATATATGATTATGAGTACCTACATCTATATGTATTTTATTTAAATAATTAATATGGAATATGTTGCCAAATGTTTTACGCATAAAAACAAACAAACCCCCTTTCATATCTAGAGATATAATCATGAATTTTAGAATTTACCGTCCCAAACCCTACCCATTGACTCATAAGTACAGGTGACAGCCCTTCGACCCTTACACGCGTGCACTCTATTTAAGTACGTTACGGGCGACTTTGGAACGAAAATTTAAAGGTTTACGCGCCGTTGACTCGTACTATCAGTACTTACCTGCTATATCTTACTTACCTCATTTATTTTTCAGCTATCCTTCCCTTCGAGACTTTCCAGCCGATACACACAAAGAATGGGAGTCAGCTTCTCATCGATGGCTACTCATTTTATCTCTCCAGGACGTACAAGAAGACCTCAGAATGGCGTTGTACGAACACAGTTTGCACCGCCAGGCTCACCTTGACTCGCAATGGTGCGTTTAAGCGTACCATGCTGGCTCATATGCATAAGCCCACTTTTTGAAAATAAAAATGAATAAAATGGAAATTGCCTTTATTTGCCAATAAACTTACATTGTTCATTTAAAAACTAGTAATTGAACAGATTTGAGTTTAATTGATTTTATTATAAATTGTCATTTCAACTACAAAATATTAAACTTAATTAATTGGCTGCCCATTTCTGAGCGAAGGACTCCCCTAGATATTTCCATTCTACTCTTTGTGAAGTTTTTCTTGGACATGTAGATCCTGCTTCTTTTGAAACAGATTTGAGTTAAATTGATTTTATTATAAATTGTCATTTCAACTACAAAATATTAAACTTAATTAATTGGCTGCCCATTTCTGAGCGAAGGACTCCCCTAGATATTTCCATTCTACTCTTTGTGAAGTTTTTCTTGGACATGTAGATCCTGCTTCTTTTTCTATATCGTCAGACAATCTCCTGTGAGGTCTTCTTTCCATCTTTTGGATACCATTCGGTTGTACGTTTTGTACATCAGTCATCTTTCGTCCTCATTATGTGACCTGACCAACGCCATTTTTGTTTTTGATTCTACTAACCTCATTTATTTTTCCTTTCAGCTAACCTTCCCTTCGAGTCTTTCAAGCCGATACATACAAAGAACGGGAGACAGCTTCTCATCGATGGCTACTCATTTTATCTCTCCAGGAAGTACAAGAAGACTTCAGCCTGGCGTTGTACGAACAAAGTTTGCACCGCCAGGCTCACCTTGACTCGTACTGGTGCGGTTAAGCGCACCATGCTGGCCCATATGCATGAGCCCCCCATTTACGTCATCAAGAATGGAATTCATTATAAGTATCGAATTTAGAGTTACTTGCACCGTCTCGTAAATCGAGACTGAAAATGATTTTTTAAACCGGATTCTCGTTACAAAAATCCGTGAGGAATTCCACTAAATCTAGATCTACGCCCTAGTCAAAGATGCATCAGAATCATAATTCTGAATCATCATGAAACATTTTCGCTCCAGTGAGGAATTGACTTAACCTCTGGTTTACGGTATCAGTGATATTCCAATTGAGCTGTCAAACAGTATGTTTATGCAAAATTTCTAATATTTTTGGTAGTTTTCTAGCCGGACTTATAGCCAGATAACTCACTCGAGCAAAAATGTTCAATTTAATCCATGTTAGTACGTAGGTATCTCTATCACAGGGAATTAGTGTAAGCACTCTCTACACTACCTCATCTTAAGATATATTGCAGTTTCATTTAAATATGTCATATACTTATGTCGTTTTTAAATGAAAAAAAAAACTTAAATGTTTGTAATTAAGTGTACAGTTACGTACATCTCACACTAAGACTATGACAGCATTTCAGCTGAAAAAACAGGCAATTTGAAAATATTCGCTACCATGATGTCACTTGCTAAGTGACTTACCTATCATAATGTTAAGTGAAAGTGAAAACTATTTTAAATTATCGTTTTGTCGTTGTTTTGTTCGTGCCGTTCATATTATAAGTTTAAGTGTTTTAAATAGCCCAGTTTTTTTTGTTGGTATCTGGCACTTTTTTTGGTTTTGTTCACCGTAAGTAAAAACCGTTCCAAGAAATAAATATTGGACTTTTTTCTAAATAATGCAATTTTAAGTATCGCGCTCGTGTGTCGTAACTTTTAAACTTTCGGTTGTTTTTTACAGGTTGTTTGGTGAAATCTCGTTCAGGGAAGGACTTGTTTCTTTACAAGGACTACACATACTATCGCAAGAAGGGAAGAAAGAAGTCTAACAACTCGACTTGGTACTGCTCTACGCATAATAACTCTGGTTGCAACGCGAGGTTGACATTGAACGGGAAGAATGAAGTGGTGGTTGCCAACCACATCAACCATTTCCATCTGCCACACAATTATCTTGTAAAGTCTCTGCCTTAAAAAATATTATAAGTCTTAAAAATCCTTTGGGACAGGACTTGAACCTGCAACCTCTGGCATACCGTGGCGTCGCTCTACCAATTGGGCTACCGAGGAGGTAACTGCCGATGCGAGATTTTCAACCTGGTATGAGAAGTAGGCATTATCTCCACCTAGGAATAAAAACCAAGAGAAGTCTCTCTATTTTTGTAGACGGGCCTTTGATGTTTTGAAATAAATTATGTGGATTCACTAATTTCAAAATCAGGCTAGTTTTGGTAGCTTTGTTTCACAAAAATTATAAGTAATAAATTGCTGCATCGAGACAACAAATAATACTATTAGGTATTATACTACTGTTATTTAAATTGTATTTTAGGTAGACTTTTTTCCCCTAATTTCGCCATATTAACATACAATTCATACCCCATTATGCAAGTAAGTCAAAAATATTATAAAATACGGTACATGTCTTTAATTGCAACGCATAAAGGGCTATTTAGCGATAATATTGTATTATGTTTTCTTAATATTACTTTATATTACAGCAATATTTTACCGCAAGATTAATATTGTCGCAATATTTTATGATGTTTTCTTAATATTAATTTAATGTGTAGATAAATTACCGTGACAGCACAATTTTAGAACTAAAATTGTTGAACTTAAATTGATTTGTATTTGTTTTTAAATAGCAAGTAAAATACGTTCGTGCCACCGAACTACCTGATCGAAGACACTTAAAATTGTTTCATACAAAAAAATATCGTAATAAAATAAAATAACGACGCTACTTAACTTTCAGGAAAATTCGTTAAAGCGAGAACCGGGACCACTTTGTTTCTGTATCGTAAATACACATATTACTGCAAAAAGCGAAAATATAAAAACGTCACTCTCGACAATATGTGGTACTGCTCTACACATCACACTAAAGGCTGCAATGCACGGGTCTCCTTCGGTGATCACAATGTTGAGCCAAATGTGATTGGTGATCACAAGCACCCACCAAACAATTTTGTCTTACATCATGACGTCTATATCAAAGTTTGATGTTCATCTCTTGTCTCGTCTCATCTAATGTCAGTTCGTGTAATATGGAACTAATTTATATTTAATGGATTGGGAAGGAACTTCTCAACCAACATGTTGGTACTATTAAATTTGATTAATTTAGTATATTTTTCTTTCTATTTCCCGTTATTATTATTAGTTTATGTTTTTCGTTCAATAATATAAGTTTAATTTTAAATTTGTTTTGGTACACACGACAGCACGTAGACGCTTACACGCTAGCACTCTACTCGGTTACGTTACGGGCGACTTTACAACAAAAGTGTACACTCAAACGTGCTGTCGTGTGTATTACTGGTTTTGTAATTTGCAACGCGAGGGAAGAAAGGCTACGTTCAATCAATGTTAGACTATTTTATATTTTTATCTTTGTCTTTGTTAAATTTACGAAAGGGTACATACATTACAATTTATTTTGGTTTTTCAGTCGCTGCAAAGCGGGAAGAAGAAACATTTATATTTTGATCGTTCCTTTTATATACCATGTCAATGACCTAAAAATCATGCGTATGTAGAAAAGTTAAGGTGATATTGCGTATTTAAGCTAGATGTCCATTAGCGGCGGATCGGGCCGTGTCGGGCTGGGGCGGGCCGCAAAATAAAAATTTATATGAAACAGCGTTCACTATAGGCGGACTATTGCGCTGCGGCCCGCCCCACCCCGATCCGCCGCTTTTGGACGCTGTTTCGTATAAATAAAGGCAGGCGGATTTTTGCGTTGCGATGCGCGCCGGCCCAATCCGCCTAGTGAACGCCAGCCTTTAACAATATTCTTTACTAAGGACACCCTTTACAGTTACAGAGTTGCTGGTGGTGAAGTCGCGATACAGCGGGAAGCATCTTGTTATGCACAACGACTACACTTACTACTGCAAGCGCCAGTGCAAGGTGGCCAAGCACTTCGTATGGCATTGCTCCACCCACAACTATAAGGGCTGCAACGCGAAGCTGAAACTCGACGAAAACTTTGGCCTGCTACAGTTGAAGAACGTCCATACGCATCCGCCGGCGAAGTACCTGATCCATGACGGACAGTACATCAAGGCTTAATTTTATGAAGATCCGTAACCCATTTGATAAAACTACAGTTCATAGTTTTTAATGACCGTATGCTAAAACAATGTCCCGTGCACTACAGCGTCCGAGTGGTCCTTCCATCCATCTTATGTGGGTGAAGGTGCCACTGGATGCTGTATAAATAATCTCATTACGTAAATGCAAAAGCCTCAGTTCGATGTACACTGCGTAGTCGGTTAGAATGTTAACCTTCTTCGCGTCAATGGTTGATGCCTAATCGGCTACGCAATCTACATCGAATTGTAGTAAATTGTAGTTTTATGAAATGGCTCACTGTAGTGTGGGCGGGTCCAGACGCTATTGGATTCTCCTTGCGGGTTCCGAGTCCATTACGTTTCAGGTTTCAGCCCGGGGACCAAGTTACGATACGTATCAACGCTCACCTTCACTGCCCGGGCTGCTTTTTCAGTACAGCCATATTTTGGAAAAATCCTGTCAGTGCCTCGAGAAGTCGTGTAATAAAACATGTGCCTAATGTAAATTTTGCGGCCGTCGGTTGTGATGCAAAAAAAGGGCGTCTTTAGTGCCGTCAACATTGCTCGAGTTCCATTTTGTAATACATTGACACGTTACACGCGTCTGGACCCGCCTTAAACGAAAAAAGGTCATGGCTGCCACGAAACAATCATACAATGACTTTTCTTTTAAGTGACAACCATGGCTTTTTCCTTCTTTTGTACAGTTGAACTGTTGTTTTGTTTTGAACTGTACAATGGTAAAGTGATAGAAATATGTACCGTACACACGATAGCACGTCAGAGTGTACACTTTGGTTGTAAAGTCGCCCGTAAGGTAACCGAGTAGAGTGCTAGCGTGTAAGGGTCGACGTGCCGTCGTCGTGTGTACAGTTCGTAGACGGCTGCATAAGTGCATACACTATACACGTAACTCAACTCTACGCTCTTGGTAGAGCTGTGTAGTTGTGACTTCCCTATGCGCTCGTTTTCTTTCTTATGTCTTAATAATTATAAATAACACACATTTGCAGTTTCGTTGCAGGTCTACTTGTACCTTTAGACATCACGCAAAAGCTTTGACTACTTATGCCAAACTACACCAAAAGCAGTCAAACCTTTTGTGTTTCATTCATCCCAAATAACTAATACCTACTTTATTACCTACTGTTAATCAAATAGATTATTATCTTATTTAGCTCAAAGTTTCAAATCGATTATGTTATGCTATTGTAGAGTTTGTAGATATAAGTATTTTAACTTGACCTTTTTTGACATTTTTATTTTTATTAGAATTTCTTGCTCCTTAATAAGTGATTTTTCAAAGTTACACAAGTTATTTAAAAAGTAGACGTAAAGAAGTAAAGATTGAACATAAATTACTCGAAAATTAGGTTGGTACAGAAGAAATTACTTACAAACCGTAGATTGCGTAGATTGCTTACCAAGGTAAAAGTTTGACAGATCTTCCATACAACACATAACCGATTAATTAAAAATGATACGGAAACATCTGAGCTTCTCCTAAAACGTTGAACCTATCAAAAAACTACTTTCTTAGGCCAGATTATCGCGCGAATTGGGCGAACGAGCGAGGAGAAGACAAGAAATGGACATCGCGCGAATTTCAATTATGAAACCCTTTTTTTTTTAAATTTATTTTCTTAGAATATTAACAAAACATGACACCCCTAAACCGCATGGTTTGTATGGGAGTTGCACATTCCACCTTAACGTCTATAGATAAACTTAGCTTACAATAGTAAAATATTTATTGATAGGTAGTTAGTTTTCGCAGTGATTCATCGCCAGCTCGATCGGGCCCGAGCTCGCATAAAACCAGTTCTTTTGTTGCGACCTATGCGACATCATAGTCCATAATAGACCATAGACCACATTTTCTACACCAATAAACCTACTTTACCCCCAACGGTTCCAGGGTACAGCCTGCTGCAGCTGCGGAGCGGCGGCTACCAGCTCGTGATGGGAGAGTACACGTACTCCAGCAATAACAAAGACTTCAGCCGACGGAGCACCTGGTACTGCTCCCGCAGAACCCGCGGCAAGTGCAACGTCTCCGTGCGCATGCTGGCGGGCGAAGTGGTGGCAGTCATCGGCGAACATAACCACTCCTGAAGGGAAGTCACCAATAAGAACCAGACTTGGCATTTATTTTGTGAGGAAGGAAGGAAGGCAGGAAGGCCCGGTTTCTGAATTGAGAATTTTACTAAGTAAATAATTAGGTATCGTTCTGTCACGTTCTTTTGTGAGAAATCTGTAGGGACAGAACGATAGCGAATTTTACAATTCAGAAAACGTCAATGTGTAAGCTTTGATGCAAATAGTCAATTGTTAAGTTTAAGCAAGGCTAAACCAGCAAGAGCCAATCTGCAATACGCAAGTGAACAAAACAAATTAGGTAATTATTCGCCAAATACCTCTAGCAAAATTGCATAATATGTTTATTTCGCTCTTTCTTCGACCTGTTTCGAATACAATAATGTTTAAATATCGCGAATCATTAAAAGTAAGATATTTATTTCTCAAAAAGAATACATAAATTCACTTACTTGAGAAACAATAGTTAAAATAAAGAAAAACTAATAACTAGTTAAGTAGGTAACAATACAATATTGACAGACAAATTATCGAGAATAAAATAATAATAATAGAGGATAACCTTAAAAAAAACTGTACAATCCAGTTATTGTTTTGTAAGGCTGTGTTTACATATATGATATTAGGTAGGCAAAATTGTTGAGATTTTTTATTTGTTTTTGAGTCCTTTCTGATGTGGTTTCTAAGTAGTTTTTTTTATTTTCTGCGATAAACTATTATCATCTGCAGTCTGCCTGTTGTGATACATGATGATCTCGACAGCTTTTGATGTTACACGGGAAGTTTTGCTTAGTCAATGTTAGATAATGAGGAGGTCTTTCAAATGGTGAATCTAGTCATACAATTATCTTATAAGGTTTAGCAAATATAATTAATAAATGATTGGCCTATACTACTCGTAAATAAATATCTTCAATGTACTTAACTATCATGACATGTGCTGGACGAATTTTCAGAGGAAGAAAAAAAATGTTTTTAGATCAATCTTTTCAATTATTGAGAGCTGTTTTTGATTTTTTTTATCAACTTAAAATAAAAAGAATGCTAAGTTCTAACGCACCATTAAGTTGATGATTAGATTTGGAACTAAACTCCTAAATTCCTTTTGGTAAACTTACCTAAGATTTTCGAAGTCCTTTTAAACATTAATGCTGTTTTAGTGTGAAAAAGTGACGAACCGTCACAAACTTTCGCATTTATAATACAAAATGTTTTTTTTTTTTTTACAATTTGCACGTCTTATGGTTTCAGAATACAGAATAATGCGGCTTCAAAGTGGGGGCTACCTCCTTATTATAGGAAGTCACACTTTCTCAAATACCAGAAGTAAACATCAAACATCAGAAAACCTCAGACTACGCAGCACATGGTATTGTTCACGACGCTCTAGGGGTAAATGTGAAGTCTCCGTGCTCATGAAAGAAGGTCGCATTGTCTCAATCTTTGGTAAACACAATCATTCCTAATGGATCGTGATTTAACGAGAAGAGGTTGAGAGGTCTTAAATCAGACGTCGAAAAATTGCGTTATTCACATCGTAAAGGCCAATACGATAGATAAATAACTCTTTATTTTACACCAAAGGGGGAAAAGGCCAATAGCCAACAGTGGCTAAATGATCGATGATGATTTATGACTTTTTGTAAAATATATGACCTGGAAGGTCGAAGAAATCCTGAACGAAAAAAGAGAAATGTATCGGCCCATTGTTTCGTGTGGCAGCTTTGAAGGACTAGCCAAACTTTTTATTTTGTTAGTCAATAATATTGCTCCGTTGAACCTGTGAATCTAGTCATAAAATAAATTATGATTATTATGTACAATCAAGTACAATCAGGACTCCATCGTTCGTTTCTGACTTCCCATGAAATACTTTTTGTCTTTTAAGATGACATTATCACTACATAATATAATCAAGGTATGCCCATTGCACAACTGTAAATTTCAGACATTTCAGCCTATTTTATACCTACACCTAAAGGCGGTGTGCTATTGTACGTGGGAGGATACACCTATCAAATCGTAAAGAAGGCCAAAAGCGTAAGGCAGAAGTGGTACTGCTACACGCATAAGAACAACGGGTGTCGTGCAGTGGCCGTGACCGTTGATAAAAACATCATCAGTGAAGATTGCCATGACCACGAGCCGCGATTAAACTATATTGTGAAAAGTTTTTTTGGCTATGAGTAACTGAAGAGTGTCCGTTCGAAAGGGACTATACGCCATTTAAAAAAAAAACATTTTTTTTTCGGGAATCATGCTTATTATTTTGAATTACAGGTTGCCTCTAAAGATGAACGAGCAAAATGGCCTGTAACTGCACGTATTTTTGTGTCAAAGATGGACTGTGAAGTCTGTTCAAAAAGGACTAGACTAATTTGTGTGTCCATCTAACGTTCATTTCGTGCACTGTGTTTTTCTTGACGATAGATTTTGTTACCGAAATACAAATTTCCTGAAGAAGATGAACGTTGAAGCTTAGAAGAAAAGGGACTATTTTCAAAACTGTCTGATTAAAAGGGACTATTTATTCAGTGCCTGAACAAAGAAGTCTATATCAAATTTATAACGAAAATAAAATAAAAAGAAACCTTATTGTTGAAAACTACTGTTAAATATTAGTTGTACTATATTCTTCAGGACTAAGCTATTTTATTGAGAAAAAAATAAACACAGGCAAATTTTTTTCTGTTTTCCCAAAAAAATACTTATGGTGACTTTAGTCCCTTTTGAACAGACACTCCTCAACTATCATCACTGCTGAATAATGACTTCTTCGTGCTCAACCCGCCTCTCACAGTAACTGTGCCAGACGCAACCACTAATTTCCATTATCCAATTTAAATGCCACTTTGGCATTGTGGCATTAACAATATTTTGTATACGGTACCGAAGCTTTATTTTATAGTTTTTTTCTTGTTAAATAAGTTTATTATTTATTAACATGTAAATGATTCCCCTCAGTAATGTTTCAGCTTACATGAGAACTGTACAGTCACGAGCATGAATATGTAAACTTAACATATACATTTAAAAATGTATGATGGGTTTGCGTGGTTTCGTTTGGTTATCAATATAGTAATGCTCTACAAGTCTACTGTACACAATAAAATATTTTTAAATAAAAACTTTACATTATTTATCGTTTCAGCATGCTTCATGATTTCACAAAACGGCAAGGTAGTGCTGTTTATTGACGGATACACGTATTATGTGAAGAGGAAATCGCTAAGCAATCGACAGAAGTGGTACTGCTCGTCTTTCGGTTGCGACTGCGTGGCGCTCACTATCTGCAATAGGATTGCTTCGTACGCCGGCACGCACGCCCATGGCCCGAGAACGGAAAAAGATATAAACAAAAGATATAAACCTGTACCACCGGAGTACTCCCCTTAGGCCCGTAAGATCAATCACAGCTTAAGCCTTTGATTTACTAAACTATAGAGCAAGTTTAACCATAAGCTTAACCTCGACCGGTAAGATCAAAGCAAATTAGCCAAAGATTACGTAAATTCCCTCGACGGATGGCAAAATTTTATCAAAAAATTCAAACCATTCCCTCTTTTCTCCCATAGTGGCAACACTGAAAAAAAAATATCGTGAACCGCGAAAACTCTCTTGTCACTTTGAAGTTTTCATTTAAAGATGGAGTTTATACAGCGGAGCGAGATAGCTAAATACAGGTGATCAACAAGAGTGACAAAGTAAGACTATTGTTGGTGTATTTTGCGTCAGTCTCTTGTCATTTACTTCAAAAGCTGTGAGATTTCCCAGTCGGCTGATACGACAACCGCCATTTTTAAACCACCGTTACAGTTTAACCGGCCGATGTCGGCCGGTTAAGTTAAACTCGAGTTTATCTGCAAATAGGTGTAAAACCTGCATTGATCTTACGAAATAATCTCCCGGTAAGGCTTAAACTCGCTTTTGGAGTTTAAACTGTGATTGATCTTACGGGCCAGTCGCATTTAGTTAAATCGCCCCAACTAGGTATTTGAATTGAACAACAGCAAAAATGCTGAGGCTGAGAATAAGTTGGGTCCATAGAGTCACGAATGTGGAAGTTCTACGACGCGTCAGTTGTTCACGAGAACTCGTGTTGACCGTAAAAAAAGAAGAAGATAAACTACCTAGGACATGTGCTTCGCCACGACACAGGTACCGACTTCTTCAAGTGATCGTGATGGGCAAGATTGAGGGGAAGAGGCGTGCTGGTAGAAGAAGAAAGTCGTGGCTCAGAAACATCAAGGAATGGACGGAGATAGCCAGCGTCGAACATCTATTTCGCTTAGCAAAGAACAGAAAAGAATATGAAGAGCTGACGGCCAACCTCCATTAGTGGAGAGGCACGCCAAGAAGAAGAACAGAAAAAATTGTTTTCTATCTACCTACCAATAGTTTTTCTCTCAGAATGTCATTAATAATTTACTGTACCAAATACAAATAAATACTTAGATCCCTAGTTAAAATAGGATCTAACGGTTTAATTTTTTTATCATTGGTAATTCATAATGGCACAAAAATAGAAGCGTTAACTTAAACATTTTTATAATAAAGACCTAAGCGAAAATAATCTTGATTTTTTTTATTCTTCTAAAGCCCGTGATAGAGTTACGTAAATACAACTTTACTATCGATGAGGCAATTTTTGAGAAGCAATTTATCTCTATGTATATTATTTATAATAATATCATTCAATTTCCATACAATTTTTAAATGCATATTTCTCTACTCTGTCTCTCGGTATGAATACACCGAAAGTAGAGAAAAATATATGTTTTATGAAATAATTTTTATTCACTTTGAATTTGAATGAACTCCAAAATGTGTTACCGTGGTAAACATACTGGCATGTTTAATTTATTGTTATGAAACGAAAATATTTTTGTTCTTATTCGTGCTTAAGATTCGATAAGGTATTTGAAGGGCAGGTAAGGTAATTTTTACACCTAGAAATAATAAATGTTTTGCTTCGACGCTTCTGCAAAGCCGCTGTCAAAAATGGTAAGTTTATTATTTTATAGAGAACTAACTTATATATTTTTTTGTTTTAGTTAACTTCATACCGATAGTAAGGGGAAAAAGAATTTTGTATCTAAGAGGTCATACCTATATCATTAATAAAATAACATAATAATGTTATATACCTACTTCAAAATTATTATAATTACTGAATTTTCATTTTCATAATTATGTAATTTATCCGTAACATTGCAACAACATCGCATCACTGACGCATGCTGACTACCTTTTAAAGTATATACTTTGTTTTTTAATTCTTATTGTCTTACATGAATAAAACTGTACCTTAAAAATAATGTACCTATCGCAGCGAACTGGATAACATGGAACAACTTCTTCAAGAAAAAAACATCCTCTAACACGGCACACGCATCTACGCGCGCAGGTTGCGTTGTCAAAAATATTTTAAACCAATAAGAAAATAGGAAACTCCTTGATTGGTTAATTGTTTACGCGCCTTTGATGTCATTGGGCTTTTCACAGTGACAGCGTCATGCCATGCTGCAGAGGTCAAAAGCTTTGCACAGATTATATTTGATAATCTGTCATCGTGAACTGTAAAAGTTTCTATATATATAAACAGAAAATCTGTATGTTTGTCTGTGGTTATACATATAGGTACCTAATATTGTCTAATGTTTATTTGATTGTTAATATCACAAGTGGGCAAGACACCTGGCGAGACGTACCGATGGCAGATGGACAAAGTTCATTGCGGAATGGCGACCCCAAGGGGATGAGATCGGTTGGCAGACCACCAGCCAGATGGTCCGACGACATAGCCCAACTCTTTAGACTTTACACTCGGAAAACCGTGGTTGCGCCTGGCACAGGAGCGTGAGTTGGCGTAAGCATGAAGAGGCCTTTACTCAGCAGTGGGTGTTAAAGGGCTGATGATGATAATGATATAACAAAAAAGAAAGTCTGCTCTGAATCCAATGCTGTTCATTCCGTTCCAGACGGACTGCTTCTACCCATCGCCGTTTTCGTGCAGGATCTTTAGGAAGTCTAAGATAGTAAAAATCGAACAATACAACATTATCTCCGAAAAAAAAAGAAATGGCGGCAAGCAAAGCCGAGGGTAAAAGTTTTATAGTTCCGTTTTATGAGTCCAAGATAATAACATACTAAGACGGCGAAGACCTCAAGCAAAGCCACGGGAAGAAGTTAGTTTCATATTTTTATTTGGGTTTATTAAAAGTTGTGAATAAAAACGCTAAAAGACATTACTTCCGTATGGTAACCGATACCCACTGCTTTGTGGTGCACATCAGCACGGCTTTTGCATCATTTTACGGCACATGAAGTCATTTTCTATAGTTTATTATTCACGACAAAATTTGACAGAATTGACGTTTTCTCGGTCATGTCTGTCGAACTACTAAATCGTGAGAGGAACCATTTTGTAGGCTCCGCCCACAGAGGAACCATTTTCGTTAGGTCATTTCTCAGGGCTAATGCGGTCTCTATGTTATCTTCCGCTCGCTGACCTATCGTTATTTTGACTATCTCATTTAATTATTTATTTAATAATGATAGATAATTGCTAGAAAGATTGCTGCTATTACTTGTAGCACAAATAATTTGACGAACACTGGATAATTTCATTGTTTCCTATGATTAACATAACATTTTTTAGATTAACTATATTATGCTTGTTTTTTTTTTATTCTTCAATCTCTCATCTCTTTGGCAAATCTAGTGGCCAGAATGAAATTGCTACTTTGGTTTTCTGAGGTCTAGATTAACTAATATGACATGATGGTATAACTACAGGGTGCAATCGAATTCGATAGCGGAACTTTAAGTAGCCAATTCTAAGGCACAATTTACTTCGATATCGTGTGTTTGAGATTTCAGATAAGATTATCCCAGCTACTGCAGCATTCGAGTCGTCACTTCAACCCACCCATCGTAAGTGCAGTACTGGACGTTAATTTAAATATAACCAAGATGTAAAGGTATTTTTAATTGATGTCAGACCTAACTTGCGATTAATATGAAGTATATTTTCTTACAGTCTATGCAAGTGGCTCCACCACCGATAAGGTTGTAGGCATTCCCAGACTACTGCAAATACCTCGTAGCTTCTTCATTCGTTCAACAAAAGGGTGTAACGATATATTGTTAATGGACGGGTGGCATTACAATAAACATAATCAAAACAAAAATGGCTCTTCTACCTGGACCTGTAGGCAAAGGAAATTTTGTAACGGACTGATCGCTATTGATTCAAACAATACTATTCAACGTGAGGTGGGACATCACGAGACGTGCAAACCAGATCATATAGCCAATGTAATTAAAAAAGAAAAGGCTGTGTGGAAATATGAAGCCCGACAGGGCATTAAGCCTATTAAACAAATATACGAAGAGGGCGTTGCTCGACTTACATTGAGTGGTATAAATGAAGAATGTATACCTGAACTCTCTAACGTAAGAAATAGTCTTTATAGAGCATACAAAAAAGGCAAAAGTAGAGTGCTAAAAAATAACTGAAATATTTTATATTGGTTGCAGATTTAAGTAATTTAAAAAAGATTTTACTATAACCTATGGCAGAAATAATTTAAGTAACACTGTAATTGTAATGTGACTATGATAAATGAAAACTTTTGAGATTGATTATTATTTTGTTTTCTCTCATCACTTTATCAAATTTTCTAAAGTTGGTTGCGTGGAAAAAAATACAAATTACTTTGTATTTTCTGAGGCCTAGATTGATGGTATAAATATATGCTTGGCAAATCTACTCTTCATCTATGCAGGGTTGCCTGGAAAAAAATACAACATTGTATTTTCTGAGGTCTAGATTGACCAAGGTAAGAGGATGGTGCAGATAAATGCTTGGCAAATCTACTCTCCATCTAAAGATATCCCAGGGGGGTAATTCTCAGGCACAATTTTCTTCCACATAGTGTGTTCGAGATTCTCGAAAATTTGCTCCCATACGTCGTGACTCTGGGTGTAGGGACCACTAGTCGCTGTTTAAATCTAACAAAGATGTAAAGGTCTTTTTAATTGATGTCATACCAACTCACGATTGATATGAAGTATATTTTGTTACAGTCTATGCCAGTGGCTCTACCACAGAAATGGTTGTAGGCTTTACCAAACTAGTGCAAATACCACATAGCTCCTTCATTCGTTCAGCGAAAGGGTCTAACAATATACTGTTAATGGACGGTTGGCATTACAATAAACACAATCAAAACAAAAATGGCTCTTCTAGCTGGACCTGTAGGAGAAGGAATTTTTGTAAAGGTCTGATCGCTATTGATTCAAACAATACAATTCAACGTGAAGTGGCACATCATAAAACTTGCAAACCAGATCATATAGCCAATGTAATTAAAAAGGAAAAGGCTGTGTGGAAATATGAAGCCCAGCAGGGCATTAAGCCGATTAAACAAATATACCAAGAGGGTGTTGCTCGAGTCACATTGAGTGGTATAAATGAAGAATTTATACCTGAATTCTCTAACGTAAAAGACAGTCTTTATAGAGCATACAAGGAAGGCAAAAGGAGAAAGCTACAAAATAACTGAGATATCTTTAAAATGTTTCCAGATTTAAGTTATTTGAAAATGATTTCTGCTATAAAACTATGTAATTATGATTATGATGTGACTATGATAAAAATAATACATTTGAGATTGACTATATTTTGTTTTGATTATATTGTTCAATCTCTCATATCTTCAACAAATTTTCTGCAGGGCGTCCCACGGCTTTGCCACATGGAGGGATAGTACCTTGAATATTGTAGATGGAACATTTTACTGAAAGAAGACATTATTTGAATTTAAAAAAAAATCAAACCGCATTCATAGATATTTAAATAATTACATGGTTGAACCGGGAATCAAACCCGTTACATGAGAAAAATAATTACCCTGTACCTTTATCATACCGATCGAAAGGTTTCATCATAAGGATTATTCTTTTCTCAATAACATAGTGTCAGAAATAAAAGGTAGATCATGAATTTTAACATTTACCTTGTTGTATGCAACCAATCGTGCGGTATCCTGAGCCGAAAGACGCGTAAAATTTTGTCATCGCAATGCGGCTGGCTGATTATAAAGAAATAATTAAAAAATGTGTTCCATTTTCAAAATTATTCTTTTGTTATTGTGATTTTCATTGATAAATTGATTAATTTTGTATTGAAAATGTTAAAATTCATGGTCTTCCTTTTATTTCCGACACTACGTTATTTAGCAAAAAAATATCCTTATGATGAAGCCTTTCGATCGGTATGATAAAACTACAAGATTATTATTTTTTCATGTAACAGGTTCGATTCCCGGTTCAACTATGTAATTATTTAGATACCTATGAATGCAGTTTAAATTGTTTTTTAAATTCAAATAATGTCTTTTTCAGTAAAATGTTCCATCTACAATATTCAAGGTACTTTCCCTCCATGTGGCAAAGCCGTGGGACGCCCTGTATAGTGGGTTGCCTGGAAAAAATACAAATTAAACTCTAATTTTTAATTCGAGTCCACGGAATGACAGTTGCTAGTATGCAACTGTCAGATAAATCCTTTGTAGCAACTGTCATTCCGTGGACTCGAATTAAAAATTAGATTTTAGTTTGTATTTTTTGAGGTCTAGATAGATGGTATATGCTTGTCAAATCTAATCTCCATCTATCTAGGGTTGCCTGAAAAAATTACCACCTTGAATTTTCTGAGGTCTAGATTGACCAAGGTAAGAGGATGGTGTAGAAAAATGCTTGGCAAATCTACTGTCCATCTAAAGATATCCCAGGGGGGCTATTCTCAGGCACAATTTTCCTCCACATCGTGTGTTCGAGATTCTCGAAAATTAGCTCCCATACGTCGTGACTCTGGGTGTAGGGACCACTAGTCGCTGTTTTAATCTAACAAAGATGTAAAGGTCTTTTTAATTGATGTCATATCAACTCACGTTTAATATGAAGTATATTTTGTTACAGTCTATGCCAGTGGCTCTACCACAGAAATGGTTGTAGGCATTACCAAACCAGTGCAAATACCACGTAGCTCCTTCATTCGTTCAGCGAAAGGGTCTAACAATATATTGTTAATGGACGGGTGGCATTACAATAAACACACTCAAAACCAAAATGGCTCTTCTATCTGGACCTGTAGGCGAAGGAATTTTTGTAAAGGTCTGATCGCTATTGATTCAAACAATACAATTCAACGTGAGGTGGCACATCATAAAACTTGCAAACCAGATCATATAGCCAATGTAATTAAAAAAGAAAAGGCTGTGTGGAAATATGAAGCCCAGCAGGGCATTAAGCCGATTAAACAAATATACCAAGAGGGTGTTGCTCGACTCACATTGAGTGGTATAAATGAAAAATGTATACCTGAATTCTCTACCGTAAAAGACAGTCTTTATAGAGCATACAAGGAAGGCAAAAGGAGAGTGCTACAAAGTAACTGAAATATCTTTCAATTGGTTGCAGATTAAAGTTATTTGAAAATGATTTCTGCTATTACACTGTGTAATTATGATTATGATGTGACTATGATAAAAAAATACTTTTTAGATTGACTATATTTTGTTTTGATTTTATTGTTCAATCTCTCATCTCTTCAACAAATTTTCTATAGCGGGTTACCTGGAAAAAATACAAATTACTTTGTATTTTCTGAGGTCTAGATAGATGGTATATGCTTGGCAAATCTACTCTCCATCTATCTAGGGTTGCCTGAAAAACATTACAACCTTGTATTTTCTGAGGTCTAGATGGACCAAGGTAAGAGGATGGTGTACAAAAATGCTTGGCAAATATACTCTCCATCTAAAGATATCGCAGGGGGGCAATTCTCAAAGGGACCACTTGACTGGACGCTGTTTAAATATAATATAGATGTAAAGGTATTTTTAATTGATGTCAGACCTAACTCACGATACTATGAAGTATATTTTGTTACAGTCTATGCTACTAGTGGCTTTACCACAGTTTGCAGTGAAATTATAAAGATTTTTTTCTCTCTTGCCATCCATACTAATTTAATCTTTTTTACAGACAGCAGAATTGGATCTATCGATGATAGTGTCAGTGTCTCCAGTGAAGATAGTGTTGACCGCCTATCTGTAGACCATAAAATAGAACGGATACCACATAATTTCTTCATTACTTCAGACAGAGGGCAGAATATTTTGCTTAAACATGGATGGCAGTATCATAGACATAAGGAATATAAAAACGGCTCTGTTCGCTGGGTTTGTGCGCAAAAAAAACAGAGCGGTTGTGGCGGAACCATTACTATTGACTCTGATCTAATCGTTCTACGTGAGACAGCACATGACGATGCCTGCAAACCAGATCCTACAGCCAATGAAATAAAGAAAGAGAGGGCTTTGTGGAAAGCTGAAGCCCAACAGGGCATTAAGCCAATTAGACAGATATACCTAGAGGGGGTTGATCGACTTATTGCAATTGGCATAAATGAAGAATGTATACCTGAACTATCTAAGATAAAGACAAGTCTCTACAAAGTTTACAAAAAAGGAAGGAATATACCTAGTGTTATAAAATAACTTAAATATGTTAATATAGCGCTACCTACGTCCGTCCACCATTAATGGCTGGATTAGTACCCAAAATCACAGTCTCCATGTCCAGTCCTCCTAAGAAGATATTTTAGCAATATTATAAATAAATATATTGCTTTCTTCTACTTTAGCATGAGGTTGGCAGAGTTTCTTACCTTATACAAAGTATAGCCTACTTTTAAAATACAAAACGTTATTAGGTACGCCCGGGGGCATATCTGATGCAAAGGATTGCCCAGTACAGGGAGGTTACCCTTGACGCTATTGCGATCAAATTGAAAAAGTTTAAAATTAATTTCTCTTTGAATTCGCATAGTAATGCTTTGATTTTAAATACTTTGTAATGTTTATACAAAGGTAATTTGCAAAATATAAAATTTTCTAAATTGCGCCATATTGCGGTCCCAGAGTGGTCTATTAATAAATTTTTGACTTTTTGTATTTGACGAAGCATTTTGTGAGTACTGGTTTATTTGTTATTTTTGCTCTAAGTTTTTTTATTTGTGATTTTTTTTCATTCTTTTGGCATTTTTAAAGTTACATAATAAAAGTTTATTCAGACATTTTGTTAATTTTTATGATTATGTATTATTGTTATCTGTTCATGTTTTTTTTCCGGATCAACAAAAATGAAATAAAACCGGCCGAAATCACATGTTTCCCAATTCCGGTTTTTCAACTTAGACCGCTACTTACTCGAATAAAAGGCCCATAAAGTGACAGTAATTCTTTTCCAAAAAACCTTAAAAGCCTCATAACTTCTAAACGTATAAAAATCGCTGAACACATATGGGGGTGATTCAACCCCTAGAGGCTCTATCTCTGGACTTCCGCTTGACACTATTTTTGTGACACCTTATATAATGTACCCCTGTACACACAACAGCAACCGAGTAGAGGGTTAACGAGTAAGGGTCGACATGCTGTCTTGTGTACGTCTGCCCTGCCCCCTTAGCACGCGGGCCGTTTGTCTACTCTCAACTGTCACCTTAGCCACTGTTAACTGTCACCTCAGTAGTATTAAGTGGCTAAGGTGACAGTTGAGAGTAGGCAAAAGGTCAGCGTGCTAAGGGGGCTGGTGAATGTGTGCCCTGGTAAGGAACTAAGTTTGCAGTGTAATTGGATAATATACTTACCTTTTTGGTGCTTTTTACTTTCTCTATGTATTGTTCTCCTTCATCTTTTTGCATTGCTTTGAGACAAAAAAAAAATAATGGTCTGTTTTGCCAAAATACGGAGTTTCCTTTTAAAATCAAGAACTAGCGATAGGCAGCATCCTCAAGTAATTATTAAGATTTTTGTGATATTTTGTATTTGGTAAAAGGTTTCACCTTTATATTTTATGGTGGTGCAGTCGACTAAGTCGGGTTTAATTTGCAGTGCTTATGAAAGTAAAAAAAAAAACTCGCATTTGAAATGAATTTGATATGTTTGTTACAGATTGCAGAAGTAGATCTATCGAAGGAAGCGTCAGTTTCTCCCGCGCAGAAAGTGTTGAACGAATCTTTGTAGATGATAAAATGGAACCGATACCACATACTTTCTTCATTACTTCAGATAGAGGGCAGAATCTCTTGCTTATGCGTGGATGGCAGTATTATAGACATAGGGAAAATAAAAATGGCGCTGTTCGCTGGGTTTGTGCGCAAAGAAAACTGAGTGGTTGTGGCGGAACCGTTACTATTGATTCAGATCTAATCGTTCTTCGTGAGACAGCACATGATGGTGCCTGTAAACCTGACCCGACAGCCAATGAAATAAAGAAAGAGAGGGCTTTGTGGAAAGCTGAAGCCCAACAGGGTATTAAGCCAATTAGACAGATATACCAAGAGGGGGTTGCCCGACTTATATCAAGTGGTATAAATGAAGATAATATACCTGAACTCTGTAGCATAAAAAACACTCTTTATAGAGCTTACCAAGAAGGAAAAAAGAGTGCTACAAACGTTGGCAAAAATGTAAAAAATATATAAAGAGGGTTAAATCCGATACCGTATTTATCATGTTCACTGGTTTATTGGAATTTATACAACGTGTTACAAAACATCCTAACTCTTTTTACAGGGTGTAATCTACTGGTCAACAAGATGTCAATTCTGTAAAAAAAGTTGAAAAAAAAACATTTTTATTTTATAACCTCAAAATAGTTTTTTTTAAATAACTTTTTTGTTTTTGGTATTAGCTCAAATTTAAAAATATGTATATATGTATACGTGCATTTGCATAGGTTTCAGTTGTTAAAACATTATGAAAGTCAATGAAAACAATATTTAAAAAATACCGTTCTCCCGCCACAGCGTTTACATTTTATTAATTTAAAAATCAACGGAACGTCATAGAGAAAAAAAAAATATTTTGGTTGTGATCCCTATCACCGGGTGCTATTATCCTGTAAAAAGAGTTAGCATCTTTTGTAACACCTTGTATAAAGAGGGTTAAATCCGATACCGTATTTATCATGTTCACTGGTTTATTGGAATTTATATACCTAATTGAGGGCTACTGCTCTTGGATTGGCCACTAGGGGCGCTAGTATTGCGAAAGGTCAGAAATATCACTGTTTCTATAGGCTACGAGGGTTTACTTCTAATGAGAATAATTTTGGCAATATTTTGCAATTGCCGCCATTAATTATAGCGAAAAGTTGTTGTCCTGCTACTTCAAAATTCAAAATTCAAATATTCAAAATTCAAAATTTATTTATTACTGGAAGATTTACACAGTTTATGATTAACAGTGAGCCCTGCACTAGGAAACCCTGTATCGCAGGTACTCTAATTTGGTTGACATAAAGTTTATTTGATTCTTGCTGCTCTGATTATTACTTAAATGCTAAACTAAAAATAAATATAATAAAAATTATAAATTAACTACGCTTTACACCTTAATCTAATGACCTTGATATTTAATCTAGTTACATTTTTATTACTACTATTGAGATGAGGGGGGGGGGGGGAAATATATAAATAACTTACCACAGCTTTAAAACTATTTCCCTATTTCCTCGGCAGCTTACGATAACTCGTTCACCAGATGACCGGTTCGAAATTCGTGATTCAGTTTGCTGAAGTTTAATTACCTACGGTAAAACAACAAACAATATTATTTTAAGTGTGTGGTTCTCCTCTAAACCTACACGAAAATAATGTAAATCCTCAATTGTATGACTACCTAAAACCATGTAACTTAAGTATTTTTTCCCCATTGTAAATGTTCGTAAAGGTGCCTTAGCCTGAGTAACAGCAAGCTGAGTAGCTACCACGAGTGCGAAAAAGCTGTGCCGGACGTCTGCCGGACGTCTGTCATGTATCCTAATACTATAGTAGTAAGGTTGTTTATCCAACCTAACACTTTCAGTGACAGTGACAGTAAGCACTCGTGGTAGCTGCTCTGCACACTAGACATACACTTAGAAAAAGATCTTTTTGTATTGCTCATTGTAAATTCATTTATAAATAAATATATTTTCAAATTAATCAATCACTGCTTTAAACAATTTTGTCACTGGAACTTCCGATTATTAAAAAAAAAACACAATTGTGTTTTTTTAACATCAAGGGGCTTGATCCACAGTGGCGTCAGCTAGTGTGTACTAAAACGGTAGCCCTCATTGCAAGTGATTGCTTTTTATTTTTATTTTAAGCTCTCACAGTTTTCGTCTGACTCAAAATATGTTTATTGCGACAGTATAGTATACAAATATAGGTAATTCACGGCAAATATAAAATGCATACCGATTTTATTGTATTTTTTCTCGCCATTGATACGGTTTCGTTGTTTGTTACAGACAGTATTAGTAACTCCACCGCAGTAAATGTTGCAGATCATAAAGTAGAACGGATACCACATAGTCTCTTCATTCCTTCATGTAGAGGGTCTGACGACGTTATATTGCTATTGAACGGATGGCAGTATATAAAAGATAAGGATAATCGAAATTGCTCTTTTCGCTGGGTTTGTGCGCAAAGAAAAAATAATGGTTGTGGCGGAAGCATCATTATTGACTCAGATCTATTAATTCTATGCAAGGCAGCACATGATGATATCTGCAAACCCGATCATATGACAAACGAAATAAGCAAAGAAAAGTCTTTGTGGAAAGCTGAAGCCAAACTGGGTATTAAGTCGATGAAACAGATATACGACGAGGGCGTTACTCGGCTTAGATTGCGTGGTATAAATAAAGAATTTATACCTGAATACTCTAAAGTTAGCGGAGTTCTTTATAGAGCATACAAAGGAGGAAAAAAGAGAGTGCTATAAACGACTGATATAATCTTACAATAGCGGTATCTGAGTCCACCATTGGCTGGAATAGTACAGCCTTGCTTCTGTAAGCAGACTTTTTAAAAAAGATTTGGTGCCCGAAGGAAAGAAGCAGTTAAATAATAAGTGGCCACCGTTTTTACTGTACAATACGTATGTAATTATCGTAGGCACTTCGATGAATTCAGCTTACCATTGCATTGCACCTAAAACTGCTCTTGCTGCTATAGATATTATGGCATAAGGCCGCCTACCAAGAATTTTTTATATTCTATACAACTCGCTCGCAGAATTACGTGTACTTGTAAAATATTTGTAAAGTGCTGAGTTGGTTGATGGTGGGTATATCCCAAACAACATTAAACACAAACTTTATAGGGGGTGAAAGGTTAAACTACAAAATATTATGTTGATACTACATTTTGTAGAGTTATTGCATTTTACCTTGAAGAAACCACTTTCCTACTCATATACAAATGAAGGTGTATTTTTTTAATAATTTTCCGTTATTATTGATTATTAGTTGAATCACCATTAATCATTCATAAACATTGTTTGTTACAGCTGTTTATGGCAATGGCTCCAACGCAGAACGAGTTGTAGGCTTCCCCGTAGATCATAAACCAGTGCGGATACCCCATAGTTTCTTCCTTCCCTCGAAAAGAGGGCCTCATAATATATTGCTCATAAATGGACGGCAGTATAATAAATATAGGGAAAATACAGGTGGTTCTTCATATTGGCTCTGTAGGAGAACGAGTAAAAAAAGGACTTGTAAGGGAAGCATCACTATTGACTCAGATTTAAATGTCCTACGTGAGGTAGAACATACTTGCAAACCAAATCCCATAGCTAATGAAATTTTAAAAGAAAGGGCCCTTTGGAAACATGAAGCCCAGCAGGGAACTAAGTCAGTTAGACAAATATACGAAGAAGGGGTTGCTCGACTTAAATCAAGTGGTATCGTGGGAATTAGAGATTTTATTCCCGACTTTGATGGTGTGAAATCCTGTCTTCATAGACAAAAAAAGATAATTTAAAAATATATGATCTATATCTTTCCTTGTTTTTTAATTTGTTGTTATTTAATATATTATTATCTTAAATAATAAAGTAGTTTCATTATTTAGGTAGCCACTTTAAATAAAAATATTTGGTTACAGCCTCTGGAAGTATTTCCACCGCAGAAACAGTAACAAGCTTCCCGATTGACAACAAAGCAGTGCGGATACCACATAGTTGCTTCATTCCTTCAAAGCGAGGGCGTGACCTATTGCTGATGAATGGATGGCAGTATCATAAACTTCATAAACGAAACAAAAATGGATCTACCCGTTGGGGTTGTTCGCGCAACGTGAAAAACGGAAAGTGGAATTGTAGCGGAACCATTACTATTGACTCAGATCTAATCGTTCTACGCGAGGTGGCCCACGATGATATCTGTAAACCGAATCATATAGCTAATGAAATTTTAAAAGAAAAGGCCATTTGGAAATATAAAGCCCAACAGGGTACTCAACCGGTTAGACAAATATACGAAGAAGGAGTTGCTCGACTCAAATCAAGTTGTATCAAGGGAATTAAAGATTTTATACCCGGATTTGATACAGTGAAATCTTCTCTTCATAAAGCATACAAAGATGGAAAAATAAAGCAAAATGAACGATAACAATTTGATTTCGAGATAAAATAATTAGCAGGTAAATTTAGATTAATTATTTTTTCTGAAATACTTTTTAATGGATTTATAAATTTAAATCATATTATTATCTGCTTTTTACCCGACTTTCCAAAGGATGGATTGGATGTGTTTTATTGGATGTGTTTTTTCTAAAAACGAACCGTTACATGGGAATCACTAGGCTTAACTATTTATAAGACCTAAGGTGAACCAGATCCTAGAACCTACGAATAAATCCCGCCGCCCCGGCGCCAAAACGGCCAATTTAGCGGCTTCCTCTTCGCCTTAACATAGAGCTTTTAACCGAAACCGAGCTGGCTAAACTAGAATACCTACGGAGAAGTTCGACTTGAATTAAGTCATTATTGCGTAAAGTCAAGCAGTTTTGATAAAATATCTAAATAAAAAGTTTGAGTTTATTACCAAAGTTTGATTTGATTGTCCATAGGTTAGTTACCTACTCGTAGTTTGGTTATCCTTTTTAAGGCCTTTTGAAATCATCATTTTGCCCCATATACATTGTAACTCAATCACCTGTTTTCAGATATTTCGGATCCATTCGAATTGCAGAACTTTGAGTCAACCTCTGAAGAAAATGACGCAATAGATGTATACAGACCAAGACATAAGAAAGCATGCAGACCAAACGACAGACATACCAGGAAGTTACTTAGAAATACCGGTCAAAGCTACGTTACATATAAAGGGAAGAGAAAACCCCAAAGGACAATGAAGAAGTTGGGTATTTGTAGATTAAAATGCTCAGAAAGGCTATCTGATGAGGATCGTCAAATTTGTTTTGATAGTTACTGGAAACTGGGTAGTACAGCCAGAAGAGCAAAATTTGTGGCTAGTTTAATAACCATAGTGCAGAAGAAAAAAAACTTTAATACAGACAGTCAAAGAAAATATTCATGTGTGTACAAAATAAGGATCAATAACCAAGACACACCAATTTGCAAAGAATGTTTGTGCCGCACATTGGGCGAAAAAATTTGGTTTATAGATTACCACAGAAATAGACTGATGGACTGGAAGGCGCTTTCTCGAGGATCGAAGAAGGTGCAAGATATTACAGAATGTTATTAATTCAAAGAAAAATCTTGCGCATAAAAAATGCTTTAAATGACCAAAAAGTACCAATTTGCGAAGAATGTTTGTACCGCACGTTGAACGGCTTCAAAGTATTTTTTTATTATACATAAAAAAAAATATTAGGTAAAAAATTAAGAACTGAATTAATCAAACTTCATGCTGTTTGTTTATTATTTTTTTCCATTTGAGGGTTTTTATTTTAAAACATACCTTACTGTTAATATTATTTGTTTTTTGTTATGTAGTAAGTACTCGTTTCGTTTTAGGGAAATATTAAGTGTATTCCTCAATACCCTTTAGGTACATAAATTCACTTCTCAATATGTCCGCTTTTCGATCCTTGTTTAGTTGTAAGATTTATCTTTGATGGGTGTCATAACCAAGAAGAACAAATTGGTTTGTGCCGAACTTTGGGTGAGACTGAAGGATTTATAACTTTCACTAAAAACAAAAAGTTAGAAGCTCCTGTTGGCAGTCATCAACTGCGAGATCGAAGAGAGAGAAAACGATAAAGTTATTAAGGCGCGGTGCATAGTGAATGGCCCGCGCGCAAAGAAAAATGCACAAAATCGAGTCCTGTATCAAATACACTAAAAAAATCGAAAAATTTCACCTATCAAACCCTAGATTTAGGTGAGACCTATCTAAAACAGCCAGTTTCGTGTTGACATTCATAAACGTTTTGAAGATATTTTGCTTGAAAAAAAATAGGCGGTGCACTTTTTTTCAAGAAAAATATCTTGTAATCTGTTATGGATATCAACATGTAACTGGCTGTGTTCGATAGGTCTCAACTTATTCTAGGGTTTGATATATGAACATTTTCGATTTTTTGTTTATTTGATACAGGTATCGATTATGTGCATTTTCCTTTGCGCGCGGGCTAATTCACTATGCCCAGCGCCTTAACTCTTACGGAGTAATTCGGACACACTTAACGGAAACTCAATCTTGGTCTTTGTTTTATTTTTCATTACGTTCTACCTACGTTGTGTCCGTGAATCTGATTAGTGAAAAACAGTAATGAATATGAGTTGTGAAGCTGAAGATAAATAATAAAGTGATTTTGAGTTATTGCAATAATAACAAATATCCTGCCAACACATTTTTATTTTAATTAAAATGCATGAATCATACGTAAAATTCGATTTAAAATTTTGCGTCAGTTCAATAACAAATACTTAAGGTGAAAACCTAGGCACAACTAGCGCCGGCAATGGAAAAAAAAACATATCTTCTTTTTGGATGCGTTTTTTGCTAAAAACTCTTCATTAGGTTATCAACGCGAGGCTTAACTATTTTTAGGACCTAAGGTTTAGATTCCAGATCCTAGAACCTACGAATAAAATCTTTTATTACCAAAAGTGGCCACTTTCTATTGGCGGCGCCAGTTGTGCCTAGGTTTGGGCCTTAAGGCTGGAAAATAGCAGCGTGGCGGGAAATTAAAAATTTTCACAGTTTTTTACATTTTGTAGCTAAACTGAGCTATTTTTGTTCAGCGATTTTTCGTTCGCGGCAATAAAACAGTAGGTATTCTTTTCATTATTGTAAACAACAGAACAACAATAATTCAGCCGATTATGTGTTCTGGTCTACGAAGCAGTGCACTGCCCAAAAAACTTGTCGTAGACCAGAACACATAATCGGCTGAATTATTGTTGTTCTATTGTTTACAATAATAAAAATAATACTATAATATTGCCGCGAACGAAAAATCGCTGAACAAAAATAGCTCAGTTTAGCTACAAAATGTAAAAAACTGTGAAAATTTTGAATTTCCCGCCACGTTGCTATCGTCCACCCTTAAGTTGATCTATCTATCTTTCCAGCCCTTGAATGTTGCCTGCTGTTGGGTTCTTCTTTTTCAACACAACCTCCCCGGTCCATTGCTAGTATAGTATCCACTGCTTTCCAGCCGCATTTCTGATGTCAATTATACTTAAGTTAGTAGTACCTAACAGTTTTTGTATTATTATAGCTTCAGTAGTTAATCATAATTATGTTCATCCTACAGCAAGTTACCCTTTGCAGTTGAATTCACCCAGTCGAATAAAGGCAAGCTGCTGCTTAAGTACGGAGGCTTCAAGTTTTACAAACACTCGGTGTCCAAATTCAAGATCCGCTGGGCTTGCTCCACACACTACTTCAAAGGATGCAGAGCGAGGATCTTCACAATCGGCCAACAAGTGTTGTCGATCAAAAACAACCACACACACCCACCGAGCCGCATTCCTAATATTTTACATTTTTAACGTTGGTCCAGGCACAGAGTCTGTTCCCACGGCTTAGTTGGCTCCGTAACTTGTCCTTCCTGTGGGCTAGGCCGACTAAGCTGTCAGGATGGTATAGGAGCTGGGAATCCTACTCCATCTAAAAAACAATGTCCCAGGCATTGCAGCGCCGAGTGTTCTCTTCACCCATCTAGTGTAAGTGAAGGTGTCACTGGCCTTTGCATCTACGTAATGAGATGATTTATACAGCGTCCAGTGGCACCTTCACTCATACTAGATGGGTGAAGAGACCACTCGGCGCTGCAGTGCCTGGTGTCAATGGACGCTGCATGAATCAGCTCACTACGTAGATGCAAAGGCCTAAGTTACTCCCAAACGTATGAAGATTTAGATATGTATGTTTAAAGGTGACTTGATCAAAAGTGTTCTTACGAGTAGCTATGTTTCTAAATAATGTGCCAGGCACTCACACTAGATGGGTGAAGTAACCACTTGGATGCTACAGTGCCTGGGACATTGGGATTTTAAGTGTAAGAAGAATTAGTCACGAATGGAATATGGTAATATTAATCAAAATATTCATGTTTTTAATAAATTATCTTAAATATAACTAATTATGTAATTCCTGCCATAATTCACTCATTAAGAAAGTCGCTGACCATTTTAAGACCATTTACACAGCGTGAGGTTGAAATTACAATAAAAAGTCACTCTAAAAAAAGCTCATCTTTTTTAAGAATATTTTATCTTTTATCTTTATGCCGGGTCCAGATATTATGTTCTTTAGTCCGTACCGTTCCTCCGGATTCGGAACGGTACTTGTTATTTGTTACCGTCCGTAACGCTGCCGTACCGGTCCAAACAGCGTCCAAACCATCGTTCTGTGTTGTGCCAGCGGTCTTGGATCGCGACGCGTATACGGAACGGAGCAATGGTACGGATAAAAGAATATACATGGTGTGGTTTTGGTCAGTGACACCCGACTCAGGGACGATAGTTTGAGCAACGCATGAAAATAAAACTACATTAAAAAAAAAAAAAAATATTTTTAGTGACATATTACCTTGTTCAAGTTGTTCTATAATAACCGCGACGTGCGGATACCCCCGCCTTCTCAAAGCGCGCGCGCGATGTGGCGCCCGACTCGCAACAAGCGTTACTATAAAAGTAAGGCAGGCCACAATTGAATGATTTTTGGGAATTTTTCACTGACTTTTTTTTTGCTTCAGTATCGTGTAAATAATCACCCCTGAGCCGGGTGTAACTTTACAAAACAACACCTTGTATGTGGACCCAGTTTTATGAGTCACCAACTCGTTTGTTCCAGATCTCGTGCCGCGGTTCTTCCTTTCAGCGCGGGGGGTCCAAGGGCTCCTGTTCCAAGGGTTCAAGTTCAGGAAGAACTCCAGTACAAAGAGCAAGGTCCGGTGGCGGTGCGCGACTCACGAGCGGTTCCACTGTCGGGCAGTCGTCCACACGTTCGGGAGCGAGGTTGTGTACGTGCGATATGATCATAGTTTTCAGTGAAGCGCTCACAGCCTAGCCTCCTGCCCAAGGGCTCCTGTTCCAAGGGTTCAAGTTCAGGAAGAACTCCAGCACAAAGAGCAAGGTCCGGTGGCGGTGCGCGACCCACGAGGGGTAGTCGTGCACACTTTCGGGAACGAGGTTGTATACGTGCGATATGATCATAGTTTTCAGTGAAACGCTCACAGCCTAGCCTCCTATCCAAGGGCTCCTGTTCCAAGGGTTCAAGTTCAGGAAAAACTCCAGCACAAAGAGCAAGGTTCGGTGGCGGTGCGCGACCCACGAAGGGTAGTCGTGCACACTTTCGGGAGCGAGGTTGTGTACGTGCGATATGATCATAGTTTTCAGTGAAGCGCTCACAACTTAGTCTCCTGTCCAAGGGCTCCTGTTCCAAGGGTTCAAGTTCAGGAAGAACTGCAGCACAAAGAGCAAGGTCAGGTGGCGGTGCGTGACCCACGAGCGGTAGTCGTGCACACTTTTGGGAGCGAGGTTGTGTACGTGCGATATGATCATAGTTTTCAGTGAAGCGCTCACAACCTAGTCTCCTGTCCAAGGCCTCCTGTTCCAAGGGTTCAAGTTAAGGAAGAACTCCAGCACAAAGAGCAATGTCCGGTGGCGGTGCGCGACCCACGAGCGGTTCCACTGTCGAACAGTCGTGCACACTTTCGGGAGCGAGGTAGTGTACGTGCGATATGATCATAGTTTTCAGTGAAGCGCTCACAGCCTAGCCTCCTGTCCAAGGGCTCCTGCTCCAAGGGTTCAAGTTCAGGAAGAACTCCAGCACAAAGGGCAAGGTCCGGTGGCGGTGCGCGACCCACGAGCGGTTCCACTGTCGAACAGTCGTGCACGCTTTCGGGAGCGAGGTAGTGTACGTGCGATATGATCATAGTTTTCAGTGAAGCGCTCACAGCCTAGCCTCCTGTCCAAGGGCTCCTGCTCCAAGGGTTCAAGTTCAGGAAGAACTCCAGCACAAAGGGCAAGGTCCGGTGGCGGTGCGCGACCCACGAGCGGTAGTCGTGCACACTTTCGGGAGCGAGGTTATGTACGTGCGATATGATCATAGTTTTCAGTAAAGCGCTCACAACCTAGTCTCCTGTCCAAGGCCTCCTGTTCCAAGGGTTCAAGTTCAGGAAGAACTCCAGCACAAAGAGCAATGTCCGGTGGCGGTGCGCGACCCACGAGCGGTTCCACTGTCGAACAGTCGTGCACACTTTCGGGAGCGAGGTAGTGTACGTGCGATATGATCATAGTTTTCAGTGAAGCGCTCACAGCCTAGCCTCCTGTCCAAGGGCTCCTGCTCCAAGGGTTCAAGTTCAGGAAGAACTCCAGCACAAAGGGCAAGGTCCGGTGGCGGTGCGCGACCCACGAGCGGTAGTCGTGCACACTTTCGGGAGCGAGGTTATGTACGTGCGATATGATCATAGTTTTCAGTAAAGCGCTCACAGCCTAGCCTCCTGTCCAAGGGCTCCTGTTCCAAGGGTTCAAGTAAGGACAGGAAGAACAGGAAGAACTCCAGCACAAAGAGCAATGTCCGGTGGCGGTGCGCGACCCACGAGCGGTTCCACTGTCGAACAGTCGTGCACACTTTCGGGTGCGAGGTAGTGTACGTGCGATATGATCATAGATTTCAGTGAAGCGCTCACAGCCTAGTCTCCTTTCCAAGGGCTCCTGCTCCAAGGGTTCAAGTTCAGGAAGAACTCCAGCACAAAGAGCAAGATCCGGTGGCGGTGCGCGACCCACGAGCGGTAGTCGTGCACACGTTCGGGGGCGAGGTTGTGTACGTGCGATATGATGATAGTTTTCAGTGAAACGCTCTCAGCCTAGATTCTCGAATAAGAAGAACAATTGATACACAGCGGCTGTCTGGACAGATCTGTCCATCTTGAGAGCCAAATTCTTATTATTTTTTTATAATAAAAAAAGGAAAACATAGGGACATGGCAGAAGTACATGTAAATTGAATGGCACAAACATATTTTTTCTAAAATAATTATCCAGGGAGGAAACAGGTCTCCCTTTTTGTATTTTTTGTATGGAGCAGCGGATACCCGCGTTTCCTCAGAACATCGCTGTGATTTATACAATATGATGGTGGATTAAAGAAAACATTTTTACTTTTCATATTGAGATATTTAATAAACTTGAAAAAAAAAACACAAAACTCTCTGGTTTTAGGTTACTATTACCTAATAATTAGCACTTACATGAGATCAAGAAAGAAAACATATTTTTGGGCAACATATTTTATGAAAGAAAAAGAAAATTAAATTGCATAGTCTTTTCAGTCACTGTTTTACCACTATCGTTACACAATACAACTTGTTGAAAGTATTATTTATAAGTTCTATAAAAACCTTAGCCTGCTTCAGTGCCTTACTCGTTACTTATAGCAGGATTTATTATAAGATTTGTTTGTTGCTTGCAAAATATAGTCATATGTAAACATGATGGATCTATATGCTAAAACAACCAATCGTTGTGATTTGGGATTAAATGTTTCTTCTCCCATATTTGGCGAATCCCTCCGTAAGACGAAATACAAGTTAAAAAATTCGTATCGACAGTTACTTGGCTCGGTATAATCCGCGCGTGATGAGAGAGACGCGCGCGGTAAGCAAACTCGAGTCCAAGCATATTTTCGATTGACTTTGACAAGGTTCCATCCCATTTTCATCACGCGCAGATTATAGCTAAATTTTTTAGAGCGCTTGCATGGTTTGCCTGAGCTTGCGGGTTCAGTTCCGGTCTCTAGTGAATTATTAAA
This sequence comes from Zelleria hepariella, assembly GCA_949319315.1. Taxonomy (NCBI): domain Eukaryota; kingdom Metazoa; phylum Arthropoda; class Insecta; order Lepidoptera; family Yponomeutidae; genus Zelleria; species Zelleria hepariella. The sequence goes on from OX439388.1 coordinate 13,633,703, forward strand.
CTTTATAATAAATCTTTAATCAAATGTTTGCCAATTAGAGCCTCGGAGAAAACAATAGTGTTTCTGAAAAGGTTTACAAAACAACCGTTTAGTCTATTCAATATAGATATAGTGCTTGTTCATTACTGAAGTTAAAGAAGGAATTGCTCCCCACGCACTCACTCTACCTGCAAGCCGTTTTGGGCCACTTGTTGACTGGACTATTTGCTCTCTATCTCTATTTTATTTTATGATTTTTTGTTCCAATTTTAGGGCGTAATTTTGTAGTACGTTTGTATTTTCATTGCAGCAAAATTTGTGACATCCCGAAAAGGTAAGACGTTGATACAGCTGGGACGCTACAACTTTTGCAAGAGTTATGGGACAGGACCTAAAATGCGCTGGAGATGTTCTAGTGACAAAAATAAACAATGTAAAGCAAGTTTATTCACTGTTGAGGATGAGATTGTTAAAGTAAACAATGTTCATAATCATTAAATGTACTGAGCATACCTACTTTTGATACAAGAGTAAAATTAATGTGAGGAAACCCGCGGCTGCGTTGGCTCCACACGTATTGACCTGTCTTTCCTGTGGGCTTGGTCGACTAAGCTGTCAGGATGGTATAGGTGCTGGGCAAGCCTACTCCATCTAAAACATTGTCCCAGGCACTGCAGCGCCGAGTGGTCTCTTCACCCATCTAGTGTGAGTGAAGGTGCCACTGGACGCTGTATAAATCATCTCATTACGTAGATGCAAAAGGCCTTAGTAAAATTAATGTATTGACGAAATCTTCATTGCCATTTTTTACTATACTATTGGTATCAAATAATGTAATAGAAAAATACATCGAAATCTCATTTTTACTCACGTTACACAGGAAATTTGGACTTAAAATGATATAACATTTTTTTTTTGGTGATTTATTATAAGGTTAAAAATTTCGCTCGGGACAGGACTAAATTGAACCCGCATCATCTGTGTGGTTGGAGATAGTGCCAACTTCTCACACCAGGTGGCGCCGACCGTCCATAAACAGGCTGAGAAAAAAAAACAAGATAGGTAGGTAGGTAATCGTATGAGGTAGTGGCCACCCCTGGTGTCAAAGTTTTTAGGCCACCCAAAGGGTCTCTGACATGGCTTAACGATTGTCATTAATCAACAACAACCGGGACCAACGGTTTAACGTGCCTTCCGAAGCACGGGAACAAAAAAGCATAATATTACAAGATAGGTAATATTATGCTTTTTTGTTCCAATTAAATGGTGCAATTTGTATTTCCATTGCAGTTAATTTTGTGACATCTCGAAGAGGTAAGAGGTTGTTACAAGTAGGACGATACAGCTTTTGCAAGGATTATGAGACAGGACCTAAAATTCGCTGGAAATGTTCGACGGACAAAAATAAACAATGCAAAGCAAGTTTATTCACTGTTGAGGATGAGATTGTTAAAATAAATAATGTTCATAATCATTAAATGTACCTACTGAGCATACCTACTTTTGATATAAGCATAAAATAATTGTATTGACAAAATCTTCATCATCATCATCATCAGACCACCTCTGTCCACTGTTGGGTATAGGCCTTTTTCCCCTCGCGCCACCTCATCATAACCCTTTTATTACAGTACCATTTTTTTAGGCACTACGGTTTATTATTAAAAATTTCACTCGGGACAGGACTAAATTGAACCCGCATCCTCTGTGTGGTTGGAGTTAGTGCAAACTTCTCACACCAGGTGGCGCCGACCGTCCATAAGACGAGATACAGGCTGAGAAAAAAATAATAAAAAAACCATCATGTTATTATACTTTTTTGTTCCAGTTAAACGGTGCAATTTTGTAGAACTTTGTGTTTACATTGCAGTTAAATTATTGACATCTCGAAGAGGTAAGAGGTTGTTACAACTAGGTAGCTACAGCTTTTGCAAGGATTATGAGACAGGACCTAAAATTCGCTGGAAATGTTCGACGAACAACCATAAACAATGTAAAGCAAGTTTACTTACTGTGGATGATGAGATTTTTAAAATAAATAATGTTCATAATCACTAAATTGCATTTTCCGTTAACACGCTCAGCGCGAAGCGAGGCATTATATACCTCGTTAGCCGTTTGCACTCAGTGAGGAGGCGAAAAAACAGTTCTTTCTCTTTCTTGCGAACGGAGTATTTATGACTTTTTTTTGTAAACAAAAGAGACCACCTAACTAGACCTTTTGACTATATCCCTAAGTACCTGTTAAGACCAATCAAATATCACGAGGCATATAATGCCTCGATGCGACAGAGTAGTAAAATTTTGCGTTCCGTGCAAGACGAGGCGCATTGAGCCTCGTGAGGACCTCGCCCGAGGTTAATTTATATTTTGTTTTAGTGTCGTTCGATATTCGATATATTATATTTCGATACTCATATAACAACAGCAAAAATAGGAGTTGACTACAGTGACCAAATGTCCTCATATTATAGTTCTCTAAAAAGAGGACTAAAATGGTATCGAAAGGTTATGGTAGAGTTGATTTTTGGAACTGCTAATAGTTAACGCTTGGGTTCTGTTTAATATGAAAACTAAATCAAAGATGCCAAAAAAATAATTTATTGAAGCTGTAATTGAAAAATTTACCGGAGTGCCTTATATCGTTAAAGAAAACACGTTGGATTCTGCAGCATCCACATCTGCGCATAAATATAAAATATTGGATAAAAAACGACGATGCACCGGCTGTTACGAAAAAGTAAGACAGAGACTTTCAAGCAAGGAAGCAGACAAAAAAGTGAAGAAAGTTAAAGGTTATTGTGAAAAATGCGCCAAAGCTCTTTGTTTAAATTGTTTTAATGAAAAACATTAATGTACCTATTTCTTAAAATAAAATATCGATGCAATTTTTCTTTTTCATTTCCCATCAATACGTTTTTATCGATATGTGTAAACATAGTGCGTCAACGAGGCTCAAACTACCTCGAATTTTGGTTTCTCTCAGGACACCATGAGGTTCAAAGCGCCTCTTAGTGGTTTTTTTTCAAATATTTCATTCAAATTTCGTATGATCCTTGGGCGAGGGTAGGTACAAAAAGCCTGTACTATTAGCTCTATAGATACATGTAGTCCATTTTAGAGTTGGCATTACTTTCATAATTTTAAACGTGTTTGAAGTCATTAAGGCACGCGAGGCACAATTGACCACGCGCCGCACCGAACTGAAAGACCCAAACGAGGTAGATTGAACCTCTCGCCGCACGTTTTCCATAACCATTTATTACCATTTATTTCCATAACGTTTTCCACAACCGTTTATTTTCCATAACGTATTTAACACGCTCATGCGTGTTAAATACGTTATGGAAAATTAAGGGCGCTCTCACACGTGGCACCCCTTTTGCCCGCAAATTTTATTATTTTCAATGGTTATTCATGGTTATGGTGGTTGGTTGGTTATAATGGTTAGTCTGAGAAAACCTGTTTTCGACACTAAAATCTAATGGTTAATTAATTCAGATAGTTTAGTATAGTTTCAACACATTTGGGAAAAATAAAAAATGGGAATCGACCCCCCTTAAGTCCCTGCTCCTCACTCACTCACTCACTCTACCTACAACAACCCGTTTAGGGCCACTCGTTGACTTTGCTTTCTATCGATAATTTTATTTTATGTTTATTTTTGTGTGTTGTAATTTGGTAGAACTATTGTATTTCCATTTCAGCAATATTTGTGACATCTCAAAGAGGTAAAAGATTGATACAACTAGGACGATACAACTTTTGCAAGGATTATGGGACAGGATCTAAAATGCGCTGGAAATGTTCGACTAACAACCATAAACAATGTAAAGCAAGTCTACACACTGTTGATGATGAGATTGTTAAAATAAATAATGTTCATAATCATTAAATTTCGTTTTCCGGTTAAGGAAAATTAAGGGCGCTCTCACACCTTACGTTTCGAGAGGGGTCTCACCCGCAAATTTTAATATTTTCAATGGTTATTTAAGTCTGAGCATACCTGTTTTTGACACTAAAATTTAATGGTAAATTAATTCAGAAAGTGTAAGTATGTAGGTATAGTTTCAACACATTTGGGAAAAGGAAAAATGGGAATCGACCCACCTGCAGTCCCATGCTTCTCACTCACTCACTCTACCTACAACAACCCGTTGACTAGCCTATTTGTTTTCTATCGATAATTTTATTTTATGCTTTTTTGTTGTATGTTGTAATTTGATAGAACAATAATAAAATTATTCTATTTCCATTTCAGCAACATTTGTGACATCTCAAAGAGGTAAGAGATTGATACAACTAGGACGCTACAACTTTTGCAAGGATTATGGGACAGGACCGAAAATGCGCTGGAAATGTTCGACTAACAACAATAAACAATGTAAAGCAAGTTTACTCACTGTCGATGATGAGATTGTAAAAATAAATAATGTTCATAATCATTAAATTTTGTTTTATGCATTAGTGGTTGAAGCGTTGACATATGTGGCTTCTCCCTCACCCGTAAATGTAAATATTTTCAATAGTTATTAAAGTCTGTGCATACCTACTTTTGCTCAAAATATAATACAAGCACAAAAACTTTATTACCTTTTTATTACAGTACTATTGGGTAAGCTAGGAATCACTACTTACATCAAAATTTAATACACATAATTCTTAAATAAAAAATATGGACTTATAATGACACAATGTAATACCTAATTTACGTAAGTATTGTCTGATTTCCAATGACTTGCTAATAATTATGTTTTTTTTTAGTTTCTTTTATTTCATCTCAAAGAGGCGCAACGTTGATAAAACTAGGACGTTATACTTTTTGCAAGGATACCTGCAGGGGTCCCAAAACTCGTTGGAGATGTTCCACTCACAGCCGTAAAAAATGTAAAGCAAGTTTAACCACTATCGAGAATGAAATTGTTAAAACATGTAATGTGCATAACCATTAAAAGAATAGTCTTTAGGTCGCTGATATTGAGTGTGGAAACTTTCAATAGAGTAAGTAATACCTAAGTTTAAGAGTAACCAAAAGTTAACCTATAATTATGTTTGTAGGTATACAAAAACCTGTCGCTACACTGATTATTTCCACCCTGAATGTTCTTTTTCTTAATAAATACTTATCTACTACACTTTAGCTCGATATTTTCATTGAATGCGCGTGAATTTTGTTGTTTTTGCAAGTATGTGTTGATTGTTTAATGTTGCATCCATAGTTTTTAAAATGTTTATATTTATTTCAGTTGTATTCGTGACCAATACTAAAGGCAACGCTTTTATTAAAATGGGACGTTACACTTTTCGCAAGGATTATTGCAAGGACATGGGTTCTAAAATTCGTTGGAGATGTGCCACACAAAATAGACAATGTAAAGCAAATTTATTCACTATCGATTGGAAAATTGTAAAATTACACAATATTCATACTCATTAAAATATGTTTATTTTAAAACTACTTTAAAAATAAGTAAGAATTAAGTTCATAATTATAATAATACGAAAATATTATTTTTATTTAAAAAAAAAATATATACAATTTTTACCCAAGTTAATAAAACTTGGATGTCACACTTCTTGCATCGATAGGTAAAAACTTCTTCTTGCAAAAATATTTGGTTTTGACTTTGAATTGAGGACGATATTGTCCAGAAAAAATATTTGAAGTCAAATATTTTTTCTGGACAATATTTCCTAGCTAATAATAGTTTTTTTATATGCTTTATTTTTTTGATAAATACTACGTAATTTCTTTATATTTTCATATTTTTTCGAAAGCCAGGTTCCCGATTCGATAGGAACAAACTAGGATAGGGCGTTATATGTATATAAAAGAAAAATGTTTCAGAACTGTCGTTATAAAACATTTTTTTAATTGTTGGTAACTGTAAACACATAAATAAAGCATATTTATATCTGAACAACCCCTCCCCGTGCGGAGAAAGTTGCGGAAAATTCCCAATTTGTTTTAAATTTTCAGCCTTTTTAGTGTAAAAGAATTAAAAATATAGGTAGGTACATACTTACCACAACCTTTTGTATTTATGATATATGTTTAATAATTATTTTCAGCAAAATTTTTGGTTTCCCGAAAAGGCAGAAAGTTAATACAAATGGGATGCTACACTTTTTGCATCGATCACGACAAAGGACCTAAAAAACGTTGGAGATGCTCAACTCATATCAATAAACAGTGTAAAGCCAATTTACACACTGTTGATGGTACGATTTATAAAATGAACAATGTTCATAATCATTAGTTAGGTACATATAAATTGTATACCAGTACTTAGGTACAGTCGGCCACACGCTAGGATACCTGTTTTTGTTCGATTTGCGCCCTTATGCCGCGCGCCGTAAGAGTTGCCATGGGGTATCTGTGACTGTAGCCGACCGTACCATACTTTCTTGCAAACAATAAACGATTTCCATACTAAGGTTTATTTATATTTATTTTTACAATTAATATTTAAACAGATTTATAACTTTAATACTTCACATAGGTATATCTTTTTTTAAACAGTAAAAAGTTGTCACAAATACTATAAAGTACGGCAACATTGCAAAATTTCAAGTGAATAAACAACAAGTTATAAATCCGTTTGATATGTTTAATTAGGGTCTGATATAAGTTTCGAATGAAACGTTTGTCCAACACACGCAGGCGCGAAAAATTTTTAAAAATACTGTCTAGGGTAGAGGGGCAGTGCGGAGGAAATTGCCAGAAATTCCCAATTTCCAGTTTTCAGCCGTTTTAGTGTAAAATAATATACATTCTCACTCACCACAACCTTTCGGATTTATAATATAATATTTTTTTTCAGCAAAATTTTTGGTTTCCCAAAAAGGCGGGAAATTAATTCAAATGGGATGCTACACTTTTTGCATCAGTCACGGCAAAGGACGTAAAAAACGTTGGAGATGCTCAACTCATATCAACAAACAATGTAAAGCCAATTTACACACTGTTGATGATACGATTATTAAAATGAACAATATTCATAATCATTAGTTAGACACATAAATTGTATGGCGGTACTTACCATACTTTCTTGCAATCAATAAACGATTTTCATGCGAAGGTTTTTTAAAATTGATATTTACAATTAATAATTACAACTCTTATGTTAAGTAACATATTACCTATACGGTTTTTTTAAGTTGCCAAAAATACTATCTAAAGTACGGAAAATGGCAAAATGTAAAAATTTATAATTAACGAGTTTATAATCCGTTTGATAATTATGTTTAGTTACGTAGTGTATTGCTCGGGCAAACCTTTAATTAATTCATAATTATTTTAAACAAAACAATAAGGTAGAATATAGGTAGCTGACAGCCGCACGAGGTAATAAGGCTTCTTGGGTGATTGTTTTTGAAAAGTAAGGAGATTTAAGGTTGGACTATAGCAGCGTGGCGGGAAGTTCAATTTTTTCACAGTTTTTTTATATTTTGAAGCTAAACTGAGCTATTTTTGTTCGACGATTTTTCGTTCATGGCAATAAAACAGTGTTCTTTTCATTATTGTAAATAACAGAACAACAATAATTCAGCCGATTATGACATGACGTGTTCTGGTCGACAAAGCACTGCCCAAAAAACTAGTTGATGACCAGGGGTCTACCGGCTAAGACGAAGCCGATTACCATTGGCGAAAAACGAAGTTCGTTTATGAAAAATGTACTGCCACCCAGTTATTTTTTCATAAATCGAACTTCGACTTTCGCCAATGGTAATCGGCTTCGATTTAGCCGGTAGACCCCCAAAACTTATTGATGATCGGCTGAATTATTGTTGTTCTGTTATTTACAATAATGAAAAGAATACTATGTTATTGCCGCAAACGCCAACGCCAAAAAATCGTTGAACAAAAATAGCTCAGTTTAGCTTCCAAATAAAAAAAAACTGAAAATTTGAATTTTCCGGCACCCTGCTATCGTCCAACCTTAAGTTCAAATGTATGTACCTTTCCAGTTTTTCTGACATTAGACATCGTTTTCAGCTGAATTTGTAACATCTATCAAAGGAAAGCCGTTATTAAAAGTCGATGGCTACACGTTCTGCAAGGACAAAGAAAATGGATATAAAAGACGCTGGAAATGTTCCACACATCATTTTAAACGATGTCGAGCAAATGCGCACACTGTCGACGATATAATTGTCAAATTACACAATGTTCACAATCATTGAAATATTGTGTATTTGGTATATTGAATAGAAACTCTAACCGGTATGTATGTATGTATGGATATTTTTTTGGAAATGTAACACTCACAACCGTGGAAAGAGATTTCTTTCCAATAATATCGATAATAGGAAATATAAAAAAATTACAGATTCATAAGAGATTTTTTTTTATAATTCCTATTATAAATTAATTTAAATCCTAATGAATGTTTTATTCTGAATAGTGTAAGACATAAAATAAGTTTGTTCCTTTATTTTTATTTCAGCTCAATTTGTGACGTCTCAAAGAGGCAGAACGTTAATTAAAATCGGAGGCTACACATTTGGCGTCGATTACGCCACCACTGGACGTAAAATACGCTGGAAGTGCTCCACTCATCATTTCAAACGATGTCGAGCAAATGCACACACTATCGACGATGCAATTGTAAAATTACACAATGTTCATAATCATTGAAATATTGGATGTTCGAAAATCTATTTTTTATTACCTACATCTATTCGAAACGTAAATTCGTTCGCCGCAAACAGGGACTTAAATAGCTTTTTAATCCCACGGAACAAAAAGTTATTTTGTTAGTAAAAAATCCAATGACCAAACAGGGGCTGTTATACAATGGCGTGTCAATGGCGTCCCAGGTAGAAGGACAAAACCGGGATTTCTCCGTTGTTCTCCTACAACCAGCGAACTAATCCTCTAGAATTAGACACATCATATTCTTTGCTGAACTACAAAAACATTAAAAGGACCGATACTGGACCGACAGCATTAATAAATCGTAATTGAAACCGTCAACCGAGAGCCCATTTTGGCACCATTACGTTACAGGCTAAGGCCCCACATCAATCACGGACATTGTAAGTATGGACAATTGGACAAGTAACTGGCAGTACCTATGAAAAAATTAACCGCGCGCGGGCCAAATAACGTCAAAAATTAATTCCGCCTTCGTTCGTATTAATATTATTAACGTGAATTTTATTAACTCCAGAGAACATTGTATCGGACGCTAATTAATTCGTAAGTTCTACTCACTTATTTTCTCATACAGAGTAATAAAAAGTACAGTGTTCACCTCGGGCGCAAAACTGTTTTTACTCGATTTAGTAATTTGAATCTCTTGCTGCGCTCAGGATTCTACTTTAGAAACCCTCTCTACGCACGGGATTCTACTAAAGAATCCTTCTCTCCGCTCTGGATTTAAAAAAACACTCTCGCCTTTAAAACTCGGGGTAACAATCTCCTAGTAGGTATATTCCTACTGCGAGTTTGCAAATTAATATTTTCACCAAGGAAATTCTGTAATTGGTAATACAAATACACAAATCTGAAAAAAGGGTGTTATTTTTTTTACTCAAAAAAGCTCGTAATGTGGACATTAATTCGACAACCTTCTTTGAGCAAAGTCGGACTTGCGGGTTACTTGGATTAGGCGCCAGAAAAGTTGTATGGAATTTCATTAATGTCGTGTTTTGCGGCCAGAAAAACTGTATGAAAATCCATTAATGTCGAGTTTTGTTTCATAAATAGAACTCAAACATCAGGTGCAAAAAGTATTTATTTAGAATTGGGCTGTATGGGTACTGGCAGTCGACACATTGCACAGAAAAAAAAAGCGCGGCCATATTGTTTTCGACTTTTCGCGCGTTGTTCGAAGTGATTTTTTTCTGTGTTTTTGTTGAAAAAGTGAACTCTCAAAGCGACGAATCCTCGGATTTAATGTGTTTAATACCGCCGGACATTCAAAAGCAAGCGAAATTAGTAATTGGAAATTTATTGCCACCGAAGTCAAAAGAAAAATACAAGCAAGCTTACGAACAAAAAGTTTGCGGTATGGAAAATCTACGACAAATGGTAAGCTAATTAAATTACTATTTCAATTACTATTCTAATTAATATTTTAATTACTCGCATTGTTTGAGTAAAGCACTATACAAGCCTTGGTCTGCAATGAGTGCGCTTCTGGCCACGCTATGATTGCCTCGAGCTTAGCTTAGCTACGCTCTCGGCCCTCAAGTTTGGTCATCATTGCAGCCCTTGCTGGCCGCGCTATAAAGGCCTCGACCTTCGGTCTCGGCCTTCATTTCAACTTGTCCATCAAGGGCTGCAATGCTGACCGCACTGTGAGGGCCTTGAGCTGCGCTACGCTGCGCTCGTCGGCCATCAAAAGCGCGCCAGAAACGCACTCATTACAAATCGCGGCAGTAATGTACGAGTACTATTAATGCTTGGTTCATGCCGAAATTTTAACCTAGGAATTTTCTAGAACCCATCACAACCTTTGTCTGTTTTCATTTCAGTTCAATTCACAATGTCTAAGAAGAAAAAACCGATCTTGATATTAGATGGAAATACTTTCTACAACAATAAGTCTTGGGGAAGTAAGACCCGTTGGAATTGTAGTACTCAGCAGTGTCGTGCTTCTGTACATACTGTAGACTATGTAGTTGTCAAAATGAAAAATGTACATAATCATTAAAAACAATCGAAACCAGATTATGTTTCATTATTACGTAGTAACAAACATTGAACCGGCTTTGAAAATTCTTGCAAGAGTTACCTAAAATATCTTGTGCATTGCAGCAGCAACAAGTGATCATTTTACAGTACCAAAAACGAATCATTTATTGTGTAATTCAAACATTATTTTTTTCAGATTTAGAAAAAAAATAACAAATTCTTGATCTACTAGGTAACATCTTCAAATCACAATCTTACATCTTGCCTGCCTCTTAAAAAAAACTACCCGTACTTACATCTTTTAAAGGATTTTCAAAAAGATACCGAAGTCCCTCAACGCACATCAACCTCAATCGTAGGACTTCGGTCTAAAGAGAAAAAATATTTTTTCATACAAAAATAATTCAATATTGCGTCCTAGGACTTAGGAAAAAATATCAATGAGGCCATTGATATTTTTTCTTAGAACTTCAAGGGCTATTAGATTTTTTTTCAAAAGGTGATGTCCTTTTTAGACTAAGTAACATTTAAATTCCATATTTTTCTTTTCATTTTAGTAGCGTTTGTACCGTCCAAGAGGGGAAAGCCGTTATTGAAAATAGATGGAAATACTTTCTGCAAGAATAAGTGTTGGGGAAGCAAGACGCGCTGGGATTGTACTAAGAAACAAAAACAGTGTCGGGCCAGCGTGCATACTGTAGAAAATGTGATTGTTAGAATTTATAATGTACATAATCATTAAATAATAATAAAACATTATTTCAGGCATTTTTTAATTTTTGTCTTCTTCTTTTTGTCTATATTTTGCCTGTGATGCTGCCTAGTCCGTTGCGATTTAGTTGAGTTTTTTATAAATCTGTTTTTAGATTTTATATTTTATTTTAAGTTTATTTTAACATACATATTATTTAAGTTTACATACATTTTACTTTTTTATTGGATTATTTTAATACTTCATGATTTCAGTAATTTCAATTGAACTTTTTTAACTACCTGATCAAAATGTGATTCTGATGTTTGATTGTATGTGATGTGTAATTTTAATTTCAATCTTTTCCATTTTTACTGACTTTTTATTTTGTAAATCTGTTATATTATTTTCTTACACCGATACAATAAATCTACCCATGATAAATCAAGGCAAATTTTACTATAGGGCGAACTGCGAAATTTCGAAAATAAATATCAGCTACTTCATACTTTTTGATGCAGTATTGTTTGAATTTTAGTATGGAACAGCTGACTTTATTATCATGATTTTTTTGAACCTGCATTAAAAGTTGCTACTATTTATAAGTTCAAGGCAAGGTCAAGTAAGACCTTTTTGTAATACTCCGTATTGTGTGTTTTCATTTCAGTTTCATTTATACCGTCCAAGAGAGGAACACAACTACTGAAAATTGATTGCTATACTTTCTTCAAGGACAAGGAACGGGGAGTCAAGTGTCGATGGAAATGTTCCCAAAACAAAAAGAAATGCCGGGCGTGTGTGCATACCGTAGGTAATGCGATTATTAGGATGTTTAGTGAGCATAATCATTAAATTAATCAGGGTGTTACAAAAAGTTCCTGACCAGGGGGGTTACCCTTGACGCTATTGCGTTCATATTGACTAAGTTTTTAAATTAATTGATCTTTGAATTCGCTTAGGCATGCATGCATGTGATGTGTGTGGTATGTGAGGGTGTGTGTTTGTGTGAGGGTGTGTGAGTGCGTTTCTGATTGTGTTTTTTGGTTTTTACTTTGTGACATGATTATTTTATTTAAATTTTTTGACGAAGCTTTTGTGAATTGTATTATGATTAATTATATTTTTTGACATTTTGTTTGCATGAAATAAATAAATGAGTCTTATTGCGTGAAATATAGATTTTTGCAAAATGCGCCATATAAAAAAAAAGGTAGAGGGGCAGGTAGGCGTTTAACTGTTCAATAGGTTAGGTAATCGTTTGAGGTAGTGGCCACCCCTGGTGTCAGAGTTTTTAGGCCGCCCAAAGGGCATCTGACATGGCTTAACGATTGTTATTAATTACCAACAACCGGTACCAACCGTTTAACGTGCCAAACTTTTCAACATAAGCAACTTTTACTATGGGGCTTGTAAAATCACAAAACTACAAAAACTCGAAAAAAAAATCAGCTGCTTTATTATCTCCTTTGATGCCATAATTATGTATCGAGTTTTAGTACGGAACAGCTGACATTTTTTTCGACATTTCTCAGTTGACTCCATTGTAAAAATTGTTTGTATTCATGAGTTTAAGGTCCCCCTGACAACACTATATGACAAGAGTTTTTCTAACACCCTGTAGTCAGTTATTTGTCAGTACCAAAGCTTTGATAAATGTTGCTTGATTCTTAACAGTATATAATTAGCTGGTTAGTATAATACCATAACTAATAATTAATTATTGTAAATACTACAAACTCTTGAAATAAATAATTTTACTTGAATTGAACTGCGTAACTGGTCAATTTAATAAAATAACCATAAACAGCTTTGTAGGGTCCGCGACACGTTAGGATACCCAATGGTAGCTCTAATTAAAAGCAGCACAAGTAGGTATGCATCAATCGAAGGGGTATCCTAGTGGCAAAATAAGACAGAGAACTCATATGTACGTACAGTCGGCCACAGTCTCAGATACCCCTTTTTGTTCGATTGGCGCCCTTATGCCGCGCGCGATAAGAGCTACCATGGGGTATCTGAGATTGTGGCCGACCGTACCAACACCAGAAAATATAAATGACAAATAAATACCTAGTTTTGGTTTTTTCTTTAATGTAACCTGTATGGTGTCCCACTGCAGGGCTTAATTATCGTTTTTCAAAGGAAACACAACTGCACTACAATAAAAACTGTAGTGCAATTATGTGGTAACAAGAACAATAAGAACACAACTTCCCAGAAAAAATATAAATACATACAAAATACCACCGAAATGCAAGTATTTATTTGCTGATAATGACCCAAATATAGGTAAGTAATTTTTTTCAGGACAAAACTGTACAATAAGTAAAGGGTGCTTCCTAAAGGCTGCCGTCCACTAGCGGCGGACTATTGCGCTGCGGCCCGCCCCGCTCCGATCGGCCGCTAGTGGACGCTGTTTCATATAAATACAGGCAGGCGGATTCTTGCGTTGCGATCTTGCGATGCGCCCCGGCCCGATCCTCATCTAGTGGACGCCAGCCTTTAGAAGGTAAAACCTGTACGGTAAGTAGTTCTCTCCAAAATCTTCACAAAACAAAGGTCAAAAGAACAATTACCTTGATTGGCATAAGATGTAAATAATCTTACCTCTATACAGATTGTCTCTATGACAAAAAAAAAAGTAAAAGGCGGTTTGAATTTAGATAGATAGATAACTATTTATTGTACACCAAAGATACATTACACTGTTTATTTTTAAACGAATTATAACGTATACAACTGGCGGTCTTACCGCTAAGAGCGATCTCTGCCAGACAACCGTTGGTTGGAGAGGACAGAAATAACAAAATACTCGGTAGATAGTGTACAGAATAACATAGGAAATAATTAAATGTACTAAGTTAAGTTACAAATGCAAGATTGTAGGTAATTGTATACCTTTTAAATAAATACAATATGATATACCTACAATCTATATATTATATCAATACATAAACTAATATACATTTCAGTTAAATGTGTGAAGTCTGCTCAAGGAAAACCGCTGTTAGCATTGGACGGCTACACTTTCTGCAAAGATAAAAAATGGGGTCACAAAACACGTTGGAGATGTTCCACTCACGGCACAACAAAGAAATGTCGAGCTTGTTTACATACCGTGGAAGATGATGTAGTTAAACTGTACAATGTCCATAATCATTCAAGTGTACATAATGATTAAATAGTAATTAAAAAAAATATTCGCGATACTTCGTTTTTTAGGCCCAATAAATTTTTCCTGAAACAAGTCAACTTTTAAATGTGATTCCAAACAACTTTTACGACTTTTCCGAAAAGCTAGATACTTTTTATTTATTAAACGATTTTTTATCCTTTAAAAGTATCCATTTCTACCATTCCATGGCTGCCTGCTCTTATTACCTTTCTAGCCTTTCTTGCTCTATTTGTTATCTGCGCAATATTTTTTTTTTTGTATGGAAATAAAAGTTGCGCTTTTACCAAAGTCATTTTACGTTGTCGTAGTCGATCTAAAAGTTGTTGGTAATCACATTTAGAAGTTGGGGTGTCTACGAAAAAAGCTATTTAAAAATTGCCCTGTTTGAATATTACTTTGACCATGGGGCAAAATGCGTCGAAAATAAAGTACCTGCTGCTCCATATAATTTGATGCAGTATTGATTGAATTTTACGAATGAAATGATTGAATAGTACGGAGCGGCCTTAGATGAAAACAAAAAAGGGAAGATACGGCACTCACCCATTACGCGTGGTCCTGCAAAACTGAGTCCATGGACTCACTTTCATTCAGTCGCCGGTTGGACACTGACCGGTTTGACACTGTTCTTGTCTCGCTCGGGCTTGTTGGTTTAGCGTATCGCTTATTCACATAATTGTAAATATGATCTGAATTAGTTAAAGCTGTGTGAGTTTATGTGCATGAGTGCGTTCGAGCCCATTTTTTCACGGCTGCTAGTAAGAATGTGCCGTATCTTCCCTTTTTTGTTTTCATCTAAGGGAACGGCTGACTTTATTCTCGAGTTGACCCCATAGTAAAAGTTTCTACTATTTATAAGTTCAAGGCAAGGTCAAGTAAGACATTTTTGTAATACCCCGTATTTTTTGTTTTCATTTCAGTTGCATTTATACCGTCGAAGAGGGGAACACCACTACTGAAAATAGATTGCTATACTTTCTCCAAAGACAAGGAATGGGGATTCAAGTCACGATGGAAATGTTCTCAAAATAAAAAAAAATGCAGGGCGTGTGTACATACTGTAGGTAATGAGATTATTAAGATCTCTAATGAGCATAATCATTAACATTGTTTTAAAAATAATTATACAGGGTTTTGTATTTTGTTAACGGATTCACTTTCATTTATGTCGGGAAACCGCTGACAAAATGCAAAATGTGGTAGTGCTTACGAAAGTTTAAAATTATACAAGGTGGTACAGAAAGGTCCTGTCATCTTGAAGGGTCAGCGACTTTTACTATGGGATCAAATGAGAAATCTCGAAAAAAAAAAAAAACATTTACTCCACACATTTGATACAGTAGATTTTTAATTTTAGTATACATTAGATGTTTTTTTTTGTCGAGATTTCTTAGTGAAACTCATAGTGAAACTCTTAGATATGACAAGACCTTTCTTTTAACACTGACGCTGTACTTATTCAGTCATTTACGAGTACCTAACCTTTGAATTAATGTTGTGTGATATTTATTGATAGTAGTAATAAGTTAATTATACATTTTACTTCCAACACCTATGAAATAAATTAATTCTAAATAGTAAAAATAAACTAGTTGTTCGCCCCGAACTGTGAACTCACGACCCCATATCTCGGCAAGCCCGCGACCAATTTGGCTCATGTTCTAAAATTATAAAAAAAATGTCACATAGGCTATGAATTAAATCAATTTCCCGTGATATCATCTGTGCGGGCTCACGGGCAGATGCTAGTATAAGTATAAGCACAATGTATAAGTGGGTCATTTTTATCAACAGAAAAAAAAACCTAATTTCGGTGGCATCTTTAGTTATGGTTTGAAAAAAATGCAGGTATGTGGGAATAAGAACATGAACTTCCCAGAAAAACCATAAATTAAAAAATGCCACCGAAATCAGCCAAGTTTTTCTCAGCCGATAATGACCCAAATGATGTAAATAATCTTACCTCTATATTGTTTGTCTCTATGGCCAAAAGAAAGTAAAACGAAGTTTATCTTTCAGTTAAACGTATGAAGTCTGCCCAAGGAAAACCGATGTTGGAATTGGGTGGCTACACATTCTGCAAAGATAAAGAATGGGGTCACAAAACGCGTTGGAGATGTTCCACTCACAGCACAAGAAACAAATGTCGAGCTTGTTTACATACCGTGGAACATGATGTAGTTAAACTATACAATGTCCATAATCATTAAAATCCTTAGATAAAGAATAAGCAGTGGGCTTTACTTATGGGCTGGATATTAGACATGTGTAGATAATGCTCGTAATATTACAAAAGACATATCACACAACGGTGTCACGAAATATTACGCATTACACGAGAGAATAAAGCATGACATAGAACAGTTCACTGCAGTACAGTTCATTCATGTCAGTACACTAGATGACATGAAACATGACACATAGTATTTCAGCACACTTTCATTCATCATCATCAGCCTGTTAGCACCCACTGCTGAGTAATGGCCTCTTCATGCTCACGCCACATCTCACGATCCTGCGCCACTATTTCCTGGCTACTTTGGACATGTTGTCGGACCATCTGGCTGGTGGTCTTTCAACCGATCTCTTCCCCTCTCGGGGTCGCCATTCCACACTTTCATTGCAGTAAAATTATTCATTTCATTACACCAGAAGACATGAGAGTGTGCTGAAATACCATGTGTCAATAAAATACGTGAGACGTGGCGCGGACTTGACGCTTTGCTTTGACGTGACGTTTTGTTTTGTCTGCGCCCCGTCTCTTCTATAGGTTTTGCGTCGCGTCGCTTCTATACATGTTGAATGAAAGGTACGCACCGATCTAAATCTCATAGAATCCGCATTACGTATAAAATCACAATAAAAACTTGTCCCCGCAAAAACAAATGATATCAGCAATAGAACACTACGAAACATCATTTCGACCGTACGTCTAATATTCGAATGTCAACCTTATTGCATTAGTGTACAGTTTTACTTTAATTGCATAGACTACGAGCAAATAAGCTCCCAAAGGTAGTTTGGGCATCTATTTTTCCAGACACATTTCAGAGTTCTATGTTGTATCTAGTTTTATCCTTGATCGAAGAAGGTACGTCAAGCTGAGACGTGGCGTCCGCGCCGCGTCCCTATCCCACGTCCCTTCTGTGTGGCTGGCGCCTAACAGCGATGCCACACGGGCGTTTTGTTTGCGTTGCGTTAGCGCTGCGTCGACTGAGCGGTGACGCTCCGTCGTTCCACATATAAATCTGAACGACATGCAACGCACAAGGAGAGGAGGGAGACGAGGTGGGGAAGGGATCTGCGTTGAAACGACGGAGCGGCCGCAGTATTTAATAGCATATTATTATCTGTTTACGCCGACGCAGCGCTCATGTGACAGTCACTGCGTTGAAATCATTGCGTTGCGACGACGCAGCGCAGCCACAACCCCCGTGTGGCGTCGCTCTAAGGCTGGAAATATTGAATACCTAGGCAGTGGCTCGGGTTTTTAGCGTCGTATTATTGTTTCTATTTCAGTGGAATTGGGACTGTCCAGCAGGGGGAAGCCGATATTGAAAATAGAAGGCCATACTTTCTACAAGAACAGGGATTGGGGGCCCAAAACCCGTTGGGAATGTTCTCAATATAAAAAGAAATGACGAGCCTGTATTCATACTGTAGAAAATTCAATTTTTAAAATAAACAATGTGCATAATCATTAAATTCAACGCTCTCCCCCTTCACAAATTTTGCGAAGTTCAATACTGACTTCAAATTTATAATAAGACTAGCTTTTGTCCGAGACTTATTTTTTTTCCGTTATCACAATAAAAAATAGCCACTCAGCACTCAGCGATAACGTAGCTTCCCATTAGTGAAAGAAATTTAAAAAATCGGATGAGCAGTTTTGGAGATTACTCCCTACATACATACATACTTACAAACTTTTCCTCTTTATAATATTAGTGTAGATTGAAACCGCAACCTAAGGCAAACTTGCCGGCAAATGAACTAGTAAATTTCGATGCATTTTTTTTTTAATCATACCTAGGTAATCGCTTCCGGTCTTACGAACGTAATATTAAAAAATATATTACTTAGCTTTGTGTTCCGCGTGTGATTCCACTGTAGGTATATTTTCAAAATAATACAGATTATGTAGAATCCATCTGTTTAATAAAATAACCTTTGTATTTACAGTTCAGTTTGTGGTGTCACGTATGGGGAAACCTTTAGTGAAAATTGGCGAGTATACTTTCTGCAAGGACAGAGACAGTGGGCAAGGAGAACGATGGAAATGTTCAAATCACTATCGGAAACAGTGCAAAGCTTATGTTCATACCCGGGGCATTTATATTATTAGAGGATACATTGTACATAACCATTAGTGGTAAAAAAAAAAAACTAAAAACCGCATTAAAAATTTAAAATGATAAATCGAATCAATTTTGTTTTTATTTACATAATTGTATGAGTTCTTGTTTAAAGTGTTGAGGTCCAACAAAAGCAGCGTGGTGGGAAATACATTTTTTTCAAACATTTTTAAATTTTGAAGCCGAGTTAAAATTTGTTTTGGCGGCAATAAAATTGTATTCTTTTCATTATTGTAAACAACAGAACAACAATAATTAGGCTGATTTGTTTTGTGGTCTACAAACCAGTGGTACGCCCCAAAAAACATTATGACCAGAACACATAATCGGGTGAATTATTGTTGCTGTAATTATTGTATTGGGATTAAAAGGATACTATTTTATTACCCTGAAACAAAAATCGCTGGAGAAAAATAACTCAGTTTAGCAACAAATTTGAAAAATCCGTGAAAATTGTGTAATTTTCTTGACGCGCTACTTTTATTGAACCTTAAAGCCCAGGTCTAAGCAAAATTAGCGCCGGTATTGAAAAAAAAAATCATGTCATCTTCTTTTTGGATGCCTTTTTTTCCGCCAAAAACAGCCACTTTTGGCGGCGGCGGGATTTATTCCTAGGTTCTAGGATCTGGAATCTACACCTTAGGTCCTAATAATTGCCCTTAAGCCCCTTAAGCCTAGGGATTCTCATTTAACGGCTCGTTTTTAGCAAAAAACGCATACAAGTTTTGTTTCATTGGCGGCGCTAATTGTGTCTTGCCCTTTAGGCGTGAAGTATACAGAAACGGCATAAGGCGTAAGGCGTAAGGCGTAAGGCATACGGCGCAGAGCAGGCGTGGAGCAGATAAGGCATGAATTATACAGAAACGGCGTAAGGCGTAAGGCGCGGCGCTCTCCTCTCTCTTTCTCTCCAATACATACTGGGATGAGTTTGTTTAATTTCAAAGTTACGTACATTTGTGAATTTGTAGTAGCAATACCACTCGCTAACTGTGAAGAAAAACATCGTGAGGAAACTCGCAGCTTAGTTGGCTCCACACGTATTGACTTGTCTTTTCTGTGGGCTAGGCCGACTAAGCTGTCAGCATAGTATAGGTGCTGGGCAAGCCTACTCCATCTTAAACAATGTCCCAGGCACTGCAGCGCCGAGTGGTTTCTTCACCCATCTAGTGTGAATGAAGGTGCCACTGGACGCTGGATAAATCATCTCATTAAGTAGACGCAAAGGCCTTAGTTTTTTTTTAGTACACTCTGTCGTGTTGTCGTGTGTACATAAAATTCACTATCGTCACATATTTTCTGCTCCTACTGTATAACAAACGGCGTGCGCTTGCGCGTCTCTCCGGTCGCGCCTGCTAGCGACGCGGAACAGGCGACGAAACGGCGTGCCTGCGCCACGCCGCTTCAGTATAATTCAAAACGTGTCGCCTCCATACATTTTGTATTGAAATGTTTTGAAGCGGCAAGATGCCTGCGCCGCACCTTCACCTTACGCCTTTTCTGTGTAATTCAGGCCTTAGATCGACTTGTTAAACCAAATTATTTAAACTAAAACTACTAAACTTATTTATTGGAAAAAACATTTTGTTTCTTTGAAACATGCCAAAGCTTGGCAAACACTTGGCAAACGAGGCTCCAATGCACCGTGCCTTATAGAAAAACATAAAATAGTTCAAATTGACTCATGCCATTTTTTTATTTTTCAGTTGCATTTGTGACATCTCAAAGAGGAAGGCCGTTGATAAAAATTGGTCACTACACTTTTTGTAAGGACTCTGTGAGGGGGTCAAAAAAACGGTGGAAGTGCTCTACCCACTTCCCTAGGCAATGTCGAGCCTTTGTACACACTTTTGAAGATGTTATTACAAAAATAAACAATGCTCATAACCATTAGACATTATAGAGTGTTTTATTGCTTACTAATTAAAATATGTATACTGTGGTACTCGCAACCCGAGACAAAAAAGATACAGATATTTATTGGTAATTTTCATTACACGTCAATTAATCGATTATCATTATACGTAGTACATTTTGTTCCTTAAGTGGTATATAAATTGGTATAACATAAATGTCATAGTTATTAAATTAAAATTAAATCATCATTAATTACTCAATTAAATGCAATAGTTAATTATGTCATAGAATAATAAATAGAAATTTAAAAATTAAAATATAAGTCAATTATTTAAAAATAAAGTTAATCAACCTTATTACTGGTTATAAATTCATCCTACGTATAGTAAGCCTGCTTGATAAGCCAGTCGCGAAGTTTAAATTTAAAGGTAGGTGTGCTAGGGCGCGTTGGTGACTTCCGGTGGGAGCCTGTTACAGACTTCAGGGCCCACTTACCTATATCCAACTAAAGCTGCCGCAATTCCCCAAATATTTCAAGAGAAACAAAAACAAGAATACTCATACAAATTCTAAGTATCTTTATGCCTGAAACTCGTCCACAAATAAATGTTATTTCCAACAACTTACGTTCTAAAAATTTTAGAATAGCTCTATACTTTTTATTTATTGAACGTTTCTTGTTTTATTTATGTTTGCAGTTATACAACTTCAGCGCTGCCTATGCGGCGCGAATTCTTTACTTTCATCCAACCACGTTCTCCAACCTTTTTTATCCAAATCTTTGATTTTCAGTTGCATTCATGACGTCTCCCAGAGGAAAACCACAAATAAAAATTGGGGAGTATACTTTCTGCAAAGACTACAGTTTCGGATGTAGAACACGCTGGAAATGCTCCAAACACAGTCATAAGCGATGTAAAGCTTCTGCTCACACTATTGATAACGAAATTGTTAAAGTAAACCATGCTCATAATCATTAATAAAAAGTTTTGTTGAAAAAATGCTCTCTCTCTTTCATCTTCCAAGCTTTAGTCCCACATGGTGGTGGGTCAGCCTTCCTAATTGTCTCTCTCCACTTCGCCCTGTTCTGTGTCGTCTTCGGAGGCTCAGGAGATTGAAAAAATGCTACGTGACATTATTTTTTGTCGGTAAAAAGTGAATAATAACTGACCGGTAAATTATGAAAATGCGTGATAAAAAGTTGTGTCGTCAGTCAGCATAGTTATCAATAATTAATATTATCAATAAATAATGTCTATGTCTATGTCGGTTGTTGGTAGGTATTCGAATCATGTAGTAGCCACTCCTGTAAATATCGTAAAATAATAATAAAAAAATACACATATTTTAATTTTATCGATCGCAATCCTTTCAAAAAGCTTCTCTCTACAATATTATTGGATGTTAAAACAATTTTTTATTAATTTCTAGCTGCATTTGTGATGTCGCAAAAAGGAAAACCATTGATAAAACTCGATGGCTACACTTTCTGCAGGGGTTCTGTTTTGGGACAGAAACAAAGATGGAGATGCTCCACTCACTACAACAAACGATGCACTGCTTGCATCTACACTTGGGACGGAAATATTATAAAAATACATAACAATCACAATCATTAGAACATTCTAATTCAAAGTCATGAAGACAGCTATTTTTAAACGACTTAAATAAAGAAAAGTTTTCTTTTCCCGTGTATTATTTATAATATAATTTTATAAAAAAAAAGCTGGGCAAAAGCCTTCTCTCGGAGAGAGAGTTCGAGCTTAATCACCACGGGTTGGCGATTTTTGCGTTGAGGGTAGAATCAGAATCAGAATCAATTTTTTTTATTCAATATTCCATAAATAAATTATTTACATTGAACGTCAAAATATTATCTAAAGTAAAAAAAAGGTATATAAATCAGATACTTATTACTATCTAATACTAAGTATCTAGCTACTTTTTTTTCTCCAGCTTCACTAGCTCTGATCGTTCTTGGAGAAGAAGCATGGTAAAGAAACTCCAAGGATCTCGTGCTTAAAAAATAATACATTTGTAATGCAGGTAGGAACTTAAAAAATAACGCATTGGTATGTGTGGTGATCGTGCGCTGAACTGGTTTAGTGCCAGACTTCTTTGTCATTTAGATAATCATCTATTCTGTAATAGGCCTTTTGGCACAACGTGTGCCTTACACATTTTTTTAATCGGGCCTCTGGTAAACTTAGGATATCTGTTGGGATCTTATTATAGAAGCGTATACAGTTGCCGAGAAATGAGCTCCTAGCCTTCTTAAGCCTAAGAGTTGGAATTGTAGGCTTGTGCTTATTCCTAGTATTTATATTATGATGGCTACCTAATGTATCGAATTCTGCAATATGTTTTTTAGCATAAACAATGTTGGCGTAGATATATTGACTTGCAACTGTCAGGATGTCAATTTCTTTGAAAAGTTCTCTTAACGACACTCTACTACCTAGTCTATAGATAAATCGGATGGCTCTCTTCTGCAAGATGAAGATGCTCTCAATATCTGCTGCCCGACCCCATAGTAGTAAGCCATATGACATAATACTATGGAAGTAACTAAAGTAGACAAGCCTAGCAGTTGCGATGTCAGTCAATTCCCTGATTCTTTCATAATTTTATAAAGTATTTTTTAACTGTACTTCGTGTGATATTTGTTATGGAAGCCATTACGAGTAGTATGGCTTTAAAACCATTAAAAAATAAGCGTGAATAAGCTTTTCGATTCCTCCACCAAGGGGTCTACCGGCTAAGACGAAGCCGATTACCATTAGAACTTCGATTTTCGCCAATGGTAATCGGCTTCGTCTTAGCCGGTAGACCCCTTGGTGGAGGAATCGAAAAGCTTATTCACGCTTATTTTTTAATGGTTTTTATTTTTTAATAAAGAAGAAGAAGAAGAAGAAAGTTCATTGCGTATAATATTACGCCTTAACTCTGAAACGGATTTGGGGGTCTACCGGCTAAGACGAAGTCGATTACCATTAGAACTTCGATTTTCGCCAATGGTAATCGGCTTCGTCTTAGCCGGTAGACCCCCAAATCCGTTTCAGAGTTAAGGCGTAATATACGCCATGAACTTTTTTCTTCTTCTTCTTGGCGTACCTCTGTACTAATGGAGGTTGCCCTTCAGCTCTTCATATTCTTTTCATTTATTTGCCTATCGTCTGCAAGCACAGCATAAGGCTGGGTTAGAGCGTATCTATGGGTTTATAACTCTGTCTATCTAGCTCTACGTCAAACAAAAGAGTGAGATACATATACAAGGTGTTAAAAAAGTACCTAACTCTTTTTATAGGGTAATAGCACCCGGTGATAGGCATCACAACCTAATTTTTTTTTGGACTATGACGTTCCGTAAATTTTAAATTAATAAAATGTGAACTATCTGGCGGTAGAAAAGTATTTTTTAAATATTGTTTTCATTGACTTTCACAATGTTTTAACAACTCAAAGTAAATGCACCTACACGCACAAACATATTTTTAAATTTGAGCTTATAACAAAAACAAAAAAGTTATAAAAATTTTTCAATTTTGAGATTATAAAATAAAAATTGTTTTTTAAAACTTTTTTTTACAGATTTGACATCCTGTTGACCAGTAGGTTACACCCTGTAAAAAGAGTTAGGTACTTTACCCATAGATACTCTCTGACCCAACCTCATGCTTGCAGGTCAGTCATGACCTTTGGCATTTTTAATATTAGTGGTAAACGGGTTGAATTACTTTAGATGTAAAATGTGAATGAGTGTTTACCACTAATTGAAATATTTGTGTTTCAGCTCAATTTGTGATGTCTCGACGGGGAAAGCCTCTAATAAAACTTGGAGCATATACTTTTTGTAAACAAAAAATGTTGGGACCTAGAGTTCGTTGGGTTTGTTCTACACACAACACTAAAGAGTGCCGCGCCGCTTTGGTCACATTTCAGAATCATATTGACAAAGTTGTCAATATGCACAATCATTAGAACATTTCATATTGTCAATTTAACAGCTTAAGGCGCCGTGCATAGTGAATAGCCCGCGCGCAAAGACTTAAGGCGCTGGGCATAGTGAATAAGCCCGCGCGCAAAGAAAAATGCACAAAATCGATTCCTGTATCAAATACACTAAACAAATTGAAAATGTTCACATATCAAATCCTAGAATTAGGTGAGAGCTATCTAAGGCGTGAAGTATACAGAAACGGCATAAGGCGTAAGGCGTAAGGCGTAAGGCATACGGCGCAGAGCAGGCGTGGAGCAGATAAGGCATGAATTATACAGAAACGGCGTAAGGCGTAAGGCGCGGCGCTCTCCTCTCTCTTTCTCTCCAATACATACTGGGATGAGTTTGTTTAATTTCAAAGTTACGTACATTTGTGAATTTGTAGTAGCAATACCACTCGCTAACTGTGAAGGAAAACATCGTGAGGAAACCCGTAGCTTAGTTGGCTCCACACGTATTGACTTGTCTTTTCTGTGGGCTAGGCCGACTAAGCTGTCAGCATAGTATAGGTGCTGGGCAAGCCTACTCCATCTTAAACAATGTCCCAGGCACTGCAGCGCCGAGTGGTTTCTTCACCCATCTAGTGTGAATGAAGGTGCCACTGGACGCTGGATAAATCATCTCATTAAGTAGACGAAAAGGCCTTAGTTTTTTTTTAGTACACTCTGTCGTGTTGTCGTGTGTACATAAAATTCACTATCGTCACATATTTTCTGCTCCTACTGTATAACAAACGGCATGCTGCTTGCGCGCCTCTCCGGTCGCGCCTGCTAGCGACGCGGAACAGGCGACGAAACGGCATGCCTGCGCCACGCCGCTTCAGTATAATTCAAAACGTGTCGCCTCCATACATTTTGTATTGAAATGTTTTGAAGCGGCAAGATGCCTGCGCCGCACCTTCACCTTACGCCTTTTCTGTGTAATTCAGGCCTAACACAGCCAGTTTCATGTTGATATCCATAACAGACTGCAAGATATTTTGCTTGAAAAATGTGCGCCGCCTATTTTTTTCAAGCAAAATATGTTCAAAACGATTTTGAATGTCCACACGAAACTGGCTGTTTTAGATAGGTCTCACCTAATTCTAGGGTTTCATATGTGAACATTTTCAATTTGTTAAGTGTATTTGATACAGGAATCGATTTTGTACATTTTTCTTTGCGCGCGGGCGAGGATTGTGAACGGCGCGCTCTGCCGTGCTCACGCCAATACAAATTGAGAAAATTAAGAAAGTGAGTTGCTTCCACCTAAATATTATCTGATTTCATTGATCCTGGTGGCAATCGAATCTGCAGATTTTAATCTACATAAAAATATGTATACCGTGCGTTTTCCTTTATTTTTATTACTTTTAATCTTTATATAATTCAAAAAGAAAATATAAAAAGGATTGACACCAACATCAATTAAATCAGATGGAGAAAACGTATTTCTCCGTTTTTATGAGAGTGAAGGCGGTAAACAATTAACTTTTTTTGTCGCAAAAGAGATTGGGCGCCGCTGCTTGAAGAAACGTGGCCTTGACTTAAGTTCCGGGGCATGTCTCATGCAAAGGAACTCCTTGGCGGTTCAGTCAGCGTGGAAACGCTGCTAGCGTCTTGGGAACCTTTGGTTCGGGTGTGGCCCGGGGTGGTTTATTCCATCTTTGTTTGTTTTCTGTTTCTAAATTACTTTTTCTTTCTTTCTAATTGACGAAGCTATTGTCAATACATGTAATTTTGATTTAATTTAATTGCATTTATTATGGTTTGGTTGCATGAATAAATACTCCCATTTATATTTATGACTTTGAGTGACGTTCCCTTTCCTCCCCTTACAAACAGCATATTTGTATGAAGTTTACGTTTAATAATGTCTTCAAATATGTTTCAGTTCAATACGGAGTTTCAAGACAAGGCAATAAGACAATAATACTCGACGGGTACACCTTTGGTAAGACAAAGGTAGTGGGACCAAAAATATATTGGTTGTGTTCCAAACATAATACTAAACAATGCCGGGCTACGATTACAACTGTAGAAGATCACATTATACGAATGACCCACGTTCACAACCACTAAGGCCTGAATTATACAGAAAAGGCGTAAGGTGAAGGCGCGGCGCAGGCATCTTGCCGCTTCAAAACATTTCAATACAAAATGTATGCAGGCGACACGTTGAGAATTATACTGACTCAGAAATGAGTTAAACAAACTCATCCCAGTATGTATTGGGTTGAGTTTGTTTCATCGAAATTAAACAAACTCATCCCAGTATGTATTGGGTTGAGTTTGTTTCATCGAAATTAAACAAACTCGTCCCAGTATGTATTGGAGAGAAAGAGAGAAAGAGGAGAGCGCCGCGCCTTTCGCCGTTTCTGTATAATTCATGCCATATTTGCTCTACGCCTGCTCTGCGCCGTATGCCTTACGCCTTACGCCTTATGCCGTTTCTGTATAATTCACGCCTAAGGTTGCCTCTCAGGGCTGGCTGGAAGAAATTACTTTGAAAATAAGTCCGCCCTTGTACACACGACAGCACGTCAGACTGTTCACTTTTGTCGTAAAGTCGCCCGTAACGTAACCGAGTAGAGGCTAGCGTGTAAGGGTCAACGTGCTGTCGTGTGTACACGTTCTCCTACTACAATGTTATTTAATTCTTTATATATTTCGTCTGCAATAAAGTGTAACAAACAAAATAACAAACAAAGGTGCGGAATCGCTACATATTTGGCTATCACTTAGTATAGGTACCTAGAGGTGCAAATTGTTTACATCTGAAACTCAATCTTAAATAAATTATATGGGCAGTCGGCGTTGTACACTATCTTCTTAAATAATATGTTTTTGTCTAGTTAAGTAAATAATTAAATATTATTTCTAGTTGTATATGTTCTTTAGATATTTTAGAAGAGTTTCATTTCTTACACTTAGGGTGGCATTAATAGTCGTCAACTCAAGATCGAACTCATCGACATTAGCATTTGACTTTTCTGAGTTCACCTACTTGAGATCGATCTCAAGTAGGTGATCTCAGACGACTATTAATACCACCCTTAGGGTTTGAAAGATTTTATTTAGGAAAAGCTTGATTAATATTGTTCCATTTAGTAACACTTTAGCCGCATTTTCTCAGTATTAGTGGACTTGGACCGAGTTAAATGAAACGACTACTACTATGATTCTACATGATTCGTGTACCCGGCCATTTTAGTGCACTCGGATGAAAATGAACAATCAGAAGCATTCTAGTTGTAATTTTAGTGAACTCGTACGGGCGCACTGAGACCGTGAAAATACGGCTTAAGGGTAGACGATAGCAAGGTGGCGGGAAATTCAAAATTTTCACAGTTTTTTACATTTTGTAGCTAAACTGAGCTATTTTTGTTCAGCGATTTTTCGTTCGCGAGAATAAAACCGTATTCTTTTCATTATTGTAAACAACAGAACAACAATAATTCAGCCGATTATGTGTTCTGGTCTACGAAGCAGTGGTACTGCCCAAAAAACTTGTCGTAGACCAGAACACATAAACGGCTGAATTATTGTTGTTTTGTTGTTTACAATAATGAAAATAATACTATTGCCGAAAAGAATACTATTGTTATTGCCGCGAATGAAGAATCGCTGAACAAAAATAGCTCAGTTTAGCTAAAAAATGTAAAAAAACTGTGAAAATTCTGAATTTCCCGCCACGCTGTTATCTTCTAGCCTTAAGGCTTTAATAAGGGCTAACTAGCGCCACGAATGATAAAAAAATCATGGCTTTTTTTATAACCCCCTTTTTGAAAAAGATAAACAACAGAGTTTTCTATATTACTAATAGCAATTTTTAGAACCATCAGCCCAGAGCCGAGACCCAGGAATCTACAATTTATCTTTTGGCAGAAACGGCCGTTTTTGGCATAAATGAAATTGTAGCCTAGGTTGTTGTTCCTAGATTGCAGGTTGTAGGTTCTAAAAATTGCTTGGGGGTTAAATGGGGTTATAAAAAAAGCCATGATTTTTTTATCATTGGTGGCGCTAGTTAGTCCTTATTAAAGCCTTAAAACTGACTTTGACTTGTGTGTAAAAAAGCGTATTATTTATTCAATTTTATATCAGTTTCAGCGGAGTTCGTGATGTCTCGAAGAGGAAGTCCGCTAGTAAAACTTGGAAAGTATACTTTTTGTAAAAAGAGTATTTCGGGACTGACAACTCGTTGGGTCTGCTCTACACATAACAACAGACAATGCCGAGCTACTTTGGTCACATTCCAAAATCAGATTGTCAAAACTTTTAACTTTCACAATCATTAAACATCGTGAGGAAATCTGAGCACCTAACTAAGGCACAATGTAACTAAGGCATCTACTCAACATGGGGCTGTCTAATGACTCCCACTGCAGGGCCTGTAAAGAGGCGCCAGAGTCCATGGAACACGTTCTGTGTGACTGCGATGCTCTAGCTAGTAAACGCATGAGTCTTCTCGTGATAGCATATCCTAGACCGGAAGACTATAAATTTCTCAACCTGGGTGAAGTTCTAAAGCTTATGACCTCGGTCTTTGTACGTCCTGAGCAGGAATAAGGATGGGGGTGACACAAAAGATCCCACTGGGTCGAAGTGTCCCGGGTTCTCAGCCTGGCTCCATACTAATAAGATAAGATAAAGGCATAATCAACGAGAAAATCGGCAAACCGTAGTGGGCACGCGTGGTGATTGAGCCCGAACTCTCTCACTGTGAGAGAAGGCCTTTGCCCAGCTAGTCAAACATGTACATTTGTATAGGCTAAATCTTCTTCTTGCTAAGTTATTTCAATTAAAAAACGTGTTAAATCAATCATTTATTATCAACACAAATAAATCAATTATAAAAATAATTTCTAGTGTTGAGTTTCTACCTAGTGTATAAATATAAAACCTACCAACAGTTTTTTTGTGTATATACTTTTTAAAACTTATGTTTTAGGAAATAAAGTATTTTCCACTTTCACTTTCACCACGCTAAAACTGAGTTACTGCCTATTTCTGAATTGAGAAATTCACTAAGCAAATACGTAAGTATCGTTCTGTCTCTGCAGATTTCTCACAAAAGAGCGTGACAGAACGATACTTAAAGTAGTTACCGGGCCTTAAACTTTACTGTGTGTGTAATTCATTTAATATTACTTCCAGCTGAATTTGTGACGTCTCGAAGAGGAAACCCTTTAGTAAAACTTGGACAGTATACTTTCTGTAAAAGAAGTGTTTCTGGACTGGTCACTCGTTGGGTCTGCTCTACACACAACAACAGACAGTGCCGGGCTACTATGGTCACATTGCAAAATCGGATTGTCAAAACCTCCAATTTTCACAATCATTAAGACGCCGTACGTCTCACAACTAGCGCCGCCAATGGAAAAAAAAATCATATCTGGCCACTTTTGGCGAGAATCGATTGCATTCTTAAGTTCTAGGATCTGGAATCCAAACCTTAGGTCCTAAAAATAGTTAAGCCTCGCGTTGAGAAATCGCAGGAGCGTTTTTTGCTAAAAACGCATCCAAAAAAAAGATATGATTTTTTTTTCATTGGCGGTGCTTGTTGTGAGACGTATTTCATCTTAAGGCATTTCATTCAACGACATGGTTAGGTTTTTATTATTAAAACCATAAATTTATCGATTTTATAAAAAAATTCGAGAGACTGTTTATTTTTTGGAGTTTTTTTTTCCTTTCTACCGTTTACATATTTTTTTTTCTAAGGTCACAGAAATAAGATAACAGAGGACATAAGGGGAGGCATTTTTCCAGAAGTGAGACTCAAAAAAGGCTACATAAAAAGGTCTCATATTAAAAAGACAATAAAAAAAAATTGATCGACTATGGCTTTTAAAATATGCCAAATCCAACGTTCAATTGTACAAATAAGCTAGTAGACATCCTTCATTCCCTATTCTGTATGTTTCTATATTTTTCCTCATTTGTATGTTAGAGGCCCTTTGGGCGGCCTAAAAACTCGGAGTGGGCCATTTCATTATGACAATTCGATGTACATTGGTTAGTCGGTTAGAAACCGAACCTTAACCTTTATCTAACCTTTCTAATGCCTAATCGGCTACGCGATGTACGTAAATCGAATTGTCATAGTAAATTTGTAATTGTCAGTTTTATGAAATGGTCCATTGGGTTGGCGACTACCTCATACGATTACCGACTGTATAGATAATTAAACGAATTAAACCTTTCAGCTCGATTTGGCGTGTCTCAAAAAGGCAATACGACAATTATAATCGATGGTTACACCTTTGGCAAGGCAAGGGTAGTGGGACCGAAAACCCATTGGACTTGTTCCCAACATCATAAACAATGTCGGGCTACGATAAAAACTGTAGAAGATGAAATCATTCAAATGAACAACATTCACAACCATTAGGGTGACAATCTCAGGTAATACATATTTTTTATTTAATAAAAAAAAAAGATTATTTTTTAAGTTAAATATATTTTGTACATACATATTTAACTACGAGTAGATTGTGCCCGCGACTTTGTCAGCGCAGACGTTTATAAAAAAGTTGTCTATATTTTTTCCCGCTATGGAAGTCAGCGCGGGCAAAGTTGCGGGAACTAGCTAGTAAATTATAGCCTGCTGATTTGAGAAATTCGCTAAGCAAATACTTAAATATCAATAAGAAGAGGCAGAAGCCTCTGCAGATTTCTCACAAAAGAAAGTGACAGAACGATAGCTAAGAATTTACTTAGTAAAATTATCAATTCAGAAACCGGGCCTATGTGTTCTTCTGGAGTTCTGTAGTCAGGGCCGTCTTAGACTATGCTGGGGCCCTTGGGCACACAATAATTTGGGGCCCAAATTCTTGTGGCGAAAGAGGAAACTACATTACAATGCCACATTTTCTGATAAATTTAACAAAGTCGTCGGCTTATTTTATTACTGCTGACTGTTACTGTGCCCGACAAAAATGTTTTGAGAATAAATGTGAGAGAATTTTTCGGTCCTTCGGGGCGCCCTGAGAATGGGAGCCCTGGGCACGGGCCCCGTGTGCCATACAAATCCGTTCAGTAGTTTTGCGTGAATGAGTAAGAAACATCCATCCAAACGGGTTCCCGTCATCATACATAAAGTCCCGGTGCTGGCATAGGTACCTACTGCGACCACCAGGATTTGAACCTTGGACCTCACGCTTGTGAGGCAATAGTTCTATCCACAAGACTACCACCGCTCTAGCTCTAACTACGCTCTGACTAATGATATGGGATGTTCGGTAAAAATACCCATTCGATAAACCCATCCGCGCGCGACGGGAATGGGATGGAACCTTGCCAGGATCAATCAAAAATATACTTTTTTTTTTCTTTGACAAGGTAGCTTCGACCTGAGTTGGCTTACCTCAGTTCGAAAAGGTCGCATCCCATTCTCATCTCGCGCGGAATAGATCATCGATTAACCGACCAATAATACCTATGGAAATTACGTAGATTTCGTTTTTTTTTTGTCGCTTTAAATAATAAAAAGAACTTTATTCAAAAGCAAAATAATAAAAAAAAATACATGTTGTTTTCTTAAATAACTAACACTTTTGAAAAAACAATGAGCCGTTTTCACGGCGGTCAAATTTCGCTTTTTCTTAAGATATTATTAATCTATGTGAGCGAAATTTGACAGCCACATCCCGGTGCTTGTATGGCCAAGCCTATCAGCGCCATCTACCAAGGGCTTTGGATTCAGCTTTTAACTGTCTGTTGAAAACGGGCCATTGTACAGAATCACGAGTGATATTTATTAATTTAACATTTAATTGTTATTGCAGCAGAATTAGTGATGTCACAAAGAGGGAAACCTCTAGTAAAACTTGGAGACTATACTTTCTGTAAAAGAACTAGTTCAGGACTGAAATCTCGTTGGGTCTGCTCAACACACTACAACAAACAGTGCCGAGCTACTTTACTCACATATGAGGGGTATAGATGCAAAGGCGCCTCTGTCCATATTTCGACTTTTTTAGTCTGTGAATGTAATTTTTTAAAGGAAGTAGTAAGTTCAAAGCCAACAACAATATTCAGTTGCTAAATCCCTTATAAAAACCTCAAAAAAAAAACTCAGATGCAAACACACCATTCTCCAAATTCATTCGGAAGCAAAAATGACACTGTCCGTTTAGACCAATCACAGCTCACTATTTTAAAAATATCAACATATATATCAGTATTTAACCTCGTCCTACCCACTGTGATTTTTAAATGACACAATCAAGTTCACGGTTCCTGCCCAGCATTCCGAAAATCAAGTTGTAAAGTTCTGCCCAGTAGCCTTTTAAAAGGTCATATTAGAATTTTCGCGCTAGTGAATCGTCCAATATAGATATACAATTTTTTCAACTTGCTTGTGATTGGTTAGAGTGTCACCAATAAAGGAAGTGAGTTTAAGGCTGCCTCCATCCAACTTTAGCTGGTCTCTTGCATTGCATATTTCGAAGATGGCGCATTTCCGGAGAAAAGGTGAGATAAAATCCAGATTTTTTATGAGAATCTTTAAGTTTTTGGTCCTGGAAACTAAACTGAGTTAATTTCTAAATATTAATTATCATTGCTAATGCTTTATTTCTGCAGTATAGCATATTGTTGAATTTTATAACCTCTTTAAATTAATATGTACTTTTAAGATCACATTGGGTAGATTTGACTAAAATATATGCATTTTGTTTGTAGTACTGAAAGATCAGGAAGTTCAAGATCTGGCCGATTTGGACATTGGTGACCTTTACCTGTCAGACGAAGACGTAGGAGATCCTCAATATTCGCCACCAAGTGCATTTCAACAAGACACTGACTCATCAGAGTCGGATATTGAGGGAAATTCTGTTCAGGCAAGGCCAAGACGAGGAAAATCCGCTACGCGCCGAAATACTAGTAGAGGACCACGATGTTGAGGCGGATGATCCAGCAGTACATAGGGAAGTATCCCCACTAGTTTATGGACGGAGCAAACATTTCCCCCGAATATGTCCATTGGATTGATGCAACCATCTGCATTATTTTTAGAGGGTTTTTTTTGTGTTTTAAGGCTGAAGAGGTAGTAATTTTTTGTTTGTTAAAGGTCTATGATAAATTCAAATTAAGTATTTAGTTATAAAATTGATCTCAAAAGCAGGTTTATTCATAAGGTACTGATAAAATAACAAATATTGACTATTTACAAGCCTAGTTAATATTACCCAATGACACCTAAAAAGGACATATTAAAATATAATCCTTCCAAAACCACTTTTTCCTATTCATTATAACCCCATTATACCCCCAAAAAAGTATAAAAAATATCCGGCATGTGAAACATAAAAAAATATTATAATCTTTGTTTGGGCAGTAAGCACTTCAAAAAATTTTGCCTTTCGAAAGTACATTGGGTAGAAATACGAACTAAGACTTTTTAAGCTTGGGCAGGACGAGGATATATTTTTGGAAATAGTCTCAACATTTTTTTATATCAAATTTTGAATGAAGTAGGTTCTTGTAATACGCAAAACAATAAAATGGATATTTCTCCGTTCGACTCAACTTGGACAGAGGCGCCTTTGCATCTATACCCCTCATATGAAGATCAGATTGTCAATGCTGTGAATACTCACAATCATTAGAATAATAATAGGTATAGGTATAGGATGGTATAGCCCAAGTAACATTTCATTTGGGCCTAGGTTGTAAAAATTGCCTCTAGGTTTTAGAAGGGTTGTACAAAGGTTAATGATTTGCTAGTTGGTTAAATTTAGTATTTGAGAATGATTACTAAGTCCTAAAACTAATAGTTTATTGTTAAAACCTTGAAGTTGCTGACAAGAGTTAACGTTAACGTTATTATGACTTGTGTTTCAAGAGCTTACAGCCTCAGGATCTTATAGTTGTCGTAAGCTACTGATAAGGTTCTGGAAAGGCTGTCATTTAACTTATGTGTGATCTAAAGGTTAAATTTTTAACCTTGATATTACCATAAGGTTTTGAAAAGTTGAAATTGCTTATAAGTAGTTTCTAAAACCTACCTACAACTTTAAGGTTAGATCAGAGTTGTCTAGGCAAACAAATTAGGACTGTGTGGTGAAAAACAAAACCAATAAGCTGTTGTTTTGAGCTGAAGGCATGATTCAATTCCTACAGGAATATTTTAAAGCTTCAGAGGCATCCTCAAAACCCGACAGTTGTCTCCGTGACTTCAAAGAATAGGTATACATTGTAAGCATTACGCGTCTTGAAAAATGAACCGACACAGGGTGATACAAAAAAAGAAGTGGAAATTTTAAGCGTAAAGTGCGTAAAAATGTTATGAATGATTAATACAACGGTAAGTTTTATTATTTTTCTTATTTACTAGTTGTAAACTTCTGTTCTCTGTAAACTTCGTATCAGTTCAATTTCGCTATTTATTTTTTTGTAATTTTCAGCTGTTCCTTTAAATCGATGAAGCCATTTTTTTTCATTTAGTGATAATAAGTACACATTAAATTAATATGTTTTTTTATGAAATAGATGTTTTGGTGAAGGTTTTTTTGGAAAGTATTAAAACATTTTTCACACTAAAAAAATACAAATACCAATTTTTACAGAATGTATGTGTAATAATACTAATAATGGAGGATACGACAACAAATAATAATGAAAAATAAGGGAGGACCATATACCACAAACGTGTTTTTATACTTTTAGAATACCACCCTTAGGCCCGGTTTCTGAATTGAGAATTTCACTAACCAAATGCTTAAGT
Source organism: Zelleria hepariella (assembly GCA_949319315.1). Lineage (NCBI taxonomy): Eukaryota > Metazoa > Arthropoda > Insecta > Lepidoptera > Yponomeutidae > Zelleria > Zelleria hepariella. The sequence goes on from OX439388.1 coordinate 13,669,115, forward strand.
ATCGTTCTGTCACTGCAGATGTCACACAAGAGAATGTGACAGAACGATACTTAAGCATTTGGTTAGTGAAATTCTCAATTCAGAAACCGGACCTTAGGGTGGTATTCATGAACGATACTTAAACTGAGATCCAAATTGAACTCAGTTTAAACTTAGTTTAAAGTGAGCTCAATTTTGAACTAACTTTAAACTGAGTTCAAAATTGATCTATGTTTAAACTTAGTTTAGTGAGATCAATTTTGAACTTACTTTAAACTGAGTTCTAAATTGATATTATTATTATTCGAATCGAATCGAATCCAACGGAATCTAATCGAATCGAATCGAATCGAATGTAATCGAATCGAATCGAATCGAATCGAAACGGATAGAATCGAATCGAATCAGCTATTGCTAGATTCATACTGATTCAAGTATCAAATTATTATTTTTTTTTTTTATCTCCGAAACGGCTAATGCTATACCCATGTTTATGGTACTTTAAAAAAAGGACTTGACGAGCTTTATCTGATAAAAGCAACAAAAATAATATAAAGTTATTAAAAATTTATAAAAAATAAGTATCAAAACTTTAACTGCCCATAACTCCTAAACGGCTAATGCTAGACCCATGTTTATGGTACTCTGAAAAAAGGGCATGACGAGATCTACCTGATATAAGAAAAAAATAAAAATAAAAAAGAAGTATCAAAACTTTAACTACCCATATCTCCTAAACGGCTAATACTAGACCCATTTTATGGTAATCAAAAAAAGGGTTCGACGAGCTCTACCTGATGAAAGCAACAAAAATAATAAAATGTTATTAACTAGTGGTTCGCCCCGAACTTTGAACTCGCGACCCCATATCTCAGCAACCTCTCGACCGATTTGGCTCATGTTTGAACTTAAAAATTCTCTTTACCTTATTTACCTGCCCACCTGACGATCCGACTAAATTTACTCAAGTTATCGTCGAACGAACATTCATACATACATACATACATCGATTGAATTGGATTTGATTTGATTTGATATTTATTTGATTCGATTCTATGCGATTCGAATCGAATCGAATCAATTTAAATTAAATTACTAATTTGGGTCTAGCATTGGCCGTTTAGGAGATACTAGTGGTTCGCCCCAAACTTTGAACTCGCGACCCTCTATCTCAGTAACCCCTCGACCGATTTGCCTCATTTACCCGCCTACCAAATTTCATGACGATCCGACTACATTTACTCAAGTTATCGTCGAACGAACATTCATACATACATACATACATACATACAAACGCCGGATTGTTCCAGTAGAGAACTTCGCTCGCTCGTTCAAATATGGGCAGTTAAAGTTTTGATACTTCTTTTTTATTGAACGAGCGAGCGAAGCGAGCGAAGTTCTCCGAGTCTACTGGAACAATCCGGCGTTTGCATGTTTGTATGTATGTATGTATGTTTGTATGTATGTTCGTTCGACGATAACTTGAGTAAATTCGGTCGGATCATTATGAAATTTGGTAGGCAGGTAAATGAAATTAAAAGAGTTTTTAAGTTCGAACATGAGCCAAATCGGTCAAGGGGTTGCCGAGGGTTGTTAAGTTTATATGGGGTCGCGAGTTCACAGTTCGGGGCGAACTACTAGTTATTTTTGTTTCTTTCATGAGGTAGAGCTCGTCGAGCCCCTTTTTTAGAGTACCATGAACATGGGTCTAGCGTTAGCCGTTAAGGAGATATGGGCAGTTAAAGTTTTGATACATCTTTTTATTATTTTTGTTGCGTTCATCAGGTAGAGCTCGTTGAACCCTTTTTTTTGAGTACCATAAACATGGGTCTAGCATAAGCCGTTTAGGAGATATAGGCAGTTAAAGTTTTGATACTTGAATCAGTACACACGACAGCACGTCGACCCTTACACGCTAGCACTTTGCTCGGTTACGTTACGGGCGATTTTACAACAACTGACGTGCTGTCGTGTGTTCCATGAATCTAGCAATAGCCGATTCGATTCGATTCGATTCGGTTCGTTTCGATTCGATTCGATTCGATTCGACTCGTTTTGTTTCGTTTCGTTTCGATTCGATTCGATTTAATTCGATTCGATTTGATTCGATTCGATTCGATTCGAATAATAATAATATCAATTTTGAACTCAGTAATACCAGTTGGTTAAAGTAACTTCAAAATTGATCTCACTAAACTAAATATAAACAGAGATCAATTTTGAACTCAGTTTAAAGTAAGTTCAAAATTGATCTCACTTTATACTAAGTTTAAACAGAGTTCAATTTTGATCTCAGTTCATGACCACCCTTAGAGCAGCCTGTAGCTGTTTGTTGAACGAAGGTCAAACGCATGTCCCCCTACAACCAAAACTTAAAAGCAACAAATTTAGCTCAGTGGTGGTTTTCGCAACTGGTAAGTCTTGGACAACTCCTGGTAATAACCTTGAAGCGTTGAAAACAGCCTTGTCGTTTGAGGTAGCTCCGCGAGATTACCTTCAGCTCTTATTTTGGAAATCCTTAAGAGCTCTTAGCTGTTACAGTTCTGAAAAGGAAAAACATAATACTTTCAAGTAATTTCCTAACGTCAGCCATATTTAATATTTAAAAATGTAAAAAAAACGAAACAAAACCAATATTTTAATTAAATAAAGCGTAATCAAATACCATGCGCTACACGATTTATAATATATATTTTTCATATGAATAGTAGTTTGATTTCTGATGTGACTTACCACCGATCACCAATTTTTTTTATTTTATTTTATTAAAAAATATCCGAAATGTTTAACTTATGAAAGGCCCGTCTTGTATACAGCACTATTATCGTAAAGTTTCACGATGAAGTGCCAATCGCACTATATTTTGATTATTTCCTGACTTTACCAAGCTACTTATTATTTTTATAAACACTTTGCTTATCTAGCCATTTTGAAAGATGGCCGAACGAAAAAGGAATGACGCCATTGTAAATAAGTATTTGAATCTGTGTAAAAAATCTTAAACAGAAGCTATTTAAAACTTGTAAGTCCTGGAAAGGTATTTATTCATATCCATCAAAAAGGTTCTAAGTTGTCATAGAGTTACATCCAAGACTAATTTAGAACTTATAAGTTGTCTTGCAAGGTTATAATAACGTTAAATTAAGGTTGTGAAGGTTATATTTAGGTTCTATGCAAGTAGTTCGAAAGGTTCTGGATTTGAGCTATAGGTTGTGCTGTAGCTCTCAGAAAGGTTCTAAAACCGGGGCCCTTTTGGCACTCAGAAGGTAATTACAAGGTTAATATAACTTTATTGAGAGTTATAAGACTTACGAGCAGATTTCCATACAAAGGTTCTAGAACCTGTTCAAAACCTTTCTACAACCTAAAATGTTACTTGGGAGGTGCTGGGCAAGCCAACTCCATCTAAAACAATGTCCCAGGCACTGCAGCGCCGAGTAGTCTCTTCACCCATCTAGCGTGAGTGAAGGTGCCACTGGTCTCATTACGTAGATGCAAAGGCCTTGGTTTAGTAGAATAATATTGTTAATAATAAAATGAAAAGTGGCGTTTTGGCGTTTTATTTCTTTTACTACAGGGTGCACTCTAAGTCGATAGCGGAAATTTATGTAGGCTATCTAATGATCAATACCAACAACTTGTACTAAGTGGCAAAAAAAAATGGAGTGAAAAAAATATCAGCTGTTCCATACAAAAGGTCGACTCAGTACTGCGCCAAATGTATGAAACAGCTGATATTTTTTTCACCCCATTTTTGTCGCCACCTAGTACAAGTTGTTTATATTGATCAGGAGACAGCCTACTTAAAGTTCCGCTATCGACTTAGAGTGCACCCTGTAGTGTATGTACCTACGCTCTTTTCCTTTTTTTGAGCAAAATAAACTAGCATTATTTTTGGTTACGGCTGGACGAGGTAATAAAATGTTTATATTGTCATAAAATTCACTAATTCTTATTCACTGAAAGGTGCCATCCCAAATTGCAAAGGTTGAGTCATGAAATAATATGGGGATAAAAAAATATATTTAGTACTAAGTATTTCTACAAAATTTACCATTACACTACTCCGTGAAATTTTTGTGGTTTTAAAGCCGTAGGTATTTTGTTGCACTGGTGATTCTGATCCAAATTACAAAATGGCATTCCAAAACGCGCGAAAAAAAAATCACTTCTCCATATAAATGGTGTCGATTGGCGATAGCCGTTTGTATTGGGAAGTGGTTTTTTTTCGCTTGATCGAAGTAAAATTTTGGGATTTGGCTCAGAATCACGAGTGCAACTAAATACCTTCGGCTTTAAAACCACTAAAATTGCACGGTGTATTTTTTATAACTGTTATTTATTTATTAAAATATCGGTGTTTCAGCTGACTTTTTGATGGTGATGTCCCGAAGAGGAAAATGTCTTCTAAAACTTGGAGAATATACCTTCTGCAAACGATCTAAACCCACTAATGCGGGAACGGGGAAAATTCGTTGGGGTTGCTCGACGCACTACACCAAAAAATGCCGCGCTACTATACATACATTTGAAAATAAGATTGTAAAAATTGATAATGTCCACAATCATTAGGATATTATGTTCATTCAATGTGAAAACTTGTAAAAACCCCTTGATCTATATTTCAATATGGCGCAATATTCAATATATCAGGATTTTAGAGGCTTTGACTTGGTTACAATTTATCTCTCGTTTAGAATCCTACGAAAGTTTATAAATTTCCTAGGAAATTTATAAATTTGCAGATCGTCTTATCTTTCGGTGACATATACACATCACAAAGTATACAAGGTGTTACAAAAGATCCTAACTCTTTCTACAGGGTAATAGCACCCGGTGGTAGAGATCACAACCAAAATTTTTTTTTGCTCTATGATGTTTCGTTGATTTTTAATAAAATGTGAACGCTGTAGACGCAGAAAAGTTTTTTTTTTATTATTGTTTTACGTGACTTTCACAATGTTTTAACAACTCAAAGCTTTGGAAATGCACCTACGCACACAAACATATTTTTAAATTTGAATTAATACTAAAAACAAAAATGTTATGAAAATGTTTAAATTTTGACGTTATGAAATAAAAATTGTTATTTTCTACTTTTTAAAATCCTGTTTACAGTGGGTTTCACCCTGTAAAAGGAGTTAGGATGTTTTGTAACACGTTGTATTTATTAAATAAACTTCATCAATTTTGATTTTTGACTGAATAGCGCCGAGGGGTAGTTTTGTTTACGTACATAAAAAAACGGTTTTAAAATATTTTTTATTGGTGTTTCATTTTCTTCACTTGTACGCTTGTACCTTTTCTGGGCAAAAAAAAAACTGGTACGTAAGCTGTAAGCTGGCACGTATTTCTCGAGAAAAGGTGAGAGATTTCGTTAGTACGAGTACAGATGTTCTATCCCACGAACAAGGGCGGATGAGCCATACTTGTGTTTTTACATGCACATTGTCTTTGGTGTGTGTCTTTGAATGTATTATTTTTTAGTTACGCACACAAGAACGTGCGTCTATACGCATTACAACTACAAGTATGGCTCATCCGCCTTCGTGAGATATTATCAATAATTTTCACAATTTTTTTTTTCAGTTCAATTTGCTGTATCTTTAAAAGGCAATAGGACGATAAAAATTGGCAGCTACACGTTCTGTAAGAAGCGGGTAATGGGGCTGAAAACACACTGGGTTTGTACCCGACACGCCAAAAAATGTCGGGCTACTATAAAAACTATGGATGATGTAATCATTCAAATAAACGACAATCACAACCACTGAGATATCTAGTTGGATTTTACGATAATGGTATTATTATAACTTTAATTAAAATGGTTTACAAAACGTTATTTTCTACTTTTTTTCTCCAAAAGACTGAATGTGTTAGAAGGGAAGACGCTTTATAGTCATAATTTTTACTGACGACTGAACATACAGGATGTTACTTTATTATTATTATTATTATTTATTTATTTAAATTGTATAACATTACAGTAATTAATACTAATTCGTTATACAATTGAATTATTTATAGAACATTAAAAAAACATTATATAATCGTATCATTACCATTACCGAACGAACGTTACATTATCAAAATTAAATTCATTAATAAAATTACACGTAAAAATCCATAAAATCAAATATAATAAATAATAAATTAATAGGAAAAATAGTGCCGTACATAATAATTTAAATTCAATCCTAATTTATTGTGGAGTTAACCTTACAGCCTTCCCATAGCCATCATCTTGTCAGCAAATAGATCACACTCTGGTGCGGACTTCAGTAGAGCGTTGAGCGAGGTGAGAGAGCGCATAAGCGGAGATTGGCTGTGAGAGCCTGTATTAGGCACTGGCACTACCAGTAAAGTATGTGTGCGAGCTCTAGAGGTGTGTAGTTTGCGAATGAATGCATTCGTTTTGTGAAACCATTCATTCATTCATTCACTACCAATCTTTACGTATCACATTCACTCTAGTCCACGTAGTTCATTCTTCAAGAAACATTCTTAAATCTACCACACTAAGAACCAAAATTCTGTAAATCTTTACATATCACATTCACTCTAGTCCACGTAGTTCATTCTTCAAGAAACATTCTTAAATCTACTACACTAAGAACCAAAATTGTGTCAAAGAACCAAACTCATGTGTCTCGCCTTTGTCACCTTTGTCATTCGCGGACTACCGTGAGTCAAAAGATACGTGAAAGAACTACTGAGCTATGAACTATGAATGAACTGTGAATGAACTGTGAATGAACTATGAACTATGAATGAGCTGTGAACTATGAATGAACTATAAGTGAACTATGAACTAAAATAGTGAACTAGTTCAGTGAAGGAAATGAACTATATCATTCTTTTCTTTTCACTGAAGCGTTTCGCGCACCTCTAGCGAGCTCGAAGATAGTTGTCCGGCACGAAAAGCTTGCAGACCTGTGGCGTAAGCGCGGGACAATCAGACTCGCCCCTGAGTATGCGACATACAGTTGTCATCTGTTCGCAGTCACGACGCACTTGCAGGGTATTACAGAAAGGTCCTGTCATACTTGAGGGGTCGCTAAATTCAACAATACAGGGCAATTTTTAAATAGCTTTCTTCCTGAAACACATCAACTTCTAAATGTGATTTCCAGCAAACAACTCTTATATAACATAAATCTTTTACTAAGTATATATTTTTGTACATATGGAAAAATCAAATTGCCCTTTCACCTGATGTGTGGTATAACAAAAGTTCCTGGAAATCACGTTTTAAAGTTGACGTGTTTCAAGAATAAACCTATTTAAAAATTTCCCTGTACAAACAACTTTTTTACGGGGCCAACTGCGAAACCTCTAAAAATATATCAGATGCTCAATACATTTGATGCAGTAGGTATTTAATTGTTGTATGGAATAGCTGACTTTTTTTTAAATTTCCTTATGGACTTATTGTAATATAACAGCGTGTTTTTGCAACACAAATGGACTAAAATTTAATTCGCCGCATGAGTGAGTCATATTTATTAATCAAAAATTTATATTTCAGCACAGTTAGTGATGTCTCAAAGAGGAAACCCTCTAGTGAAACTTGGAGATTATACTTTTTGTAAAAGAAAAGTTACTGGACCGAAAACTCGTTGGGTTTGCTCCACACACAATCACAAACAGTGCCGAGCTACTTTGGTCACATTGGAAAATCAGATAATCAGAGCTTTCAATGTTCACAATCATTGATGTCCTCCACAAGGATTCCGTCGACGGCGATACCTTGGCATAAACTTTAAGATCCTAGCATACACTCGGACGTGTGCCACCAATGGCGAAAAAATCATTATCTTCCTTCTGAAAAAGTTTCTGACAAAATCTTAAGGCAGCGATTTTTCGTTCGCGAGAATAAAACCGTATTCTTTCATTATTGTAAACAACAGAACAACAATAATTCAGCCGATTATGTGTTCTGGTCTACGACAAGTTTTTTGGGCAGTACCACTGCTTCGTAGACCAGAACACATAATCGGCTGAATTATTGTTTTTCTGTTGTTTACAATAATGAAAACAATACGGTTTTATTCTCGCGAACGAAAAATCGCTGAACAAAAATAGTTCAGTTTAGCTACAAAATGTAAAAGTCTGTGAAAATTTTGAATTTCCCGCTACCTTGCTATCGTCTACCCTTAAGGTCCACCCATGCGCCATGCTTTTCTAGATTTTTAGGTGTACTTAGAACACTTACTTAAAAAATGGGACACTTACTTAAAAAATTACTTTTAAGCTAATATAATATCGATAACCGCCAAAAACGGCCGCGATGTCTACACATAAAATCTAGAAAAGCATGGCGCATCCGATGATCATAGGATTATGTCAGAAACTTCTTCTGAAGGAAAATATGATCTTTTCAACAATGATGGCGCTAGTTAGCCTTATACGCAGCCTTGAATATACGGTCACAACTGGTGTAGTACAGTTGGCCGTTTGAATTATATGTGTACTTTTAGGAGGGTTTGGGATGAGTTTTACGAAACTGGCGTTTGGCGTCGGGGTCTTGGAGACGCACTATTTCAAATGCATTCTTACTATTTCAAACTACCAGTGCTGTTTTCCGCCAGTATTTCGTGTGCAAACTTCTCCCACGCATTGACGGGCATATTATTAATTTGTTATAATCCGTGTCAATAAAGAAATTATTTGTGATGAACTTCAAAACTACCGCTGTCTCGCTTTGATTATATGATAAGAGCGAGAGGGCGCGTGTTTTGCAGTTCATTCTACATGTTTTCTTTATTGGCACGGGTTAATTAATCATTAAGGTGGAGTTAAATTAATATGAACCACACCGTTTACACGGCGCGTGGTGAGGTCACAAGCTACATACCGCGCCATTTGTGTAAACATTTTGTACATTTTCTGAATTGTTAACTTTGCAGATGTATTAAATCCTGTTACTAAATATAATCTGTCTGTCAATTAAAGTATTCCTTTAGCACAGAGAGCGCTGCGAATACACTTTGCGTGGTCGCACCTCGTGGGAGGACAAATTGCTGTCAAAATACATTTCTGTTGGCCCTTTTGACTGACCTTTTTCTTCCTGCTGGGCTAACATAACTCGACATAACATAACGTAAACTCGACCTTCTTTTATCCTATTATTTCCTATTATTTTGTATATAATATAAAAGAGTAGTTGTAGAGTCATCTCATCGTCGAGGGTTGCACAGTTAGTGATGTACGCTTGGAAACATTGCCACTCCCGGCAATGTTTCCACTGGAAACATTGCCGGAAAGTTTCCGAAACTTTCCCAATGTTCCCATAAATTCCCAGTAGTTTTTTTGTTTATAATTCATGCTTATTCTTGAAATATCGCGTTCGTTAATCACGTGACAATGCATAAGCGTCTTTCCTTACAGTGTTGCCATATAGAAACTGCATAAAATGGGTATTTTCTTTAAAAATTCCATGAAATCCCTACTTATTGCCAATAAAAGTGAATTATTCATATGATTTACATATATTAGTGAATTCAATCTTCAATGAAACTCAGAGTTATTGTGTTTTTTTGTCTTCAACCATTGGCTACCGATGTTATGCTCCTTGACAATGGTCAACAGTGGGCTGAATTGATTGACTGATCGCGGGTTTCTATAATATTCCAAATTATTAATACTAATGTAGTTCGCCCCGAACTGTAAACTCGGGATGTATAGGTACATTTCCCCAGGTAAGCCATGAAACTTGGTAGATGAATGAATTAGACGACGGGGTACTCTAAGAAAAAGGCTCGACGAGATCTACCCGATAAAAGTATCAAAACTTTAACTGTCCATATCTCCTAAACGGCTAATGCTAGACCCATGTTCATGGTACTCTAAGAAAAGGGCTCAACGAGATCTACCCGATAAAAGTATCAAAACTTTAAGTGCCCATATCTCCTAAACGGCTAATGCTAGACCCATGTTCATGGTACTCTAAGAAAAGGGCTTGACGAGATCTACCCAATAAAAGCATCAAAACTTTAACTGCCCATATCTCCTAAACGGCTAATGCTAGACCCATGTTCATGGTACTCTAAGAAAAGGGCTTGGCGAGATCTACCCGATAAAAGTATCAAAACTTTAAGTGCTCATATCTCCTAAACAGCTAATGCTAGACCCATGTTCATGGTACTCTAATAAAAGGGCGTGACGAGATGTACCCGATGAAAGTAGGTAGATCTCGTCGAGCCCTTTTATTAGAGTACCATGAACATGGGTCTAGCATTAGCTGTTTAGGAGATATGGGCACTTAAAGTTTTGATAATTTTATCGGGTAGATCTCGTCAAGCCCTTTTCTTAGAGTACCATGAACATGGGTCTAGCATTAGCCGTTTAGGAGATATGGGTAGTTAAAGTTTTGATACTTTTATCGGGTAGATCTCGTCGAGCCCTTTTCTCAGAGTACCATGAACATGGGTCTAGCATTAGCCGTTTAGGAGATATGGGCAGTTAAAGTTTTGATACTTTTATCGGGTAGATCTCGTCGAGCCCTTTTCTTAGAGTACCATGAACATGGGTCTAGCATTAGCCGTTTAGGAGATATGGGCAGTTAAAGTTTTGATACTTTTATCGGGTAGATCTCGTCGAGCCCTTTTCTCAGAGTACCATGAACATGGGTCTAGCATTAGCCGTTTAGGAGATATGGACAGTTACAGTTTTGATACTTTTATCGGGTAGATCTCATTGAGCGAGCATCATGATCACTGTCACTGATTTGATTAGCCTAATAAAGGAATCTCTAAGATTAATGAATAAGCTCTACTAAACTGTTAGTGAGAAGAGTTTAAACCATGTTTAAACTCCGACTGTGCGGGAAGAGTTTAAACTGTGTTATCAATGAGCGTTCTGTAATACCACCGTGAAACCCTCATTTCTTATAAACGACATAAAATGGTCAGCCACACATGCCACCCGTATAATTTTCGATTTATGAGGAAAAATAAAAAATAAAACTTTTTTTTTTTCTTCTAAGTTCATGTTATGCATGTATGCTACGGAACCAACGCTGCGCGAATCCGACTCGACCTTGGCAGGTTAAGGTAGTGTGTGGTTGGTTAGGATTTTAAGTTTTAGCTGTTTAAATCTAGAATTTCGTACTTTGTGACATATCATAAAGGGAAACTGTAACCTTTTTAGTTGTTTAAAACGTTGCGGGCGACTGTTCCATTATCTTTATCATAAAATTCATCACAACACTATACAAGATCATCGATATTTGCATAAATAATGGTAAAGTTTACCAACAAATATCCCGAGAAAGATTGCTTGGAAACTTTGCCGGAAATAAACTGGAAACATTGCCAGGAACATTGCCGGGAACATTCCCAATGGGAAACATTGCCGGAAATAAACTGGAAACATTGCCGGAAACATTCCCAATGGGCTGGCAGTTTTCAAAGTTATGGGGTTTTTATTGATAATTTATTACCTGGTGTATAGAGAATCCAAAATTATGTACAGTTCAGCAAACAAATATTGGAATATCTCAAGATTTGAGCAAAGTTCCCAGTAAATTCCCAGTTGGGGAACATTGCCGGCAATGTTGCCGGCAATGTTTCCAGCGATTGGGAATGTTCCCGGGAACGGTACATCAATATGCACAGTGCACGACCTGGCCTGGCAACTAGCCGAGGTCTTCCGCACTATTATGCCAATACTGTGGACGTGGCATCCACTCCTGCATCGGGCTTTACAGCCACGAGCAAAAATGCCACAGAGATGCTGTATAAATCATCTGTAACCATCGAACTAAATCCCATAGAATCCGCATTACGTATAAAATCACAATAAAAACTTGTCTCCACAGAAACAAATGATATCAGCAATAGAACAATACGAAACATCATTGCGACCATACGTCTAATATTCGAATGTCAACCTTATTGCATTAGAGTACAGTGTTACTTTAATTGCATAGACTACGAGCAAATAAGCTCCCAAAGGCAGTTGGGCATCTATTTTTCCAGACACATTTCAGAGTTATATGTTGTATCTAGTTTTATCCTTGATCGAAGTCTGTAACAGATGTAAAGGTCGTTGATGATAATGTAGAGCCAATTATATTTGCCTGCTGCTTTGGACGTATGTACGTACGGCTTTTGTGAGTTGCTTTGTACGATACATTGTATCATAAGGGTCATTGATTAATACAAATATTGGTATTTCAGTTCAATTTGTAATGACTCGACAGGGTGGTACGATGATTCAAATTGGCCGCTACACCTTCGGCAAGCAACGGGTAGTGGGAGAGAAAACATATTGGTACTGTTCTCAATATCATAAAAAGTGTCGGGCTTCGTTAAAAACTGTCGATGATGTAATCGTTCAAGCGAATAAAATTCACAACCACTAATTTGCTGAATTAAAAATAGTAAAAATTTAAAAAAGTACCTAACTCTTTTTACATGGTAATAGCACTACCTAAATATTTTTTTTTTTCCGCCATTCAGGTATTTCGCGTGCAAACTTCTCCCACGCATTGACGGGCATATTAATTTGTTATAACCCGTGTCAATAAAGAAATAATTTGGGATGAACTTCAAAACTAGCGTTGTCTCGCTTTGATTGTATATGATTAGAGCGAGAGGGCGCGTGTTTTGCAGTTCATTCTAAATGTTTTCTTTATTGGCACGGGTTAATCATTAAGGTGGAGTTAAATTAATCCGAACCACACCGTTTACACGGCGCGTGGTGAGGTCACGAGCTACATACCGCGCCATTTATGTAAAAAAAATGTTAATATACACTTTCTGAATTGTTAACTTTACAAAAGTATTAAATCCTGTTACTAAATACCTATAATCTATCTGTCAATAAAAGTATTCCTTAAGCACAGAGAGCGCTGCGAATACACTTTGCGTGGTCGCACCTCGTGGGAGGACAAATTGCTGTCAAAATACATTTCTCTTGGCCCTTTTGACTGACCTTTTTCTTCCTGCTGGGTTAACATAACAGGCGTAAACTCGACTTTCGTCGATCCTTGTCGTAGATACAATATAATTGTATTTGTATATAATATAAAAGAGTAGTTGTAGAGTAAAGTATATATGCTTGCTGCTTTGGATGTATGTACATACGACAGCACGTCGACGCTTACACGCTAGTACTCTGCTCGGTTACGTTAGGGGCGACTTTACAACAAAAGTGTTCTCTGACGTGCTGTCGTGTGTACGAGTACTTACGGCTTTTGTGAGTTGCTTTGTACAAACAATATATTGTATCATAGAGGTCATTGATTAATACAAAAATATTGGTGTTTCAGTTCAATTTGTAATGACTCGACAGGGTAGTAGGATGATTAAAATTGGCCACTACACCTTTGGAAAGCAACGGGTACTGGGACTGAGAACATACTGGCGTTGTTCTCAATACCATAATAATAACTGTCGGGCTTCATTAAAAACAATCGAAGATGAAATCATTCAAGTGAACAGTAATCACAATCACTGTTGAATTGCTTGATATTGTTATAAGAAGCGGTGGTGGTCTAGTGGGTAGAACAGTGAACTCTGAAGCGAAAGGTCCTAGGTTCGATTCCCGGTGCGGACATGTATCCCGGTGACTTTGTTTAATTACAAAGTTACGTACAGTCGGCCACAGTCTCAGATACCCCTTTTTGTTCGATTGACGCCCTTGTGCCGCGCGCGGTAAGAGCTGCCATGGGGTATCTGAGATTGTGGCCGACCGTATATTTGTGAATTTGTAGTAGCAATACCAGTCGCTGACGGTGAAGAAAAACATCGTGAGGAAACCTGAGCGTATGAGGCATTATACCCTCGGCAAGCAACGGGTAGTGGGAGAGACAACGCTATCCTCCCACGGACGAAAAAACATTTTTATCTACACGCAGCGATCGACACTAAATACAAAATACTAAGTCAAAAGTCACAAGCACAACCTCTCAATACCACGACGCTTCTTTATAGAATGACGAGCGGCGAACCAAATTCACTGGCGTGTTTGCGCCGCGTCGGCTTCCTTTACTTTCTTTTGTGAAAAGCCGCCGCGCGCCAAGGCGGCAAATATCAAAGTGACACTATGATATCGAACGGACTTTATCTCACGAAGGCGGATGTGCCATACTTGTAGTTGTAATGCGTAAAGACGCACACAAGAGTGTGTGCGTAACTCAATAATTAGAAATTCAAAGACACACACGCAAAGACAATGTGCGTGTACATTTACTCACACAAGTAAGGCTCATCCGCCTTCGTGAGATAAAACATGTTTTGTGCATACCTACATAATAAAATGTATCAAGGTGGTCACGTTTTCTTAGTTTTATTTTATCTTATTTGTTAAGTCATTTTAATTCATGTTTACTAGCATTGATGCAACAATTGATTTTGTTAATCAGTCACGGACGTGTGGGAGCGGGGTCTTCTGATAAAGGCACTATGTACTTAATAGGAGGCCCCAGCCGAAACTTATGTAATGTAAATCTGGTTCTTGAAATAAACATTTATTATTATTAAGTTTTTTTTTTTTTTTTACATTTATAAGTGTATTTATTATCAAAAATATTGGTATTTCAGTTCAATTTGTAATGACTCGACGGGGTGGTACGATGATTCAAATTGGCCACAACACCTTCGGCAAGCAACGGGTAGTGGGACTGAGGACTTATTGGCGTTGCTCTCAGTACCATAATAATAACTGTCGGGCTTCATTAAAAACTATCGAAGATGAAATCGTTCAAGTGAACAGTACTCACAATCACAGCTGAATTGGTTGATATTGTTATATTTACCAATGATAAATATTACAACATACTTGCCTTGTATTTTACTTACGTACACACGACAGCATGTCAGACTGTCAGACTACAAAAGTGTACTTGTTGTAAAGTCGCCCGTAACGTAACCGAATAGAGTGCTAGCGTGTAAGGGTCGACGTGCGGTCGTGTGTACCTATTTTTTTAATGTTTCGACGACGAATCTGCAAAAACCGCAATTTCGTTTTATTACACCCGTTTTTTTTTTTTTTACGTGTAAGCTAATTATTTTTATACATTTTGATAATTTGATCAGAACCAAATCATATCTCCTCTCGTTGGACGACGAACATTATAAATTTACCTTTTCTTAACCTGTTTCACCAAAAATGATTGTTATTTAATTTTTTTTTTCATGTGATTTTATCAATAAAGTATTTTTTAGTTTCAGTTTCAACTTATTTTCACCTTGCCGGTTGCTTAGAGAAGGGATGATTCGAGTATTTAAGGTTATTAAACAAAACAATCGAAAGTGGTAGGTACACTCGGCCACACGCTAGGATACCCCTTTTTGTTCGATTGACGCCCTTATGCTGCGCGCGGTAAGAGCTGCCATGGGGTATCTGTGACTGTGGCCGACCGGACAGCATTTTATGGCTTCGAAAGTATCTTAGTCGAAACCATCGAAACTACCACTTCCGGTAATATTAATTGCTTTAGTGGTACTTTCGATGTTGTACTATTGTACACATAATATAATGTCGAATGTACCACTTACCATATTTTTTTACGCTGAAGGCGGCCGAATGCAAACTTTTTTCAGCATAGATAGGTATTCGATAAGTGACAATTTATCGTTTTGCTAGTAAAATAAGTGTTTTTCTGTACATACTCCATACGTACTCCTTTATAAAGACAGCAGTTTGTGGTGCGGTAGAATTTTTAGGCGAGAGGTTCCCGGGTTCGATTCCCGGTAGTTTCAAGATGTTAGTTAATTTTCAAAGTTAAGTACTTACGTTATGAAATTAAGTTGCAAAGATACTCACTAACAGCGAAGGAAACAAAACAATTATGATATAACTCGCGTATTCGTCGGCCGCAAGTCATAATTTTCCTGTGGGCTAGCCCAGCAAAGTACTTACGTTATGAAATTAAGTTGCAAAGATACTCACTAACAGCGAAGGAAACAAAACAATTATGATATAACTCGCGTATTAGTCGGCCGCAAGTAATAATTTTCCTGTGGGCTAGCCCAGCAAAACTGTGAGATTATTAAAACCAAAAAAAAATTACTCCAACCTATCATGTTTATTCAACTATCTCATATGAGTGGAGGTGGTAGATAGCTGGGGGTCTACCGGCTAAGACGAAGCCGATTACCGTTGGCGAAAATAGAAGTTCGATTTTTGAAAAAATGTACTGCCACCCAGTTCATTTTTCTGCCACTCAGTTCATTATTCATAAATCGAACTTCGATTTTCGCCACTAGTAATCGGCTTCGTCTTAGCCGGAAGACCGGTAGACCCCCTGATGTATAAATCATCTATACATAGATGGCTAATAATGTAGATAAAGTTAATGTGAGGTTTTTCATTTTAGGATCACCTGTCCCATGCAGTTATACTGAAGAGGAGTCGTCATTCCTTAATTATATTGACATGGACAGTGAAGAGCGGACTAAAACTGTTGACACAAGAACTGACTATGGATTCAGAGCAAACGATTCAGATAACATCCAAATTGACAGTGCAGAAGTTACGCCGCGTCCATCTCCTTCTGATATTATTGACTTTTATCCTGAAACACCGGAACGGAATGAGCCAGAAGTTGATATTCCAAGTAAAAATTCGCTAATATCAGTATCCGACACCAATAGTAATAATCCTTCCGTGTCAAATAAGCACAAATCAACGTTTAAAACGGATCCTGGTCGAAAACGCAAGCGGCACGTCGATCAATGGAGTGATGTTCGCAGAAAATTTATGAAAAATTCAGGACAAGAACATATTTCTAAAAGAGGAAAAACTGTACCCGCTAAAACATTAAAAAATCCGTGTCCTCTAAGCTGCAAGTTGAAATGCTCACAAAATTTTACAGAAGATAATAGGAAACAGATTTTTGATCAATTTTGGCAGCTATCAGACCACTCCAAACAGTGGGAGTATATAAACAAATGTGTCCAAACACAAAAAAAGAATAGAAATACTACTGAAGGACCTTCAAGGAGGGCATTTAGCAGAAAATATTATTTGCTGATGCCAACAGATGATGCTGCCTTTGAAACAAAGCAAGTTTGCTTGAAGATGTTTTGTGGTACTCTTTCTATAACGGATCAGTTAATACGTACAGCACAGGCAAAGTTCAATACTAGTGGTATTACTGAAAGTGACAACAGGGGAAAACACACTAACCATCTCCGATGAGGAGATGGTTTGAAGTGTTTCCGGCCATGTGAAATCGTTTCAACCTATCGAGTTATATCAGGAAAAGTAGCAATAAGCTGTATCTAGACAACGCTTTGAGTTTCGCCAAAATGTTTTCAATGTACAAAGAATGGTCAGAATATCTATACTTATAATAAAACTCTAGCGAAGTCTATTCTGTACATTGAATATTTTTAGAAAAAAACTATCAGGGGTTACTAAGTAAACTATTCTGAATACAAAAATGCAAAAAAATCGGTCTATGTCTGTCTGTCTGTCTGTCTGTCTGTCTGTCTGTCTGTCTGTCTGTCTGTCTGTGTGTTACCTCATCACGCGAATACCGCTGAACAGTTTTCAGTCAAATTTAGGACCGTGATAAGTCCTGGTTCTGGGAACAATCTAAGCTATCCAATGTTCAGAATACATTGCGGGTTGCAATTTTAACTTCGTTTTTTGTAAGAAATATTCATAATTTTGATATAGCTTCTTGAGAAGATATGTTAATAATGTGATACAGAACACATTTCCGAAAAAAAAAATTGCATTTCCGGAAAAAAAAATCCGACTTGGAACCTCATTATCTCGGAATCCGTTGATTTCCTAGGCATAGTTCCTTGGGCAAAAATGATCGTTATGATGAGGACTATACAGGGTGTTAAAAGACCACCAACAGACCCGAAAGCCACTAGACACCAAAACAAAGTAATTTTTCGATAAATTATTGTTGGGAAATTATTTTGGTTTTTTAGGTTATAATTTTGAAAAATATTTTTTACGCAATGGACGTGTAACGCACAGAAGTCATATTGCGCAAGCGTAGGTATCAGATTATGTTACTTAAGCTTGAAGTGCCGATGTTTAGAATACATTGCGCGTTGCAACTTTAACGTCGTTTTTTGTAAGAAATATTCATAATTTTGATATGGCTTCTTGAAAAGGTATGTTAAGAATCCCCTGAAGCTCTGCAGCCCTCTCGCTCGCACTTTTGAACATTTGAATTTATTGTAAGAGAATGATTCAACTTTGAACGATAAAATATAGTTGCAGACATAGATAATAAAGCTATCGACATGTAGACATACTTTAGATTTCACATTTATAGTTTAAAAAATAAATTACTGAACTACTACTTTTAACCGAAGTTCAGTGATATTTTTTTTTATTAGTAGGAATATGAAATCAAAAGTGTGTCCACATGTCGATAGCTTTATTATCTATGTCTGCAACTATATTTTATCGTCCAAAGTTTAATCATTCTCTTACAATCAATTAAAATGTTGAAAAGTGCGAGCGAGAGGGCTGCAGAGCTTCAGGGGATTCTTAAGAACTAGATACTGAATACATTTATGCAAAAAAAAAGTTTAGAAAAATCCGACTTTGAACCTCAGTATCTCGGAAACCGTTGATTTCCCAGGCATAGTTCCTTGGGCAAAAATGTTCCTTATGATGAGGAAAATACGTGGTTTCCCGCTTTGTTGGCGGTCTTTTAACACCCTGTATGTGGTCTCCCACTTTGTTGGTGGTCTTTTAACACCGCTCGGTATTCAATACAAGCACTCGCCGCAAACAATAATTTTGCATTCTTGCATAACAAATAACTATTGTTTGCTGTTGAGCTGGATAGACAGAGTTATTAGCCGTATGCTTTGCTTGCTGGCTTAGCATGAGAATGAGTAAGACCTTATCTATGGGCTTATAACTTTATCTATCCCACTCTACGTCTAAGGGAGATACATATTATAATCCCTTTTACTTCCTAATCAATTATTATGCTAAGCTTCCTGGTATCTTATCACGGGCGATACCTTAATGTAAACAATACATATTTATTATAAAATTTATAAATGTATTGTTTAGATTAGGGTTTTTATTATATTTCATTCTATTGCTTTCTTTTGAGCCCTGCTACCGCAAATTAAGAAATAATAACTATTAAAATACCCCCGACATTTTAGCTTCGAATAAGCATATTTAATAAATTGCTGAACCAATTTTGACAAAACATAACTAAGAACATTCGCTAGAAAACCTGCTTTCAAATAAAAAAAAAAACCTAAAGCTTTCAAATCGTTCACCCATTTAAGAGCTACGGTGCCACAGACAGACACACCCTCATAAACACTTATACAGACACACTCACAAAGCTGTCAAACTTATAACACCCCTCTTTTTTGGTCGGGGGTTAAAAAAAACCTTCCTTTTGAGTTTTCCTCCACAGTCGAATTTAAATTAAATGTCAAATGTGTAAAAACGCATACGAAGTCGCGGGCACAACTAGTAATAAATATAACAGCAACGCAGAAACTGAAAGACAATAGTATATAGTAAACGAACATATGAATATAGCGTTTTTTGTTCCAAAGAGGGATTTTTACGTCAAGTGCCACTCATTTTCCAATGAAAAAACTCCTACTGAATAACATACATACTTCAATGCCACTAAGCTATATCTTTTCTTCCGTGTTTTTACGTTTTTTTTTTACATCAGTGTTGGCAATCGACACCGCCTCTCTTTTTCTTTTTGGCTTTCATTTTTTGAAATATTGGTAAAATTCTAGTGTTCTAAACAATCGTAAAATAATTCAGTCAGTAAACGAGGATCAAGCTGGAGCTGGGGCTTTTCATTTTTGCCGTCCTTTTCAATCAGTCACATTTATTAAATAATGTACTTAAATAATATGACGTTACATTTATTTTCAGTTGAATTCGCAGTGTCTCAAAAAGGCAACATGATAATACGAATCGATGGATACACTTTCGGCAAGAAACGAATAGTAGGAATGAAAACCGATTGGCAGTGTACTCGCCATCATAGAAAATGTCGGGCTGCGTTAAAAACCGTAGAGGGCTTAATTGTGAAAATAAATAACATTCATAATCACTAATCTAATGTTTTTCATCTCAAATTTCTTCAAGCGAAATCCGAAATATGCCAAAACAGTGAGCTGTTACTTAGCCTAGTCAATGCTCAGCTCATCCCCCTTGTGAAAAATTCTAAGTCAGAAAGAAAAGTCTAAGTTAGAAAATTTGACTTCAAAACCTTATTTAAACTATTTAGGAGACAAACATACTAAAAGACGGCACACTACCCGCTACCGGGTACTGACGGAAGACCAGCGCTGGAGTGGTCCGCCTCTCCAGCACATGCTGAGTCAGAGCCCCTTTGCATTTGCCACATCCACATTCCTCTCCTGTACTTACTTCGTATATTGTATTTTGCTCAAATTGTTTTTGTGCCTTTTTTTTGCTGCATTTGTAAAATATTTTCTCTTTCTTTGTGCTCTCTGTATACGTGTGTGTGTGTGTGGTTTATGTAAATAAATGTTTTTCAAATTAAAATTCAAAAGTCTCCACCCTATGAGCTCTCTAGGTGACCACAAAGATGGTGCCCTTTTTTTATTTGTTGCTTACATCTCGAAAACAGAGGAAATTTTGTTGTACTACATAATGAAAGCTGATATAATTCTCTACAACTTACTCTTTACCTATTGCTAATCATTTAGCCCGCATTCGTAAAATCTTCAGACTTTACAAATTATTTAATCCGTTAAAATGAAGAAATTGTAAAAATGCCGAAACACGTATTTAATTATTTTAGATATTCAAGTTTCAAGAAAATCCATTTTTTTTTCATGCAGACAGGACGTTATTTTTAACATTTTCAAGGTTTAAACACTTTCTAATTTTATATCTTTCTGTTTATGCAATAAAAGATAATATTATAACATAGCGAAACATTAAATTATTTTTTTGAATTTCCAGCTCAATTCGTGATGTCGCGAAGAGGAAAGCCGTTAATGAAAGTAGGAGAGTTTACTTTCCGCCACAAAATTACTAGAGGAATAAAATCTCGATGGACTTGCTCCACTCATGGTAACCGAAAGGGGTGCCGCGCTTTTATAGTCGCCTTCAAAAGTATCATAATTAAATCACATAATGTTCACAATCATTGATTTAATCTTGATCCATCTGCAATGAAGTAAAAAAAAAGGGTTCTTTGGTTCGAAATGGGTCGAATTGTTTATATTTTTGTAAGTAAAGGACAGGCGCGCTTTTATCGGTCGATGCGTTATTGCGATATCTGTTTTCAGTAGGTACATTTTGTATCAGGATGGCCTTGGAGTTACACACTGCTGCGATAATAACTCCGCAATGGAAGTAGGACGTTCCTAATACAAAATGTACTGATAACAGACATTGCAATAACGCATGCGATATTATCTACCGATAAAAAGCGCCTGTGTGGGAGACCCTTTATAGTGAACTTAAAATTAGTTAAATTAAAACACACAATTGTACTAACATAGACTAAGTAAATTAACTTGTTACTAACACTATGGATACTTACGTCTGAAATAAACGAATTGAATTGCATTGAATTTACCTTTTTATCGACAATTTGGCAACATCATAGCTGCCGTGGTCTCGGCTGGACTGGAGGTGCGAGTGTTTTAATTTTGTGTGAATATCTACATTTAGATAGATAAATAACTTCTATGTAGATAGAAACATAAAAGTTAATAAAAAAATTAGTGACAAATCCGTTAAAAGCGTAGTCTAATTACACCTAGTGCACGTGCAAACCTAACCTAAGAAAATATTTCCTATACTGTACAAAACGCGTTACAAAACATGCTAACTCTTTTACAGGGTGTTAATTTTTACTTTATAACATCAAAATTGAAATTTTTTCATAATTTTTTTGTTGTTTTGTGTGTGGAGGTGCATTTGCATAACTTTGAGTTGTTAAAACATTGTGAAAGTCAGTCAAAACAATAATTAAAAAATACTTTTCTCCCGCTACCATATCGTAGAACAAGAAAAAATATTTAGGTTGTGATCCCTATCACCGGGTGCCATTACCCTGTAAAAAGAGTTAGGATCTTTTGTAACACCTTGTATAAGTGATCATGTTTTTTTTTCTAGCTCAATTCGTGACATCAAAACGTGGCAAGCCGTTAGTGAATTGCGGAGATTATACTTTCTGCAAAAAGACCATACACGGTGCCAAATCACGCTGGACATGCTCTGCACATAACCGTTGTAAGGCCTACGTAGTTACATATAATGATTTTCTCATTAAAACTTAGGGTGGTAGTCTAGAACGCTACTTAAACTCAGTTTAAACAGAGTTCAGACTGTCGATAAAACAGTGCATGTTTTAGTATGAAGGGAGGGATATTCAAATCAAAACATGCACTGTTTTATCGACAGTCGTCACAACTAAACTCCACTAAACTAAGTTTAAACAGAGTTCAAGGAGCTTTCTAGTTTGAACTGTGTTTAAACAGAGTTTAAGTAGCGTTCTAGTTTGAACTGAGTTTAAGTAGCGTTCTAGTTTGAACTGAGTTTAAGTAGCGTTCTAAAATACCACCCTAATCATTAGGCGGCGGCCGAACGACCAGAATGGAGAAAAACGGTGAATACCAAAGTCTCCGACTTTGAATCGCTTTGGCGATCGGAGTTGGACCGTTGGACGCAAGGAGGGATGCACTGAACGCCCGTCCACCTGCGGCGATCATCTATCACTATGTAAAAGGTGTGCTTGGATGTCCGCTGTGTGGCAGGACTTTTGCAAAAAAGATCGGCTATGTAAGCCACATGCGTGCACACGAACGCCGGAGTTGAAGCAGTCGCCATGACCGAAACCGGCCAGCGGAGGTAGCATGACTTTTATCGAGGCGGATTTATCCAACAAAATGGCGGTTTATCAGCATTTTTGACGTCTATAGTGGGTTATATATCGTCGAGAGCGATTTGCTGTCGTAGTGGGTTATATATCGCCGCAGGAATCATCATTATATTGTTGTAAGAATGTATTTTTTTTATGAAGATACGTTTTTCAAAACATGAATAGCTTTTTGTTTTTTCTAAAGCACGTATACGTTCTAGGCCCTAGAAGGTAGGGAAACATTTCAAGATTTATTTCAACGTTAAATAATTCGCTTTAGACGGGACTTGAACCCGCAACCTCAGGCAAACCGGGACAGATCTCTAACCATTTGAGCTTACCAGACTAAGTAACTGTCGATATAATCAAAACTGAGATCGTTTCATGATTTATTAGTTTTGTTACACGTTTTATTTGATTAACTGTTGATTTGTTGCTTCGATAATATTTTAAACTGTGCCTTTTATCAGAACTACATTTTCTATTTGCATAAAATAATAAATAAACTGAACCTGTAGGTTTGCCTAAAACATTTTGTACCTTCAATTATTGAATGAATACATTTTGATGGATCCCTTCTCTATACGTATAAAATGATACAGGATGGCGCGTTTAGACAGGTCAGTAAGGGGAAACCCAAAACTCAATGAGATTATACATATAATATGTTCTACGGAACCATGTCGTTGATTTGAAGATGAGAATCACTGCATTTATAATTTGTAAAATGTTTCAGCGGATTTTGTGACATCAGAAAACGGAAGACCTTTAATTTACAATTTGTAAAATGTTTCAGCGGAGTTTGTGACGTCACGGAACGGAAGACCGTTAATTCGGGTCGGCCGTTACACTTTTGGCGCGAAACATGTCTCGGGGCTGAAAACGCGATGGCACTGTTCTACTCATAACAGTAGACAGTGCAAGGCATTTATAGTAACTTATAGTAAAGAAATAATACAAATCAATAATAAACATAATCATTAGTGCTTAAGAGGGCGTTACAGCACTATTTTCCCATACAAACGTAGTTCTGGTTTAATTTCTAAACTACAGGCTGGATTTTGCTGAAACTTGGTTTATATCAGTAGATGACCAATATGGAGGTTGGCAAATAGTTTTTATAATAAAAAAAAAGTTATTTACTTACATTATTACACTGTCTATTGGAGTCTAACTACCTTGGGAACATCAATAATGTGTTGTACTAGTCAGAAAAAAAAAGATTTTTGAAATACCTAATAAAATGTAGAAATGGCAGCTGAACTACGAAAAATTTTGGTAAAATAGATCTATTACATTTCAACTACAACTTGATACTCGCGAAAGGACACGAACACACGTAGACTCATACAGCCGTATTGCCTCTCACTTTTCCCGCGCCCCGTCTCGCTCTGGGTGAAACAGCCATAGAAAACAGTGTTTCACGCGCTTGGCCGTCACTGAGTTCCCACGGTCCTGAAGGGGGCTCTTAAATCAATGTTGGTCGGTAGGTAATCGTATGAGGTAGTGGTCACAAATCAATGTCAAGGTCTAAACTATTTTTTTTAAACCGCGTCCACGGAATGACAGTTGCTACAAAGGATTAAGCTGACAGTAGCATACTAGCAACCGTTGTTCCATGGACTCGATTTAAAAATTAGAGTATAGTTACTAAGATTTTACCTGTCTAAAGGGTACGTTACAGAGCTATCCAGAGTAGTTTTCTAAACAAATCAATACAAGTGAGTTGTATTATGGGGAAAATTTTGCAATCTCGAAAAAAATTACAGCTTACTAAAATTCGACACCCACTACACCAAATGTATGGAGAGGTAATATATTTTTTTGATATATTTTGCAGTTGGTACAGTCAGCCAAACGCCAGTATACACCTTTTTGTTAGCGACCCCCTTCTGAACACAAAAACTAAAGCGTTTTGTTTCGAAGATGGTACGCAAAGAAGAACTATTTCTAGGAATTGTTGACTGAACTAGCTATCACAGTTTAGATTGTACACACTGTAAACCTCGCTCGTACTCGTAGGTTAGCAATCAATTTGGCTGCAACGATTTCGGACAATAAAAAACTATACAACTTGTTACAAAAGGTCCTAACTCTTTCTAGTCAACAAGATGACATAACTGTAAAAAAAAAAATTCTTAAATTTTTTTATTACCTAAAAATTCAAATTTTTCAAAAGTTTTTTGGTTTTAGATTTAGTTAAAATTCAGAAACATGTTTATGGGCATAGGTGCAATTGCATAGTTTTAAGTTTAAATAAATTGCATTTGAAATTTGTTTCTGCCTTCTCGTCAGGGTAAGTTTAAGCAAATATCTATACAAGTAAGCTCAGTTTTTATTTTATTTATTTGTTATAATTAGTGTCTGTTTTTCAGTTGAATTTGTTTGCTCCTTGAAAGGAGCAAGGCTACTGAAGATAGGATGTTACACCTTTTACAAAGAAACTCAGTCGGGCCTCAAGAAACGCTGGAGATGCTCTACACATCACCGGAAACAGTGCAAAGCGAATGTACATACTTACAATGATGTAATAATTAAAATTAAAAATGTACATAACCACTAAAGTAAATTATATAGTGTGCTAAGTTTTATGGGAGCTGGTACAAGAGCCTGCAAGTTTATTTTTGAATGAATAGAAAATTTATTTAGGTACTATATTTAAATTTTTGAATTGTAATTTGATTTGATTTTTATTTTCTTATGACTTTTTCATACGATGGATTATTGATTAATTTAATGATTATATCAATATATCATTGCATTTATAATTTATTAATTAGGTAATTATTTATATTTGTCGCATTAAAATTAATCTGTCATGACATTGTTGAATTAAATACAGGGTAGAAGTTATAAGACAAACAATTATTTAAAAAATTATAAATTATTTTATTTTTATTTAACATACTCGTAGTAAGTTACAATCATTTTAAATGATTACACGAGTAAAACATATGCACCTCAATTTGTAGCAGCCAAGCATGGTCGTGGCCAAGGGAAACTTAACTGACTGTGTTTTTAATTTGATTCTAGCTCATTTTGTTCTATCCCAAAAAGGGACAAGAATTCTAAAAATCGGTCAGTACACTTACTGCAAGGACCGGAAACGCTGGAGATGCTCCACACATAATAACAGAGGATGCAAGGCTTCAGTGCGTACTTACAATGATGAAATCATACAAATCAATGATGTTCACAATCATAGTAGCAAGTAAATAAGCCTGTTTGGTTCATACTCGTAGTAAGTTACAATCATTTTAAATGATTACACGAGTAAAACATATGCACCTCAATTTGTAGCAGCCAAGCATGGTCGTGGCCAAGGGAAACTTAACTGACTGTGTTTTTAATTTGATTCTAGCTCATTTTGTTCTATCCCAAAAAGGGACAAGAATTCTAAAAATCGGTCAGTACACTTACTGCAAGGACCGGAAACGCTGGAGATGCTCCACACATAATAACAGAGGATGCAAGGCTTCAGTGCGTACTTACAATGATGAAATCATACAAATCAATGATGTTCACAATCATAGTAGCAAGTAAATAAGCCTGTTTGGTTCCTAAACATTTTGGTATAATGATCTTTTCCTCTCGTTATGTCATTTGATGTTTTGCTACTTCGGATTAAAAAGATATACAAACATCACATATTTTATTAAAAGTTATATAAGCACTAATAGTTGTTCTTTTACTTTATAACCCTTGACGCATTTTTTTCAATATGGCGCAATTTACAAAATTCTATATTTCTCGAATTAAGACACATTTTATATTTTTATTGTATAAAATTGCAAATAGGTACAGTTTTTCGTTAAACCAATGTGCTAAACAGGGGTGAACGGGTGACTTATAGCATCCATAATACCCGCTAATAAAAATTGTATAGCAAATCAATAAATATTTCTGGTTTTTTCAGTTAAGACTCTTATGTGAAAAATATCTAAATCTGCTACCTACATTAGCTTAGATATTATATATCTACTATATAAAATCTTTGTCAGATATTTCATTCACCTAATCAACATTGTTTTTTTCAGTTGGATTCGAACTTGTGACGTCGAAAAAAGGGACAACTTTAATAAAGATAGGAAACTACACATTTGGCACACAGATTGTGTCTGGATTAAAAAGACGCTGGCAATGTTCAACACATAGGCGACAAAATTGCAGAGCTTCTTTAATCACTTATGGCACCGAAATAGTTAAAGTGAATAATGTTCATAACCATTAGTAACATTTCTATTATGATTTAATTCCTAAGTGAAAATACCTATTGTGAGTGAACCTATTAAAATAAAAAGCCTGCTTTTAAATAAGTAAGGCTAGTGCTTCCTAAAATAAAGGCACGGGATTAATATGATAACAGCTAGTCTAATTACTTTAATTTTTTTAATGCGAAATTTTGTAGTGCATATAATATTGTATGCAGTCATAGTGTGTACCAAAGTTTAATGTTATATTTTTTACTTTAATGGTTTTGGGCTTAGTTTTAAGTTTTTGGGGATTAGTTTAGATTTCAGTTTCATCTTATATAATTTCAATAAACAATGTGCTTAATTAAATAATATTTATTTTGTGGCCTTCATGCTCTATTGGTCGGTTAGGTTTTGGCGCTAAAAACAAATTTTCATTATAAATTATTGTTATGTAACTGAAAAAATAAAAATAATAATATCTCCTACGTTTTCAGCTCAGTTCGTGAGGTCTCGAAGAGGAACAACGTTGATAAGAATCGGAGGTTATACCTTCGGGATGAAGCATAGAAATAAAAGTGCACTTATGTGCAGCAAGAACAATCCAGGCGTCAAACGACGATGGCAGTGCTCGACTCATACCAATAGAAGTTGTCATGCATCTATTATCACTTTTTATAATCAAATAATTAGAATTAACAACGTCCATAATCACAAACCTAATCTATACCCGTAACACCATCGCCTTTATTATATATGCCTTTTTTTTAATACAGGTTTCAGATTACGTTGGACAACGGAGTACTTTGAAAAATATATATCTTCCAGATTTTGGTTAATATTCAACATTATTGAATTAGATTTGTGGTTTGTGGAATTCGGTACGCAAAGTTTTTTGTTCGAAAGTCCGTTAATGGCTTAAACTTATCTTTAGACAATATTGAGAAACTAATTTTAAATATTTTTTATTTCTGTCCAGTAGTTTTGTTTTTATGCGCTAAAATGTTTGGTTCCTCTGACCGCCAACAGTATGCAGACCGTCGCGTGACGTCATAAAACCGTATCTTTGAAACGTTGCAAAATCCAAACTTATGAACCAAAATAAAAAATATTGAAATTAGTTTCTCAATATTGTCTAAAGATAAGATTAAGCCAATAACGGACTTTCGAACAAAAAACTTTGCGTACCGAATTGTGCTCAGTGACAAACTGAGCACAATTCCACAAATCTAATTCAATAATTTTGAATAAATAATTGCAAATTTATTGAAAATAAGGTAATTTTACGCTGTGCGTGATTTAAACTTTTTTTTCTTCTGCCAATAAAGTCATCCCTATATTATTTTAATATAGTGAAGTCTTGAGACGTGCTTCTTTTACTGTAAGCAATCACTAATCATATAAATTTTATTGTGCTCTGATAAATAAAACATTATTTATTATAGTATACCTTTGTAGGTACTTAAGTATTATTGAACTCTGCATTTTGATATAATTTACTGAGTAGACTTTTTAGAGTAGGATCTGAAAAGAATATTGGAAAATTAAATAAGAAAACATTAATGTACTTTAATTTATTTCTTTCATGACTTTGAACTAGCAGAAAATTTTGACTCAAATAAATGTACACATCTGCCGCCGTCTGTTCATGCTTAGTAATAAAAACTAAATTCAAAACATAAGTAACCCCCGACATTTTAATTTCAAATTAAAAGCTAAGGTACCAACACAGACAGGCAGACAGACACACACACATAGCGGTCAAACTTATAACCCCCCTCTTTTTGAGCTTAACCTGAGTTTAACCGAGGGTTTCGTTCACACCACTATAGTATGTATAAACTACCTGTCAATTATTAATATACAAGGTGTTGTTTTGTGAAGTGACACCCGACTCAACGGTAATTATTTACTTTTAGTTTCAAACGTTAGGAACTAAAACTATTTTCTCTGAATCGTGTGTCACTGACCAAAACAACACCCTGTATAATGGTGGTACAGAAACGTCGGTCCGCAAGTCCGACTGACACCGGTTCTTATCCTCCTAGATAATGAAATTTTTTTTTCAGTTCAGTGGGTGTATTCTCCTAGAGGAAACCCTTTGATCAAGATTGGGGGCTATATGTTTTTAAAAGACTACGGAGTGGGACCTAGGCAACGTTGGAAGTGTAAACACTGTTACAAACTTTGTAAGGCCAATGTACACACTTACAATAATATGATTGTTAAAATTAATAATATCCATAACCATTAAACATAAAATTCAGAGTAGAAACAAATTAGTGCTTTCTACCCATTATCCAAACGAAATACAATAATGGATATAGGCCCGGTTTCTGAGTTGAGAATTTTGCTAAGCAAATGGGTAAGTATCGTCCTGTCCCGTCATGATTATTAGTTTTGGGAACGGAATTTTAAAAAATGTGCCTTTTTGACAAGAATCACTTCATTAATGAATAACACAAACTAGTTTTTTGATTTAAGGTTTTTACTTGCTTGCATGACCTAAACGCTCACCGCCAAGCCTACTTGACAAAAATTATATTATGTGGGATAGGCCACTGTTGAAGCATTTAAAACTTCATAGCTCTGAGGTCCTTAAACCGATAGGTACCTCATACAAACATAACAGAAAATTTTACTAGGCCACAACTTTTTTCTCCATACAAACTGTATAGAAAACGTGTTAAAAATGATGGCGGAATCAGCAGTGTGTATAATTTTTTATATAATCCGCGCGGGATGAGAATGGGATGCGACCTTTTGGAACTAAGACGCGCGCGGTAAGCAAACTCGCGTCGAAGCACCTTGTCAAAGTAAAATAAAGTATGTTTTACATTGACTTTGAAAAGGTTCCATCCCATTCTCATTGCGCGCGGATTACCTATACACAATGTTAATTTCATATAGCGTGTATCAATAAGAGGGCGTTAGAGCACCATTTTCCCATACAAACGTAGTTCCGGTTTAATTTCTAAACTACAGGCTGGATTTTGCTGAAACTTGGTTTATATCAGTAGATGACCAATACGGAGGTTTGCAAATAGTTTTTTATAATAAAAAAAAATAGCCTGAAAGAAATTAGAGCGATGCGTTTTTCGCGCCGAAAAAGGGGTTACTTTCAGCTGTTATTTACTTACATTATTACACTGCCTATTGGAGTCTAACTACCTTGGGAACATCAATAATGTAATGTACTTGTTAGAAAAAAAAAGATTTTTGAAATAGCTAATAAAATGTAGAAATGGCAGCGGAACTACGAAAAAATTTGAGAAAATAGATCTATTACATTACAACTACAACTACATACTCGCGAAAGGACACGAACACACGTAGACTCATACAGCCGCATTGCCTCTCACTATTCCCGCGCCCCGTCTCGCTCTGGGTGAAACAGCTATAGAAAACAGTATTTCACGCGCTTGGCCATCGCCGAGTTCCCACGGTCCTGAAGGGGCCTCTTAAGTCAAGTTAGGTGTTACCATCAAATCTTCGGGGGTATAATAGCTGCCACTAGGAAGGATTTCCTAAAAATCGTCCTCAAGCGTCCGTGAGCAGAAAACTATGTCGTCTTCGCGAGGGCAGGCTAGTTAACTAGGGGTGGCATTAATAGTCATCAACTCAAGCTCGAGCTCAAGTAGGTGATCTCAGAAAACAAAAATGCTAATGTCAAGCCTTGGCTAATGTCAAGCTTGAGTACCTGTCAGCATATTCATAGACACTAGCTTGAGCTTGACATTGACATTAGCCAAGGTCTCAAGTTTGGTTTTGTTTTCTGAGTTCACCTACTTGAGCTCCAGCTAGAGATGACGACTGTTAATGCCACCCTAGGTGTTATTTTATTATTACTTTATCTTCGTTATGAAACTACGCGACTCATCTTTGCTTAATAATTTTTTTACAAGTAATTTAAAACATTTATAATAAGTTGAAAAAAAGTCTAAGTAAGTAAGTAAATAAGTCGGGAAAAGACTTGTACCCGCAACCTCTCGCATACCGTGCAGTTGCGGGTTCAAGTCCTGTTCCGAGTGATTTTTTTCAACTTATTATAAATGTTTAAAATATTCCCTAGCTTTAGAAAAAACAAAAGGAAGTGATTTAAAACTTATTTTTTCAGCTGAATTTATAACTTCACGAAGAGGCAATACGTTAATAAAGATCGGCGCTTACACTTTTTGTAAGGATTACGGCAAATCCAGGCAACGTTGGAAGTGTATAAAATACTACAAACTTTGCAAGGCTAGTTTACTTATGTACGATGATGAGATAATTAAAGTTAATAATGAACACAATCATTAAATAATTGGCATTTAAAAAAATGATTTCTTACGTAGATATAATTAAGGCGCCGTGCATAGTGACTTATAGCCCGCGCGCAAAGAAAAATGTACAAAATCGATTCCTTTATCAAATACACAAACAAATCGAAAATATTCTTGCAATCTTATCTTGATGGATATCAAAATGAAACTGACCGTGTTAAATAGCTCTCACCTAATTGTAGTGTTTGATATATGAGCGCTTTAAGGCGCCGTGCATAGTGACTTAGCCCGCGCGCAAAGAAAAATGCACAAAATCGATTCCTGTATCAGATACACTAAAGTTCACTAAACGAATCGAAAAAGTAAATATTTCAAACATTAGAATTAGGTGAGAGCTATCTAACAAAGCCAGTTTCAGATTGTAATGAATAAGTAGGTATTAATTATAACTTTCGTTTTTTTTCAGCTCAATTTGTGAAATCTCAGAAGGGAAATAATTTACTAAAGATTGGTCGGTACACTTTTGCTACTCATGTGGTATCTGGACCAAAAATCCGCTGGCAATGTTCTACACACAGCAAACACAATTGCAGAGCCAATGTACATACATATGACGATATAATACGAAAGATTAAAAATGTTCATAACCATTAGCTTTAGCACCATCATGCGCAAGAGGTACACGTCGATGTTGGGACATATACGAGTCAGACCGTCTCCTTTCTGCTCTAGCCTATAGGTTGGACTCTCCCATACAGAGGCGGTGGATACGACTGCACGCAGTCAAGTCTGTCAAGTAGTCAAGTAGACTGCATTCCTCTGTGTGGGATAGACCAACCGTAATTAATTAGTAAATAACAATAATAATCAATAATACATTAATCTAAATATATGTATAAAACAAAGTCGTGTTAGTTACACCATTTATAACACGAGAACGGTTGGACCGATTTTTGATTTGTTGGATTTCTCTCCGCCCCGAATAGCAGAATAACCATTAACCCGCAACAACGGAAAAACTCACGAGAAAAAAAAAAAGTCCGCGCGGACGAAGCCGCGGGCACAAGCTAGTTAATAATAATGTTTAATAGTGTGTATCTAGTTCTTAAGTTTTTAGATGTTTTTTATGCACGAAATAAATAATTCAATTCAAAAAATTCAATTCAATTAACACGTAAAAGTAGCACCGTAGAGGTGATCAAACAGTGTGTTTTGTTTTCTCCAAACGCCATTTACTTACGATTTAAGCACACACTCAGTTTATAATGTAGGTAATTTGCGGGTTTTACTTGTGTCAAACTTAACTTTTGTTTTGGATTAACGTGGTAGTCAAGCCATGGCTCTGATGTGCACAATATCAAACATTAGAATTAGGTGAGAGCTATCTAACACAGCCATTTTAAGATTGTCATGAATAAGTAGGTATTAATTATTAATTCCGTTTGTTTTTTCAGCTCAATTTGTGAAGTCTCAGAGGGGAAATAATTTACTAAAGATTGGTCGGTATACTTTTGCTACTCATGTGATATCTGGACCAAAAACCCGCTGGCAATGTTCTACACACAGCAAATACAATTGCAGAGCCAATGTACATACATTTGACGATGTAATACGAAAGATTAAAAATGTTCATAACCATTAGCTTTAGCACCATCATGCGCAAGCGGTACACGTCGATGTTGGGACATATACGAGCCAACCCCAACAGTCTCCTGTCTGCTCTAGCCTATAGGTTGGACTCTCCCTTAGGCGTGAATTATACAGAAACGACGTAAGGCGTAAGGCGTAAGGCTTAAGGGTAGACGATAGCAACGTGGCGGGAAATTCAAAATTTTCACAGTTTTTTACATTTTGTAGCTAAACTGAGCTATTTTTGTTCAGCGATTTTTCGTTCACGGAAATAACAAAGTATTCTTTTCATTATTGTAAACAACAGAACAACAATAATTCAGCCGATTATGTGTTCTGGTCTACGACAAGTTTTTTGGGCAATACCACTGCTTCGTAGACCAGAACACATAATCGGCTGAATTATTGTTTTTCTGTTGTTTACAATAATGAAAAGAATACGGTTTTATTCTCGCGAACGAAAAATCGCTGAACAAAAATAGCTCAGTTTAGCTACAAAATGTAAAAAACTGTGAAAATTTTGAATTTCCCGCCACGTTGCTATCGTCTACCCTTAAGGCGTGGAGCAGATAAGGCACGGATGCGATTTCAATTATATCAAAGAGGCGAAGAGACGGCACAACGAGTCATTATACAGGCTGACTTTATTGTGATAGTTATCGTGACTTTATCCTATTTCTCTCCATATTTTATCTTGTACATTTTTATCCCACCAAAAACATTCTGTAAAAAACTAGCCAAGTCTCGATGTAGCTGCTTGTTTATCTCTAAAAAGTAATGAAATCTAGACAAAGTCGTGCCAAGTCTAAGGTTCCTTACTGCGATTTCTTTATTATTGTAGTTAAAGTTGTGTGACTTGGCCGTTGAAGGGTACACAAGGGTACAAAACCAGGTGCTCCATGACACCATTGCACCAATCTGACGCCAGAACCGCTTGCCAACGGCCAAGTCACACAACATTAACTATAATAATAAAGAAATCGTAGTAAGGAACCTTAGACTTGGCACGACTTTGTCTAGATTTCATTACTTTTTAGAGATAAACAAGCAGCTCCATCGAGACTTGGCTAGTTTTTTACAGAATGTTTTTGGTGGAATTTCACTTCTTTTTGTAGAAACGCGGGCATATTGATTTATTTTATTAGATATTCTTATTTGAAACATTTTTTTAATTAGTGTAATGTTCGAGTAGAATAAAGTTAACTTGTAAGTATAAGTATAAAAGCCAGTCTAGTAGTATCCAGAGTTATCCTTTAATTTTATTTATATGTGTATTAAAATTAGAAGGGGAGGCATTCGCCCAGCAGTGGGACGCTATAGGCTAGATTAAATTAGAAAATGTGTCCCACTACGCTGGATTTTTGCAATGACAGTAGATTTTTTTTATGTACCAATAGTAGAAGGGCGCATTAACATTCTCTAATACAGCTGAGACCAGCTGAGGGTTCTTCATCAGATACTTCAGACCTTCGATTTTTGACATCAAATGAAGCGGCCCACCAAGTTGAATATTTTTAGTTAAGGCGAATCTATTAAATTAACACGTAAAAGGAGCACCGTACAGGTGATCAAACAGTGTGTTTTGTTTTCTCCAAACGCCATTTACTTACTAATTAAACACACCCTCAGTTTATAATGGAGGTAATTTGCGGGTTTACTTGTGTCAAACTTATCTTTTATAATAAATGTAATTTATCTTTGGTAGGCTTGCCCAGCACCTATACCATCTAAAACAATGTCCCAGGCACTGCAGCGCCGAGTGGTCTCTTCACCCATCTAGTGTGAGTGAAGGTGCCACTGGTGGCTGTATAAATCATCTCATTACCTAGATGCAAAGGCCTTAGTTTTTAGTTTATCTTTGGTATACAATAAAGAGTTATCTATCTTTTGTTTTGGATTTAACGTGGTAGTCAAGTCATGGCGTTTTGTTGTAAAAATGTGTGCACAATAAATTCAACAAATAAAAGATTTTTGGTTTCCTTTTCTTATTGTTTTAACATTTTTAAATTGTAAAATTAACTTTTAAAGGATTCGCAATATTCACACATTCTAAACCTGGTCGATCCTCAAATATTGTAAAATCTTACAACGTAACAGCTTCTATAGTCTACTAAAATAACCGCAATTCAAGCCGTTTTCAAACCATAACTTACCTTATTGTATTCGAAACGGGTCGAATCGCGATTGGTTTTTCGGCAAATTACTACCCGCGACCACGGCAGCTGTAACGCGGCCGAAACGTCGGGATAAATAAGGTAATTAACTTGCCTAAAAACCAATCGCGATTCGACCCGTTTCGAATACAATCATGTTTAAATATCGCGAATCATTAAAAGTGAATATAACTTACCTTATTATTTTTATTATTTTTCAGTTCAATTTGTAACTTCTCAAAGAGGAAGACCATTAATACAAATTGGCGGTTATACGTTTGGAACTCATCTTACATTGGGAAACAAGAAACGCTGGCAATGTTCTAGTAGTAGACTTTGCAAGGCCAATTTGTACACGTACGATAATGAAATAATTAAAATCAACAATGTTCATAATCATTAATGTATTAGCAATATTGTATTGGTTTTATTTATCACTAGCTTTTGCCTGCGACTTCATCCGCGTGAACTACAGAAAAAAGATGTGTGGTTTACATTGCCCCTAAGTGTAATAGCGTGATAATATGTAGCCTATGTTTTATTCTGATGTCTAAGCTATCTTCATTCCAAATTTCATCCAAATCCGTCTAGGCGTTTCAGCGTGAAAGAGTAACAAAAATCCATCCATCCATCCATACCTACAAACTTTCGCGTTTATAATAGTAGGAGGATACCTAGTAGGAAGTAGGATTAAACTGCATGAGTAGCCATGATTTTAAGGGATGGCCCTTAAAAGCGAGGAATGCAGACTAAAATAAACGACAACGTCCTTATATCTTTACTTACAGTTTATGTAGTCAAATCATAACGATGAGCGTTTCAGCTCAATACTTCACTACAATAACATAGTCATACAATGTGTTATCTAGTAATCCTGTATGAAAATGAAATGAAATGAAAAAGGTCTTTATTTAAAAATAGTGAAGTAACATATTGAAGATACATTGGTGGCCCCCACACTTAGGCATGGCCTGTGTTGTGGGTGCCGGATAAAATATTTAAAAGAAATTTTTTTTTTTTTTTTACGTAGCCTGTTGGGTGTCTTACTGCTGGGCAAAGGCCTCCCCCCTTTCAGACCAGGTCTTTCGGTCCTGAGCAACATGTCCATGTTCACATGTCCGCCGCATGCAACCGGATAGGTGGGCGAAACTTGCCGCCGAGTGGATACCATGTATAACAATAATTAAAAAAATAAATTTGTAGTTTTTTTTCAGCTCAACTTAATTTTGTCACATCTCGCAAAGGAAGACCATTAATCAAGATTGAGGGATATACTTTTGGTATTGTTGGTTGGTCGGGTGGCAAGAAACGATGGAAATGTTCCAAGAGCAGAACCTGCAAGGCTGTTATAATTACTATCGATAATGAAATCGTTAAAATTAACAGTGTCCATAATCATTAATTTTATGGACGTAGGTATATCGATTTCAATTGTTTGATTATTATTCAAGGTGTTAAAAAAAGTACCAAGTTAACAAAAAAGTACTAAGACGGGCTTTCAACTCCTCAATATAGCAATGTTTACTGCGGGGTCCAAAAATGGGGCAACAAAAATCTTCGTTTTAGAAGTAAGACATGGATGAAGCACATTTATCTAGGACTAGGACCAAAATAATCGCGATTGTAGCCGTTTTCAAAGAACTGCATGCAATTTATATATATACTTCGTATGCGTTTTTACACATTTGACATTTAATTTAAATTCGATGTGGAGGAAAACTCAAAAGGAAGGTTTTTTTTAACCCCCGACCAAAAAAGAGGGGTGTCATAAGTTTGATAGCTTTGTATGTGTGTCTGTTTAAGAATTTATGAGGTGGTGCCTGTCTGTGTGTCTGTCTGTGTGTGCGAAAAACATGAAAATCGCCATTTTGTGGGATACGGTAGTTTACGTAGGAGCCATCGAGTTATCTCTCTATCTATCTTTTGTTTTAGATTAACCTGGTAGCCAAGTCATGGCGTCGTGGTAATAATTTGTGCACAATCAATTCAACAAATAAAATAATTCAGGTTTCCTTTATAAATTGTTTTAAAATTTTGTAAAAAATATTTTTAAAATTATTCGCAATATTCACACATTCTAAACCTGGTCGAACCTCAAATATTGTAAAATATTACTTAAGGCAACGTAACAGCTTCCATAGTCTACAAAAATAACCGCAATTCAAGCCGTTTTCAAACCAAAACTTACCTTATTTTTTTATTATTTTTCAGTTCAATTTGTAACTTCTCGAAGAGGAAGACCATTAATACAAATTGGTGGTTATACGTTTGGAACTCATCTGACATTGGGGAACAAGATACGCTGGCAATGTACTATAAGACTTTGCAAGGCCAATTTGTACACGTATGATAATGAAATAATTAAAATCAACAATGTTCATAATCATTAGCAATATTGTATTTTTTTATTAAACTGCATGAGTAGCCATCCCTAAAAAGCGAGGAACTGCAGACTAAAATAAACGACCACGTCGTTATGTCATACAGTTTATGTAGTCATCTTCTAAATATACAGGGTGGCCCAAACATAGATGTCAAGCGAGAAAATCTAGATAGTTGACACCAAGGGCTACCCGAATCACCCCCTTGTATGTTCAGCCATTTTTTGTCGTTCAGAAGTTACAAGGCTTTTAAGGTTTTTTTGAAATAAATTACCTAGCATTGGATTTTATTTTGTAACTTTTTTCTTTTGACTTTAGAAATATTTTTTATTGTTTAGGGTCTCAGATAATTAATATTTTACCAAAAAAATTGTGATTACCTAAAAACTTCTAAAAAGTCAAAAAATTTTGTTTTCGAGAAATCATCACTGAAATAGTTAGTAAAAATCGTGTCGGCGACTAGTTTAGAGAAAAAATCGTGTCGGCGACTAGTTTCTAAATTAAGTAGAGTTCTGTAAAACTTTCTTTTAATTTCAAAAACTTTCCCAAAGCCTGAGTCCTCAGAATAGTACAAAAAGTCTGTCACTTTATGGTCGAAAAACTGGAGTTGGAAGAAATTTTATTTCAATAAATTTTAATTTATTGTAGTTATTCGGACAAAAATCATTGCAGGAAGGCTTAATATCGCCTGTCAGCATGGCCCGCATTCGAAATTCACGGAAAAATAAAAATAAAACATCATTTTATTTTCGGATTTTTTTAATTTAATTTTCGGATTTTTAAAATTTTAGTTTTCTAAATTTAATTTTTTCATTATGTTTTGTAAGTAAATTCGGTAAACTCATAACTTCTAAACGACAAAAAATGGCTGAACCTACATGGTGATTCGGGTAACCCTCAGTGTCAGCTATCAAGATTTTCTCGCTTGACATCTATGTTTGGGCCAACCTGTATAAAACAAAGTGTTAGTTACACCATTCATAACTCGAGAACGGGTGGACCGATTTTTAAGATTTTTGGTTAGTTGGCTTTCTCTCCGCCCCGAATAGCAGAATAACCATTAAAACAATGGAAAAACTCACGAGAAAATAAATTGTTTGTAACAAAAAAGTCTCTCGCTGCTCGCATCCACGGCCTATACCCAACAGTGGGCAAATGTGGGCTGAAAATGATGATGATGATGATGAACAAAAAAGTACTTAGACAGACTTTCCACTCATTAATATAACAACTTTTACTGCGGCGCCCAAAAATGGGGCAACAAAAATCTTCGCTCTAGAACAGTGGTTCTTAACCTATGGTCCGCGGACCACTGGTGGTCCGCGAGGGCCTCTCTAGTGGTCCGCGGGAGGGTCCTGCAGTCCAGCGCACATAGCGAGAGTTGTCAATAAATTTTAATGTTGATTTTGAAACTCATGTTTGAATAAGTTCCCAGTGAATAAAATAACCGAAATTTTCGTGCGCGCTGACTCGCGCTCTTACTCCCTGTTGAAAAATAATTTTAACCTCCAAAGATCCGCGTGACTGCAGATCGCGCTAAGGAATTACCGAATGCGTCACATTTTGACAGGACAATACAATAAATAGCCTATACGTAACCTGCGGCAGGCTCCGATGTAAAGTTGCGGTCTTCAGTTCAATACGCAAAAAATAATAAATTGTATTAGTATCAAAACCCTTAAACATCGAGTAATCAGTGCTCACTCATAGTATGTCGTTAGCCCATATCAAACCGCACGTAGACTATAGTTAGGTTAAAATCGGTGAATTTTCAAATGCGCTACGTGCGTGTCTCCTATTCAAAACAAAGAAATTCTCCATTATGAAATGTAAGACTTAAATAAGTTAATTTTCAGCCGCGCTGGGTGCGTTTGTTCAAATAATAGCTAAATAAATCTTCATCAAATAATTTTAAAGGGAAAAAACTGTGAATTTTCGGGCGCGCTGCGCGCGCATTTTTCACGCACCTACTACACGTGCTAAGGTAAACTTGATTTTTAAGAGTTAAATAGTACAATTTTCGGGCGCGCTGCGCGCGCTTTTACAAACAAATGAAATCTTGATGATAGTGACGGAAGATTATCTGGCCTTCTTGCGGCTTAAAAAGGGTAAAATCGGTGAATTTTCGGGGGCGCTGCGCGCGCATTGCTATATCGCCTACCAATTAATTCTATTCTATACTTATAATAAAACTCTAGCGAAGTCAATTCTGTACATTGAATATTTTTAGAAAAAAACTAGCAGGCGTTACTAAGTAAACTATACTGAATCCAAAAATGCAAAAAAAACGGTTTATGTCTGTCTGTCTGTCTGTCTGTCTGTCTGTCTGTCTGTCTGTATGAACACGATAAACGCGAACACCGCTGAATAGTTTTCAACCAAACTTAACATGGTCGTAACTCACGTTTCTGGGAGTAACTTAGGCTATCCGATGTTTTGAATACATTGCGGGTTGCAATTTTAACTTCGTTTTTTGTAAGAAATATTCATAATTTGGATATGGCTTCTTGAGAAGGTATATTAAGAACGTGATACTGAACATATTTCTGCAAAAAAAAAAAAGTTCGACTTTGAACCACATTCTTTCGAAAACCTACATTGCGGGTTGCAATTTTTAACTTGATTTTTTGTGAGAAATATCCATAATTTTGATATGGCTTCTTAAGAAGGTATATTAAGAACGTAATACTGAACACATTTCTGAAAAAAAAAAAAATTTTAGACTTTATTATCTCGGAAACCGTTGATTTCCCAGGCATAGTTCCTTGGGCAAAAATGTTTGTTATGATGAGGACTATACGTATACGTACGTATACGTGGTCTCCCGCTTTGTTGGCGGTCTTTTAACACTCTGTATAATAGCACGCTACGACTTTTGGCATTTGGGGCGCATATTGTAAATGAAAAATCGGCATTTGTTTTTATTTTATTTTGGCGGAAAATGTTAGTTCTACAAGCGTAGCATAAGGCCGGGTTAGAGCGTATCTAAGGGTTTAAAACAATAGGTATCTCACTCTTTTGTTTGACGTAGAGCGGGATGGATAGAGCCATAGATACGCTCTAACCCAGCCTTATGATGCTTGCTGGAGGGAATTGTGAGTGGTTTTCGGTGGAGGTCGGACAAAGTTCATCGATGTTAGAAATGTAGTACTGTGGCGTCGCGGTCGAAATCTTCTGGGTTTGAACCCACGCGAGGTTGAATTTTTTTTTTGTGCCCTTTTTAAATATTTTCTCTACTGAGCCCAACTTGATATTAAAAAAATATATTTTGTTTGCCATAGAGCGGGATAGACAGAGTCATTTGCGGTAGATACGCTCTAACCCAACCTTATGCTTTGCTTGCTGGCTTAGCATGAGAATGGGTAAGACCTTATCTACAGGCTTATAACTTTATCTATCCCACTCTACGTCGAGGGAGATATATAATAAACCCCCATACTTCCCAGGCAATTCTTATGCTAAGCTTCCTGGTATCTTACACGGGCGATACCTAATCTAAACAAAACATATTTAATCATAAATGTATTGTTTAGATTAGGGCACACAAAGACAGACACACAGACAGGCACACCCTCATAAACACATAAACAGACACACACACACAAAGCTATCAAACTTATGACACCCCTCTTTGTTGGTCGGGGGTTAAAAAAAACCTTCCTTTTGAGTTTTCCTCCACAGTCGAATTTAAATTAAATGTCAAATGTGTAAAAACGCATACGAAGTCGCGGGCACAACTAGTCTCCATAATAATTTTAGTAAAATTGGGGAATTTTCGCGTGTATGTTCCATTGTTCCAAAACCGACTCATATTAATTTCCTGTATTCAACTTACTTACAAACATTATACTTTAGGTCACAGGTGAAACAATTTCATGTGAAACACTTTGTACCTTGGATCTGGTGGTCCGCACTAAGAAAAATTTTATCAAAGTGGTCCGTGGTCCAAAAAAGGTTAAGAACCACTGCTCTAGAAGATAGAGATGGATGAAGCATATACGAGTATTATCTAAATACATAAAAGAAAGTCGTGTTAGTTACACCATTTATAAATCGGGAACGGGTGGACCGATTTTTATGATTTTTGATTCGTTGGATTTCTCTCCGCCCTGAATAGCAGAATAACCAAAACAACGGAAAACTTACGAGAAAAAAAAAGTCTGCGCGGACGAAGTCGCGGGCAAAAGCTAGTTTTATCTAAAACCTCGTCAAAATAATCGCGATTTTCAAAGACAGTTGAGCCGTTTTCTAAGAAAACTTAGCATGCAAATTTCATTTATTATTATTTTAATGAACAAAGCTCTTTTTAATTCAGTATCAGTTCAATTTGTAACTTCTCGAAAAGTAAAAATATTAATACAAATTGGTTGTTACACCTTTGGCACTCATCGTACGTTTGGAAATAAGAGACGCTGGCAATGTATTAACAGCAGAAACTGCAAGGCTTATTTGTACACGTACAATAACGAAATATTTATAAGCAACAATGTTCACAAGCATTAAGAAATCATAAATTGTTGTTTTTAAAAACCGATGTTTGTAAATGTACTTAAACCCATTTTGACCGAATGTCCCACTTGGGATCGACACAGTGAATCACGACACATCGATTCTATAATTTACAATGATTCTATGTTACAGCGAGAAACTAGGTGCGTTATTTAAGATATTCATGACTAGCATAATAAAAGTGAGGAATTTGAGATTTTAGGGTCATAATGATTTTTTTCTTCGTGCTTTTTTTTTCAGTTCATATCGTGACATCCCAAAGAGGAAGACCATTAATCAAAATTGGAGGATATACTTTTGGCGTATCTTATGCGTCCGGACTCAAGAAACAATGGATTTGTTCCAAGAAGAGAAACTGCAAGGCTTTCTTGACCACTTACGAAAATGACATCATTAAAATAAACAATGTCCATAATCATTGATTAATTATACGAGCGATGCTACAACTGCTTCTAAATAATGATTTATTAAGAGTTTAAAAATGAGGAATAATGGACTCTAGAATAATTAACGGTCTCGTTGTTTTTTTTTTTCAGTTCAATTCGTGACATCTCAAAAAGGTAACCCTTTAATCAAAATTGGGGGATATACTTTTGGCACGTCTGGTGTTTTAGGACCCAAGAAACGTTGGATTTGTTCCAAGAGCAGAACCTGTAGGGCTTTTTTGGCCACGGTCGACAATGAGATAGTCAGAATCAACAATTTCCATAATCATTGAATAATTATATAATCAGTAATTTATAATTAACTTCAAAATAAACTGAAATTCGATGTGATTTTTTGTGTGGTAATTGTTTTTTTTCTTAAAACTCCTCTCGTAACTTTAACAATTTGATACTGGCGTTGGCGCTGTATTTGGTGTTCCATCTCAAAATGCGACTGTGTACATAATATTACTTTAAATACACATTAATGAAATTTTTCAGTTCAGCTCGTGA
Source organism: Zelleria hepariella (assembly GCA_949319315.1). NCBI lineage: Eukaryota > Metazoa > Arthropoda > Insecta > Lepidoptera > Yponomeutidae > Zelleria > Zelleria hepariella. Next base: position 13,711,981 of record OX439388.1, read on the forward strand.
CATCGCAAAAGGGGAAACAGTTGATCAAAATTGGCGATTACACTTTTGGCATGGGTAGTTCGGGAACTTCGGCACTCAAGAAACGATGGATTTGTTCCAAAAGCAGAAGCTGCCGGGCATTTTTGATCACTTACGATTCTGAAATTATTAAAATAAAAAATGACCATAATCATTAAACATGGACGAAGGCGAGAAGTTAATGGCCGATTGAGACTGATATAATCGGAGAAACTGATTGCAAGACTTCGCTGGATCAATTATTTAGAAATAATGGGAGAGGCAGCAAAAACATTCGAAGGGCAGCCTCGATCTCTTCGGTCAGTTCATTTTGCAAAGTATCACTGGATTGACGAAGCATTCTTAAAAAAAATATATTTTTAACAAACTTTTTATTTGTGACTAATATTACACTGAACATTGTGAAAATCATTGAAAACAATAATTAAAATATAATATTAATGTTAATACAAACAACATTTTTAATGTTATCCCTGTAAAATTGTGCTAATATACTGTTAAATAGTTAGGATAATTTGTTACACAGTGTTTTTGTTTTTTTTTCAGCTCAGTTTGTAACATCGCAAAGAGGAAATCCATTAATCAAAATTGGCCACTATACTTTTGGTCTAAGCCGCATGAATGGCCCCAAAAAACGATGGATATGTTCTAAGAGCCGAAGATGCAAGGCGTACTTGACCACCATCAATGATGAAATTGTTAAAAACAAGAATTATCATAATCATTAAATTGGTTTACTTAGTGTAGCTGTGGAAAAGACGTAGACTCGTGGCAGCAAACAGTGGAAGGCGAGCTGCGAGCCGTTGGGCTGACCTGGAGCGAAGCCAGACGAGTTGCTGAGGACATAAAGGCGTGGCATTTGTAAAGGTCTTTTGTGGGTACAATAGGACAGCAATAGATACAACACTAGCTAGCTTTGAAAGCAAAAATTGTGAGACGAGTTGCTGAGGACAGGAAGGCGTGGCATTTGTACAGGTCTTCTGTGGGTACAATAGGACAGCAATAGATACAACACTAGCTAGCTTTGAAAGCAAAATTGTGAGGAATCCTGAGTGTCTGAGGCACATCGCCAATCTGCAAGGGGCACGTGTGCTAATTATGTCAGAACTCTGAGGGGAAACCTATACCCAGATATTGGGACCAGTTACGAGTATAGGATATACAAATACATGCAATATAATGTTTAGCATCTATTGTACTCAAAATACATAATATGTACAGTCGACCACAAGTTCGTATAGCCCATAAAAGTCAGGCTGTTCGTACAAGTGAAGTGTACGTACTGTCTACTATACATATGTTTATCTTTAAACGTTTATGTTTTGTTACATAGGTACTCTTTTAAAAATATAATTTTATTACTGTAGAAAAAAATAAAAACACTTTTTTATCTCAATTTGATGCTTCTTATATTTTTTTTCAATCTGTATCAGCTGAGCTAGCACGGTAAGAATATCAATTTAATTTCAATCGAAATGTCCCAGATTGGACTTCCGGTGCATGGTTGATTTAAAAGATAAATACTTATAGTTAGAGAGCTGGTGACCAATCGAGATATTTTTTCGTACAAGGCTAGGAGTTGGTAGGCTGATAGAGTAGACTTCGCTGAGTCTGGGAAAAATATTTTTTTGGCACGGTCGCGGTTGAAAGTTAGATTTTTTCGACTTTGAAAGTTTTAATGTATGGGTTCAGTACATTTTTTTTGTCGTACAAGGCTAGAAACTTCTAGGTTAGTTGTGGAGACTCCGTTGAACAAGAAAATATTTGTTTTTTTGGCCGAGCGTGGTTGAAAGTTTGATTTTTATAACCAAAAAATTCACACTTTCTAGGTTATAAAAAACAATATTTCTACCGCGTTTGGCTAGTAATAAATAGTGATTTCGTGATCAGCGGAGACTTAAAAGGCAGCCTAAAAACTCCCAGCCTTGTAGACAAAAAAGAAATGACTCAACCCATACATTTAAACTTTCAAAGTCGAAAAAATCTAACTTTCAACCGCGACCGGACCAAAAAAATATTTTTCCCAGACTCAGCGAAGTCTACTCTATCAGCCTACTAACTCCCAGCCTTGTACGAAAAAATATCTCGATTGGTCACCAGCTCTCCAACTATTAGTATGTTTTTCACAAATAAATCGCCCTGATGAGAATCATCGCTAGGAAACCCGCGGCCTAGCTATTTTCGGCCGCGTATTGATTAGCCGGGAGCACGGTGTAGGTGCACCACATTCCTATTAAGAGGGTATAAGCAGTACAGACAGACAAATCTGTTGAAAAATCTGATGCTGTCTCGCGTGCACAATTTATACTAAATAGAGTGAAAGGGACAACTTGAACAAAATCTAAATAATCGAAATTTCTTATTCCGAAGTTTCGTATTCCCCATTTTCCTCTCTCAAAAACTGATTTGATGTCACCATTTTTTACAGTACATTTCCTGATATCGCAACGAGGAACAACTCTTATAAAGATCGGTTCTTACACTTTTGGTATACAGCTTACTTCGGGGATTAAGACACGTTGGCAATGTTCTACTCACACCAGCAAGAACTGCAGGGCATATTTGTACACAGTTGGAAATGAAATTATTAAAATTATAAATAACCATAATCATTAATTGTAATTACTGCCGCGGTCTGTAATGGATGCGTTGCTGGCGCGCTGTTTATGGCCGGCAGAGCGCAGCTCCAGGCCAACACAACATGATCAGCATATTTCAGCTCTTGATGGACAAGCTGTCCCTTGCTGTCCGCCTTTATAGGGGGTAGTGGATCATTCCACGAGCCACTCTCTTTGAGAGTAGGTATCTATGCGCATGCGCATGGCGGCAAGACCTACCGTTAATGGGAGTGGAGCATCCTGTTTCGGCAGGGTGTCGAGAATAGTGTGCCGCCTTCATGACCAAAGTTGTCTGTATTGGGGACGTTGTAACAGTAGTAGTCTTGGAGGGAGATGTCCGCCTTTATAGCGCGGACAGCAAGGACTGCAATGGTGACCAAGCTTGAGGGTCGAGAGCGTAGCTAAGCTAACCCCGAGGCCATCATAGCGTGGCCAACAGCGCAGTCATTGCAGACAAAGGCTTGTATAGTGTTTTACTCAAACAATGCGAGTATACGTATTTTAAAGAAAACCAGCTTAGTAACTATATCTAATCAGAATGTATTTAAAGTAACAGTTAATTTGTTTTAAAAGTACAATTAAAAAAATTCAGGCGGGACGATAGCAACGAAAAATCGCTGAACAAAAATAGCTCTCCTTAAGGCTGAAAAATAGCAGCGTGGCGGGAAATTCAAAATTTTCACAGTTTTTTTACATTTTGTAGCTAAACTGAGCTATTTTTGTTCAGCTATTTTTCGTTCGCGGCAATAACATAGTATTCTTTTCTTTATTGTAAACGACAGGACAACAATAATTCAGCCGATTATGTGTTCTGGTCTACGACAAGTTTTTTGGGCAGTGCCAATGCTTCGTAGACCAGAACACATAATCGGCTGAATTATTGTTGTTCTGTTAGTATTTACAATAATGAAAAGAATACTGTTGTATTGCCGCGAACTAAAAATCGCTGAACAAAAATAGCTCAATTTAGCTACAAAATGTAAAAAACTGTGAAAATTTTGAATTTCGCGCCACGTTGCTATCGTCCCACCTTAATATAGAATACTACATCATGATCCTAGTGCGGTATTTGATTTTCGGATCTTTTCTTCCTCACGGATAGCCATATTTTTTATTTTGTAATGTTTCCCGAAATAAATATTTTTTCAATTTCAATTTCAATAGCAACGGTTGAAAAGGAATTTCGCTTTCGCATACGAATGCGTTGGTGTGCTAAGGGCCTAATAGCGCGTCGCAATGTTCGCAGATCACAATAACAGATATTCTTGGGCATTAGTGGAGCGCTGACCATACTTATGTTTGAAAATGTGATGAATAAAGTGCAATTTATTTATTTATTTAATTTATTTATTTAAAACAAGATGGGATTTTAGTTAAATATGTGCACCTGCGCAAATCGCTTATCCAGATTGCTTCATAGCCGCTAAAAAGTTTAAATCAAACTGCATTTAGATTTGTACAAGATATTTTGTACTTAGATTTTTTACATTTCGAGCAAGCACCTACCTTTTTTGCTACTGTTAAGTGAGATGCGAGAATCGATACGGTATCGTTCAGACATCGCTTAGGTTCAGTCATATGTTAACTCTTTAGTGCCTTATCAAATCAAAAGCCTTACGTACTTGAATGTTGCATAAAATTTATTAGCCGTTAGACCTATTCCCGGAGAGTCTGGGAGCTATGCAAAATTAGCGTGCCCAACGACAAAAAAACATATTATCTTATTTTGATTCTCGCATGTTTTAGGTGAATTTGTGACATCCCGAAGAGGCACTATCCTGCTGAAGGTTGGTGGTTTCACCTTCTGCAGGAAAGCCGTGAATGGTTCAAGGATACATTGGAAATGTTCCACGCACAACTACAAGAACTGCCGGGCAGTAGTGCATACTTACGACGGGGATATTATTAAAGTTTATAATGTTCATAACCACTCGGATGTTAAAATTCCGGCCGCGTGCCAGTACGGAAAGTCAGAGTCGCCCTGTACTGACTTCCTTCCGTACCAACAAAATATAAAATATTGTGATGGTACACAAGACAGCACGTAGACGCATATAAGCGTGCACTCTATTCACGACTTTGCAACGAAAGTTTAAGAGTCTACGTGCGGTCGTGGTCCGAGCACGGTGCATGAACTGAATCAGATTCAGAATATTTTTTTTAAATTGAATATGCCATATCTAAATTATTTACATTAAACGTCAAAATATTATCTAAAGTAAAAAAAAGTTTATAAATCAGATACTTATTACTATCTAATACTAAGTATCTAGCTACTTTTTTTTCTCTTTGCATAATTATTATTATTTTAAAAATAATAATTAGCTTGTGTTTACAGAACTGCGACGTAGGCTAAATATGGATATTATTATCAGTATTTATTTTTTCAACCATAATAATTAATGCTGTTTTCTTTTATTTCAAGTCGAAGAAGTCGAGGTAGAGCTCACCGTATCTAAAAGGGGCAAGGATCTGCTGAAGGTAGGGGAGCACAATTTCTGCGTCTCCACGTCTACTGAGAATGGTTTGAAGAAGCGCTGGCGCTGCACTAAAGGCAACAAACGTTGCCACGCCGTCATACACACTTACAACGACGAAATCGTCTCGATCACGAATATTCATGATCACTAATTATTTATCTTGTCATAAATAAATTCTTGAACAACTGGTTTGCGTAATTTTATCAGTCTGTCTACTAAATCGTAAAGTCATAAATGAGAACTCGTCTTGTCACACCAAATTCCCTCGTCCTTTTATTTTATTTTTCTTGGTTTTCAGTATTTTAATAATTATTGACTTTTTGGAAGCACTAATAGCACTACGCTCTTAGCTGTATTGATTTATGTAAGTATTTATTTTGTAATGTTACTATGTTTTGTAATTTTATAAAATGCCTATTATTTTATGTTTTAAAGCTACATTCGTGCGGTCGAGAAGGGGGAAAACGCTAATAAGCATTGGAGGCTACACGTTCTGCTTGAAAAATGAATCTGGTCGGAAGAAGCGATGGACGTGCTCCACTCACAATCACCGACACTATCGGGCAGTTGTACACACTTACGATGACGCTATAATCAAAATTAAGAATTTTCATTCTCATTAAAAACCTATGCATTTTTATTTATCAACATCGGAAATCTAGGACGTTTGTTCATGCCGAGTTGATAATAACTGTTTTTTTTTCAAAACCACATTCGTGCTGTCGAGACATGGGAAAACGCTTTTAAGCGTCGGAGGCTACAAGCTTGAAAAATTATTTTGGTCTGGAAAATCGACGGACATACTTCACATACTCCACTCACAATCAGCGACAGTGTCGGGCGTCACACACACTTACGACGACTTTATAATCAAAATTAATAATCTTCATTGTCATTGAAACTATTTTTATTTATCTACATTACATCATATTGCTCGGGCGTCGTTAATGCCGAGTTAAATAACGTTTTTTTTTTTTTAATAATCGTTTTTTTTTGTTTCATAGCTTTTTTCGTGCGGTCCAAACGCGGAAACAGGCTTATTAGCGTCGGAGGCTACACGTTCTGCTTGCAAAGAACTTCTGGACGAAAAAAACGATGGACATGCTCCACTCACAATCACCGACAGTGCCGGGCCGTCATACACACTTACGACGACTGCATAATCAAAATTAATAATTTGCATTCGCATTAAAACCGATTCACTTTTATTTATCTACATAATTAATTGCTCGGACATCGTCCATGCTTACCAAGAAGGTGATTCTACCGAAGTCACGGACAAGCTGTGTTACTTCATAGAAGGTATCTTATATTATAATTTTTTAAATATTCTCTTCTGTTTGCATTTTTAAGCTTCATTCGTGTTGTCAAAACGTGGAAAACCGCTCATAAGCGTCGGCGGCTACACGTTCTGCTTGCATAGTTCTACTGGAAGAAAAAAACGATGGGCATGCTCCACTCACAATCACCTAAAGTGTCGGGCCGTCATACAAACTTACGACGATACTATATTCAGAATCAATAATATTCATTCTCATTAAAACATACAGGTAGGTAGGTGTACGTATGTTTCTTACAAGATTGCTAAACAAAAAAAACTGATTTTAAGTGTTTATCCATGATTTCATCAGTTTGAAAAAAAAAATTCTTATGAGGCCTTTTTTGAGACTTTTGTCAGTCTGGGTTTGAATAGATTTTTATAAAATGTTTATACTATTTTGTTTTATTTTGTAGTGATTATATTCTTTAAAAATAACAGTTTTTTGTTTTTTTGTTTTTAAACTTCATTTGTTACTGAGAAGACGGAAAACGCTTGTAAGCATCAGAAGCCACGTTTTGCATGCAACTTATTTCTGGACGAAAGAAATTAACGATGGATCCACAATTCTACATGTTTTTCATGCAACTTATTTCTGGAAGAAAGAAACGATGGATTTACACGTTTTGCATGCAACTTATTTCTGGACGAAAGAAATGATGAATCTCTTACTCACCCTTCTCACAACCTAAGTTTGAAGATTTTTTAGCAAAAAACGCATCAGTCAGACAGATAATTTCATTCAAAGTATCTGTGACTGTGGCCGACCGCATAGTACAGTCGGCCACAGTCAGATATACCCCATGGCAGCTCTTACCGTGCGCGGCATAAGGGCGCCAATCGAACAAAAAGGGGTATCCTTGCGTGGCCGACTGTACGTAGTTTATTTAAATTATATGGGAAAATTGGTGCGATAAATCTCAATGGTGACTTCTTTTGATAACCCCTTTTTCGCTTCAAAGGTGCTGCCGTATATGTGAGATCCATGAAAGGAAGGCCTCTCATTAAAGTCGCAGGCTACACTTTTGGCGTACACTCCATCTCAGGACAAACCAAACGGTGGACGTGTTCTACACACAAAGGCAAACAATGTCGGGCCGTCATACACACCTGTGATGACCGAATTATCAGAATCAATAACAACCATAATCATGCAATACCCATTCTGTAATTTTGAGTAGTTTTTTTTTTATAACAAAATCCGTACCACGCACGGCAACTGCAAGTACTGCAACCCAGTACGACGCTGTAGTGCGTTCCGTGTTGCAAATTAGTACATTACTGCCGCGATCTGTAATGAGTGCGTTTCTGGCGCGCTTTTGATGGCCGACAGAGCGCAGCGTAGCGCAGCTCAAGGCCCTCACAGTGCGGTCAGCATTGCAGCCCTTGATGGACAAGCTGGAATGAAGGCCGAGACCAAAGGTCGAGGCCTTTATAGCGCGGACAGCAAGGGCTGCAATGATGGCCAAGCTTGAGGGCCGAGAGCGTAGCTAAGCTAAGCTCGAGGCAATCATAGCGTGGCCAGAAGCGCACTCATTGCAGACCAAGGCTTGTATAGTGCTTTACTCAAACAATGCGAGTAATTAAAATAGTAACTTAATTAGCTTACCATTTGTCGTAGATTAGGTACTTTCTGTCGATTTACCATTCCGCAAACTTTTTGCTTGCTTGTATTTTTCTTTTGACTTCGGTGGCAATAAATTTCCAATTACTAATTTCGCTTGCTTTTGAATGTCCGGTGGTGTTAAACACATTAAATATAGGATTCGTCGCTTTAAAAGTTCACTTTTTCAACAAAAACACAGAAAAAGTCACTTCGAACAACGCGCGAAAAGCCGAAAACAATATGGCCGCGCTTTTTTTTCTGTGCAATGTGTCGACTGCCAGTACCCATACAGCCCAATTCTAAATAAATACTTTTTGCGCCTGATGTTTGAGTTCTATTTATGAAACAAAACTCGACATTAATTGATTTTCATACAGTTTTTCTGGCCGCAAAACACGACATTAATGAAATTCCATACAACTTTTCTGGCGCCTAATCCAAGTAGCCCGCAAGTCCGTCTTTGCTCAAAGAAGGTTGTCGAATTAATGTCCACATTACGAGCTTTTTTGAGTAAAATTACTTATTTATTTTAAAAAACTTATTCCACTTAAATTATTATTGCTGTTGAAAATTGATTTTATTTACTATTCTAGTTTTTTTTTTAAATACTTTATTTTAATAATTTTTTATTCATTCAGTCTAGGGAATTTGGTGTCCGAGGGTTTTTTTTGCAATGTACCAACTTACGCTCGTTCATAAATCGCTCTTTCGATAAGACCTCTATCATGTATTTTAGGTTAAGAAGATTCTTGTACATAAATTATTTGTTGATGTTAAATAAACCGTTACTATCTATCTTACGTTTAAAGTATTATAGAACTTGTAGAGCTTGGTCTTGAATAAAATATTGTTAATACCTAGTGTTCATCATCATCATCATCATCAGCCCACCTCTGCCCATTGTTGGGTATAGGCCTTTTCCCCTTCACGCCACTTCTCACGGTCCCTCGCCATCCGCATCCATGGACCCTCCGCCGACACAACGATGTCGTACCTAGTGTCATATTTTTTTGTTCCACTATACAATGTGTTACAAAAGTACCTAACTCTTTTTACAGGGTAATAGCACCCGGTGATAGGGATCACAACCTAAATTATTTTTTTGCTCTATGACGTTCCGTTGATTTTTAAATTAATAAAATGTGAACGCTGTGGCGGGAGAAAAGTAAAAATAGTTTTTTTCAACTTTTTTTTACATATTTGACATCCTGTTGACCAGTAGGTTACACCCTGTAAAAAGAGTTAGGCACTTTTGTAACACCTTGTATTTTTTTTGGTCCACTATAGAAGAAAACTTGTCACCGGACGGCACACAGCTGAGCATGAGTCCATTTGCCTAACTAAAGCTTAGATCTAAGTATTACCTACCCTACTAAATCTATACAAGGTGTTACAAAAGATGCTTAAAAATCAACGGAACGTCATAGATAAAAAAAAATATTTAGTTTGTCATCCCTATCACCGGGTGCAATTTCCCTGTAAAAAGAGTTAGGATGTTTTGTAACACGTAGTATAGCTCGGAATTTTTGTTACTAAATTTTTAATTTATGTATTCTCGGCAATAAAAGTTTTTTTCACTTTCACTTTAACTTTCATACTCTTGATGCCGATATACTTTATAATACATTGTATTTAGAAGTCATCCTATCGCTCAAAGAGCTCTGGTAGGTACTCACGACAGCACGTCAGAGTGTACACTTTTTTTGTCGCCCGTAACGCAGTTGAGTAGAGTGCTAGCGTGTAAGGGTCGACGTGCTGTCGTGTGTACATATAAATATGCTATTAATCTATTACATTGAAGAAGCCCAAGTCAATGTGAGTATGCTTGCAAATTTTTGTTTTTTCTAAAGCACTAACCCGTGCTAGGGAATAATTTAACCCCGTCCAGTTGACGGAGACTAGTTGAAGAAATTGGCATCTACTTGACTCGGTAGCTCAATTGGTAGAGCGCCTGCACGGTATGCGAGAGGTTGCGAGTTCAAGTCCTGTCCCGAGTGAATTTTTTCAACTTATTATAAATGTTTAAATTATGCTTGCAAACCTAACTTGTTATTTTTTTTCTTATTTAAGCTGAGTTCGTGGTGTCCAAAATGGGGAAAACGATGATAGAGATTGGTGGCTATAGATTCTGCACTCAAAGCAGGCCTGATTCTGCGAAAAAACGGTGGAAGTGCTCTACCCACAACAACAAGCAGTGCCGGGCGGTCATACACACTTTCGAAACAGAAATCATAAGAATGAACAACGTACATAACCACTGAATATTTAATTCTACAAGAACACATTAACCACTTTTTGTTTTTTCTAAAGCACTCACCCGTGCTAGGGAATAATTTAAACATTTATAATAAGTTGAAAAAATTCACTCGGGACAGGACTTGAACCCGCAACCTCTCGCATACCGTGCAGGAGGTTGCGAGTTCAAGTCCTGTCCCGAGTGAATTTTTTCAACTTATTATAAATGTTTAAAGAACACATTATTTGACTTAAGGGTGAATGATAGCAACGTGGCGGAAAATTCAAAACTTTCACTGTTTTTTACATTTTGTAGCTAAACTGAGCTATTTTTGTTCAGCGATTTTTCGTTCGCGGCAATAACATAGTATTATTTTCATTATTGTAAACAAAAGAACAAAAATAATTCAGCCGATTATGGTCTACGAAGCAGTAGCTCTGCCCAAAAAACTTGTCGTAGACCAGAACACATAATCGGCCGAATTATTGTTGTTTTTTTGTTTACAATAATAAAAAGAATACTATGTTATTGCCGCGAACGAAAAATCGCTGAACAAAAATAGCTCAGTCAAAAATAGCCGTATTGGAAAAATGTATCAAGGGTAGAGGGGCAGGTCACGGTTTTGAAATCCAAATTCGATAGCCGGATTTTATCGAGGAGTAATTAATTCAACCAGTAAGTTTAGAGAGATATTTTGATTAAAATATTGTATTCATGACTAGTTTGGTAAAAAAATCATAGGCCCGATTTCTGAATTGAGTATTTTACAAAGTAAATACTTAAGTATCGTTCTGTCACGTTCTTTTGTGAGAAATCTGCAGAGATAGAACGAGTTTTTCTCAGTGAATTTCTCAATTCAGAAATCGCCAGATAAGCTTTTAGTTAGATAAGCACAGTAAAGATGTAGGTATTAACAATCTTACGTTTTACATGACACAATGCCTTTTATTTTTAGATCGGTCTAATTTTACATTTGTACAAAGTTGATTCATTCTCTTGCAATAAAAAATGTTGGAATCTCCGAGCGATAGAAGTTTGGACGAGAGGCCGGCCGGCGGCGCTGCTTTGTAGCTTCCACATGAAAATTACATAGCAAAGGAATTATTTAGCCAGGAAAAAAATATGTATCAGTATCACAGCTACAATTTCGTACGTCTTGGTTGAGTGATTCGGGCCGAGACAGCACGTATGTTACGCTTTTCGATCGATCACTAACTAAAGAAATTAAGATACAAGATACAACATACAAGACTTTTATTGGCTTTGAACTTTTATTTGACTATTTGCTTACATTTCAGATGTTAAATTACTTAGTTCATAATTTAGAAGCTCAGCACCTTCAAATATTAAGGTTGGACGATAGCAACGTGGCGGGAAATTCAAAATATTCATTGTTTTTTCATTTTTTAAGCTAAACTGAGCTATTTTTGCTAAGCGATTTTTCATTCACGGCAATAAAACAGTATTCTTTTCATTACTGTAAACAACAGAACAACAAAAATTCAGCCGAACATGTGTTCTGGTCGGCAAAACAGTGGCACTGCCCAAAAAACTTGTTGATGATCAGAACACATGTTCGGCTGAATTGTTGTTGTTATGTTGTTTAAAATTATAATGAAGATAATACTATTTTATTGGCGTGAACGAAAAATCGATGAACAAAAATAGCTCAGTTTAGCTTCAAAATTAAAAAAAACTGTGCAAAAAATTAATTTCCCGCTACGTTGCTATTGTCCCACTTTAAGGAGGGTTAGTACTTAAACGTACCGCACAGTTTTTGTGGTTCATGACAGAAAATATTAGTATTATGACCATTAAATAATTGCACAAGTTTTTGAAGAGTTGTATTACACCCCATTACAATTGATTTTGGCATATAATTGATAGCAAGCTAGAAAAAAATATCTATAGTTTCTAAAAAACGCGTAAAACTGCTCTTAAAGTTTGTGTCGTTGACGAATCCACAGATAATTTTGGTAGTTGAATATTTATCCTGTAAGTTATGAGTATATATAGAATGGTGTGAACCTTGTATTTTTGCAAAAAACAAAAGGTATTTGGAGCATTAATTCGTCAAACATAACCAAATTTTGCGTGCGATTTCTCCATACGAATTAGTATGGAGTACGGAATTGTTTTCACGCAAGCGTCGACCCCGTCTCGGAGTTCAGATCGCTGCGTGCCATCGAGGAGAGAGCACGTCGCTCGGCTCCATGAGGCCCCGATGTGTAGGAATATAGCTCGCACCACGAAAAAAGACCGATGAGTTAAAGCATTTTGGTTCTTAATACAATGAATTTAAGATTCCACCGAGAGACTTGATTGGTGGCGCGACCTCGCCCCACTGTAGTGTGGGGACAAATTGTATCAAAAGTGGACTAATAAATGAAGGACTGCCGGCACGTAGGTTTACATACTATGTAAGGTTCAACGTAAGCTGGTTTGCTTGCGCGCGGGATTCGATTTTCAAAAATGGAATGCTGTCGCTTGACTCAAGAGTTGCTTCGTGGTATAGTTATTGCAATGCGCGAAAGCGTGTTCATAAGTAAATGAAAAAATGCAGACTCGTAGGACTAACTGGTCCACGCGTTTTCGTGAACTACTACACATCAAAGTTGCAAACTGATTTTTCTACGCAAGTAAAGGAGGGTAATTAATGTCACGTAATGTTCTTCGCGTGTATGTATGGAAGTATTAATTACGAAGTATTTTTTTTATGACCGTGTCGAAAGAAAATAATCGGCAAGATTTAGGGCCGAAACGCGGTAGAACGTTTTTTTTTATTGAACGAGCGAGCGAAGCGAGCGAAGTTCTCCGAGTCTACTGGAACAATCCGGCGTTTGTATGTTTTTATGTATGTATGTTTGTATGTATGTTTGTATGTATGTATGTATGAATGTTCGTTCGACGATAACTTGAGTTAATTTAGTCGGATCGGCATTGAATTTTGTAGACAGGTAAATGACCGGTGTGAAGTTAGCTGACAAAACTTGGCTGACAATATAATTATAATACTGCTAAATAAGATTGTATTTTTTTTTAATGCATTTTTCAGGCCTTCTAAGTATCCTGAAAGCCTGTAACTGTTAAAAATATTGTTCGAACCGGAATCAAATAGTATTTTTTTTTTTATATGACTGTTTAAGAACAGTTTTTTGAACTAAGGTTCAACCTTTTTTAGGCGAACCGATCAAGATTCCAGGCTAGATTAGTTTTTTACCATTCTAGACGCTATCCTTTTCGTTAGCACATACTATAAGCTATCCAACAACACCAAAATCAAGCTTGTCCATTCTGAAGTACTCAAAAAAGTTATCTGACAAAAATAATTTCTCGATTTTACCAACTATTTTCAGTTTGGTCACAATTAATAGCCGCCAGAGGTTTTTACCACTCTAGACGCTACTGTTTTCTTTAGCACATACTATAAGCTATCCAACAACACCAAAATCAGGCTTGGATTTCATTCAGAAGTATCCAAAAAAGTTAGCTGACAAAAATAATTACACTATTTTTCCAAAACTATTTTCAGTTCTTTCAAAATTAAAAGCCACCAGAGTTTTTTACCACTCTAGACGCTATGGTTTCCTTTAGCAAATACTAAAAGCTATCCAACAACACCAAAATCAGACTTGGATTCCATTCAGAAGTACCCAAAAAAGTTAGCTGTCAAATATAATTTTACGATTTTTCCAACTATTTTCAGTTTAGTCATAATTAAAAGCCGCCAGAGTTTTTAAAAAAGTTAGCTGACAAATATAATTTTACTATTTTTCCAATTATGTTCAGTTTAGTCATAATTAAAAGCCGCCAGAGTTTATTGCCACTCTAGACGCTATGATTTCCTTTAGCACATACTATAAGCTATACAACAACACCAAAATCAGGCTTGGATTCCATTCAGAAGTACCCAAAAAATTTATTGTCAAAAATAATTTCACAATTTTACCAACTATTTTCAGTTTGGTCAAAATTAATAGCCGCCAGAGGTTTTTACCACTCTAGACGCTGCTGTTTTCTTTAGCACATACTATAAGCTATCCAACAACACCAAAATCAGGCTTGGATTTCATTCAGAAGTATCCAAAAAAGTTAGCGGACAAAAATAATTACACTATTTTTCCAAAACTATTTTCAGTTCTTTCAAAATTAAAAGCCACCAGAGGATTTTACCACTCCAGACGCTATGGTTTCCTTTAGCAAATACTAAAAGCTATCCAACAACACCAAAATCAGACTTGGATTTCATTCAGAAATACCCAAAAAAGTTAGCTGACAAATATAATTTTACGATTTTTCCAACTATTTTCAGTTTAGTCACAATTAAAAGCCGCCAGAGTTTATTGCCACTCTAGACGCTATGATTTCCTTTAGCACATACTATAAGCTATACAACAACACCAAAATCAGGCTTGGATTCCATTCAGAAGTACCCAAAAAATTTAATGTCAAAAATAATTTCACAATTTTACCAACTATTTTCAGTTTGGTCAAAATTAAAAGCCGTCAGAGTTTTTACAACTCTAGACACAATTCTGAATGGAATCCAAGCCTGATTTTGGTGTTGTTGGATAGCTTATAGTATGTGCTAAAGAAAACCATAGCGTCTAGAGTGGTAAAAAACTCTGGCGGCTTTTAATTTTGACCAAACTGAAAATAGTTGAAAAAACCGTGAAATTATTTTTGTCAGCTAATTTTTTTGAGTACTTCTGAATGGAATCCAAGCCTGAGTTTGGTGTTGTTGGACAGATTGTAGTATGTGCTAAAGAAAATCATAGCGTCAAGAGTGGTAAAAAACTAATCTTGCCTGGAATCTTAATCGGTTTGCATAAAATTAAGATTGAACTGAGAACATATTTAAGAAAAACTATTTGATTCCGGCTCGAACTTGACCGTTTTGATCTGAGCAATCATTTTTTACAGTTACTGACTTTCAGGATACTTACAAGGCCTGAAAAATGCATTTAAAAAATTACCATCTTAATTTAGCAGTATTATAATTATTATTGTCAGCCAAGTTTTGTCAGCTAACTTCACACCCGGTAGGTAAATGAGGCAAAGAGAATTTTTAAGTGTGAACATGAGCCAAATCGATCGAGGGGTTGCTGAGATATGGGGTCGCGAGTTCATAGTTCGGGGCGAACAACTAGTTATTTTTGTTTCTTTCATCAGGTAGAGGTAGAGCTTAGACTTATCTAGCATTAGCCATTTAGGAGATATGGGCAGTTAAAGTTTTGATACTTGAATCGGGTAGATTTTGTCGAGTCCTTTTCTTAGGGTATGTACCATGAACGAACATGGGTTTAGCATTAGCCGTTTAGGAGATATGGGTTATTCATAGAATTGGTAACCGGAATACAGTGGCTACGTCTGGCACAGGATCGTGAGAGGTGGAGGTGGTTCATAATTCCCATAATTTCCAGAACGTGAAAAACATAACCCTCCTTTGGACAGTCGGGTAAACAACGTGCGCAAATGCTAGTTTGAAATAAAAAGTACATTTTCGATTCTTCAATTTTACATCACTATTCGCGCAGTCGACCGTGCAAGAGTGTGCGTGAGCGGTCGGCCGCGCGTCGATTGCTGTGTGCGTGCGAATTCGAGAAAGGTGCCGGCAAGACAGGGCCCTTAAGTAGTTGGTACGTGGTAGTTTTTCTCTCGTTTGATTTCCTTCTAACATAATGATTTATACTTGCAGTGTCCTTTGTGATGTCGAAGAAAGGAAAGGTTTCTATAAGGTTCGGTGAGTATTTGTTCTACGCCGATGGCAAAAAGGACAACCCTAAGAAGCGATGGAGATGCTCCACTCATCACAGGAAGGGCTGCCGCGCTACCCTGTATACTTACCTCAATGCGATCACCTCAATCAATAATGTCCACAATCACACACAAGGCACCGTCCTCAGTCCATGAACGAGAACATAGAGTGAAAAAAATGCCACCTTCACTCACAATAGATGGGTGAAGTGACCACTCAAACGCTGCAGTGTCTGGGACATTATCAATGCAACTATGAAAATCTTGTAAACTGGCCAATGTCTTCCCCTCACTCTTGAAGCAATTTTTCAATTTTGGGCACTATTCACACACTTATTAATTTAAATAAAAAACTTATGCATCGATTTCACGAACTGCAATGTTTATTCAAATCTAAGGTTTTGTATAATAAAAACTTACCTAAAATAACAGTCGACCATGAACCATAAAAAATAGCGTCGAGTAGAAAGGCAGATGTACCCACCGGGCAATTGACAAGATTTTGAGGCATTTTTTGACATAATAATGTAAAAATCTTGATCTGTTTGTAATATAGAAGTAATTTTATCATTTTAATATAATAATATATCGTGTTAAGGCGCCGCGCATAGTGAATTGCCCGCGCGCAAAGAAAATTGCACAAAATCGAGTCCTGTATCAAATACACTAAATAAATTGAAAATGTTCACATATCAAACCCTAGAATTAGTTGAGACCTATCTAAAACAGCCAGTTTCGTTTTGACATTCATAAAGGTTTTCATGATAATTTGCTTTGAAAAAAAAAATAGGCGGCGCACTTTTTTCAAGCAAAATATCTTGCAATCTGTTATGGATATCAACATGAAACTGGTTGTGTTAGATAGGTCTCACCTAATTCTAGGGTTTGATATGTGAACATTTTTGATTTTTTTTGTGTATTTGATACAGGAATCGATTTTGTGCATTTTTCTTTGCGCGCGGGCTAATTCACTATGCCCAGCGCCTTAAATAAAAAAATATAGGCTTCAATGTGAGAAGAGAATTAAAAAAGTAGATACCAATTTTATTCCTAGTAATGCAATGTTTAAACGCTTTTATTCTTGACAAAGTTGCACATGCACCACATTTTCACCATGGGCAAGCTAAGAATAATGAAACTTTAAAAATGACAATGTTATAGTATTACTTATCCACTTTATCTCTAATCACTAGACTGTTCTCATTTACCCCAACTTATGTCAATCGACAATCGTCATTACATGACATACAATATTGTTATTATAAAAATATTATTAAATTATATATTCATCCACTCAACTCTTATTACTTAACAAGTTATGGTTTTTGTTGCTTTCAAGTTCCATTAGTAAAAAACAATGATGTACAATGATTAGTTTCAATTGATTGAAATATTAGCCCACGATCAAAATAGGATCCCAAATTCTTGAACTTATTTCTTTTTTAAACTCAGAATAGCATTTAAATACAAGACGTTTTTTCAGTCGTCTGGACAAGCTCTCAGCGAGGAAAGCCGCTCCTTATAATAGGAGAATACAGATTTTGCAAGAAGTCAATGTGCGGCGAAGCCACTCGATGGGTCTGCTCCACTCACAACAACAAGGGATGCCTTGCCAAAGTGACAACAGTTGACAGGCGACTCGTCAAAGTCAATAATAATCATAACCACCTAATAAACCCTAACCAGGTGGCCTTTGGGTCGGAGATGGCTCGGAGTGGTTTATTTGCTTAAGGTATGTGAGGGTGTGTGTTTGTGTGAGGGTGTGTGTGTGCGTTTCTGATTGTGTTTTTTGGTTTTTACTTTGTGACATGTTTATTTTATTTAAATTTTTTGACGAAGCTTAAATTTTCTGAATTGCATTATGATTTATTGAATTTTTTGACATTTTGTTTGCATGAAATAAATATTAATAAACCCTTAAACACTGACATGATGGTGTTGCCGGCTCCAGGGATAACATGAGTTAATGAATAACTTTATTGTACGGGATGAAGTGATGTGACGGGCGTACTGGTGGACAAGCGGCACTAGGAAAGGCGATCCTGAAATTTACTAACTGTACTTTTAACAATAATTGTTACTTTAATTAAATTCTAATAAGGTAGTATTGTTTTCTTTTCATTACTCGCATTGTGAGTAAAGCACTATACAAGCCTTGGTTCGCAATGACTTCGCAGCTGGCCACGCTATGATGGCCTCGAGCTTAGGCTTAGCTATGCTCTCGGCCCTCAAGCTTGGTCATCATTGCAACCCTTGCTGACCGCGCTGTGTTGGCCTGGAGCCGCGCTACGCTGCTTTCTGTTGGACATCGAAAGCGTGCCAGCAACACACCCATTACCGCGGCAGTAGTGTACTATTTTCGTACTGTTGTGGTGTTTTAATAAATGTATTTTAATGACAGGCCAGAAAATACTTTTTTTTATTAAGCAGGTACCCTTTATAGCTCTTATTATATATAGAAAAAGACTAGTGCTTATAAGCGTTTTGCTATTAATAAAAAATATATTACTTGTTACAGCCTTCTTTACCTACGGAATGTCACAGCGTGGAAAGCCGTTGCTGTTGTTCGGAGAGTACAAATATTCCAAAAAGAACGTCGGCGAACAGAAGACGACTTGGGTTTGTTCCACGCATAGCACCAAAGGATGCCCAGCCTTTGTCAGCACCGATTCTTTGGGCCAAACGATAGTCACTATGAAAAACTATCATATTCATTGACAAGGATTTTTTTATAACTTAAAATTGAAATTTTATGAGTTCTTTATTGCCTTTATAATTTTTTTATTAAATTTATTATACCTTATGAAAAACTATCAAATTAATTTCCAAGGTTTTTTTATAATTTAAATGTTATGACTTCTTTATTACCTTTATAATTTTTTTATTCAATTGAATATACCTTATCTATTTATAAGTTTTATTATGGTTTAATGTTTTTTTGTTTAAGTTTTTCTTTCTTTTCTTCTCACGTGTCGAAAGCGTCACATTTCGTACTCCTAGAAACTTTTTGTGTAGTTTACATTGTCTTGCTAAACATTTTAGCATATTGATGTGCAATTAAGTTTTTATTAGAAACGTGCCAAGTATTTTAAGCAAACACAAAGATTATTATTAAATAATAGTTTTAAGCAACGCAAAGATTTAAAATAATCAATAATGTTACATTTAAAAAATATATATGTATATACAATCAAAAGTGATCAAAAGCAATTTATTTCATTATTTAGGGACGTACCTACAGTTTATTCGTGACATTTGTTTGTTTGTTTAAATCCAATTACTCAAACATAAATTTACATTATTCCAGTGTACTTCAGAAAATCTGCAAAAGGGAAGATCCAACTACATATTGGGCACTATAAATTCCGCCAAAAAGTGGTGAGACAGAATAAAATCATCTGGGCTTGCTCTACACACAAACGTTGCAATGCTTCTATACACACTGTTGATGGTTTCATTAATGTAAGAAATCCTGATCATAATCATTAAGTCCCATGAAGGGAGAAAAGACAATGAACCAATGTTAAGGCAATATGATTGTCACTTGGCTGCCAAGATCCCCAATATTATGGCAGAAGGAGATAAATCTGTCTCCAAAGAGAGCTCATTATTAAATTAAATTAAATGTAAATCGTTCTTTTTTTTAAATATAATAAATTACTTTTTTATCACATCTATTCGAAAAGACCTAGCTCGTTCCTCGCAAACAGGGACTAAAATAGATTTTTAATCCCGGAGGGACAAAAAGTGTATTTGCAATATTATATGCATCTGTAAGTAAAAGTTCAAATGACTATAGAGTTTACAGACAACATTGAAAGAGATCAATCACGAACAATGTACATGGACAAGAAACTGGCAGTATGAAAAAATATACCGCGGGCGGAAGCCAAATAAAAATAAAAAAAAACGTCAGAAATGCATTTCTTCTTCGTTCGTATTTGTCTACGCCATAATTGAACTGAGTGAAATGAAACGCAGCCTAGTAGCCTCCCCGCGCCCCGCGCCTCGCCCCCGCCCTCTCTGCTCCTGCGCGTCACAAGCGAAACGTCACGCTCTTTCTATTTAATTCCAAAGTGATTCTAAACTATCTAAATAATACAAAAACCTCTATGTAAATAGATCACAGTGGTTTTATTCACCAACTTAATAATAAAATCACCTAAGTCGGCGCAATCGTCGACAGTATTGTTTATTTGTGTACTAATATTTGGATTTTACTTACTTTCATAAAATAAAAGTGTTTCTTCCTCAAGTAGTGAGAATAAAAGTAATATAATATTTAGACCAGAGTACATTGTATCGGACACTAAATTCGTAAGTTTCACTCACTTATTTTCTCATAGACGGTCATAAAAAGTAGAGTGTTCACCTCGGTAGCAACATTTTTTTAAGCTCGATTACTTTGAATCTTTTGCTGCGCTCGGGATTCTACTTTAAAAACCCTCGCTACGCTCTAGAATCCTTCGCTCCGCTCTGGATTCAAAGAAACACTCTCGCTTTAAAAATTGTGTTATAATCCCTCGGGTAACAATCTACTATAATTTTCATCTGGTTAACTTTGATTGCTTTGTGTGACTTTGATAGAAAGATCGCAAAATAGTTTTGTTTTATTTTTCCAATGCAATACTTTACACTATATTTAGACTTTCTTTTGTATCATAACACACAATAGCTACGAATATTATTAGTAGCACAAAAGAAATAAAAGTAAACTGTCAAACAAAAAACAGTAAAAAATATCCTTAAAAGTTCGCTCGGAGTATATTTTAATAGGATATAACGTTAACATCGGGTCACATCGGAAGCTCGTTGATATTGTGTGTCCTGCCCATTCTTACCTACGGCTCACAGACTTGGTCATTTACTTATTTACATTTACATTAAGAGGGAACGCGGGTAACCTCAACTCCATACAAAAGGGGAGATCAGTTTCCTCCCTGGATAATTGTTTTAGAAAAAATATGTTTATGCCATTCAATCTATATTTACATCTGCCATGTCCCTATGTTTTCCTTTTTTAATTATTGAAATAAATTTTATTAAAATAATTAATATAATGAAAAAAGGAAAACATATTTTTATTGTCATACAACTACAACTATACATGTCAACTAAAACATATTTTTATTGTCTAAAACATATTTTTTCCAGGGAGGAAACAGGTCTCCCTTTTTGTATTTTTTGTATGGAGCAGCCGGCTACCCGCGTTCCGTCTTAAACCAGCAAAAGACCAAACTCATGGTTTGCCAGAGAGCGATGGCGTGCAGCATATTGGGTGTCCGCAGTATCTTCCTACACACGTCTTCCTTTTCTGACACATTCGCCTAATGTTACAACTGACAATTCGTTGTCTTTGTTTCAGCCATATTTTTGACAACAAAGAAGGGCTCCAAACTCATCGGCATGGGCCAGTACGTGTTTTGTAAGACCGAGACCGATGGCGAAAGAGGGCTGTGGGTCTGCTCCACCCACGCCTTCAAGGGATGCACGGCGAAGATACAGACTGTGAGAGAAAACATAGTAAAGGTTAGAAATAACCACAGCCACTAAATGCCTAAACACGCTGGATCAGATTTCCTCCTCCTCCTCTTTGAAAGAAACTAAACGAAACTAAATTGAAACTAAAAGGTAATTTTTATATACCGTTATTTCGGAAACACGTCAACTTGTAAATGTGATTTCTAACAACGTTTGTTCTTCGACTTTGTTGAAAGCGCAATTTTAATTTTTAATACATTTTAGTTTTCTAATAATATTTTTTGCCAAATTTTCGCCGCGGTGTAACAAATAGGACCAGGAGAGGCTGGAAAGGTGGTAGAAAGTGGAGGGACACGAAAGCGCGCCACGCAGGTAGCGCTGAAATGGCACAAATGCAAACTTTTAAAGAATAAAGAAACGCTCAATAAATAAAAAGTATCGAGCTATTCGAAAAGTCCTAGAACAAAAGTTGCAAGAAATCACATTTAGAGGTTGATTGCGTTTCAGGAATAAAGCTATTCTAAAATTACCCTGTACAAATTTACAATTCGATGTACGTCGGCTATAATCTCAGATACCCCATGGCAGCTCTTATCACGCGCGACTTAAGGTCGCCAATCGAACAAAAAGGTGTTTCTGAGACTGTGGCCGACTGTACATTGCGTGGCTGATTAATCATGAGAAAGATTAATGTACTGATCGTACTACTACTGTATTACGCAATTTCCATACATATTAAATTATGAATAACTGAGCTGAGCATGGTCTGTAATATGCCGTGGTCTAGATAATTACAATACAATAGATATTGATTCCAGTAAATTGATGCAGATTCCAGTATTTCTAGTGCCGGTTAAATCGGGTATAAGTATTATAATTAATTATAATTGCAAACCATGCAGTCTTTACGTAGTTATGCTAAATTTTTATTGTGCCATTCCTAGTTATAAGGACCAACAAAATATTTTGTGTTCGTTTATGAATTGATCTACGCAGCCTCGTCGTATGATCCTATTATATTTTTGTGCCATTTCCTGTATGTTCTACCACAGACGTTTTAAATAATTTCTTTGGTTATGTTTTTTTTGTTTGAACCTATAAGATTTTATATCTTGCTCTCGTAAGTTCAGAATTATACTTTTATTTGATTTAACGTTTTATTTTTCCTATTACTTTACTCAAGTAAGATTAGGCACACTTGTTTCGATTTACTCAGAATACGTATCTTTACAAATCATAGCCTATTTGTGTAAAACATAAAAAAGTAACAAAAATACACAGAACCACATCCTTACCCACAAACGTTTACATTTAAGGGTAGACGATAGCAACGTGGCGGGAAAATTTTTAGCTGAGCTGTAGCTAAACTGTAGCTAAACTGAGCTATTTTTGTTCAGCGATTTTTCGTTCGCGGCAATAACATAATATTCTTTTCGATTATGTGTTCTGGTCTACGAAGCAGTAGCACTGCCCAAAAAACTTGTCGTAGACCAGAACACATAATCGGCTGAATTATTGTTGTTCTTTTGTTTACAATAATGAAAAGAATACTATCTTATTGCCGCGAACGAAAATTAGCTGAACAAAAATAGCTCAGTTTAGGTACAAAATGTAAAAAACTGTAAAAAATTTGAATTTTCCGCCACGTTGCTATCATCTACCCTTAAGGTAACATTAAGGGTATTTAAAAAAAAAAAATTTTCTTGCTAGCCGGCGGGTTTTTGTTGTAACATAATTTGTTATCTGTACTGTGTTGTTCCGATTAATAAATACGTCGTTAATATTATTGAAATAATCTTTGCAAAATGTATCAAAGTGTAAGTAATTATCTTTTCGAAATTGGTTTAATTTCAGTGACACTTACAAAGAATAAGAAGGGAAAGATACATATCAAAGTTGGAGATTATACATTTTATTTGAAACCCGGGACCACGAGGAAAGACAGGAAAAGATGGTGCTGTACACAGAATAAGTATTGCAGGGCGTGCCTTCATATCGTAGATAATAAGATTGTAGCTATAAACAACCAACATAATCATGAAAAGAAATAAAATTACCTTCTGTTTTTATAATAATAATGGTTTATTTCAGGCAATAAGTTGTTACAGATATAAAAATAACAAGCCCATATAGTGTTAGTATAATCTTAAAAGCTACAAAGGGTTACTATGAGATAAAATGATAGTAATAGCTAGGTACGTAACTGGAGACCTGGGGGGCCACCCGCCACCGGGGCAACGTCACCGTCACGGCTCACACCTTCTGCTCCAAATGCAGGCGACCCCAGTGCCCCAGCATTGGGGAGTCCCACCTGTCAGCCAGTGTGCTCAGAATGCTGTTGGGACTGCCGCGCCAGCGCGCCAGTAGAGTCTCGCATCGCTTCCTGATGACAGCATCGAACCCGTCAAAGTGCGCCTCTGCCTACCTTTGTTTGTTGTACGGACAATTTGTTATTGACAGTTAATTGGCTCGGTATTACCAACTGCAGGGCAAAGGCCTCCCCTCTCTCAGCCCAGATTTTTCGGTCCTGATCAGTGGGACATCATACAGGCTACATAAAACATAACAAATAAATTGGCTCGGCAGCTCATTAATTGAAGCGCCGGCATGGTTTTCTTGAGTTTGAGAGTTCAAGTCCTAACCCGAGCGAATTGTTAATCTTACGTAGTAGTAGTAAACCGACCACAGCCACGAGATAAAGTGCAGAATCGAACAAGCCCGAAACTCTTACCGAAAAGTGGAAAAGATCCTCTGCAACCGTAACCTGAGCATTGCTCTACGCACGGGGATAGCAAGGTGCTACGTCTTTCCGGTACTTCTCTACGGTGCGGAGGCCCTGACACTCACCAAAAACATGTCCAAACGCTTGAAGCTTGGAGATGTGGGTGTACAGGCGGGTGCTTAAAATCTCCTGGACCCAGAAGGTCCGTAGCACCACAGTGTTGCAGATAATGAGGAGGAATGTAGAGATGAAGACCATCCAAAAGAGGAAGTTAGAGTATTTCGGCCAAATAGTTAGAAATAACAACAACAAGTACAGCCTCCTTCAACTGATCATACTCGTACAAGGCAAGATACCAGGCAAAAGTAGACTTGGTAGACCCAAGATATCATGGATGCAAAATCTGCGCGAATGGGTCGGCCAGAGCACAGGCTCATTGTTTCGCTTGGTGGCTTCGCAGGACGAGATAGCCAAACTGATCGTCAACCTCCGATAGGAGACGTCACGCAAAGGAGAACAAGAAAATAATTATAAAGTGTTTGGCATAACTACTGAGCGTTTTTTATTATGTCACGTTAAGAAAATAAAAGTTATAAATCGTGCTTCATATGAACAATTTCCTATATTACATTTTGTGAATTTGTTTGATTTCAGTGACACTGATAAAGAGTAAGAAGGGATATACACATGTTAAATATCGAGATTACACTTTCTATTTGCGGAAAAAGACTAAAAATATGACAAGATGGTGCTGTACACAGAACAAGTATTGCAAAGCGTGCCTTCATATAGTAGATAATAAGATTGTAGCTGTAATTAACCAACATAATCATGAAAAGAAATAAAAATACCTTCTGTTTTTACCTTCTTCTTCTTCTTCAGCATTTATATCGTCCACCTAACTATGGACGTTTGCCTCTTCACGTCTTTTCCATATAAGCCGGTCTGTGACTATTGTGGGCCAGTTTGAGCCTGCTTCAGTAGCTTTGGTATCGTCGGACTGTGCAGCTGGTCTGCTCACACTTCGCGTTCCTGTACGGGGCCTCCATGTCAGGACTTTTCGGCTCCATCTACCATCCTGTTGGCGACATAAGCGTCCTGCCTGTTGCCACTTAACTCGCGCTGCCTGTTTTTACCTATCTTTGTTTATTTTGGGGCACAATTTGTTATTGACAGTTAATTGGCTCGGTAGCTTAATTGGTAGAGCGCCGGCACGGTTTACCTGACGTTGCGGGTTCAAGTCCTATGCCGAGAAAATTATTTGCCCTGATTTTCTTTAAATTTTAAGCTCATGTTTGCCAAAACAGACGCAGCGTGTAGTTTATTTCGCGTTACGTTAAGTTATAAATCACGCTTTATATTAATGATTCACCAATATTAATTTAGAAATTTGTTTCATTTCAGTGACACTAATAAAGAGTAAGAAGGGAAAGACACATATCAAAGTAGGAGATTACACCTTCTATTTGAGGAACACGAGTAATAAATGGAATAGGTGGTGTTGTACACAGAATAAGTATTGCAGAGCGTGCCTTCATATAGAAGATAATAAGATTGTAGCTATAAATAACCAACATAATCATGATAAGAAATTTGCTTGGGATGCAAAAAATCCTCCGCAAAAGCAAAAAAAATAAAATAGATTTATTTAAAGTGCATTACTTAATCGTTTCGGTAATCCTTAGATTTGGTAAATTTTGGCAGATTTGAGAGTAAACGATGCGAAAAATATGGAAATATAGCCTAACTGGTTGTAACATTATAAGGGAGAAGCTTGGGATGCAAAAAAGCAAGCTATTACTTGGGATGCAAAAAATCCCCTGCAAAAGCCAAAACAATCAAACACATAATGTTTGCGGTTTAGTATTAAAAAAAATAACGCGATTTTATGAGAGTTGGGGGCGACAAGTCAAAGCTTCTTGGGCGTAAGTCTGGAGCTGGCCTAACGACTCCCTCGAGTATCACGTAACTTGTCATACATTATTTTACTCTCTAAACCAACATTTACCGTAGTCTACCATAGAATTTGGTAAAAGTCCGAAATTAAAGACCAATTTGGACTTTTACCGATGAGACTAATGGTAATCGCATTTCGGACTTTTACAGTAACTAGATAGTACATTTTAGCTATAAAATGAAATAACCAATATACCTAATCATGGAAAAATATGTTTTTGCCTATTTCTTTGAATAAAATTTTAGGGCACCATTTCTTATCGACAGTAATTAGACTGCGACAATGCGGACAAAAGAAGTTCGGCCACTGTCCGAATTGACGCGGTATATTTTTTTTTGCGACAATTCTTACACTAACATATAAAGCTATTTTCTACTGTCGGATAAGAAACTTCCAACGCTCTTATTTATACAAGGTACCTAAAAAAATTTTACAAACCCACTTAAGACTGAACGCGGGTAGCCGGCTGCTCCATACAAAAAATACAAAAAGTACAAATGTTTATGCCATTCAATTTATATGTACCTCTGCCATGTCCCTATGTTTTCCTTTTTTTATTATTTTAATAAAATTTATTTGAATAATTAAAATAATAAAAAAAGGAAAACATAGGGACATGGCAGATGTAAATATAGATTGAATGACATAAAGATATTTTTTCTAAAACAATTATCCAGGGAGGAAACAGGTCTCCCCTTTTGTATGGATTTGAGGTTACCCGCGTTCCCTCTTAATGACGTCATGCATATAATATCTTGTCTACTCATGCAGTCTTCTACCCTTGCCCTCCCCCGCAAGTGTGTCCCTCGCTACTGATGAAGAGATACATTTCATACATTTTATGTACGTAAGAATATGTTTAACAATACAAGGTGTTACAAAAGTACCTAACTCTTTTTACAGGGTAATTGCACCCGGTGATAGGGATCACAACCTAAATTTTTTTTTTTGCTCTATGACGTTCCGTTGATTTTTAAATTAATAAAATGTGAACGCTGTGGCGGGAGAGAATTATTTTTTAAATATTGTTTTCATTGACTTTCACAATGTTTTAACAACCCAAAGCTATGTAAATGCACCTACACACACAAACATATTTTAAAATTTGGGCTAATACCAAAAACAAAAAAGTTATGATTTTTTTATTTTATTTTGAGGTTATAAAATAAAAATTGTTTTTTTTAACTTTTTTTTAAAGATTTGACATCCTGTTGACCACTAGGTTACACCCTGTAAAAAGAGTGAGGATGTTTTGTAACACGTTGTATTGTTAACGGGCGCGAGTCGGCCCCGTGATAGGTACCTAGGTTTCTTGGGAGCGGAGGTAAAGAGATACAAGCGTCCCTTAGACAATAGGGGCAGGATATTAGAATTGGTCATTGTGTTGTATTTCTTCGAAATAATGTTGGTCGAGCCAGATGTCCGGCTTTCTCTATGCCTACGTAGTTGTAAGCGACAAACATCCCTTTTTGTTACGTTGCAAATAGGTACAGTCGGCCACAGTCTCAGATACCCCTTTTTGTTCGATTGGCGCCCTTATGCCGCGCGCGTTAAGAGCTGCCATGGGGTATCTGTGACTGTGGCCCACCGTACCTTATTACGATAGTCTGTAAGTTAATATTGTAACGGAGAGAGCTAAGCGTCTGGCCCCCCGCGCGCCCGCGCAGGGCTGCGACCTAAGGGCCTGCGCAGACGACGACGGACAATGGCGGAGAAAATGTCCGCGGCGCGCTCTTATTACTGCTGCAATAAGGTTGCACTTTATCCGCGCAATACCTCGACTCGCCGCAGGGAAAGTGCAACCTTATTACTGTATTAATAAGAGCGCGCCGCGGACATTTTGTCCGCCATTGTCCGTCGTCTGCGCAGGCCTAATGGTCGGCGCGCGGGCAGGATCGCCTCGCGCCCTTCTGGCCGAGTTGAAACTTTAGTACCCTCCACGCTCTCTTCCGAATAGGTTTATGTGAATTAAATTGTATGTGAAACGAATAGAAGATTCAAAGTTTACACGTCAGTTTAATTCATCTGCCTTGTAAACCATTTCGGGGAATATGGGCGTGACGAGTGTTTTTATCGCAACTTTTATCATGTCGAATTCTAAGACCTAGTTTTTTAAGTTTTCATAAAACTGGTATTAATATTATAATTTTTTATTTCAGGAGATGGAGATTCATCGAATTCAAATCAAATTGGATTCAAAATACTAACATCAACGCGAGGAAAACCGTTTCTTCTACGAGCAGGCTATAGATACCACAAAAGACGTACAAACCACATTAATAATTCTACCACATGGCTTTGCGCGAACAGAAGTAAATGCAAAGCCGTATTAGTGACTGCAAGCAACAACACCATCATCAAAGAAGATAGGCACAACTGTGACCCTGATTTTGTGTCAAATAAATTGCACATTGAACTTCAAAAGTGTATTGAAAAAGTGACAACCATGACAAAAGGGACAAAAGTGACTTTAACCGGATTTAGGTCTTTAAACCTTAATAAAATGTATAAAATGTAATAAACGAGTATAAACTCCTCTAAAAAAATGTGCAATTATTTATTAAGACGCCATAAGTCTCACAACTAGCGCCGCCAATGGAAAAAAAATCATATCTTTTATTTGGATGCGTTTTTAGCAAAATATGCTCCTGCAATTTCTCAACGCGAGGCTTAACTATTTTTAGTACCTAAGGTTTGGATTCCAGAATTGGATTTCCTATGAATAAAGTGGCCACTTTTGGCGAGAATCGATTGCATTCTTAAGTTCTAAAATCTGGAATCCAATCCTTAAGTCCTAAAAATAGTTAAGCCTGGCGTGGAGAAATCGCAGAAGCGTTTTTTGCTAAAAAAGCATCCAAAAAAAAGATATGATTTTTTTTCATTGGCGGCGCTAGTTGTGAGACGTATTTCATCTTAAGGTTATGCTGTTAGTTAAATACCCTAATGTGTTCAGACTGTCGATAAAGCAGTGCATGTTTTGATATGAAGGGAGGGATATTCAAATCAAAACATGCACTGTTTTATCGACAGTCGACACTACTAAACTCTACTTAAACTGAGTTTAAACAGAGTTCAAGGAGCTTTCTAGTTTGAACTGAGTTTAAACAGAGTTTAAGTAGCGTTCTAGTTTGAACTGAGTTTAGGTAGCGTTCTAGAATACCACCCTAAGAGTTTTTTACGTGTTCATAAAACTGGTATTAATATTATTATTTTTTATTTCAGGAGATGGAGATTCATCGAATTCAAATCAAATTGGATTCAAAATACTAACATCAACGCGAGGAAAACCGGTACTTCTACGAGCAGGCTATAGATACAACAAAAGACGAACAAACCACATTAATTCTACCACATGGCTATGCGCCAACAGAAATAAATGCAAAGCCGTACTAGTAACTGCAAGCAACAACACCATCACCAAAGAAGATAGGCACAAATGTGACCCTGATTTTGTAACAAATCAATTGCACATTGAACTTCAAAAGTGTATTGAAAAAGTGACAACTGACTGCACCGTCACCGTTCCTAGTGTCGTCCGAGAAATTATGGCAGATATGAAAGATAAGGGACTGCATCTAGTTAAAAGATTGCCTAACAAAAAAGTTATTGAGAGAACACTGTATAGAAAAAGAAATCGTTCCTTAGTTGTGGAAAAAGATGAATTTTTAGGGTTCCTTACCTCAAAAAGCAAAACGGAACCATTATAGATCACTCATACGTCTGTCTGTCTATCCGTCTGTCACAGCCAATTTGCTCCGAAACTATTGGACCAATTGAATTGAAATTTGGTACACATTTATCTTAGGCGGTGACCCAAATACGGACGTGCAACGTAAATAAATGAATTTTAAACATGGGGCCTCTTTTGAGGGGTAAATTAGAAAGTAAAAAAATATATATGCAAACTATATCGTGTGACATACCTATAAAATAACGGGGATCGTTGTGAGAATCTCAATATTTTTCATAATTTTAAAATAAATAGTTTTGAAGTTATTTAAGAAAATAGGCGAAAATTTACAAATCCACCAAGTTTTACCGCCAACAAAGCGGGAAACCACGTATTGTCCTGATGAACATTTTTGCTCAAGGAACTATGCCTGGGAAATCAACGTTTTCCGAGATAATGGAGTTCAAAGTCGGACTTTTCAATACCTTTTTTTTTGCATAAAATTATAACATAAAAAACTAAAATCATTTCCCAGCAATAATTTATCGAAAAAGTACTTTATTTTGGTGTCTAGTATGCGTGGCTTTCGGGTCTGTTGGCGGTCTTTTAACACCCTGTAGAAGATAAGAAGATAATATGTTGTGGGTTAAATATTTAATTTGTTCTTTATAAAACCTGTTACTTAATACTTAGTATTTAGCTGTTTGTTATCCCTAATAAATAAAATATACTTAAATAGATTCTTCTTCACTCGACAAGGCAGTGTCACTGCCCAAAAAAACTAGTTTATGACCAGCATAATCGGCTGAATTATTGTGCTTCTGTTGTTTACAATAATGAAAATAATACTATGTTATTGCCTCGAACGAAAAATCACTGAACAGAAATAGCTCTGTTTAGCTTCAAAATTTAAAAAACCGTGAAAATTTGGAATTTCCTGCCTTCCTGCCTCCCCATCGTCCAACCTTAAACCCTACACAATCATCAAAATCTCTTGGTAAGTTAGTGGATCTAAACTAAGACTTGTGTAGTGAACTGTATTTAAACACACACGTAGACTTCTTCAGACTTTTCAGTTTATTACTTTTCCCAAAGGTTCTCACTAAATTATTCTCGAACATACTTGACTCGTCTTAGGTA
The DNA here is from genome assembly GCA_949319315.1 of Zelleria hepariella. Lineage (NCBI taxonomy): Eukaryota > Metazoa > Arthropoda > Insecta > Lepidoptera > Yponomeutidae > Zelleria > Zelleria hepariella. The sequence goes on from OX439388.1 coordinate 13,742,984, forward strand.
CACATGTAATACGATCGCTATTCGATCGAACTAGAACAATCCATCGTAGAACATACTGGAGGGCTATGCACATGGAAAAGTCTAGAACTCTACAAAACGTCTCGGTAGGCGCGGGAAAGTTCTCGAACATATCTCTATCTCTCTCGCACACTATTTATATCCTTGTCTAACACTATCGCCTATCTTCGAGATAGTTCCATAACATTCTACCCCCTTCGGGAGCCTTCCAGAAGGTTCGACGACATTCCATTCGTTCCCTAACGATCTAGAACCTTCCGGAAAGGACTCGAATGTTATCGAAAGCTCTCGAAAGAGCTACTAGACTACGCCCGAACTTTCCAGAAAAGAGCTCTGTCTCTTTCTAACCATAGTTCTATCTCACTCTATTATATCGAGACTACGAGAACTATCTGGAAGGTTTGTCCATCCCTTTTACACATATGACGTAGTGTATTATCTATCTCTATCTAAGCTCTAGATTAATCTACACCGTTCGACGGTCGTCTCGCCGTCCGTAACAGTCTCCCCCCGGCGAAGACTTGTCGAAGCCTCACGATGCTACAGGGAGGACGGCGATTCTCGACGCCGGTCGTCTGAGGTTCCATGCGCTACCAATGTCCCGTAGCGCCGCGCGTTTGTCCCAATCCCCCGTTTTCCTGGATCGAAACAAAATCCTTTTGACTGACCCGGCCTTTTCATCCATGTACCGTGCCAGTTATTCCGTCGTGATGCTGATATGGCATCGTAAACCAGTCTGACATTTCCCGGTTTATACTGGTTTCTTATCGCAACGAAAGGTAAGAAACACTGCACTTTACTGGAATCTTCTGTGCCACATTCCTCGGCATTTTCATCCTTCAGAAGATTCTCCACTCGTTTTTCCATTTCATTTTTCCAGTACGTGTTTGTGGACGCGTTCCTCTTGAAAGCGTCACAACACTTAGGTGACATAACTTTGTAGGTCTGATCAATTCTCCGCGCCATACGATCGAACTTATCCATAGAACGTCGTTCACAGGTCTTCACAGCTAGTGACTTGCTCGCGTCGATGTCCTCGTGACATTCCTGAGCAGACTTTTCAGTGTCCAAGTCTTTAGCCACTGGCTGTTCCGTTGTACAGATGTGAAGACACGTATCGACAGTTTCCATTACCGCTCGTGGTATGCTGCCGATTATAACCCAGCCAAGCTTCGTCTTACAAGCAGCGGGTTCATCTTCCTTTCCGATACGTAATTCACGCGACACGATCAGATGCCAATTGTCGTTTCCGATCAACATTCGAGGCGTTTTCTTGTCATAGCAGGCTTCTTGCAGGTCTCGGAGATGACTGAAGCGCGTAACTTCTCTCGGCACCGTTTGCTGACTTAACACAAAGTCCTTGACCGTATACGCGTTCAGCTCATACTGGCTATCCTCTGCTTGGCCTTGTATTCCCAATCGAACCTTTTGGCTGTGGTGTTCTTTCGAAACATTAACACCACGTATGCGCAATGGTGCAGCGAGTCCTGTTGCACCAATCTTCTGAGCGAGCTCTTCATCAATGAGCGACAACGTTGACCCCTCGTCCAACAATGCGAAGGTGCTCACTTTTCCTGATGGGCCGCTGATTGTTACAGGACAGGCTTTCAACATAACTTTCTGCTTGACTTCGTTCACCAGCCCAGCAGATAGCACTGCTACATTCTCCGGAGCGGCGGCAGCACTGCCTCCAGTCGCAGGCGCCGTCGCCTCCGATGTTGTCATCGTTGGTTCCACATGCAGCAGTGGGTGATGTGGCCTCGTGCAACCTCCAACGTTGCACGATTTGGCCTCGCAGTCAATCCGTTTGTGTCGACTGTTGATGCACTTGTAGCAGACATTAGTGCATTTCACAAATTCCCAACGTGCGTTGACACTCAGGTGGCCAAACTTCCTGCACTTGGGAAGGTTGTGGTCCCCACCACAACAGAAACATTGCTGGCGGTCCTCGTTGATCGTGGCCAGCACAGTGTCTTCTTTGTACCGTAGCTTCGGCGGCAGAATCTCTTGTGATGCCGGTCTTGTTTCTCTCCATACCGGGGCTGATGTGAAGTTCGGTGGAGCTCGGATAAATCGCATGCTGATGTCGGCTTCTTCCATAAGGAAATCTGACAAAAGAACCAGTTCCGGTTCCGAACTGTTTATGTGGTCCTTGGCATACCGGGCCCAACACTTCTTTGTACATGGGCTGAGCTTCTCCACGATCTCTCGCACCAACATAGGATTCTGGATGTAGCCTCTGTCATCCAGGTTCTTCAGTACGCAGACAATATTCTGCACTTTTATGGCAAAGGCATTTAGATCCGGTGCCGCATCGCTCGGTCTCGGTAAACTCTTGATGTCCTCCAGGGCTTGGTCGATAATCGTTTCTGGTCGTCCAAAGCACTTTTCCAATGTGTCCATAACCTTTTCAGGACTAGCAGCAGTATACATTAGTGCTGCTACGGCCTCCTTGGCTTCGCCGCGTAGACTGTTGCGAAGTCGCGCCATATTCTCCACTGGTGGAATATGGTACAAGGCGGTCGTCTCCCGCATGGCGGCTTTAAACGGCAGCCACTCGATCGGAGCGCCCGAAAATATTGGCAGCTCCAGAGCTTGACGAGGTGGCGGCCTGTCGCGAGCTAACTTCTCTATAGCATTCGCTAACCGTTCCATACTGTCTGGGTCATGACGATTCTTTCCCCGGTTTGAGGATGGGGAACGATCACGGTGGCCTTCTAGATCTTGGTCGCCGTGTTTCCATTTCCTTTCTTCTGATTCCGCGCTTGTGCGGGGTGCGGGAGGGAAGCGGTCCCTGATTTGTTCCCTCCGTTCTGGTTCTGGCTCTACACGCTCATCATGTGCTAAGAACTCCCCCCGTTCAGGTCGTGAGCGGGGCAGGGGTTTAATCTGACAGCCGTGAAGGTTGCCCGCCCGTTCTCGTCGTGTAGCTCCCGTTCCCTCGGGCATGCGATCGGCATCCCGGTGGAGCAAGTCGACGATGGTAGGCTCACGTTCGAATCCACGGAACGTAGCCTCCGACGTTTCATCCATAATGGCAGCATGCTCCCCCCGTCGTTCTCGAAGGGCACGTGCAGAAGTCTCGGTTTGAGTCGGCGCAGACTGCTGGACCCACTCATCTACGCGTTCTGTGATGGTCAGCTCGTCATCCTCAAATTGCTCCGACTCCTCGATCACCGAGAGATCCAACTCCAGGCGCTTCTTTACCAAAGCAGCTTCGTTATCTAACAGCTTGCGCCTTAACTCGGCTTCTATTTCCTTTCGTTGAGTTTCAGCTTCAATCTCTAGCTGTTTGTTCTTTATCTCTGCCAGCCTGGTTTCGGCGTCTAGCTCCGCCTGACAGATCCTCGTCCGTGCGCTTGCAGACGATCGGCCTGAGCGCACGGAGCGTCTGCCCGACGATGAAGCTATCGATGTAGACCGTCGATGGGTCACCACAGACTCTGTGACGTCACGCGATCGCACGACAGGCACGTTCCCACTGTCGCTCGTAACATCAGTCTCGACGGCTCCAGCAACTCCAGCTTGCTTCCCCATACTCCGGGTCTTCATCCTTGTTTCCTCCATTTGAGGTGTCCTTGATTCCATTCCAGCTGTTGCAGATTCCCAATATCTTTATTCACCAAACTGTATCCTGATCCAAACTGTATCCGGTCTCCTGATCCGGCTCCGAATGACCAAACTGTAGTGGACTGTATTTAAACACACACGTAGACTTCTTCAGACTTTTCAGTTTATTACTTTTCCCAAAGGTTCTCACTAAATTATACTCGTAATTAACAATAGACGATGACACAAAATTAAAGACATAAGTCTCAAAGACCGATGTTTACTGTTTGACTTGTTCACTCCTTCACTTGAAATTAAAGACTGACTGTCGGGGCCGAGCGCCCCGCTATTTATACTAAAACTAGCCTTCTAGACTTTTCCATGATTATTCTCGAACATACTTGACTCGTCTTAGGTACACATGTAATACGATCGCTATTCGATCGAACTAGAACAATCCATCGTAGAACATACTGGAGGGCTATGCACATGGAGAACTCTACAAAACGTCTCGGTAGGCGCGGGAAAGTTCTCGAACATATCTCTATCTCTCTCGCACACTATTTATATCCTTGTCTAACACTATCGCCTATCTTCGAGATAGTTCCATAACATTCTACCCCCTTCGGGAGCCTTCCAGAAGGTTCGACGACATTCCATTCGTTCCCTAACGATCTAGAACCTTCCGGAAAGGACTCGAATGTTATCGAAAGCTCTCGAAAGAGCTACTAGACTACGCCCGAACTTTCCAGAAAAGAGCTCTGTCTCTTTCTAACCATAGTTCTATCTCACTCTATTATATCGAGACTACGAGAACTATCTGGAAGGTTTGTCCATCCCTTTTACACATATGACGTAGTGTATTATCTATCTCTATCTAAGCTCTAGATTAATCTACACCGTTCGACGGTCGTCTCGCCGTCCGTAACAACTTGTGTTCAGGAAATGTATTTGATTTGTGGTGCCATTGCCTCGATTACTATATTTACTTTTATTCTTTGCAAGTAAATACCTTTAAGACGGAACGCGGGTAGCCGGCTGCTCCATACAAAAAATACAAAAAGGGAGACCTGTTTCCTCCCTGGATAATTATTTAAAAAAAAATATGTTTATGCCATTCAATTTATATGTACCTCTGCCATGTCCCTATGTTTTTTTTTTTTTTTTTATTTTAATTATTTTAATAAAATTTATTTAAATAATAAAATTTATAAAAAAAGTAAAACATAGGAACATGGCGGAGCTAAATATAGATTGAATGGCATAAATATATTTTTTCTAAAACAATTATCCAGGGAGGAAACAGCTCTCCCCTTTCGTTTGGAGTTGAGGTTACCCGCGTTCCCTCTTAATTCCTCTAAATATAATTATTATTTTACAGTGACCTACGTGACATCGCAACGAGGTCATACACAAATATGCATAGACGGTTACAAATTCTACAAGAAGAAGAATAATCGTGTGAATTCCATGAAACAGTTATGGGTATGTTCAACCCACCATCATGCAGGATGTAAAGCTAAGGCGTACACGATAGACAAGGAAGTTGTGTCAATGGATATTGAACACACCCATCATCTAAACCCAAAGCTACGAAAAAAATAAAGATAAAAATAATAAAAATCATTTATTTCAGCTCATATAAGACCGTAGAATTTGTTGATAATCCAGGACCCTCAGCAACCCATAAAAACAATCAACATGAAATATCGACAAAATTATCTGTTGTTTCATTTACCTTATTCACTGTATGAAACAGCTGGTAATTTTGTATGGCATGTATGAAATGATCTTATTAATTTAGCATAAACGGTAAGCAAAGAAATCTAAACGGTCATCTTTTTTAATGATTGATCCTCTTTCTTTGAGACTTAAAATAAATCAAATCGATCTATATTTTAATCTGTTGAGATCTACTCAAAAGTGTTTGAGATGTAGAAATTACGTCTGATAGTTAATTGTTGGGCCCCAAAAGTAAGAGAAATGAGCATTAAATATCCAATATTTTGATACTTTTTTACATAATTCGATTATCTAAATTACTTTTTTGTCTATTTAAATTTTTATTGATAAATGCTATGTGCTTTGATATTTTAAGATGATCTTATCTTAATAATATACAGGGTGGCCCAAACATAGACGTCAAGCGAGAAAATCTAGATAGCTGACACCGAGGGCTACCCGAATCACCCCCATGTATGTTCAGCCATTTTTTGTCGTTTAGAAGTTATGAGGCTTTTAAGGCTTTTTGAAAAAAAAACCTAGCATTCAATTTTATTTTGTAACTTTTTTTTCTTTCGTCTTTTCAGAAAAAATATTTATTCTTTAGAGTCCTAGATAAATTATCTATCTCCAAAAAAATAATGATTAGCTATGGACTTTTAGAAGATACCGGAATTTTGATCCAAAGTCCAAAAATGTTGTTTTCAAGAAAACATCACTGAAATAGTTAGTATGGGAAAAAAAAATAAGTAGAGGTCTGAAGGACTTTTTATTGATTTCAAAAACTTTCCTAAAGGCTCATTCTTCAGAATCATACAGAAAACCTGTCACTTTATAGGACTTTTATTCAAGTAATTTGCGATCAAAGTCGAAAAACTGGAGTTGGAAGAAATTTTATTTCAATCGATTTTCATTTATTTTGGTTGATTCGGACAAAAAACATTGCAGGTAGGCTTAATATTGCCTGTCAGCACGGTCTGCATAGGAAATTCACGAAAAATTAAAAAAAATACCATAAAATATTTTGTATTATTTTTGTTCATTATTTGAATTTTAAATTATTTTATTATCGAATTTACTTACAAAACATGAAGAAAAAAATAAATTTGAAGAAAAAAAATAAAAAAAGTCTGAAAATTAAATGACTTGATTTTTTTTTTTTTTTCGTGTATTTCTAATGCAGATCCTACTGACAGATCATTTTAAGCCGATCCGCAATGTTATTTGTCCGAATCGACCAAAATAAATGAAAATCGATTGAAATAAAATTTCTTCCAACTCCAGTTTTTCGACTTTGATCGCAAATTACTTGAATAAAAGTCCCATAAAGTGACAGGTTTTTTGTATTATTCTGAAGAATGAGGCTTTGGGAAAGTTTATGAAATCAATAAAAAGTCCTTCAGACCTCTACTTATTTTTTTCTACATTGTATACTAACTATTTCAGTGATGTTTTCTCGAAAACAACATTTTTGGACTTTGGATCAAAATTGCGGTATCTTCTAAAAGTCCATAGCTGATCATTATTTTTTTGGTGATAGATAATTTATCTGAGACTCTAAAGAATTAAAAAAATTGCTGAAAAGACGAAAGAAAAAAAGTTATAATATAAAATCGAATGCTAGGTATCTTTTTTCAAAAAAACCTTAAAAGCCTCATAACTTCTAAACGACAAAAAATGGCTGAACATACATGGGGGTGATTCGGGTAGCCCTCGGTATCAGCTATCTAGATTTTCTCGCTTGACGTCTATGTTTGGGCCACCCTGTATAAAACAAAGTCTTGTTAGTTACACAATTTATAACTCGAGAACGTATGGACCGATTTTTATGATTTTGATTTGTTGGATTTCTCTCTTCCCGTATAGCAGAATAACCATTAAATTAAAACAACGGAAAAACTCACGAGAAAAAAAAAGTCTGCGCGGACGAAGTCGCGGGCAAAAGCTAGTTAGTGATTCGGCCAAACTAAACATTTCGATTTCGTGTACGGGTTTGATCACCTCTTTTGAAGCCTAATGGTTCCTTACGCCGGCCACCCGATTATTTCGGGTTTTAAACGAAAAAAGGGGTCAAAAAAGGATTTCAATCAGTTCTTCTAGAATTCAAATAATATTTTTGGTTCTATCAAATAGTTTTTAAAGTGTAGTTATAACATAGATTGAAGTGTATTTATTTATTAACAGATCAATGTTAAAAGGCATACTAGATATAAAAACCATCAATTATAAATGAACAAGACCAATAATTAAAAAAAGAGGACCAAACATTATCTTTCGATACCAAATATTAATTGAGTATGTTTAAACATATTTTTTATGTTACCTTGAATGCAGTTTATTTATAATTAATCCATAGATCAACTAATACAGAAGCAATAATTAATATAAATAATAATAATCAATAATCTTTGCCTCATTTACCCGCCTACCAAATTTCATGACGATCCGACTAAGTTTACTCAAGTTATCGTCGAACGAACATTCATACATACATACAAACATAATTATATACAAACGCCGGATTGTTCCAATAACAATTAAAACGTAATATATCATTTATTTTTTAAAGTGCTCATTTACAAAGGTACATCAATTAGTTTTTAGAGGATCACTTAATAATTTCCCATTTTGTATTTTGTCTTTTGTATTTGTACATTATTTAGTTTATTTTTCACCTGTATTGCTGATCGTTATCTATATTGATTATTTTGTACATTCATCATCTTCAGCCTTTTAACACCCACTGCTGAGTAAAGGCGTCTTCATGCTCACGCCATCTCTCACGATCCTGCGCCAGACGCACGCAACTACTGTTTTCCGGCTACTTTGCCTATGTCGTCGGACCATTTGGCTGGTGGTCTGCCAACCGAACTCTTCGATTTTGTACATTAATTAGTTTAATTTATACCTTTTGATTTGTTTAATGCGTTAACACAGGCTTTGCAAAAAGTCACAGTGAGTACCAGCACCTATACATATACAATCAGATTGTTAAACAATGTAAGATTAAAGAGCTGCAGATTCGGGAAGTTAAGAGGAAACCCTGGTAACCTCTGCTCCATACAAAAAGGGAGACCTGTTTCCTCCCTGGATAATAATTTTAGAAAAAAATATGTTTATGCCATTCAATTTATATGTACCTCTGCCATGTCCCCGTGTTTTCCTTTTTTTCTTATTTTAATTACTGACCAATACACTGTTAACATTGTATAAAATTCTTGTTTCTTTTCAAATAATTTACCAAAAATTTAGGAAAATATGTGTGATCTAAGCTGGCAGCTTTTACGCTAGGTACGGCTAAAAATCTACAAAAACGTTTGACACCAAAATTAACAAAACCTGTTAATATTTAGGGTAGTACGGTCGGTCACAGTCTAGGATACCCCATGGTAGCTCTTACCGTGCACCGCATAAGGGCGCCAATCGATCAAAAAGGGGTAGGTATCTTTGGGTGAGGCCGGCTGTAACTAACCTACTCGTAAAACTGCTATTTAGTTTTTTTTCCGTTTTTATGGGCGAAAGCATGGCAGAGAGGGCGCTTCCACATTTTTTTGAACAGGTCGGATCGTGGTTGTATTTACTTGTATGTGTGAAGTTAATAATGCGTTATTTTTCTTGCAGCTACTTTCGTTACATCGAAGCGAGGAAATACGCTGATATGCATTGATGGTTACACTTATTACAAGAAAAAGTCACGTAACCCTGATTCGAAAAAGTTATTTTGGGTTTGTTCGACACATCACCCCAGTGGCTGTAGGGCCAAGATTTATACGGTAGATAATGAAATCGTAAGTTTTGATTTTAAACATACGCATCCACCTTTAAATAAAACAACAAGCTCTAAATAAGACAAACGTCAGCGTATGTTTGTCAGCAGTAAGTAAAAAACAAGTAAAACCACCAATTGTGGAAAGGGACATATCTGTCCCTGCCACGAGCCAGTGGGCCATTTCATAAAAGTGACAATGATATTTTACGATGACAATTCGATGTACATTGCGTTGCGTAGCCGATTAGGCATTCGAAAGGTTACAAAAGGTTACGTTAATAACCGATTGCTCAATGTACAGACGGCCACACGCTAGGATACCCCTTTTTGTTCGATTGGCGCCCTTATGCCGCGCGCGGTAAGAGCTGACATGGGGTATCTGTTATTGTGGCCGACCGTACATCGAATTGTTATAATAAACTATGAATTATAGTTTTATGAAATAAGTTACAGGTGGCGTTATTCTAATGCATTATGTATGCATTAGGTTTTGTTTTTGATTCAGTGCTAGCTCTGGTGTATTTAAACATCTTCGGCATAATATTATTTGCTGAAAAATACAAACAGTTTTTTTGCATTTTGGTTTTATTATTATTACTTTATTGTACACACAAACAGATTAGAGGACAAAACAGTAAGAAAACACATGGTTTTATTACTAAATAAAAGATATAAGTGCAGAGGTACGAATCTACTTCCATCAATTCGGTCCCCTCAATGCTGAGGATTCATGACCATCACTCGAAGGTGGCGGAGAGCAGAATTCTCCATTAGGTAGGTAATCGTATGAGGTAGAGGCCAACCCTGGTGTCAGAGTTTTATGGCCGTCCTAAAGACCTCTGACTTGGCTTAACGATTGTTATTAATCAACAACAACCGGGACCAACGGTTTAACGTGCCTTACGAAGCACGGAAGCGCTTAGATATTATTGCCACTAGCGGTCACCAAACCATGGACTGACCGCGGCTTCGCCAATCGATTAAGAATGGCTAGTCCAACTAGGCTGTGAGCGCTTCTCCATTAAGGGTGGACGATAGCAACGTGGCGGGAAATTCAAAATTTTCACAGTTTTTTACATTTTGTAGCTAAACTGAGCTATTTTTGTTCAGCGATTTTTCGTTCGCGGCAATAAAACAGTATTTTTTTAATTATTGTAAACAACAGGACAACAATAATTCAGCCGATTATGTGTTCTGGTCTACGAAGCAGTGGCACTGCCCAAAAAACTTGTCGTAGACCAGAACACATAATCGGCTGAATTATTGTTGTTCTGTTGTTTACAATAATGAAAAGAATACAATGTTATTGCCGCGAACGAAAGATCGCTAAACAAAAATAGGTCAGTTAAGCTACAAAATGTAAAAAACTGTGAAAATTTTGAACTTCCCGCCACGCTGCTATCTTCCAGCCTTAAGGTAGGTACTTGCTTAGTATAATGATAAGATTTTTGGCGACGAAAAATTACACTGTGCTAAATTACACTGACTGAATTTATCAGGTTCAGTCCGATAGTTACCCGAAGCCGTTCCTGTTTCAAACCCGGGCAAACTTCAAGCACCAGTTTTGCATAGAATCTGTAAATTACAAAAAAAAATCGCCATCATCATCATCAGTTACTTTTATCCCTAATCAGGGACATAGGGCTCTCAAAACAGTTTTCCAATCCGGCCGATTTTGCGCCTTCATCTCAAGCTCGGATATGCTCATTCCAAGACTGTTAGCCTCCTGTTGCACTGATCGACGCCAGGTAGTTTTAGGGCGCCCTCTCTTTCGTGTTCCAGTTGGACACCATTTCAGTGCTATCTTGGAGGGGTGGTGGGTGACCAAAAAAATATGCAAGGGAAAAACCAAGCGCAAAATGTGGTCACATTTTGCCCGAAGACCGACGAAGGCTTAAGCAGCAGATAGGTACCATTCCAGAGAGATGTTATGTCAATAGTTACTTAATGATTTTTTGCCCAGGAAATGAACATAAATTCAAGGTTTTTTTCAGATCCACCGGCAAATTAGCGGTGGTATTTTTTTTCCCTCAGGGACTTTATGAAAATCAAATGTTATTATTGAAATCATATACAGGGTGTTAAAAGACCGCCGACAGACCCGAAAGGTACGCATACTAGACACCAAAACAAAGTACTTTTTCGTTAAATTATTGCCGGGAAATGATTTTGGTTTTTTAGGTTATAATTTTGGAAAATATTTTATCACGCAATGGAAGTGTAACGCAAAGAAGTCATATTGCACAAGCGTTGACATAAAATTGTGTTACTTAAGCTCGAAGTGCCGATGTTTAGAATACATTGCGGGTTGCAATTTTAACGTCATTTTATGCAAGAAATATTCAAAATTTTGATATGGCTTCTTGAGAAGAAATGTTAAGTACTCGATACTGAGCAAATTTCTGCAATAAAAAAAGTTTGAAAAGTCCGACTTTGAACCTCATTATCTCGGACACCGCTGATTTCCCAGGTATAGTTCCATGGGCAAAAATGTTCAGTATGATGAGGACAATGTGTAGTTTCCCGCTTTGTTGGCGGTCTTTTAACACCCTGTAGAATGTTACAAAAACGTTTCAATAACATGGGCCAGCCTATGAATATATGATGTAGGTTTGGGTCATTGCTTGCTAGCTAGCTTTACATTTAATTTGATGAGATCAAACAGTTACTACACCTTTTTGTGACAAAAATGAGAAATATTCACAAAACATACAAAAAAAATCATAGCTTCTAAACTATACATTTTAGCCAGCCATTTACCCAAAAAAAATTAAAATGCCACACAATAAATGGGCCAACCAAAAAATCAACAGCTTGATTTCTACGTACTTGAGGAAGTGATGATGCATCAATAATAAAAGAATGGTATTGCAAAAAGCAGTTGTCAGGAGTTTTTTGAATATGTTGTTATTGCTATTAACGCTGCTTCATGTCCCAACTTATAATAAAGTAAATAGGGTCAGTAACATTGAATTTTCATTACAGAATGGTATTTTCTGACATCGAAGAGAGGGCATCAACAAATATCATTTGGTGGTCACAGATTTTATCATAAGAAGATTTATAATGTAAATTCATATAAGAAACGGTGGGTGTGCTCGACACACCACTGCCACGGTTGCAAGGCCACCCTATATACAGTAGGAAATGAAATGATATCGTTTGTTAATGAGCATACGCATCCTTATTAAAAAAACAATAAAATAAGGAAATATATAAAAGGGTTATAATATTAAATTGTACATTTTACCATAGATACACTGAATATAAATGTTTTATTAAAAATATATTCATAACTGAATAATACACGCTCGTTTTTAGCCCCTCTATCCTTGACGCTATTGAGTCAAGATTGAAGAATTAGATAAATTCAGTATGGATTTGTCAAAATCATGAATCAATTTTACCTACATTTAACCCAATGGTTACTCATGAATATTGCACCATATTGAAACAGCGTCAAAAGTACAGGGACCGGTAGGGCTCCAGCAGTGTACTTTAGGTGTTTCAGTACATTCAAAATGTCTTAACCTTGTATATTAATGTATAACTTTTATTTCACAGCAATCTTCAGCAAATCGCTGCAAGGGAAGCAGTTAATAACCATTGGCGGGTATAGCTTCTACCACAAAAGTGGTGCCAATAAGAACCCAAAGAAGTTACGGTGGATATGCTCGACTCACGGCCCGCGTGGTTGCAAAGCCAAGCTGTATACTGTGGATAACGTCGTAATAAGCGTGGATAACAAACACTGTCATCCACCCAAGGATAAAGATAAAAAAAAAGTGATAAAAAGGGCTGATAAAAAGGCCGTTTCCGACGAAAATATTATCTTGTCCCTGATTGGAAAAATTGATTGATTATTTATTTTGATAAAAAAAATAAGATTTTTTCTTTTTATCCTTATTGCATGTTAGCATTTAAAAATTGATTTTATGCAGTATTTATTAAGTCATATATCAATTTTGAATAATGTGTGTAGTTATAATTGCATAGCTGTTTAGTACTTTAATAATAGTATATAAGTACTTAAATGTTATATTCTGTTGTGTGTAACAGCACCTTAATATAAAAAATAAATTTCATTGGGCGGCCTAAAAATTTTTATTTCTTCATTTCAAATCACACGATGTTTGGTTTTTTATAATAATTTTCTTTCATTATTTCCTTCTAGTTAGTGCTTTGGAAAAACTAAAAGTGTTTTATTTCTTTAGTAGCTTGTAAAATGTAATCAATACCTGAGTAAATAAACTTACAAAAAGTAGTGTTATCAATAAATAAAACGAGTCAAGTCGAGATTTATTACACCTAATCAAACAAATTGCTTTGTGACCTTGGAGATCAAAATAGTTTAAAAAATAATTAGAAAAAGCGTTTATTTGCATAAATAAGCACACAATCACATAAGCACACAATTATAGTATCTAATATGAAACAAATAAAACATAGGTAACAAATCTGCACAAACAAATAAAACTAAGGGTGGCATTAATATTCGTCGACTCAAGATCGAATTCAAGTAGGTGATCTCAGAAAAGTTAAATGCTAATGTCAATGTCAATCTTAAGATAGTGTCTATTAATATGCTGATAGCTACTTACTCTAGTTTGACATGAGCCAAGGCTTGATATTAGCATTTGACTTTTCTGAGTTCACCTAATTGAGATCGATCTCAAGTAGGTGATCTCAGAGGACTATTAATACCACCCTAAAAGTATCGTTATTCGCAAAAACAGTAGTAAAAAAACATATTAAGGTGAAATACGTCTCACAACTAGCGCCGCCAATGGAAAAAAATACATATCTTTTTTTTGGATGCGTTTTTAGCAAAAAACGCTCCTGCGATTCCTCAACGCGAGGCTTAACTATTATTAGGACCTAAGGTTTGGATTCCAGATCCTAGAACTTAAGAATGCAATCGATTTTCGGCAAAAGTGGCCACTTTTGGCGAGAATCGATTGCTGGAATCCTAACCTTAGGTCCTAAAAATAGTTAAGCCTCGCGTTGAGGAATCGCAGGAGCGATTTTTGCTAAAAACGCATCAAAAAAAAAGATATGATTGTTTTTCCATTGGCGGCGCTAGTTGTGAGACGTATGGCGTCTTAAACCAACTTATAATAATTATTATTCATTTTCAGATTTGTATCCAGAGTTCGTGGAGTCGCGCAGCGGAAAAATGATGATAAAGTACGGAGCAAACACGTATAGTTTCAACAGACGTATCGGAATGAAAGTGCGCTGGCGTTGCTCCAAACACGGCGGGGGGAACTCGTGCAATGCTACAATTTACACGGTCGACAATGAAATAATTTCAATCAAAGACGAACATACACACGCATTATCGAACGGGCTTATGCTGCAGCCCCTCCTTATATCCAGTGTGAGTGGAAGCACCGTTGGATGCTCTACATTTCGTCCAAACTAGATGTAAAGAGCCCTTAGGCCAGTGTTTTTCAACCTTTTTCATGACGCCACCCCCTTACTGTGGAGAAACCTTTCGCGACACCCTACAAGGGTTTTTTCACAAGGATTGTTGTTTTTTTGGGTTTGTGCCAGGGTTTTGTCAGTTAAGTACACCTTTAGACCATATATAACCACGACCCCCAAAATCACTCCTCATAACCTACCTCATACGATAACCTAGACTACCTTAGTAAGTTAAACAAAATGTTTTGTAAATGTTTGTCATGTGAGATTTTCTAGTCATTTTAGTTTTAATTTATTTGTAAATATTGTGCGTTAAAAATACATTGAATCGAACAAAAGACACTATAATTGTAGCTTTACAAAATAATGTGCTTAGTGAGTATCAGATAATAATATGATTAAAAAAAAAACACAAAAACACACATTTTTCATCAAAAAATTATCTTTCTTGAATTAAAAGTTGTGTCTAGTCAATAACTAACTATCGATTCTATCGTATAAGAAAGTTTTAATAAATTCTTGTGAATAATTTGTTGAAGTTGATAGTCAAGGCAAACTATGAATGAAAATGAAAAAAATTTTGCTAAAAACGAGTCGTCTAATGAAAATCTATTTTTAAGACCTAAGGCCTAGATTCCAGATCCTAGAACCTACGAATAATTACCGCACAAGTGAAAAGTGGCCGTTTTTTTTAACCCAACCGAACTAAGCTTAGGCCTTTGCATCATACGATGATATATAGTATTTTATACTGATGATGATGTCCTCCTCAACAATCCCGTCGGCGGCGACACCATGGCATTCCTTTTCAAACCCGAGCATGCGGTCGGACTTGTGAAGCAAATCCGAATTTGCTCTTAAGGCGCTGGACATAGTGAATTAGCCCGCGCGCAAAGAAAAATGCACAAATAAATAAATAAATAAAATAAAATAAAAATAAAAATCATTTATTTCAGCCCATTCAGGGCCATAATAATAACAAAATCGATTCCTGTATAAAATACACAAAAAAAAAACGAAAATACGAACATATCAAACCCTAGAATTAGTTGAGACCTATCTAACATAGCCAGTTTTGTGTTGATATCCATAACAGATTGCAAGATATCGTTACTGGAATCGATTTTGTGCATTTTTTTTGCGCGCGGGCGATTCACTATGCACGGCGCCTTAAATACGTATATTCGGTCACAACTGGCGCAATACAGTTGGCCGATTTAAGCTACGAACAATGGCATCTTCACTCACTAGGTGAAGTGGCCACCCTGACGCAGCAGTGCCTGGACATTGTTTAAGATGGAGTAGGTTTGCCCAGCACCTCTACAATCCTGACAAATTATTCCAAGAAATTAACGAAGTACTTTTTTCAGGTGACGCAATGAGGTTTGAAATATCGCGTCGGAGCACGAAAATTGGAAATGTAGGATCTCACACGTTTTATCTCCAGTCAGTAAGAGGTTATAAAAAGCGGTGGACGTGTGCGCTTACACGAAAGGGATGCAGGTGTTCCATTTACACTATTCACGAACAAATAATAAAAACAGTCAATGATCATAACCACTCAATCTAATATATAATTTGATCTCTTGTCTTAATTATCATCAAACTTTTAGCACGAACATGTTGTGAATTTTTGGCTGAACATACAAATTAATAAAGAGAAAAATACTAAGTACTTAGTTTCTTGTTGCAATGTTATAAGCTGCTTTATTTCTTCAGATTTCATCAATATAAATTGGTTTTGTAAATTATTGTATTTCATTGTCAAAGTTGTTTATTGTGGTGAATAAAGCAATTAAATAAAAAAAACCGGCCAAGTGCGAGTGAGACTCCCGCACCGAGGGTTCCGAACCACCATTCTTTGCATTTATTTGGAAGAAAAATAAAAAAACGGCTAAGTGCTTGTCGGACTCAAGCGTGATTTTTTATATTTCGACCTCCAGCCCTTCATCTTCTTTGTCATAGTGGGCTTCTGTACGCGAACCAACTTTTCCACCAACAGTCCAACACCAGCTGTCAAAACTTTTTCCCTGCAAACTTTCGACCCATTAGATTTTGTCAACATATCCTCCATTCGTCAATATCCTTCGAAGAATTATACCTACCTCCTTCGAATCCTCTTTGGACTCGACTCTATTTTCTCCCATTTTCGAGGCCACCATTTGACATCCTGTCTCTGGACAAACTTGACGTGACAGTTTTCCAACAACAAAACAACTAGGATCTTCTGTAAATCAAATCGATGCACAACTTCCTGGAGGAAATCTTGTCCTAAGATTACGTCGTGTTGCATGCCTTCGATCACATACAGTTCACACGGACCACACAAGGTATCCTATAGGTTTTGATTCCCTTGCAAGGGTCGAAATATGCGGAAATGAAATATGTTACATAAACGGCCGTATCTTTTGATTCCGTTATCAAAGAAGCTTATTTTTTTTATGGCTCCAAAGGACTGCAGAACTGAATATTTTGATATAAATTTCATCCTCGACGCGTTCTTGAGAAAAATGTCTTGACAGACAGAAAGACAGACGGACAACAAAGTGATCCTATAATGTTTCCGTCCGTTTTACCCTTTTGAGGTACGGAACCCTAAAAACGTCTTTATTTTAAATGTTATATTTATTTTTATAATCGTAATTGTAAATTATATTCTTCTTCAGCTGACGACATAGTTTTTGTAATATCCCGGAAAGGTAAAAAAATACAGATTTGGTGATTACACATTTTGTCTCCATCGGCAATACCCATGAGAAGGCCCGGTGGCTTTGTTCTACCCATGACTACAAAGGGTGCAAAGCATCCATCTATACTATTGACGATGAGATAGTTAGATGCTCACCTCTACAATCCTGTCAAATTATTTTATGTTTTATTTTTATTTTGGTTTTATTTTAGAAACAAACAGTCACTTAAACACAATATTTAAAGATGCATTACAAAATAAATAGACCTATAGTTTCTCATAATTTTTCAAAAACACAGTTTAGAGTACACATCGAAATACCTATGTTAAGTTACATAAGTTTTAAAGAAATACGATAATCAAAAATCAAAAATTATATAAACATATATTACCAAACGTTACCAGAATTTTGGAAGACACAATATAACCTTAGGAATATTAGAATTAAAATAAATAATGTTATACCATTTATAACTCATTATTCCAAGAAAATAACGAAGTACTTTTTCCAGGTGACGCAATGAGGTTTGAAATATCTCGTCAGGGCACGGAAATTGTCAAAATAGGATCTCAGAAGTTTTATTTCCAGTCAGCAAGAGGTTATAAAAAGCGGTGGAGGTGTAGTCAGAAGGGATGCAGGTATTCAATTTACACTATTGACGACCAAATGATGGAAACAGTCAATGATCATAACCACTCAATCTAATATATATTTTTTATAATTTGATCTCTTGTCTTAATTATCATCAAACTTTTAGCACGAACATGTCATTGTTGTGAATTGTTGGCTGAATATACAAATTAATAAAGCGAAAAATACTAAGTACATAGTTTCTTGTTGCAATGTTATAAGCTGCTTTATTTCTTCAGATTTCATCAATATAAATTGGTTTTGTAAATTATTGTATTTCATTGTCAAAGTTGTTTATTGTCGTGAATACAGCCATTAAATAAAAAAAACCGGCCAAGTGCGAGTGAGACCGCACCGAGGGTTCCGAACCACCATTCTTTGCATTTATTTGGAAGAAAAATAAAAAAACGGCTAAGTGCTTGTCGGACTCAAGCGTGATTTTTTATTTTTAAAAACATGTAAAGTTGCGCTCAAAAGCTGTAAAAATTTATTTGATATCACGCGCAACGGCCAGCGGCCTCGAAAGCCTTTTGACTATAATATTGTTCATTGAACTCCAAGCTTGTACCTGCTGCTTTATTTCTTCAGATTTCATCAATATAAATTGGTTTTGTCAATTATTGTATTTCATTGTCAAAGTTGTTTATTGTGGTGAATACACAGCCATTAAATAATCGGCTCTTTATTTTTAATGTTATATTTATTTGTATAATCATAATTGTAATTTTTCTATTCTTCTTCAGGTGATGACATAGCTTTTGTAATATCCAGGAGGGGCAAAAAACTTATCAGAATTGGTGATTACACATTTTGTCTCCAGCGGCAAACCCATGAGAAGGCCCGGTGGCTTTGTTCTACCCATAACTCTAAAGGGTGTAAAGCATCCATCTATACTATTGACGATGAGATAGTTAGATGGGTAAATAATCACAATCATGAACCCTTAATCCTTAATCGGGCAGAGATACTGTAAAAGTTTAATTGGTTTTGGACTCTATACCAAAGCAACAGAGCTCAATTTAATGTCGGATCTTGACTACGACGGACCGACAAACGAAAAATCCAGTTTTAGTAGGTAATTTCTTAGTGCTAATGAGGCTTCCATATTTTTACCGGTCGCTGACTAATATTAAAAATATTAGGTAGGTGTATATTTTTTAACGCAACACAGTCTTATATTTTGAAAGTGCACGTTTATAGATTGTTATGGTTTTTAACAAAAAATGCAATTGTATTTATATATTTTTTACTAAAAATGCAATTAAAAAGATATCATAAAAAAAATGTTTTTTTACTGATCACTTTTTTTTATAACTATTTCGCGTGTGAAGAAAAATACTATTTTACTTTTGTATGTCTGAAAAAGACGACCAAAAATGAAACCCAGCTCTGGTGATCCTCGTTTACTAACTGAATTATTTACAATTGTTTGGAACACTAGAATTTTACCAATATTTCAAATTTAAATTAAAGCCAAAAAGAAAAGAGGCGGTGTCGGTTGCCAACATGGCCCCCGACGGTGTGATGCACCAAATACCTATTGGCCGGCAACCAGCAACGCCACCTTGCGCGACGGACGTCGCAGCACACCTCCTCCCGTCGTAGCGACGTCTACGACCCTGACAATCCCATCCTTGCCCGGATAGGTCGCAGCTATTCGGCCACGAGGCCAACTGCTTCTAGGCAGAGTTCCATCCGCTATAAACACCAGGTCGCCAGTTTTCAGCTGCCTTGATTTCGGTATCTCTTTGCGTGGGACGAGCTGCGGCAGGTACTCCTTAACAAAACGCTGCCAGAAGTGATCGGCAAGCCTCTGCGCCTTTCTCCAATGTGCACGTTTATACAAGTCTGCGTCATCAAAGAGTTTCGTCTGAGGGCCACCGCTGGAGCTCCCAATGAGGAAGGAAAAAGGAGTAATTGCGTGGTCCGAATCCTCGTCGACTGGAACATGCGTGAGTGGTCTAGAGTTAACGACGCACTCGGCCTCTAGAAGAAGGGTGTGTAGGACCTCCTCTTTTAGTGTTCGGTCTTTGAGTGTTACTGAAAGAGCGTTCTTGACGGATCGTACCATACGCTCCCAGCATCCACCCATAAAGGGCGCGGACGGCGGCGTGAAGTGCCACACGATCTTTTCATTCGCGCAGAAGTTGAAAAGTTCTGGAAGAATCTTGACTGTGCCAACGAAAGACGTTCCATTGTCAGAGTAAACGTGAGATGGGCAGCCTCTTCTTGCTATGAAACGCCGTAAAGCCATCAAGGCAGAGTCCGATGTGAGATTATCAACGATCTCAATGTGAATTGCTCGAATCGTCATGCAGGTGAAAAGGGCAATCCACCTCTTCGCAGTCCGCCTGCATATGGAAACGTTTAAAGGCCCAAAGTAGTCTATACCAACGTGGGTGAAGGGACGCTCGTGATGCGCCAATCTAGCCTCTGGCAAAATGAAAAAGACGACCAAAAATGAAACCCAGCTCTGGTGATCCTCGTTTACTGACTGAATTATTTACAATTGTTTGGAACACTAGAATTTTACCAATATTTCAAATTTAAATTAAAGCCAAAAAGAAAAGAGGCGGTGTCGGTTGCCAACAATGTCAGAAACTAAAGCCTCGTTTTCATGGTCATACACTACGTAGAAGTCTACTAAAGTACCACTTAGATGCTTCTGATTTGAAGTTTTCATCAGAGTGCACTAAAATGGCCGATGGCGATGTACACACAGCAGCACCTCAGAGTGTACACTTTTGTTGTAAAGTCACCCGTAACGTAACCGAGTAGAGTGCTAGCGTATAGTAGCGAGTAGCATCTTAGTAGTCATAGCAGACTCTGTCCGAGCGCACTAAGATCGTATAAACGCAGATTTAAGGGGACATCACAGTAGTGTTTACTCCATACAAACGTAGTACCGATTTCCTCAATGGTACTAGAGCAAATATTTTTGGTATCCTGGTACATCTTTACCCCTGGCATGTCGGACTGTTTTAATTTTTTCGATACATTATTGTTAACAGGAACTAGGACCAACCGAAAATACTTATTTAAAAGCGACGGCACAAAAAGTCTGGTAAACCTGTTTAACAACTTTAAACTTTACAATTCAAGACAGTCCGACGTCAAGTAGTTTTATGTGATATCAATGCTAAAAAAATATGGACTAGTTTTGAGAGAGGAAACTGTGGAATACGAAACCTCGATTTTGAAGATTTTCTTCAGGTCGTCCCTTTCGCTCAGTATTTGCTCACGCGAGACAGCAACAGATTTTTCAACAGATTGATCTGTACTGCTACCCGCTCTTAAGGCTCCGTATAAGGCTAACTAGGGTCACCAATGTTGAAAAAATCATATCTTACTTCAAAGAAGTTTCTGACAAAATCCTAAGATGAGCCCATGCGCCATGCTTTTCTAGATTTTAAGTGTAGATACCCTCTTCGAAATTTACTTTTAAGCTAAAAAAATATCGATAACCGCCAAAAACGGCCGTTTTTGGCGGTTATCGATACGTTTTTAGCTTAAAGGTGGACGATAGCAACGTGGCGGGAAATTCAAAATTTTCACAGTTTATTCAAACTTGTTGTAGACCAGAACACATAATCGGCTGAATTATTGTTGTTTACAATAATGAAAAGAATACTATGTTATTGCCGCGAACGAAAAATCGCTGAGCAAAAATAGCTCAGTTTAGCTACAAAATATAAAAAACTGAAAATTTTGAATTTCCCGCCACGCTGCTATCTTCCAGCCTTAAGACTAGAAATTGAGTTGGGTACCTACACTTAAAAATCTAGAAAAGCATGGCGCATGGGCTCATCTTAGGATTTTATCACAAACTTCTTCTGAAGGAAGATATGATTTTTTCAACATTGGTGGCGCTAGTTAGCCTTATACGGAGCCTTAAGCAAAACTTTGGTCGTGACCACGATAACTTCATATTCCTCTTTAGGTGGCGTTTATTTTGTGAAATCGCGAAGAGGAAAAAGGCTCATCAAAATCGGCGCATACACTTTTGGGCTACAGCAGACGCGTGGTGTGAAGTCTCGATGGTTGTGCTCTACCCATAACTCGAGAGGATGCAGAGCATCTCTCTACACGGTTGAAGATGAAATAATTAAAACGGTTAATGATCATAACCATCAACCCTTATTAAACCAAAATTATTAACGGGGTCAAAGCTCGATCTTGTGTAACGGATAAAAGTTAACTACGAACATGATGTTTTGATGTTTTTCTTTTTTGTTTTATTCTTAATCCTTTATGTTGTAGATCGAGTCCAGAATTTTCATTAGGTTTGGAATCTATACCCAAGCAATAAAGTTCAAATTCTGATAGCAATTGCATATTGTACTCTATCACTTTAATAATTAATATTTTGTTCTTCTGTTGTTCTAAAATCTTAGTTACTGTGGTGTATAATAAATGAAAGCGGAACCATGGACCACGACATTTTCAGGTGAACAATTTTGTTTTTTTAATATCCCAGCGAGGCAAAAGACTGATGCAGTTTGCAGTTTGGCGAGATTGTATCTTATAAATAAGATTAATTTAATAAGAATTTAAATAAACTAAATTTTAAAAATTCAAATCGGTGCCTACACTTTTCGGCTACAGGTAATTCGTCGTCGAGAAAAGATTCGTTGGTTTTGCTCCACTCATAACTCGCAGGGATGTAAGGCATTTGCGGTTACAGATGCTGATGAAGTTGTTAAGAAAGTCAACATTCACAATCATTAAATTGATATTATTACGAGTTTATAAAATAAAATAAAACAAACAAGCTATTGTTTTCTTTTAGTTTATAATAATTTTAATTTAGGACCTACAAAACCTTAGGCCAAGGCCTTGGTATTGACTACTAAAAATAAATCCTTTGTTCCCAGTAACTGTAGTTCTACTGAACAATTCTGCTGTGGAACTAGTGTTTTTATTCCCACTAGTTCTACAGTGGAACTAGTGAGTCTCTTTGTTCCCAGTTGTTCCAACGAACAGTTTATCCGTATTCCGTGGAAGTAGTGGAACTTTTTGTTCTCTCACCAAATTTTCTCACCTAACATAAACTGAATTGTGTGTGTGTTTTTTTAGATGAACCCCGTTTTGCCATGTCTCGTCAGGGTACAAGAATTATGATAATGGGCCGTTACAAGTTCGGAGTGCAGTCCCAAACGGCACAAAAACTAAGGTGGACTTGTACACTTCACTCGAGAGGATGTAGAGCTATTATCCACACCATAGGTGATGAAATTATAAGGAGTGTTTTGGACCATAATCATTGAAAATCTAACGACGGAACTCTAACTATCGAAAGAGAAAATCAAACACCTATCGGACTTCATCGAGCAGGGGCCTGAGTCTGTAACGCAATGGTGCCAAAACGGGCTCCCAGTTGCCGGATTCAATTAATTTTTTTTATTGCTGCCGGTCCTTTTAATGTTTTTTGTAGTACGGCAAAGAATATTCTGATTCTAATTCCAGATGATTAGGTCGCTTGTTCTAGGAAAAAATTAGGAAACCCCGATTTTATCCTTCTACTGGGACGCCATCGGGCGTTTTCCTATTAGAACGCGACCACGCGATCATCGCGCAAGTTAAGTTAGCAATGCGAACATCGCATGGTCCGAACAAAAATTTTACACATGCGACCGCATCGCGCGATCGCGGATTCGTACGTCTAAAATTCGCGCGAACTTGCGATGATCGCGTCGTCGTATTATTGTGGTTGTATTGTCCGCTCACAAGGGAGGGGTAACATAAGAAATGGGGGTATTGTACAAACAATTTACATGATACAATATTATTACATAGTGTTGCAGAAAGCGAGATGATCTTGATAATAAACGATCATAATTATTATAGTATTTTTATTTCATATTTTATTCTAGATGTGCAACCAGCTTCATCCAGGGTGTACAATGTACAACCATAAAAGTTTTATGCCATTATCAGCTAGCCCCCTTGCTTTATTTCACCACGTGAAGCGAGATGATGTCGCTACCCGATATCTTGAAGTTGTCCTCTCCTAGCAGCTTTATCCAGCTTATGAGCAAAACCCACTATAGGCCTCTTCCTTTACACGCCAACCCTCTTTTTCAAAAGCTATCTCGTCTACTATCTCCTTCCTGTCTTTATTTACAATTTCATGGTCCATTAGTGGTTTTAAGATGACGTACGTCTCACAACTAGCGCCGCCAATGGAAAAAAAATCCTATCTTTTTTTTGGATGCGTTTTTAGCAAAAAACGCTCCTGCGATTTCTCAACGCGAGGCTTAACTATTTTTAAGACCTAAGGTTTGGATTCCAGGATTAGATTTCCTACGAATGCAATCGATTCTCGCCAAAAGTGGCCACTTTTGGCGAGAATCGATTGCATTCTTAAGTTCTAGGATCTGGAATCCAAACCTTAGGTCCTAAAAATAGTTAAGCCTCGCGTTGAGGAATCGCAGGAGCGTTTTTTGCTAAAAACGCATCTAAAAAAAAGATATGATTTTTTTTCCATTGGCGGCGCTAGTTGTGAGACGTACGTCGTCTTAAAGACGAAAGTATTTTCTTGTACTGGTGACTCTGAGCCATGTAAAAGTATGGGGTGAGGCTGTGATTGAAACACCGGCTAGATCAAGACTCACTTTATTTTCCTATACCCGCAGGTAGGTACACACATAATATGACAAGCCAAATTCCAAAATTTCACTCACACTTCTTCATACGATCGTCACCTTTGTATCTTCTCCATAAGTTTTTTTTCACGCATACCTGTGTACAACTTTTTCAGCAGCCATGAAAACAACCTATCGAATACCTACAAACTAAGGCCTTTGCATCTACGCAATGAGATGATTTATACAGCATCTAGTGCCACCTTGAATCACACTAGATGGGTGAAGAGACCACTCGGCGCTGCAGTGCCTGGGACATTGTTTTAGATGGATTAGGCTTGCCCAGCATCTATCTATACCATCCTGGAATTCCTACAACGAGTATTGATTCAAACAGATTTCTTGTGTCACCATTTAAAAAAAAAAAAAAAAGATGGACTGTCGAATGTTCTCGTAGGTCAAAATCTTCAATTTAATTTCATGTCCTCAGATGACGAACCTTACTTTGTAACGTCTCTTCGAGGCAGAAGAGCAATTACGACTATCAGAATGGGCCGCTACAAGTTTGGATATCATAGAGAATTGGGACCTAAAACACGCTGGAGATGCATACAAGAACACAGAGGATGTAGAGCATATGTGCATTCTATAAAAGAAGATATTGTTAAGATGTTCGTCAACCACAATCACTAGGAGACTTGCCTTTTACTAGTGGTTGTGATCGGCTGTGGCCTAAAATATGATGGTGCTCACTAAAACTCTAGAATTTGTAAAAATGCAGTTTGTTTCAGAATAATTAATACATCGCACGTTAGCGTTATAACAATAATCATGTGGAGTTACGAGAATGCAGGGGGTCTACCGGCTAAAAAGAAGCCGTGTACCATTGGCGAAAATCGAAGCTCGATTTATGAAATAATAACTGGGTGGCAGTAAAATGAACTGGGTGGCAGAACATTTTTCAAAAATCGAACTTCGATTTTCGCCAGTGGTAATCGGCTTAGTCTTAGCCGGTAGACCCCCAGGAGGGTAAATTTTTGTTGAGTGATAAAATATTACGCGTGACAATAGGGATTATTCCAAGTGTAAAATTTGTCAGCGATTCGCGATTTATCGCACAACTAAATCTGTGGTTTATATGGAAACCACAGATTAATAGACTGATTTTGACAGTTATTCGTGCTATTTTTGATGCTTGGAAAAATCCCCATTCTTATTTTCCATGATCTTGAGGAAAAATAAAGTTATTCGGGGAAACCGTGAATCTTGGCATGCATAAAAGATACATGGATGCCAATTTTATTTTTGCCCATCTTTGATTGAGTTCTTTGTGAAACATGGGCGGCCTTAAAAAGGCTGACACCTGGTATAACCACTGTCGCTTACAATAAAATAAGTAAATAAAAGTGAGTACCACGACAGCACGTCAGACTGTACACTTTTGTTGCAAAGTCGCCCGTAACGTAACCGAGTAGAGTGCTAGCGTGTAAAGGTCGACGTGCTGTCTTGTGTACAACAGTATTAGAAAAACGTGCACAATTATATATATTTGATATCTTCAGATGCTGAACCTCAGTTTGTGACATCGCGTCAGGGTACAAAATTGATCAAAGTAGGTCCTTACTCCTTCGGATTGGATAACAGTCCACGACCTACTCGTATGTACAAAAAACGCTGGAGATGCACTTCGAGACACAAAGGATGCAAAGCTGTCTTGCACACTGTAGACGACAAAATTGTGTTTAGGAAATTGGTTCACAATCACTAATATACCTAGATGCATTTTTCGATGACGGTAATGATTATTTCATTAGTTGTGCCTTGTACTAAAACATGTAAGCAAACTAATTTTAAGCCTCTTAAAGCTTTCATAAATGTTTTAAATAAATTGCCGATGCTTGTTAATACGTGTAATAAAATCAGTTTTCATACATTTTGTAATAGTTTAATTATTTATGGAGTATCGGTGACGTTGTGTGTTATATTTGAAATTCAGATGCAAATATATTATCAGGGTTATAAATAATGCAGCAGTTTTGGTAAAATCAGTGAAGGTTCCAATTATAATTAATTTGGCTTTAATTACATTTATTGTAGGTTATTATCACTTAAACAATTTTGTGAGGATTTTTGGCTGGATTTCTAACATTGTTGGATGTTTGAATTTTTCTACACATGTTTCAATTCAATTCGAAAATGTTTTTACAATGTTATCATTGGTGAAGCTAAAGTATTTAAAGTATGGTCTGTTTAATGCTCAGTCACTTGGCACCAAGCATGACGAGTTTCTAGCCGCACTTCAACGCCACTCCCCTGATATTTTGGCGATAAATGAAACGTGGCTTCATGCCGGACAAGATGCTAAGGCGCCGCCCGCCCTTGGGTACCGGTTACGTCATGTGCCTCGGCCGCGGTCCGTGGCTAGCAAGGGTGGCGGGGTCGGTTTCTATATTAAAGATGGCATCAATGGCAGGAGTTTGGCTCACCCGCCTTCCCAGGAATATGTAGAACAAATGTGGATGTCATTTAATATAAATTCCAACAAGATCGGTACCGCTTATAGGCCTGATTGGGTTAAGATAACAGATTTTTTGGACGCTATCACTGATTCAGTAGTGGCTTTCTCTCACTATGACATTTTGATTTTGTTGGGTGATTTCAATATTAACCTATTGGACTCTAGTGGAGCCAAAAAATTGGGCGACTTTTTTAAACATACAAATATTCAAAATCACGTGACACAGCCCACTCATTTTACAGACACAAGTGCGACTCTAATAGACTTGATCTGCTCACGAGCTATACCTCATAATGTTACTGTTGACTATATTCCGGACCTGAACGCTCATGCAGTGGTCCTCATCGAGTTAAAGATTAAAAAACCGAAGCCAGAACCCAGAGCAATAGTATTTAGACCTTTGAAGCATGTCGACCGAGAGGCTTTCGACCGTTGCATTGCTCAAATTTATTGGAGTGGTTTGGATCTTGCCGATTCAGTTGATGAAATGTGTCTCAATTTTAATAATCTATTACTAGACGTGTTTGATATATTTTCTCCCGTAAAAAGAAAAGTCTTAACAAAGCCAGTCACACCTTGGCTTACTAGTAATGTACGTTGAAACTGAGAGATGAGGCACATACCGTTTTTCGCAGGAATGGGTCTGACTCTTCCAAGGTAACGTATAAGGAACTTAAACGCTTGGCTAACTCGTCACTGCTCCAGGAGAAATGAGCATACTTTCAACATCACATTAAGATTCAAAGCAGCTTTGGAAGAACTTAAAGGAAACTTTGGGTGTAAATTTTAAGGCATCTGCGCAAATTCCTGATCATTTCAATGACCCAGATGAACTAAACAAAATTTTTTTTAATATTCCCGGAAAACGGGATGTATCTTTTTCTGAACTAACGTTTTATGAATTCCACAGATTTTCTTCAACCGCGCCAAATTTTAGGTTCTCGACTTCGTTCTTTAAAGTCGCATTACACATTCAAGTTCAAATTCAAACTTTATCTTTTGTCGTTGCAAAAACAAGTAGCTTGATGTCGTTATTTTGACTCTGACTTCTTCGGATGCTTCACATGCTATCCTCTTGCCTTCCCTGTTTTGTCTTATGAAAGTAAAATATCACATGACTTCACTTTATTTCACTTCACTTCCTTTCCACTTAATTTTCAAATCGCTAATCCTACGGGCCATTTGTTTCTACCTAATCTACCTAATCATCTATTAATCTTGTTTGGTTCTGTCTATAATGTTATTCCGCATTTCTTTTCTATATCGTCTCACCGCTGTTTCAAGTATTTTCATAATATTGTCTGTTTAAGTGCTTATACGGTTCTTGTTTTATTTTTATTTATTTTTATTTTTGTTTTGTCTATCGAGGCTATGGTCCTTGAATCTCGTGACCTCATCTTAAAGGCTCTGGCAGAATACCAGCGTTGTGATGATTTCCTCACAACATTATGCTGAGTCCAGAGACCGCTTTATCACCATAACACACAGCGTCACACGACTGTCTTTTTTAATTGATAATATAAACTATGTATTTTTGTTATAAGTGGTGTTGGGTACTTTTTAAGTAAGTATAACTTATGTCTTAAATT
Organism: Zelleria hepariella; assembly: GCA_949319315.1. NCBI lineage: Eukaryota > Metazoa > Arthropoda > Insecta > Lepidoptera > Yponomeutidae > Zelleria > Zelleria hepariella. The sequence continues at coordinate 13,771,480 of OX439388.1, forward strand.
TTAATAATTACTATTTTTAAAAGTATGTTTTTGCTCTGTGTCTAAATTTGTGTTAATTTACTGTATTGTTGTGTTTCGATTGTGTGTTTTGGCTGATAAATAAATGTGTTTCTATTCTATTCTATTCTTTCTATAATGCGATATTCGATTGACGCGATCATCACATGTTCGCGTGATAACCATATTATATTTTTCCCCACGTCTTCGCGCTCTTGAAGCGCTCACATCCTAGTTGTACTAGCCGTTCTTAATCGATTGGCAAAGTTAAGCAACAACGGCCGCGGTCAGTCCATGGATGGGTGACCGCTAGTGGCAATAATATCTGAGCGCTTCCGTGCTTCGGAAGGCACGTTAAACCGTTGGTCCCGGTTTTTGTTGAATAATAACAATCGTTAAGCCATGTCAGAGACCCTTTGGGTGGCCTAAAAACTCTGACACCAGGGGTGGCCACTACCTCATACGACTACCCACGTCTTCGTCTGCGCAGAGTTAAATCACCTCTGCCCGCTGGTGGGTATAGGCCTTTTCCAGTCGCGTCACCTTGCACGGTCACTTTGAAGAAAACTTATATTATAACACCGGTCATACTGCGAAAAGGAGGTTGCACTCCTGTGCGACATAGGTATGTATCGGCGTCTATTAAATTATGTATACTTATTTATTTTATGTCTTCAGATGCTGAACCACAGTTTGTAACGTCACGTCTGGGCACAAGAGTTATTCAAATAGGCCATTACTACTTTGGACTGCATCAAAATCACGGGTCTATGCACAAAAAACACTGGAGATGCACTTTCAGATACAAAGGATGCAAAGCTGTCTTGCACACAGTAGACGACACAATTGTGTTTAGGAATTTGGTTCACAATCACTAATGTAGATGCATTTTTCGATGACGGTAATGATTATTTCATTAGTTGTGCCTTGTCCTAACATGTTCCTATAATTCTACAGGGTACACTCTAAGTCGATAGCGAAACTTTAAGTAGGCTGTCTACTGATCACTACAAACACCGCTATCGACTTAGAGTGCACCCTGTATATTCGATCAACGCGATCATCGCATGTTCGCGTTATAAGCATATTATATTTTTTCCCACGACTTCGTCCGCGCAGAGTTAGATCACCTCTGCCCACTGTTGGGTATAGGCCTTTTCCAGTCGCGTCACCTCGCACGGTAACTTTGAAGAAAACTGTAATGTATGTAGGTTTCGGCGTCCATTAAACTATACTTATTTATTTTATGTTTTCAGATGCTGAACCACAGTTTGTAATGTCGCGTCTGGGCACAAGAGTTATTCAAATAGGTCATTACTACTTTGGACTGCACCGTGGAACTTTGAACGTCGTCAAAAAACGATGGAGATGCACTTCGAACCGAATAGGATGTAAAGCCTACTTGCATACTGTAAATGACTTAATTGTGTATAAGAGTTTGATTCACAATCATTAATACATCGCACGTTAGCGTTATAACAATAATCATATTATTATGGAGCTACGCGAAAGCAGGAGGGTAAATTTTTGTTAAGTTTAAAAATATTTTGCGTGATAGTTATTTACTTAAAAATATAATAAAGGCCTTTGCATCTACGTAATGAGATGATTTATACAGCGTAGTGGGGCTGTGTTTTTTTCCCACACAAACTTTCGACCCTATCTTGAACATTTTAAGGGTTAACATTTTTTTTTTCTTATAATTGGTAGTTTTGCTATAAAACGCAACTGTGCTTTGAGTTTCATCCTTGTAACTTAACTGGTTTGGGCCCAGCGTTGATACTACAACAGGAAAAATCTTGAAACTTAACCACCTCTTTTAACCCTTTAGTGGCCAAAATGAGGAAAATGCTGAAGGACGTTTTTATATCGCTTTAACGGCAAGGGCGTCGCCAGCCGATGGCGCAGGGGGGGGCAAGTTGACTTTACCTACTACAATTCATACTTTTCTCATTCTCTATGAATGAGAAAAGTAGGTAGGTATGAATTGTAGGTAAAGTCGACAGCACATGAAGCTTTTCACTTGTACTACGAGCCTTACATCTACAGCCAGAGCGTAGTTGAGCGTACGGAATATTAGGAGTGGAATTGGTGAATTCATTCGAGTTTCGACTTATGGGAATGATTGTTCAAGGCTTGAACTTCTCTAGGGGGGGGCAGCTGCCCCTCCCTGCCCCCCTTGGCGACGCCCTTGTTTAACGGTGAAGGACGTGTTTAATGATTTCTGATTGTACTCGTTTAAACGAATACTTAGTTTCATTACAGAAACAAAGTCATCTAAATAGTAACATTATTTAGATGATTCTGTTTCTTTAATTGTGATTACGTTATTTCATAATTTGATTTTGTAAATACAAAAGATGAATTTTAGCTTAGTGAATAAATATTTTTTATTACAACTTATTAACATATTTTTTTAATTTATTGAGATAAATTAAATGCAAATGCAGAATGTATACTTCATACATTCCTATCTGTCTTTACAGTAACAATATTTATTTGGATATCTTCAGATGCTGAACCACAGTTTGTAATGTCGCGTCTGGGCACAAGAGTTATTCAAATAGGCCATTACTACTTTGGACTGCACCGTGGAACTTTGAAAAAACGATGGAGATGCACTTCGCACCGAATAGGATGTAAAGCCTACTTGCATACTGTAAATGACTCAATTGTGTATATGAGTTTGATTCACAATCATTAATACATCGCACGTTAGCGTTATAACAATAAATCATATTATTATGGAGTTACGCGAATGCAGGAGGGTAAGATTTTGTTAATTGATAAAAATATATCGCGCGTCATATTTATTTATGTACAAACATGATATTTTGACAATACAACTTTTAAATGTTGGTCTGCGAAAGAGAGGGCCCGACACCTCGTTCGTATTATCATTGGTAAAAGCTGATTTAAACTTTCAGTAAACTGTCAGACAACTTACATTATTTTGTAACGGATTGTACAACTGTGCGACACCAGCATTAGCGTGTACTAAATGATAATGTTATGTGCTTGGGGTTAACCGATAAAACTACTTGGAGCGCCCACACGCCACCTCTATTATAATGGCATGACCGACATGAGAGAAGAAAAATAACAAAATGGCACGTGTCACTTTTGGCTTGGGATTTCATGACGAGTCTTTGGCCCGTCGGTGTAATTTGCTAGATGTTTGTTTATTCTGTAAAAAAAACAGCACAATTGCTAGTCTTCAAAACCTGCTTATTTGCGGGACAATATTTTTTTATATTATGTGTATTTCGATAAGACCTATTTTACCGCAAATTAACCGGTTTTGAGGACTTGTGCAGTAAGAAAAACCAGTGAAAATCTGTGAAAACCATTTATTGCCAAGTTACACTGGTATCTCTGTTTCTTATTTTTTTATTGTTTTATTGGTGATGGTTCTGTTCTTTAATTGTTATTTCGTTGTTTCATAATGAATTTTAGCTTAGTGTTTTTTTTTTATTACAACTTTTTACATATTATTTTTAATTTATTGAGATAAATTAAATGCAAAGGCAGAATGTATACTTCATAGGTACATTCCTAAATTGTCTTTACAGTACAAATATTTATTTTGATATCTTCAGATGCTGAACCAAAGTTTGTAATGTCGCGTCAGGGCACAAGAGTTATCAAAATGGGACGTTACACCTTCGGACTACACCGTGGATCTATGCACATGGACAAAAAAAGATGGAGATGCACTTCGAACCATAAAGGATGCAAAGCCTACTTGCATACTATAAACGACGCTATTGTATACAGCAGTTTGCCTCACAACCACTAATAACATTTTTTATTAACACTCATGTAATTGTGTTCGCTATTGTGTCCACCCTCGAACACAAGAGGCGCAGCCACTCGATCGTGGTGACCGAGCGGCCGCGATTGAAGGCGGGCGAAATGTGGTTTGCTCCCTCTGTATGGGCCCTGCGGCTTCTTCCAGCGAATGCAAACCAACAAGGGGTCTAGCTAATATGTTCAACAATGCAACACTCACCGAAAAGCAAGCACGGCGACACGTAGAAAAATCAAGTAGTACGGGAAAAAACAGTGAGCAACAGCGGTGTATGAGAATGATGAAAGTGAGTGAGATGGGGCGGGAAAGTTAACACAAACACACAGATATAAATAATAATAATACGAAATGGGTGATAGTGGAACGAATATCAATTAATATAGAGAAATGCAGCGAATAACAAATTAAAATAAATGGGCAAAATTATTTCGTGTGCGACAATGAGGCGGGAAAAATGCAACTGTCAAAATATTCGAAAAGAGCGCGGGGCATAAAAAAACAAAAGAAAAACGTACAGAAATTTAGATGGAAAATAAAAAGTGGCCAGTACGCGGCAATGCAGTGAGGTCGCATTACCGAACAAATTGCATTATTTGTGCGTTGTAAAAAAATCGAATAAACGTGTTTATATTGCGCGGGTAAGCGACGCGATCGTCGCACAATCGCGAGATCATCAGAATCATAATATTACTATGTACAGTCGGTCACACGTTGGGATACTCATTTTTGTTCGATATTCGCCCTTGTGCCGCGCGCGGTAAGAGCTGCCATTGGGTATCTGTGACTGTGGCCGACCGTACTAGTTCGAATTCGAGGAATACCATGTTTTTAGAGGGATTAATTATCATGACATGGCACGACTACGACACGAGAGAATATAATTAGGTACGTAATTGGCTTGGTCATTTTTGGCTTGGTATCTTTTGGCTTGGGATTTCATGGCGAATTTTTTGTCGTTCGGTCTAATCTGCTAAAATGTGATATCCCATTATTTTACTTGTAATTTCATTATTTGATAGTTGACTTTCTAAATAAGAGTGAATAATTTTAGCGAATAAAGATTTGTTTTTAATTACAATTTTAATCATGTTTTAATTTTCTTTTATTGTTTATTGAGATACATCAGAGAATCGTACATTACTTGATACATTCTTAGCTGTCTTAACTACATATTTATTTTTATATCTTCAGATGCAGAAACGCAGTTTGTGATGTCACGAAATGGCAGAAGAGTTGAAAGCATCAAAATAGGCTCTTACACATTTGGACTGCACCGAGGATATAAATTTATGCAAAGTAACAAAAGACGATGGAGATGCATTTTGAACCATAAAGGATGTAAAGCCTACTTGTATACGAGTATTATGGACGATACAATTGTATTAAATAGGAATTTGGTTCACAATCACTAATACAGATATATTTTTCAATGAACGCTTTGTTTTATTTAATTCCTTATTCTCTTTCTTTTTCTAAGTATGCCTCTCCACTAATAGAGATTGGCCGTCATCCATCCATAATCTTGTCCATTTCTTGCCACGCGAATGAGCCGTTTTCAACTGACAGTTAAAAGCTGATTTTAAAATGCTCGCTAGATGGCGCAGAAAATACGGCTACATAACGGCAGTCAAATAACACTTTTTCCCACAGATTCACAGATTAGAAAGTACTAATACTAAAGATACACAAACACCACAGATAAGAATCAGGCTTGCCATGTTCAATCGGTAAAAATGCCGTGTCATATATTTGCAATTTTTATTCTTGAAAGCAAAAACATTAATGGTTTTTGATAAATATAGAATAGGTAGGTATGATACTGACATCATCTACGTGATGCGATAAAATTTGCAAGTAATGAATTGTGTTTCTGGTTATGATTATTACAGTTTACGGTAATTTGTCTTACCGTTGGCAACACTGATAAATTTCAACTGACTGCCGTTATAGTGCCGTATTATGAGCGCCATCAGTAAAGAAAAAAAGAACTACGTTTTATTTTTTCTGAAAACGGGCCATAGTTCTTCAAAGCGACGACGCAATCATCGCACGTTCGAGTGAATCATACCTGCACGAATGCACGACACTGGGGTACCATTTTTGAAAAAGGGATACAATTTCACTCGTGATTATCATTATATCATAGATACTTATGATATTTTGACAGTATAACCGTCAAACGTGTCACCGTCATTCTGCTAAAGAGAGGGTCAGTCGCCTCGGTCATAAGTAGCCCATCAGCGTCTACTGCCATTTTTGGCTTCGGATTTCATAGCGGGTTTTCAGCCGTTCGATGTGATCTGATCTGCTGGAATCGGCTATATGTATCTGTATCTTTTTTATTTCTTGTTCTATTTGTGATGATTAATTTGATTTGATTGTAATGGCTTTATTGATAAAGATTTTTTTTTCATTATATAAAATCTTTATAAAAAGTTCCCTAGCACGGGTTAACAAATGCTTCCTTAGCAGTGGAAGCCAGGAGAAGAGGCCTTTGCCCAGCAGTGGGTTACTAACATCCAGTCTAACTAAAAAAAAAAACTTCTGATGCGTTTTAGCTCCTTAGTGAATAAATATTTGTTTTTAATCACAACTTTTATACAGGGTGTCCCAAAAAATAGTGTCAAGCGGAAGTCCAGAGATAGAGCACCCCTAGGGGTACCCGAATCACCCCCATGTATGTTCAGCGATTTTTTGACGTTTAGAAGTTATGAGGCTTTTAAGGTTTTTTTTGGAAGAATTACCTAGCGTTGGTTTTTATTTTTTAACTTTTTTTGTATTTAATTTTTCAAATATTTTTTTTCTTTATTGGGGTCTTAAATAACTAGTCTATCACCAAAAAAATAATGATCATCTTTAAACTTGCAAAAGATATCGCAATTTTGATCCAAAGTTCAAAAATGCCGTTTTAGAGAAAAAATCATCGAATAAGTTAGTATGGGGAGAAAAAAAAGTAGGGGCCTGAAGGATTTTTTATTGATTTCAAAAACTTTCTTAAAATCTGACCCTTCAGAATAGCACAAAAAATCTGTCACTTTATGGGCCTTTTATTCGAGTAATTAGTGGTCAAAGGTCAAAAACCGGAATTAAGAGAAATGTAATTTCGATCGGTTTTCTTTTATCTTTATTGATTCGGACAAAAAACATTGGAGACAAGCTTAAAATCATCTGCCAGTATGGCCTGCATGAAAAAAAAATCTAGATTTTTGTTTTAAAAGTCAAATAATTGAATTATTTTTTTTCGTAATTTTTTTTAATATTATTATTTTTTTTTTCCTTACCGAATTCATTGACAAAACATTACAAAAAAAATATTGGAGAAAAAAAAAACATTAAAATACAAAAAAAAAATGTCGAGTTTTTTTTATAAATTTTCCGTGAATTTCCAATGCAAAACATACTGACAGACGACATAAAGCCTTTCTGCAGTGTTTTTTGTCACAATCAACAAAAATCAAAGAAAAACGATCTAAATTACATTTCTCACAATTCCGGTTTTTCAACTTTGATCGCTAATTACTCCAATAAAAGGCCCATAAAGTGACAGATTTTTTGTACTATTCTAAAGGTTCAGGTTGTAGGAAAGTTTTTGAAATCAATAAAAAATCCTTCAGGTCCCTACTTTTTTTTCTCCCAATACTAACTTATTCGATGATGTTTTCCCTAAAACGGCATTTTTGAACTTTGGATCAAAATTGCGTTATCTTCTACAAGTTTAAAGATAATCATAATTTTTTTGGTGATAGACTAGTTATCTAAGACCCCAATAAAGAAAAAAAATATTTGAAAAGTTAAATACAAAAAAAGTAAAAAAATAAAAACCAACACTGGGTAATTCTTCCCAAAAAAAACCTTAAAAGCCTCATAACTTCTAAATGTCAAAAAATCGCTGAACATACATGGGGGTGATTCGGGTACCCCTAGAGGTGCTCTATCTCTGGACTTCCGCTTGACACAATTTTTTGGGACACCCTGTATATTTGATTAAATATGTTTTTATGTACCTACAATGAATTCTTAATTATCCTAACTATAAATACTTACTTTGATATCTTCAGATGCTGAACCACAGTTTGTGATGTCGCGTAAGGCTACAAGAGTTATCAAAATTGGCCCTTACAGCTTCGGACTGCACCGTGGACGTATGCAAATGAACAAAAAACGATGGAGATGCACTATGAACTACAAAGGATGTTCAGCTGTGTTGCACACTGTGAACGACAGAATTGTGTTTAGGAATTTCGTTCACAATCACTAATACAGACGTTTTTCATGTCTTATTCTTGTGTGCCTCCACCACCGAACTAAATTCCATAGAATCCGCATTACTACGTATAAAATCACAATAAAAACTTGTCCCCACAGAAACAAAATGAAATGGTAGCAGCAATAGAAAATACGAAACATCATTTTGACCATACAATGTCAAACTTATTACATTAGCGTAAAGTTTTACTTAAATTGCATTGACTACGAGCAAGTGTGCCCAGAGAGAATGTTCCAGATACGTTTTGAGAGTTGGCGCTTAACTTGTTTTATCCTTTATCGAAGCTCTCCACTAATGGAGAGTGACCGTCATATCTCCATAATCTTCCTTATTTCTTGCCAAGTGAAACTGTTCTTTATCGCGTAGACCTCAAAGAATGCGATTGTCGGGTGGATAGCCGAGTGATAATAACTAGTGGTTCGTCCCGAACTGTGAACTCGCGACCCCATATAAACTTAACAACCCCATATCTCAGCAACCCCTCGACCGATTTGGCTCATGTTCGAACTTAAAAATTCTCTTTACCTTATACCTGCCTACCAAATTTCGTGACGATCCGACTAAATTTACTCAAGTTATCGTCGAACGAACATTCATACATACATACATACATACATACATACATACAAACGCCGGATTGTTCCAGTAGACTCGGAGAACTTCGCTCGCTTCGCTCGCTCGTTCAATTATAATGGAATTGCGCGAATGCACAACGCTTGGAGTACCGTTTTTGAAAAAAGTAATAAAGTATCACGGATCATATTTTGACAATACAAGGTGTTTCAAAAGTACCTAACTCTTTTTACAGGGTGTAACCTACCGGTCAACAGGATGTCAAATCTGTAAAAAAAAAATTAAAAAAACAATTTTTATTTTATAACCTCAAAATTGAAAAATTTTCATAACTTTTTTGTTTTTGTTATTAGCTCAAATTTAAAAATATGTTTGTGCGTCTAGCTGCATTTTCATAGGTTTGAGTTGTTAAAACATTGTGAAAGTCAATGAGAACAATATTTAAAAAATACGTTTCTCTCGCCACATCGTTCACATTTTATTAATTTAAAAATTAACGGAACGTCATAGAGCAAAAAAAAAATTTAGGTTGTGATCCCTATCACCAGGTGCTATTACCGTGTAAAAAGAGTTAGGTACTTTTGTAACACCTTGTAGAACCCGTTGTTGCTTTACATTCGCGGTTTTTGCGACGGACACCTCCGACTCCGGGGCGTCCAATGGCCCGTTTTCAACTGACAGTTAAAAGCTGAATTCAAAGCCCTTGGTAGATGGCGCTCACAGGCTTGGCCATACATGAACCGGGATGTGGCTGTCAAATTTCGCTTCCACAGATTAATAATATGTTCAGAAAAAGCGAAACTTGACAGCCGTGAAAACGGCTCATTTGCGGTGGAGCTCTAAAAAGACTGGCATATTATTTTTGCTAATATTTTTTTTACAAAATATTTTTTTTTTATAAAAATATTTAATTTGTATTATTATATTTTCAGATGCTGAACCTCAGTTTTTGATTACGATGTCGCGGCGGGGTACAAGAGTTATCAAATTAGGCCCTCACACATTCGGCCTGCATACCGAACATAAATACACAAAGCGATGGAGATGCACTTCGAGACACACAGGATGCAAGGCTGTCTTGCATACTGCAGAAGATAAAATTGTGTTTAGGAGTTTAGATCACAATCATTAATACACAGTTTGTATATTTATTATAGACTGATTATTTAAGTAATAGTCATTTTATTCATATTACAGTCATATTCTCACACGATCCTGTAAAGCCGTCCACTTCTTTTTGGTTACTTGGGCTATTTCATAGGATAATTTGGCTGTTGGTCTGCCAAGCGATCTCTTCCCTCCCGAGGTTGCCATTCCACAATAAACTTCGTCCATCTGCCATCAGTGCGCCTGCCCACTTCCACTTCAAAGACGTTAAGTTTTTTCCGACGTTGCCAGGTGCCACTAGTTCTGTTCAAATTATCTACCTTCTATAGACGAAAACGTTTTTTTACCTAAGAGGAAACCTCATCTTCCTCTTCCTGTCAACTAGCGCATATTATTATCTTCTTTACATACATATTTATACATTTTATTATCTTCTTTTTGGATGCGTTTTTTGTCCCAAACGATCCGTCATAATGCCTAGATTCCAGATCCTAGAACCTACGAATAAATCCCGCACAAGAAAACACGGCCGTGACTTTTGACTTTGGATTCTCATTTGCCGGCTCGTTTTTAGCAAAAAAGACGCAATCAAAAAGAATTTGTTATTTTTTTTCATTGGCGGCGCTAGTGTGCCTTGTTCATTACCTTCATTGTATCCTTTATGCCTTCAGATGGTGAGCGATGGTTTATAACAATGCCTTCGATCCAAGGTCCAAGAGCCATCGTTAAAATGGGCCCCTACAAGTTTGGACTGCACTACCAATCTGGACCTAAAGTACGTTGGAGATGCACCCTCAACTCTAGAGGGTGCAAAGCGTTCCTGTACACAATAGAATCTGAAATCATTAAGGGGGGGTTCGATCACAACCATTAATACACTTTTTCGTCGAATTACTACTTTCACGGCCAATGAAAAAAAAAAAATGGTATGGTAGGATTTTATTAGCATTTTGACAAATGGTAGGATCTTTGTAGTAGGTACGCCCTAAAATTGAAATGAAATGTTTACTGCCGGTTTCTGATTTGAGAAATTCGCTAAGCAAGCACTTAAATATCGTTCTGCCTCTGCGGATTTCTCACAAAAGAACGTGACAGAACGATAGTTAAGTATTTACTTAGTGAAATTCTCAATTCAGAAACCGGACCTTAATGTGCTAGCTAGAACATGCGTAACATTTAGCGGTTTGTAAAAGTACATTACTTCGCCAGATTATACATTTTCAGTCGTGTAAATATTTTAAACTAGATGCTTATACAAGTAAAGATTTCTTTAAAATGGTACATTTAATAAAATATGTACCTATTGAGGAATCACACGCGTCTCCTTCAAGTGTATCGTCACCTGTCCCCGCGCTTCGTCGCACTTCACCAGTTTCACCACTCGCAATCCCTGCAGGCCTAGCTCTAGAATAGGATAAACCATGTCCTATCTCATTCTTGTGCTACGACAGTTGATACAGGGTGTCGCGGGAAGTACTAAATGAACTTGGTAACTTTCTAACTGATTGCATCGAAGCCGTTTCGGGAGAAAACAACTTTTTAGTGCCCTGACTGTAAGGTGCCTCCACAGATATAATCTGTGTGCCCACATAAAAGTACCATACTCAAAACTGCTAGTTTATCAAGATTGTTTCTTATAGGGTGACCAATCGAGATATTTTTTCGTACAAGACTGGGAGTTGGTAGGCTGATAGAGTAGACTTCGTTGAGTCTAAGAAAAATATTTTTTTGGTACGGTCGCGGTTGAAAGTTAGATTTTTTCGACTTTGAAAGTTTAAATGTATGGGTTGAGTCTTTTTTTTCTACAAGGCTGGAAGTTTCTAGACTGCTGATTTAGTCTCCTTTTATCTCGAAATCACTACTTATTATTAGCCAAACGCAGTAAAAATATTGTTTTTTATAACCTAGAAAGTGTGAATTTTTGGGTTATAAATAACGAACTTTCAACCACGCTAGGCCAAAAAAAATAGTATTTTCTTAATCGACGGATACTCAACAACTAACCTAGAAGTTCCCAGCCTTGTACGACAAATAAAAACTTAACCCATACATTTAAACTTTCAAAGTCGAAAAAATCTAACTTTCAACCGCGACCGGGCCAAAAAAATGTTTTACTTAGACTCAGCGAAATCTACTCTATCAGCCAACCAACTCCCAGCCTTGTACGAAAAAAATATCTCGATTGGTCACCAGCTCTCCACCTATAAAAGTGTAAGTACCTTGGTATTATACTTTATAAGAACTAGTACCTACAAGACTGTTTTGTTTTTAAATGTGTTGAATAAAATCCAATTTATTTTATTTATTTATTTATTATAAATAAGATTAATTCAATGCTTGGTCCAATCAAATTCATAAAATTTCATATTTTCAGCGGTTGCACCTCATTTCGTTACATCAACCAGAGGCAGCCGGTTGATTAAAATCGGTGCCTATAATTTTGGGTTGGCACGAACCTGGTTGGGTGGCAAATATCGATGGGCCTGCACTCATACTTCTAGAGGATGCAGAGCGTATATCCATACTGTTGAAGATGTAATTATAAAGACCGTTCATAATCATAATCATTGATTAATTATTTTTTTCATTCGTAATGGTTTTGTTTTCAGTTTTAGGGTGGAAAATAAGTTTGAACTCGGCAAATATAAATGTGAAACAAGTTTGCTACAAAGAACGGTTTATTTATTATTGGTCAGCTTTACCATGTTTTTATTTTCACATAGCACATACAAATATTAACAAAATAAACATCATGTTTACGTTGATTAAATATAAATTTAACTTATTTAGTTACATCAAATAGAGGCAGCCGGTTAATGAAAATTGGTGCTTATACTTTCGGGATGAGTCCAACATTTGGTGGTAAACGTCGTTGGGCATGTACTCGTACTTCAAGAGGATGCAGAGCGTATATCTATCTACACGGTTGAAGAAGAAGTTGTTAAGGCCATTCATAATCATAACCATTGAAATTTTTTTTGTTTCATTCGTAAGCGTTTTTATTTATTTATTTGCACGAAAAATAAGTTCAATCCAGCCAAAAACGTTGGTAAATATGAAAAAGGTTCCAAGATCGCCTTAAAAAATGGTCATTTTATTATTGGTCGGCTTTGCCTCCTTGTTTTTTTTTTTTCACAATCCACATAGATACAAATAATAATTAAAATTCTATGCATTCAACTAATGCGTACATATTTTCAGAAGCTTCACCTTATTTCGTTACATCAACCAGAGGCTGCCGATTGATTAAAATAGGTGCTTATACATTTGGATTGAGTCGAACAACTGGTAATAAACGTCGTTGGGCCTGCACTCATACTTCACGAGGATGCAGGGCGTTTATCTACACTGTTGAAGATGTAATTATAAAGACCGTTAATAATCATAACATTTTTTTTTTTCAATAATGGCCTGCACGTAAATAAATGTTAGTGCTATTAAGTAAACCAGAAATGTGAAAAAGGTGTCAAGGTCGTATAGGACGCCAAATTTTCAGGCTTCGCTGGCTTATTGCTTTTGTTATTTTTAAATACCAGTATGCTACCGTACAATAAATATAAATTCAACTTCATGTTTTTAGCGGATATACCTCGTTTAATCACATCAAGTATAGGCAGCAAGTTAATAAAAATCGGTGCTTACACATTTGGATTGACACTTATAATTAGTGGTAAAAGTCGATAGGCTTGCATAAGCACGTCTACTAGAGGATGCAGAGCATATTATAGCTACACAGTTTACGGTTAAGTTATTAAAGCTGTTCATATTCATAACCATTAAACCAATTAGGTTATTCGTTTATTTCACTAGCGGTTGTTAATTTAAGAAATAGCTTGTATTTTTTCTTCACAGGGCACTTTTTTATTGTTTATCATAATGATTCAATGCATTATATTCATATTCATATTCATATTCATGCATTTATTTGTACTTCTTGACACACACAATAATACACAACAATATTAGAAGCAAGGACACAAATATAGATTACAACCAAAATAAAACAAATAAACTTAGAGCTAACAAAATATTATGTAGATATATTATATTATATTATATTATATTATATTATATACATATTATATTATGAATATTATGTATTAAACATTCATGCAACTTCCTGTTTTCAACGAATGTGCCTCATTTCGTCAAATCACGCATAGGCAGTAGATTTATTAAAATTGTGTCGCTGGGCCTGTACATCTACCTCACAAGGATGTAGAGCATACATCTACACAGTTAACAATGAAGTAATTGAGACTGTTAATAACCACAACCATTAAACTAACTCGGTTATTAGTTTAATTTAGAAACATTTGCTTATTTAAATATTTTAATTTTTATTTATAATGTGAATTCTATGACCCATCATTTATCTACGATATTTTTCGTTCTTCTTCTTCTTGAGTGTGTATTTCTTTAATATCTTTGGATATTTCTTTGCTTGAATCTGAAGCTTGTTTACGTTGTCATATTTTAGGAACTTGCTTGTTTTTTTTTTTTGTTTACTTTGCACTGTAATTTTTATATTGGTTACCATAATGTTCCAATACATTAAATATTAATTAAACTTTACGTTTTCAGTGGCAGTGCCTTATTTTGTCAAATCACGCGTAGGTAGCCGGTTATTAAAAATTGGTGCATATTCATATGGATTGAGTCGAACAACATCTGGTTTTAAATGTCGATGGGCCTGTACGTCTACCTCACAAGGATGCAGAGCATATATCTACACAATTGAAGATCAAGTTGTTAAGACCGTTGATAATCACAACCATTGATTGAGTTCATAATACGTTTTTTTTTTCTTAATTTTTAAGAATAGGTGGTACGTAAATTATTACTTAACTATAATACCGCCAAAAATGCCAAGAATGTGACATAAAAGTGCCATGTTTGATAACGGCTAATTTGTCAGCTTTGCGGTGTTATTGTTTTTTCTCACAATTCACATTAATTAAAAATAAATTCAACTAAGCGTGGCATATTCTCAGCGAACATACCTTATTTCATCACATCCCGCAGAATGTCAACCTAATTTCCCGTATAGCAAATTTTTCACAATGCATTTACATTTTGGTTGGTTACCATAACCATTATTATAAAATAATAATGATAATTACCACAATGCTTCTATACATTATATATAAATCTAAGCATAGTATAGTTTCAGCGGACGTTCCTTATTTCGTCACATCTCGCAGAGGCAACAGGTTATTAAAAATCGGTGCTTATACATATGGATTGAGTCGAACAACACATGGTGGTAAATGTCGATGGGCCTGCACATCTACAACCTCACAAGGATGCAGAGCATATATGTACACAGTTAACGATCTAGTTATTAAGACCGTTGATAATCATACCCATTGACGAATTGTTTGTTTGATTTGTAACACGTAATTTATTTTATTTTTGGTTTGGTGGGTGGCACCTAAAGTGAGTTTGGTACCGCCAAAAATATAAAGTGCCAAATCTTATATAAAGCACAGCCAATTGGTCAGCTTCGTTGCCTTATTGTTTTTTTTTTCACAATGTCCACGAGACAGCACGTAGACCCTTACACGCTTGCACTCTATTTACTTACGTTACGGGCGACTGTGCAACAAAAGTGTAAGGCACTTTCGTTTTAATTGTTATTATTATTTCATGTAAACACCACAGCACGTAGACAATTACGTTACGGGCGACTGTGCAACAAAAGTGTAAGGCACTTTCGTTGCAAAGTCGCCCGTAACGTAATTGTCTACGTGCTGTGGTGTTTACATGAAATAATAATAACAATTAATACAATACGTCCGTACATTAAATTTAATATAAATTCAACTAAGCGCAGTATGTTTTCAGCGGATGCACCTTATTTCGTCACATCACGCATAGGCAGCAGGTTAATCAAAATGGGTGCTTACACATTTGGATTAACACGAACAACTGGTCGTAAATGTCGATGGGCCTGCACATCTACCTCACAAGGATGCAGAGCATATATCTACACAGTTGACGATGAAATTATTAAGACCGTTGATAATCACACCCATTGAATCAATTGTTCATTTTATTCACTATCGTCTGTCTGTTTTCTAAGAATTGGTGGATCATAAAGTAAGCTCCTATTGTACATTTAGATAATATTTTATAGTTCTTGCTTTTATAACATTCAGAATAAAATCCCTAAAAATCTATTAAGTGTTAATTCACGCCCGCTACTTCTAATATTAATTTTGTTAGATTTAAGTAATCGATATTAATCGACTGGATATAAAAATGATATAAAAATGTGCAGTGCTTACGAAAGTTTAAGTTTTAAAATCGACTTAATTTTTTCAGTGGCTATACCTCGTTTCGTAAATCAAGCAGAGGCAGTCGGTTGATCAATATCGGTCGCTATAAATTTGGGTTGACGCGAACAATTAGAAGTAAAAGTCGATGGGCCTGCTCTAGTAAAGGATGCAAAGCGTATCTCCATACTGTTGAAGATAAAATTATTAAGATTGTTGATAATCACAATCATTGAACGAATTATTCGTTTATTAACTACTGTCGTTTACTTTTTTATTGGTTACTAATAAAGTCTACTAATAAATTCTATGATCCACAAATTTATCTACGATATTTTTGTTCTTGCCTTTGTAACATAGAAAATATAATTTCTAAAATACTAAGTAGGTTCAAGCTTTTTTACCAGTACCTTGAATTTTTTTTATGAAATTGCAATGAGAAAACATCCTCAAAGAGCTGTTTGATTATTTTCTTCATATTGCACATTATTTTATGGTTCAATATATTAAATATATACATTTAGATTTATGTTTTCAGCGATTGTACCTTATTTCGGCACATCACGCAACGGCACCCGTTTAATTAAAATTGGTGCCTATTCCTTTGGGGTTGATCGAAAAATTAGTGGTAAATATAGGTGGCGCTGCACACATAACTCTAAAGGATGCAGAGCATATCTCCACACTGTTGAAGATAAAATTATTAAGCATATTGATAATCACATACATTGAACTTCCTATATCTTCAGTTCATGCCTTTGTAACGTTCAAATTAAAAATCCACCAAATTGTATTTAGTTTTAATCACTTATCATCAGCTTTTTTTCTTTTGCTTTAATCTTAAACTTGGTTATCTTGAAATATTTTGGGAAATTGCAATGACAAAAAAATCATCAAAGACTACTGTTGAATGATTTCGTCACATTGCATTCTCATTTTCATTTTTTATCGGTTACAAACAATGCTTCAATAAATTAAATTTGAATATAAAACATTATGTTTTCAGCGGATATACCTCATTTCGTTACATCACGCATAGGCAGCCGGTTGATTAAAATCGGTGGGTATACATTTGGAATTGCGCGAACATTCAGTGTTAAATGTAGATGGCGCTGCACACATAACTCTAGAGGATGCAAAGCATATCTCCACACTGTTGAAGATGAAATTATTAAGATCGTTAATAATCATAATCATTGAACGAATTATTCGTGTAATTCACTATTGTTTGTATTTTTTTTAATGGTGACTAGTCAAGTAAATTCTATGACCCATCAATTACAAGTATGTATGATTTTGTCAGTTCGTGCCTTAGGCCCGGTTTCTGAATTGAGAATTTAACTAAGTAAATACTTAAGTATCGTTCTGTCACGTTCTTTTGTGAGTAATCTGCAGAGACAGAACGATTCTTAAGTGCTTGCTTAGCGAATTTCTCAATCCAGAAATCAGCAGTTAGTAACATTGAAAATAAAATACCAAAAATACTATTTAGGTACATGGTTTTATTGACTTACCAGCTTTGGATATGATTTAGCACATCACCACGCATGCTGCTCAATGTGGATTGGCGATTTTCGCGTTTTGAGGGTAAAATGCCTCATAAGCTTAGGTTTCCTCACGAAGTATTCCTTCACTTTTAGCGAGTGGTATTGCTAATAAGTTCAAAAATGTATGTAACTTTGAAATAAATTAAGGTCATAGATGCCCGCACCGGAAATCGCAACTGGGGATCTACCGGCCAAAACGAAGCCGATTACCATTGGCGAAAATCGAAGTTCGATTTATGAAAAAATAACTGGGTGGCAGTACATGTTTCAAAAATCTAACTTCGATTTTCGCCAATGGTAATCGGCTTCGTCTTAGCCGGTAGACCCCCTGAGTCTCTCGCTTCCCAATCCATTGTTCTACCATTAGACTAGACTACCACCGTTTGCTTGAATTAGTTTAATCTTTATTTTTAGATTTAATTTTACAGACTTTCAGATTTTTCTACAATCAGTCCACACCAAGTTTCTGTTCTACAATGCATTCAAACACACCTCAATGATTTTGAATGCATTGTATTTGTACGAGTATAACAACTATTTTATTTTTATTTAATTTTGTGTTTTGTTTTTATTAGTATTGGTCCGTGACCGTACATGTACCGTTGTCATTGACTGTAAAAATATGCATGCTAATTAATCAGGTTGCGCTAGGTTCTCGATAATTTTTTTTTTAAAGAAATTGCTCTTTTTTCCGTTCTGATATAAAATGAAGGGAATCCTAAATTGATTACAATACCAGAAAAAAACTGTTTCACAACTCTCTACTATAATGACTGTGTGTATTCTGTAGGTTGTCGGTATGAGATCGCTCTTAGCGTTAAGACCGTCATTGGTACGGTATCACTAGCTCTGCCGCGCGGTATCCGTGACTGTCGCCGACCGTACGACAAACGTTTGTATGCACCAAAAGTGCCCTATCTATCCATTTACCATAAAGCTAACATCGTGTTTTCTTTGCAGAACACATACCCCGTTTTCTCATATCGCGTCGAGGCAGAAGAATGATCAACATAGGAAGATATAACTTTGGGCTGCAGGCAAGCAATTCATACAATCAACGATGGACTTGCACCCGCAGCAGTTCAAGAGGATGTCGAGCCTCTATTTACACGTATGAGGACCAAATTACAAGAGCTGTTAATAAACACAACCACTAGCCAAGACAATCCAACCCCACCATCCAAGAACCGGAGCCTGAGTCTAAGGCAATGGTGCAAAAATGGGCTCCCAGTTGAAGGCTTTAATGACGCTTTATTAATGCTGTCGGTCCTTTCAATGTTTTTGTAGTACAGCAAAGAATATTCCGATTCTAATTCTAGAGGATTGATGGTTGTTAGAGAAAAGGGAGGACACCCGGGTTTTTGCCTACTACTGGGACGCCATCGACACGCCATTGCCTTACAGACTTAATAAGTCCCTGGACAACGGTCATGATCGGACGACACCGTTGTGTCAGCGGACGGTCCATGGATGCGGATGGCGAGGGACCGTGAGAGGAGGCGGGAGGAAAAGGACTATTCCTAGCAGTGGGCAGAAGTGACGATTAGCAGGCACAGCCACTTCAACACTTTATGTTGAGTAATTCTTGGGAATCACGAATGCGAATTGTTATTAATGTTACCTTCGCAGAATCTCAAATGTGACATTTCCAAGAATTTACCCACTGACGCGTTTATTGTGTTGGGTCCCAGGTACTGCAGCGCCGAGTGGTCTCTTCACCCTTCTAATGTGAGTAAAGGTGCCACTAGACGCTGTATAAGTCATCTCACTATGTAGATGCAAAGGCCTTAGTTTTTAGTATGTAACGCGAATTCAGCTCGTGGACGACATAGGAATAATTATTAAGTTTAGTATGGGATTATTATTACAATTATTTCATAATAATTTTCACATAGTCTTTCGGGATGGGATTTATTTGCTAAAATGTTTCGGGACGACGACGTTCGTCATTCTAAAGCTAGACGTTCATTAGCGTCGGATCGAGTCGGCTCGGGCCTGCCTTATAATTATGTAACTGCGTCCACTAGCGGCGGATTATTGCGATACGGCCCGGCCCGATCCGCCGCTAATGGACGTCTAGCTTAAACATTGACGACTGCGCCGGCACTCTGTGCAAAAAAAGACCATAGTTTTGTAATTAGATTTTATTTGTTTGCTACATTATTTAATTTTGTTACCAAATATTATGTTATTTACAAGTAATATACCTAACGAAACAAAAATGGTGTTGAAAAATTTAACTAAACTAAGATAAATATACTAGCAATTTTTTTTATTATTACATACTGATATCAACCAAACTGTGTTTGCTTGTTTCCAAAATATACAGAGAAAGCATTTTACAGCACTCTACTCGATATGCTAGGCTTCCTAAAGCGATGGCAGCAATCTGTTTCAAACATTTAAATTCCGTAATGCAAATTTTTAAGTAAGAGTAAGAAGAAAAGAAAAAAATAAAAGAGTAAGAGTTCTCTATCTATCTCTATCTATATGAAAATAATATAATTCTCGGTAACTTGGGTCGCTTACAGTTTTTTTTTAAGATATAATAGATATTATTTTTATAATTTTTCTCAAATACTTAACAAAAACATAAATTCTGGTGTGTGTGTGATGGATTTGTGTGTACTTAAAATCTCAAGGTGGGTTCGTTAACTATGATCTTATGTTGAAATCATTCACACTAGTTCAATTACTTGCTTTCTTACAATTTAAAATGCAAATAATTAAAACATCGTATCATGACACACTCGAAAATACTAGACTGAATTAAAGTGTGATCACGCCAACGAGTTTTGAAATTTATTACTACATATAAAATAAATGTTATTTTGCGTAACAGAAGAAGAAATCAATTATGTGACGTCTCAACGAGGAAAGACGCTTCTCAAACTCGGCTCTTACAAGTACGGGCTGCAGTACAAGAACGGACGCAAAACTCGTTGGAATTGCTCGACACACAACTCAAAAAGATGTACAGCATACATCAGCATGTTGGACGGTGAAGTTGTCAAGTATAATACTGGACATACCCATTAGCTCTCTTTGGTTCATGCAAAAGAACGGAACGACACCTTTCAAACATACTACCCTCAGAAACACTAGAGTGCGTTTCACGAAAGAATTACCTTGGGTTGAATAAAAATAGTCCCTATTACATTGTAATAAGAGTTTCGTCAAGGGAACTCTTTCATGAAACGCACTCAAGGCGGCCGACAGGCGAGGTCCACGAATCTTCGAAGTAGTTTTTTTTTTAACCGTCTCTGTACAGTTGGTACGTGAGTAGGTTTAAATATAGCAATTTGTAATAATACTTAAAATTGTGCAAATAAAAGTCAAATTCAAACGATTTCATTTCACACAGAAGTGTGCCTTGTTAATCACCAATCAAATTGTCCCGACGTGGGCAGTAGAGACAACTTGCGTCGAGCGAGTATAATTTTATTAATTTAGACTCTTGTTGGTACATTAAGCCTAGCGTCCACTAGGCGGATCGGGCCGGAGCGCATCGTAAAGCACAAATCCGTCTGCTTGTATTTCTATGAGACCGCGTCCACTAGCGGCGGATCGGGGCGGGGCGGGCCGCAGCGCAATAATCCGCCGCTAGTGGACGCAGTTTCATATAAATACAGGCAGGTGGATTGTATTTTTGCGGCCCGACCCGGCCCGACCCGACCCGATCCGCCGCTAATGGGCGTCTAGCTTAAGACAGCACGTCGACACACGAGCGGCAGTGTGTCGGCGGCAGCTCGCGACCCATCGACAGGCGACGAATCGTAGCTAAAGACCGTCGGCGACTGCTGTCCTGTATACAGAACTCTCCACGTCCTCCGAGTACAATAAGAGTCATACAATTCTGAGTGGAAAAAGCATTGTGTATCTTTTTTAGTACTTAACCTCTCGAATGACATAATTATTCAATCTTGGTCAGTAATCCAAATATAACAGTGTACTTATAGCGTTTTTTTTTTCTTTTTCAGGCGAGATTCCGTATTTTGTGAAATCCGAGCGTGGCAAGGATGGGATCAAAATTGGACCACACAGTTTTTATATTCAGAAGAAAACTGGGTTTAAATCAAGATGGGTCTGCACGAAACACAATTCAAAAAAATGTAAAGCTTTCATATTTACACTTCATAACGGTGAACTTCTTAAAATTAATAATGTACATACACACTAATACCGACTACAATGTCTCTCGTCTCTTCAGCTAATGATTCTGACAGTAGTTTTCTGGAAAAATACTATTTGCTAATAGTCGTATTTATAAGGCCGCCAATTGTATCATGTAATAATTACGTAATAAGTTGTTTTATTTTAAAATTAATACACTGTGTGAAAACGATTTTTATTTTTTTTATTCTTAAAAGCCCGGATTCATGTAATTTTTTTTCTTTTGAATAAACTTATTTCTATGTGTGTGTCTTAATTATATTTTTTTTTTGTAATTTTAAGGTTTCTATAAAGAATACAATATGATGGTGTACCTATAACGAACGCGATTTTAATTTACTCTTTCAGACGAGATTCCGTATTTTGTAAGATCTCAGCGTGGCAAGAATGGCATCAGAATTGGTCCACACAATTTTGTTTTTCAGCAGAAAAGTGGGCCTAAATTAAGATGGATTTGCACAAAACACACCTCTCAAAATGTAGAGCTTTTGTATACACACTTGATAGTGGTGAATTTCTCAAAATTTGTAATGTACATACACATTAATACCGATTTACCGTCTCTCATCTCTTTAGCATTTAATTTGCTTCGAAACGGGTCGAATCGAGTTTTGTTAGATAGGTGAATTAATTGCTTTCCGTCAGTAGTTTTCTGGAAAAAATGCTATTAGTTATAAGGCCGCTAATTGTACCATTTGTAATACTTGCCTAATAATTATACTTTGCTCTACTCCGCGTTAAAACATAATTAACGTTTAAAGTGTGAATTTTAAAGTTTTAAATAAAAAACCACAACCTTGCTGAGTCTGATTCAAATTAGTAAGTTGTTAAGGAAACCTCATGTATAATTTGTAGTTTTTGTTAGCTTTCGAATAAATTTATTTTTTATTATGTTTGTTCTGGTATTTTTAAGGTGTACATAAATAATAGAATGTAAAGTTGTACCTATAACGGACGCGGTTTTTATTTTCTCTTTCAGACGAGATTCCATATTTTGTGAAATCCCAGCGTGGCAAAGACGGCATCAGAATAGGTTCACATAAATTTTATTTTCAGCAAAAATATGGGTTTAAATTACGATGGGTTTGCTCAAAACACGCCTCCCAAAAATGTAGAGCTTTTGTACACACACTTGATAGCGGTGAATGTCTCAAAATTTGTAATATACATACACATTAATACCGATTACCTGTCTCTCATCTCTTTAGCAATAAATTTTCTTCGAAACGGGTCGAATCGCGTTTTGTTGGATAGGTAAATAAATTGTTTTCCGTCAGTAGTTTTCTGGAAAAAATTTTGTTAGCTATGAGGCCGCTAATTTTGCCATTTGTAATAATTAACTAATGAGTTATAGGAGGAGCAGGTGATCATGCTCCTCGACTATAAAGGGAATTTCCCGCCAAGCAGGATGTTATGCTTGGGGACCAGCCGGGTCCAACTGAACATACGAGTAGTTGGACGTTGTATACTCCGCTACGAAAGATATTTTGCTGGCGCGATGCAGGATTGCAGCGAGTAGCGATTGACAGCTCGAGTATGTAGCAGTTTCCTGTGCGCCCGACAGGGGTCGCTACAGAGTAATTAGTTTTAGTTTTAAATACTACCCTTTAAAATGATTTGTTGTTTGATTACCTACCCTTTTAAATACTTTGCTAAAAGTGTTAAATAAAAAACAACAAATTTGCTGAGTCTGATCCTTATTTGTCTAAGGAAATCTTATCTATAATTTGTGGTTTTTGTTAGCTTTTGAATAAATTTATTTTTTATTTTTTTATTATGTTTGTTTTTGTATTTTAACGTGTATTTATGCGGTATTTATTTACCCTTTCAGACGAGATTCCATATTTTGTGAAATCCCGGCGTGGCAAGGACGGCATCAGAATAGGTTCACATAATTTTTATTTTCAGCAAAAATATGGGCTTAAATTACGATGGGTTTGCTCAAAACACAACTCAAAAAAATGTAAAGCTTTCGTATACACACTTGAGAGCGGCGAATGTATCAAAATCTGTAATAACCACACACACTAATACCGACTACTTGTCTTTTATCTCTTCAGCAATTGGTTTCCGCCAATAGATAGTACGATAAATAAACTCGCTGAATGTATTTTTTTTTTCCAAAATCTGCAATTGCAGTTCAAAATATTTCAAAACGTTATGCATGATCTCCTTAAAACATTTTCATGTAACTATAACAGATAAGGTAGGTACCTGCCTCTACTGCCCCGTCTCAAAAATTCACCCTGTTTAGGTTTTCTTTTAAATAAATGTATTTTTAATTATTGGTATCAGTTATGATTGTTTTTGTCTTTATAAGGTGTGAATATGGTCAGCCACAGTCTAGGGTACCTCATGTTAGCTCTTACCACGCGCGGCATAAGGGCGCCAATTGAACAAAAAGGGGTATCCTAGCTTGTGGCCGACTGTACATAAAGAATGGAATGTATCAGTTTACCTATAACGAGCACAGGCTAACTTTGTTTTATTTACACTTTCAGATGAGATTCCGTATTTTGTGAGAACTTTGCGTGGCAAGAAGGGCATCAGAATTGGTCCACACAATTTTGCTTTTCAGAAAAAATATGGCCTTAAATTAAGATGGGTTTGCACAAAACACTCCTCAAAAAAATGTAAAGCTTTCGTATGCACAATTGATAGTGGTGAATTTCTCAAAATTTCTAATATACATACACACTAATACTTGCCATCTATCACTCATCTGATTCTCTTCAAATGTTTCCTAAGCCGTGCAAAAAAAATACGAAACATGTCAAGGAATAAAAATACATACCATAAATATGTACAAAATGATTTAAGTCGATTAAACCACCCCGGGCCACATCTGACCCAAAGGTTCCCACGATACTAGCAACGTCTCCACGTTGAACCGCCATCGCCATGGGAGATCCTATGCATCAGAAATGCCTCAGAGCGGTAGACAAACCCACGGTTCCTCATGCGACAAACATAACTTAGGGTGGCATTAATAGTCGTCAACTTAAGCTCGAGCTCAAGTAGGTGATCTCAGAAAACAAAATCACTGACTTGAGACCTTGGCTAATGTGAAGCTTGTGTAACTGTCAGCATATTAATAGACACTAGCCTGAGCTTGACATAGACGTTAGCCAAGGTCTCAAGTCAGTGATTTTATTTTCTGAAATCACCTACTTGAGCTCGAGCTTGACTGTTAATGCCACCCTAAGTTATGTTTGTCGCATGAGGAACCGTGGGTTTGTCTACCGCTCCGAGGCATTTCTGATGCATGGGATCTCCCTGGTGGTTCAGCGTGGAGATTTTGCTAGTGTCGTGGGGACCTTTGGGTCAGATGTGGCCCGGGGTGGTTTGTTCCACTTTAATGATATGTGTACATATTTATGGTATGTATTTTTATTCCTTGACATGTTTCGTATTTTTTTGCACATTTGACATATTTTTTTTATTTTTTGTTGAAGCGTTTGAGTATTTTTATTAGTTGTAAGACTATTGTATTAATAGAATAATTTAGATCAAAATAAACCTTGCGTAATGATTTATATCAATGATTACAATTATTATAGGCATATTACGTTTCCGTGGTAATAGAGGATTGCGGGAGACATATTGTGACGTATGACATTTTTATTCCTTACAGATCTCAACGACGAGGCCCCGATTTTCATAACATCACTGCGCGGAAATATGGGTATCAGAATTGGTTCAAACCAATTTAGCTTTCATAGCAATAGTAATAGCAATAATAATAAGAAACTTTGGGTTTGCACTAAAAATAAATCAAGGCGTTGTAAAGCTGTTGTATTCTCAATCGATAGACGGATAATTAAAAGATATAATGAGCACACACATTAAAATGTCTTTTTAATTAACTGATTTTTATTCTTCTTTTTATTTGTGTGAGAGTGTCAAAATGGCATGCAGGCTATGATTTACGACCGCTATGCCATTCTGGGTGCAAGGCGGACGGTCGCTGGACGGAGCGAGCGCGAGCCACACTGGGCAACGACATAACGACACAGAGCATCACGCAGGCCACGTCTGAACCCGGCTCGCACAAAACAGATTTACTTACATGGTATGGAGGAGGCCTGCGCCCGACGATGGGTGTCCCAAACAAATAATATTTAAACTTAAAAATTATTTTGAAACTTAATTTTATGTAGGTAGTTTATTTAATTTTAATTTAAATCTTTTATTTAATTTGATTGAATGGAATCAAATCTAATGTAATGTTTTAATAATATGTACATACGCTTTTTGGAAAATAAAATGCTATAATAATGACTCTGGGTGTTGCTTTCAGCAGGTGTTCGGTGGTGCAGGTGAATGGAGAGTCTGGTCACTGTAGGAGGTGTTGGGTCCTATGAGTTGAGCCGCAAGCGTAGTAAATGCTTCCGTCTGGTGGCAAGAATCCCCATCTTTTCGCCCGCTGTACGTTATCTGCTTTGTAAATAAATTCTCACATTTTTCGTATGTTTATGCTTGTAGAAATGTTTTTTGCGTCTATTTGTAATTTTGTATTTTTTACAGGTCACGACGCTCCGTTCTTCATAAAATCACTTCGCGGAAATATTGGTATCAGAATTGGTTCGTACCAATTTAGTTTTCAACGCAACAGTAATACTAAGAAACGTTGGTGTTGCACTAAAAATAAATCAAAAAATTGTAAAGCTTTTGTGTACTCAATCGATAGTCAAATAATTAAAATATATAATGAACACACACATTAAAATTTATCTATAACTATAATTTGTTTTATTTAAAATAAAAAATAGTTTTATAATATGTACCTTCTCTCGTTCTTATCGAAGATTTGAAATCCAGTTTAAGGTGGAAAGATAGCGACGTGGCGGGAAATTCAAAATTTTCACTGTTTATTTACATTTTGTAGCTAAACTGAGCTATTTTTGTTCAGTGATTTTTCGTTCGCGGCAATAACATAGTATTCTTTTCATTATTGTTAACAAAAGAACAAAAATAATTCAGCCGATTATGTGTTCTGGTCTACGAAGCAGTAGCACTGCCCAAAAAACTTGTCGTAGACCAGAACACATAATCGGCTGAATTATGGTTGTTCTTTTGTTTACAATAATGAAAAGAATACTATGTTATTGCCTCGAACGAAAAATCGCTGAACAAAAATAGCTCAGTTTAGCTACAAAATGTACAAAACTGTAAAAATTTTGAATTTCTGGCCACGTTGCTATCGTCTACCCTTTATTTTCTTTTATTGCAGATCACAACTGCACCTACCCGCATTTTGCACAATCAGTACGGGGGAGAACTGGTATCAGAATTGGTTCGAACAAGTTTTTATTTCATTACAAAAGTAAAACGAAGATAAGATGGGCTTGTACCAAAAGGCAATCTCGGAAATGTAGAGCTTACCTTTTTACAGCAGGTAGCGAAATAATAAAGAAATATGATGCGCACACGCATTGACACGTGTCTGAAATAGCGGCTCTGCTCACTAACATTTATTGGTTTTAATGCCGAACGCATTTAGTTTCACTGGTAATTCTGGACTAAATGAAAAATTCCATTTAGAACAGTAAAAAAAAATTGTTTAACGGACCTTCCCCATACAAATGTGGTGACGATTGGCGATAAATATTGACAGAGAGTGCTTTTTCCCAGCTAATACACTTTTACAGGCTACATGTTGCTTACTCTTACTATAGATAGGTAACACTTTATTGTAAATCAGAAATTTACTATTTACAAGAATTTTCTTAACCTAAAAGTACCTTAACATGGCGATTTTATCGCTAAAAGCTATACAATGTAAGATTTGCTATTACTGATAATAACCGCTTTCACGCATTTGCGAAGAGTACATAACTGCCACGGGGTGCTGCATAAATCATGTCATTACGTTGATGCGTAAGTTATATCGTTTGGAATTTTGCCTAAAAAACCTAAATATCCATCTAAGTATAAAAGGAGAAGATGTCTTCCGTAGTTCATCTATGTCGCGCGCGCCATTTTCGTGGCGCCGCACACGCTGCTTTGAGTCGAAAATGCGAGGATGGACTAATGCCCGACCCATATCCTTGCCATTATAGCCTATTTTCAATTCAGTGACAAAATAATTCTTTATATTAGGTATATTAATAATACGAAATATCGCATGCTGTGCGAGTCGGGGCCTCGGGAGACGTTGCCATAAATGGCGCGACAAAATGTCAAATATGCTCCATGCGCGAGTTACTTTAACATGGGGCAGCGCGCGCACTAGTAAGCGTTAAAACGAGTAAAAAAATGAAGAAAGGCGCGCGCGAGTGCGATGTGCTACGGCCGAAAGAAAAACAATAAAAAATATTTACAGTAATGAACTCTCAAACGTCACAACATAATCGTAATGCTGTATTTTGTGTCCATACATTTTTGGACTCCCATGTTCATGCCGCGTATGTTTTTGTATTTTTCAATCATGAATAATAAATAAGATTATTTGGTAAAATATTGTTTTGATTAATTTTGTTATTTTTATGAAAGAATCTCTTCTCTGTTCGTTTCAATTAATAAGAACAGAACTAATCCGAAGAAGTATACGAATAAGAACAGAAACTAATCCGTTATCCGACCATCAATAAGTGAGCGAAGCAATTTATTATAATTATTATTATTATACAGAAGGGCCTTTTGACGTCTAAAATAACCATTTTTTTATCTTTGTAGTCATGGCTGAAACCCCAGAATTCATCAAGTCAAAGAGAGGAAATCCAGCCATCAAAATGGGGCCTTATACGTTCATCATTCAGGCCACAAACTCATTGAATTCAAAGACGAGGTGGGTTTGCACGAAAAGTAGTAGCAAAAACTGTAGGGCTAAAATAATGACAGTTGACGATGAGATTATTCAGTGTTATAACGTACATACACATTAGAATGGAATGTATCGCCTTTATCCCTACACGCTACACGCTACGCGTGCAGCCTGTGGGTCAGATATAATCCGTGCGGGATCAGAATGGGATAATACCTTTTGGAACTGAGAAGCTCGCGGTCCTGTAGCGTCAGCATTTCGGCAAACTCTAGTTGTCTATGGCAAACTCTCGTCGAAACCTGCTTGTGTTTTCTGTGTGCGTGGGTGTCTGCTCGAGTTTTATCACGTTTTATTAAATTAATGCAATAAGATTGTGTTAGGTTTTATTATTATTACTCTGTTTTATTCATAAAATATATTGTTAATCAACTGTCGATTATTAAAAGTAGCTTTTGGTTTCCGTAACGCTGGCCACATCGATTCGAATACGCAAACTAAGTGACAGCTGCGCTATAAATAGTCGGACGCACCGTCAGTTGAGTCGTTCGGTTGCGGCCGTTCGCTTGGAACGGACGTGTCTATGCCGGTTTTCTAAATTGAAGTCAGTGCTACCTAGTGAATATTCTGCCCATATTGTGTTTAAATAAATATATTTGTTGTATCTGGATTACTGTATCTGAATTATTCTGGAGGAATAAATATCTACACCCAAGTCACGTAAGTTGTTTGAGTTTATTATATTTCAGAAGTGGCACACCCACTTGTCATGAGGCTTATTTTGCTCAAGTAAAAATCTATTATTTCAAGTAAATATGTTTTTGCATAAAAATTATACGAAAATAGGTTTGTTTTAGCCATTTCCTTTCAATTAATCAAGCCATTCTATTGTTATCGAGTGGTTATTAGTGAGGTTATTTTTGTCCTATTTAATTGTATTCTGTGTTTTGGCAATTTAATAAACCTTTTATTTATCTAAACATGAAACATGAAGGAATCTCCATTTTCATCATTAACATTCGTTTTTATTTTCATTTTTATGTCAATCCATCATCCTTGGGAGAACATACTGAAGACCGGCTACGGCGCGTTGCCATTCCTGACTACCCTGGCTGGCCGAGTGAGGCTGAGGCTGGTTGAACTACAAGGCTCGCGGGCGTCAAGGTGGGCGAAGTTCGCTGCCGACGCCGTGCACGTGCGCCGTGACGCAGTGTTACTTTAGAAAAGGTGAGATGTTGCAGTTCCAATTTTATGATGATGATAGAATGCTAATGCAAGAGCAAAAATCCTTAAGATGATTCAAATAAAAGTTATAGGTTATATTGTTGCAAATGTGAGTGTATGCGCAGTATGCTAGAGGACTTTCGGGAGTAATATTGTTGACGTTGTGGCTCGAAAAGTTGAGCGTGGCTCGTGTTAAACCGCCAAGTCTTCGGCTGCCTTACATTTTTACTTGCTGGATATGGCCAAAATATTATGTAACCTCCTCCGTTTTATGGTTTTTAGGAGCGCTAGGCCTTTGTTTATTTTTCCGACACCGTCATTTACTTATCTATCCATCCATGATATTTTTGCGTTTTTACCATTATCCATCCATGATATTTTTACGTTTTTACCATTTGTAACACCTTGTGGTGGTATCCACATTTGGAGCGTCTGACCATTTACAAAGGGTCTCTGTTATGATTTGGGGTCTGTCCAATGGGAGATGGTGCCCGGAGTGAAGGAAAATTGAGCGATCGTTAAATCCCATCTTTCCTAGATTGCTGCTGGCTGTTGAAAACATTGGCGAGTGCGCGCGCACATTTCATGTGTGTGTTGCGGCTCAATATCTCTGCGATCCTATGGCCGATTTGGCTCACGTCCGAACTTGAAAATCTGTTGGTTTTGTTCACTCAACTGCCAGGTTTCGTGACGCTCTCTGACCATTGATGCTCTGGTTGTCGTCAAGCTAACGTTCATACATGCAGGCATCTGATTGTTTGGGTGAGAGCCTCGCTCGCTCGTTCGCTGGTTCCTGTAAGACGTAGCGTCGCAAAACGTAGGTGACCTTAAGTGCAGTGATCTCTTTGTGTATTCCCTCCTCATCCTTGTTGCATGGGGACGTAATATTCCTCTTATCGACTTGCCTGCGTACCCACCTGCTCGGGTTGCCTGATATCTTAGGTTTGATTGAGATTCATAAGAATAAATCGGTCAACACTCTTTGAACTGACTGCGTACACTAGTTATGAAAGGTTAACTCAGAGCCGTTGCAGATGGTTCTTTGGTTAATTTTGATATCTCTATAGTAATGGTCATTTCCAATAGCCATTGATGATGATGATGATGTCCGGCAACTGCTGCTGATCTGATGGACTTCGCTGGTATGGCCGAGTGTGATTAATGTAGCCTTTTTTTGCGGTGGATGTTCGTCCGCAAATGTCACATGTCAGTACTCCATTCTGGTAGTTATATTTGATAGGTATTTTCGAAAGCCATTAAGTCATTTAAATTAAGTCTCATTAAATGCTAACAAACTGTATGGATTCTTTCTGAAATAAATATATTGAATTGAATTGAATTGAATTAAACACAATTACAAAGGACTTAGACATAGACGTTGTACCAACAGAGTCAATGTAGAAACAGTTGGACCATTCCGGAACCCATTTTCCCATTACGGTACAGCTACAGTTTTGTGAGCGGCGTGCGGCGGCTTGTCACTGGGGACTGGATAGAAATGATGGTGGTATTGTACGACTAGTTCACAGACAAGATCGGTTTAGCCCGGTTGATCATGGTTAAGTGTACCTTCTTCTTCTTTGATCCATTTACTCCTCTGTGGAGTCTGGGGCTGAAACGAGGGCTTTCCATTCATCTCTGTTCATGGCTAGGGAGGGTAGCTCTGGACAAGTTGCTTCCTTCTCTTTCGTCTCAGAGAGAACGGATCTCTTCCACGTCTGAAACGGTCTTCCGGGTCATCATAAGCCTCCGGCGGGTTTCCATTCGAGACACGGGATGTGGTGTTCGGATCTTGGCAGGTGCCTATGTCCCAACCAACGCCACTTGCGTTCCCTGATGTCTTGAGTTACGGGGTTTTGTTTCGTGATCTGCCACAGTTCGGCATTTGAGATGGTGTTGGGCCAGTGTCTTCGTAGGATGCTTCTCAGACAGTTGTTGACTAAATCTTGGACCTACCTAGTAGTTTTTATAGGTACTACAAGGATAGAAAACAAAATTAAAACACTTCTAACTAAGCCTATGATGATGATGTTTTCAAATTGGTGTAGTGTACCACCATGTAGGTAGGTTATTATTCTGATGTTGTTTGTGTGAAACGATTTTGTGGATCAATTCAGATACCACTAGTGTTTGCTGTATGGTTGGTTGGTTATAGCTGTAAAGGGTATGTATGTGACTAATAAATTGTTCATGTGGTTTTCAATCCACATGAAAGGTGGTAAGTAAGTAAGTAAGTAACTCTTTATTGCACAAACGAAAACATTTTACAAATAAACATTTAAAAATAACAGTACAAATGGCGGTCTTATCGCTAAAAGCGATTTCTTCCAGACAACCTTTGGATGGACAGGACTGAGAGCGAAAACACAGTAGCAGCAGATGCACAATAAGAAATATTTGATAGGATAAGAAAACAATTTAATTTCAATTACGTATATTTACGTAGATAAAGTACTTACGAGTAATACATAATTTATTAATAGATAAATCCGAATAGGTTTACTTATATAATTGACTAAAATATATATATCTAATATTATATATACAATAAGAACTACATAAATACATTATAACATATACATGAACATGCATAATAAAAATATAACAACAGTATCACAGTTCACCAGTGAGGTAGAACTTTTTTACAAGTGCCTTAAAAATTGGCAGGGATTTGGCCTTTCGCACCTCCTCCGGGAGAGCATTCCATAATCGGACTGCCGTCACTGTGAACGAGGAGCCGTAAAGTTTGGTGTGGTGGGACGGGATCTTGAGGCGTAGGTTATGGGATGATCGGAGATTAAGGTTGTTGGAGGAATGGAGATATTCGAAGCGTTCTTTAAGGTAGGAGGGGGTAGCTGGATTGAACAAAATACAGTATAAGAGAAAAATAATATGTGCATTCCGGCGGAGACGAATGGGGAGCCACTTGAGCTGAGAACGGAAATCCGAGACATGGTCATATTTGCGTAAACCAAATATGAAACGTATGCAGAAGTTTTGAAGACGCTCAAGCTTATTAAGTTGCTCCTCAGTGAGGTCAAGATAGCAGATGTCAGCGTAGTCGAGAATTGGTAGGAGGAGTGATTGTGCTAATGCAACTTTGGTAGCTGTGGGGAGAAAATTACGTAATCTCCTCAATGAGCCTGCGGACGCAAACATTTTGCGACTTGTCAATTCTAATTGTGGTACCCAAGAATGAGTACTGTCGATCATGATGCCTAGATTTTTTACGACAGGACTAAACGGTATTATTACTCCATTAAATAGAACCGGAGGGAGCGAGTCCATATCAACCCTAGCAATGTTCCAGCTGCTACCTACTAGTATCACTTGCGTCTTGTTCGGGTTTATGCTTAGTCCATACGAGGCACTCCACTCAGCAATACGTACGAGGTCGCTATTAGTGGTTGCAATAGCTGTAGGTAGGTCGTCTAATGTAGCCTGTGTGTATATTTGGAGATCGTCTGCATAAAGATGGTAGGAAGAAGAGAGCTTACAGGAAATACTATTAATAAAAATGGCAAAGAGAAGAGGAGACAACACGCCACCTTGCGGTACACCGGCAGATATTCCACACCACCCAGAGAAAGAATCTTCAATACGAATACGCTGCCGGCGCCCGTGTAGATAACTACGAAACCAGTCAATTACTGTTGGAGATATGTTAAGGGAACGAAGCAAAGCTAACAAGATGTCGAAGTCGACTGCATTAAATGCATTGCTAAAATCAAGCAGTGACAATATAGTTAGCTGCCCTCTTTCCATACCTTGGCGCATATCGTCGGTAATTTTGACAAGAGCCGTAACAGTGCTATGCGCGGGACGAAAACCAGACTGGAAAGGATTGAGGAGATTATTTTTGGTGAGGAATTGGCTTAATTGGTAATGGACCAGACGTTCGAGGACTTGGTTGGAGTGGTAGATAACGCTGTGTACGCTGTGTATTATATTCTACACCTCATCGTAGAGGGCTCTGTGGGCGCTGGTGTTTTCTGCGCTTCATAGAAAGTGGTAAAGAGTCCTCTGTGATTTCTGAAGTGCTGTGCGTTCTGTTGTGATTTCCACCTCTAATAAAAGATGGCTGAGAGTGATATGTGACTCTCAACTCCTCATGGTAAAGGCTTATCTGTTAACTCATCCCAGTTTCAAAAACTTTCTGTTGCTTATTTTGGGATATTAAAAGAAGAGATATTAAAATAACACCTACCCCTTGACTAGAGAAAAGGCGTCAATCTATGAAGTTCTGAGTGCTAAAATTAAAATGAGAACACCAAATAGAAGTGATAAACTAAACTCTATTTAAAAGTTTGAGTTTACTAAATAATGTTTACTGTTTGCGTGGCCGCTCAGTGAAGTGGTCTACGGCAGGTCTTGGTCTTGGCTGAGTGAGACTCTATGAAGCATTATGCAATCCTTGGTTTGAGTTTGAGATACTTTTATTTTTCAAGCGGCGCAACTTAGTGAATTTGAATTAAGGTCCCTGTAAAATTAACGGTCCGCTTTTATTTTCGGAAAGTGAAACCGAGTCGATGTAGGTTCGATGCAGAGTCGATGCAGAATAAATGCAGAATCTATCCAGAGTCTAGTAGAGTAAGTGTAGAGTCCATTTAGTAGAGTTAAGGTAGAGTCAGAGTGAACGTAAAATAAATGCGCAAGAAAAGAAAAGAACTTATGTGTGTTCTTTGTCGCAATCGTCATCCCGATAAGTTTATTGTCTTCAAAATGAAAATTGTGGTTCATTCAGAGTGCATGCATAATAAGGGTCAAAATTGTAGTTGCCTGGAAATAGAATTGTTGATAAATACAGGTACCTAGGTTTAAAGGTGGAGAAAAACATGTCCTGGCAGACCCATATAAATGTGGTATGTGATAAACTTAGGGCGGTACTAAGCAATTTTTCCACTTAAAAAGAAAAAAAAAGTGTTGTAAATAAGGCAACCTTGTATGCCGTGTATTGGGCACTTGTAGATTCAATCATATCTTATGGTCTTAGTTGTTACAGTAGCACTTTTACATCGTATCTGAATAAGATAAAAACATTACAAATAAGAATTATGAAAACCCTAATAGATACTAAAACGAAAAAAGGTTGTAAAGGAAATTATGATAAGTTATTCAAAATATGTAAACTTTTACCAGTACACTCTACATTTAAGTTATCAATACTTTTAGAATTTTATCATAAAAAAAAAAACCTAAGAAATGTAAAATAGCAACTAGAAATGTGAGTAACAAAAAGTTGACTGTAACATCGAAAAATAATTACAATGTAAAAAGAACAGGGCAGTACCTAGTACCTACTATATTGAATGAAATGCCAGTGAAGCTAAGATCCGAAGAAAAAGTTACATGGACCAGTTTGTCAAAAGTATAGAAGCGTGTTCCTAATACTGTATGATTTATGTAAATTTTCTATACCTACTGTAAACCTAATTTAATCTAAAATAAAACTTATAAGAGCTACTCTGCCAACAAACTATTTTATAGTTTGGCAGAAAATTTATGTTGTATACCTGTAAGCTAATATGAATAAACATTTTTATTATTATTTTTATTATCTGATTCACAGCAAGAACGGTGCGCTTGAAGTATCGCAACCGTGGGATTTTTCTTGTGAATCGTGCGCTTGAAGTATCGCACATTCACAAGGAAAGTATATGTATGTTTCTTTTTCTAACGGTGCGCTTGAAGTATCGCAACCGTAGGATTCAGCGGTGCGCTTGAAGTATCGTATCCGTCTGACAATAAGATGCGAAAAGAATCGCAACTGTAGGATTGGGCGGTGCGCTTGAAGTATCGTATCCGCCTGATCACAAAATGTGAACGGTGCGCTTGAAGTATCGCAACCGTAGGATCCAGCGGTGCGCTTGAAGTATCGTATCCGTCTGGATCATTAGATGTGAACGGTACCCAACCGTAGGTAATTACAATAGGTAATGTAAAAACTTTTTCTGTTAGTGGCATACATAAACACTTTGTTAATGAGTAATATACCTAGCATAGCAACCAATTTAATATTGTCAGTTTAGCATAGTTTAGTTTAGGCTTATTTCTAAGTTCTCCACTGCTTAAAATTATAACTTACGCAAAAACCTACTCATTTTAAAATGTTTACTCTAATGTTAACCTATTTTATATTACTCTAAACAGCCTTTCGCTGCTATAGATGCACCTACAAGATCTGTCTAGTTTCTTAAGTTTTTGCACTAGTTTACTTACTAATGAAATCCGTTATTGGCTCCATTAATAGTTTCCATAAGAAGCATTGTAAGAACTGTATTGCTGTGGATTTTTGTTAATAGACAAAAAAAAAAAAAAATTAAAAATACTTAGGAAGGACTCAATTGGCCGTGTGTTAGGTTCGTGTTTTTCTGGCTCGTGCATGAGGACATGCACGGTGTCAGGATGGACGAATGTTAGGTTTTATTATTATTACTCTGTTTTATTCATAAAATATATTGTTAATCAACTGTCGATTATTAAAAGTAGCTTTTGGTTTCCGTAACGCTGGCCACATCGATTCGAATACGCAAACTAAGTGACAGCTGCGCTATAAATAGTCGGACGCACCGTCAGTTGAGTCGTTCGGTTGCGGCCGTTCGCTTGGAACGGACGTGTCTATGCCGGTTTTCTAAATTGAAGTCAGTGCTACCTAGTGAATATTCTGCCCATATTGTGTTTAAATAAATATATTTGTTGTATCTGGATTACTGTATCTGAATTATTCTGGAGGAATAAATATCTACACCCAAGTCACGTAAGTTGTTTGAGTTTATTATAATTGAATCCTTTTAGATTACAACCATTAAACATTTTTGTGTATTTCCAATTTCATAACCCTATGATAGAACGTAAAACTAAATTTTTTTTTACTGTCGCTATTCGAGAACTGTCATTTTCGATTCAGTTCCAAAAGGTATTATCTCATTCTGATTCCGCACGGATTATATACGCGGAGAGCCTACAGGGCCCTGCGGGTCCAGTATAACAATGCCTTCAGGGTACTGCTGGTGTTTCCCCGTTACTGCAGGGCATCAGGGATGTTTGCAGCAGCACACACCGACGGGTTCCACGCAATAATGCGTAAAAGAGTGGCTTCCCTGATGCACAGGCTCCTCAGCAGCACCAGCGGTCCCCTGAAAATTATAGCTGACAGGGTAGACGGTCCCATACTGCGGCACTGGGTGGCTAAACATGTGTCAACGAGCGCCGTGACATTTAAAAAATAATATTATAAGTGGACTAATTGAAATTGAATGAGTTGCCAGAATTAATAAATAGCAATAATAACAATAATGTGCTTTTGACGGGAAAGTACTGCGAGTGTATTTTGGTGTATGGTACTCTCGCAGGATGGACCTTGAGGATGCGCATGGTCACGTCGCACCAGTTCAATGTAGGTGGTGCACCTGATGGGAACTCTCAAGTGTATTTTTGTGTGTTTGTTGCTCTCTGGGGGACCCAACTGGTGCACCACGTTACATAAGATAAAAGCTGTTAAACGGGCCTCTACGTGTTGGATATGTCCCCACGCACGCCGGCTAAAGGACCGGGACTCTGTAGTCCCGCGAATCTTTACGATAGACATACATAATAATAATAAATAAATTACTGTACTTACTAACATAGAATAAGAAATAATGTTACTAACCCTATGGACATTGTCTGAATTAAATACTTTGAATTTGAATTTGAATTTAAATTAAAATTGATACTGACAGTAAAATAAAATGATGTATTTTTTTCTGTTTTGAGGTTTACAATAATGAATGTACAATAATATAGGATAAATTTGAGATAAAAAATTATCAATTTATTGCAAATGTATTCATAAGTTAAAACACTCAGCTTCTTTTTCAGCTTTTTTGTATACACAAGACACAACCCGTACTCCGGTAATAAATTACACATTTTCGAAATCATCCGGTAAAGACCTATTTCTATACCCATTATCAAGGGTTTTTTTTTCGGCCCATCAATATGGCATCCTGCCTGCGATGAATACTGAGTTAATACTAGGGAAGGTACCAGGCAGGAAGATACCTGGAAAACTAAGATATCATGGCTAAAACAACGCAAAAAACAAAAAAAACACAGTCAGTTTCGTCAAACCTTAAAAACAATAAAACACACACTAAAATATAAAAATTCAAAAATTTACTTAAGAGACCACTCCGGGACACATCCGACGCAAAGGTACCCATGGCAGGTATCATGGCTTGATAACTTACGCCATTGGTTCGAACAATCCACGAGCTCCTTGGTCTAACTAAAAGTCTAGCCTCAAACGAAGAAATAGCCAAGATGGTTGCCAAAGTCCGATAGGAGACGCCACTACAAGAAGAAGAATTATTTCTTAGGTTTGCACGAGCATTTGACATAATTTAATTCTACACCTTCACTCGTGGTGGCTGCAGAAAAATGTAATAACAATAAACGAGTGTTAAATCCGGTAAAAGTGTACAAAATATTAATACTGGTTACTTGTATTGCAGACGAGACCCCGTTTTTTACAAAATCTGCGAGTGGAAAGCCGGCCATTAGGATTGGGACTAACACATTCATAGTTCAAAACACAAGCAACCTCAAAGCAAGATGGGTTTGCACTAAAAATGGCCACAGAAAATGCAGAGCGTCCATAAACACCTACGACAATCACATACTCAAAATATATAATGTGCACACTCATTAAAATTATAAAACAGCCCCTCTACCCTTGACGCATTTTTCCAATAGGGCCGCAATATGGCGCAAATTACAAAATTTAATATTTTACAAATTAAGACGCATTTTGTGTTTTTCTTGAATAAAACAGCCTTACCTTTGAATAAACATTACAAAGTATTTAAAATGTAAGCATTACTATGCGAATTCAAAGAGAAATTAATTTTAAAACTTTTTCAATTTGATCGCAATAGCGTCAAGGGTAACCCCCCAGGTCTATAATAGAATTTAAAATATTTGATTGAAATTCAATATTTTTTTAACTGAATTTAATCCACCGCAAATAAAAATCTTAATGAAGACGGATATCATTTCAGTGTAAAATAGTTATTTGTTATGCAAGAATGCAAAATTATTGTTTGCGGCGAGTACTTGTATTGAAAACCGAGCTAGCGAAGGTTTCTAAAATTGAGCCACGAGCGTAGCGAGTGGTTCAAAAAAAGAAACCTGAGCGTAGCGAGGTATTCAGAAGCACGAGACGCAAATAATATTGCATTCGTGCGAAACACAAAACTTTTCATCTCACAGAAGCGAGGAAATGACTTTGTTAGCCAAGTGGGACAAACTCTATAGACAACTACTTACAGGCTAAACAGGTGAGTCAAATAAGTTCCTTTTAAAAGCATATTTTACTGTAGTTACGGCTGCCGCACTAAAGTTTTGAGCTTCGTTGGTATTAAAACCATTCGTTTTATTAATAATTTCCTGAAGTTTATTTATCCAGACACAAAAATAATGTAAATAAAAGAATGTTTTTTTTTCCGGGTGCATTCTGAACTTTTACCATATAAATAAAAAATTTCTAGGAGATAAAAAATGAAATTAGTAATATCGTTTGAAAAAATGTATTTAACAAACCAAAACATAATTATCTATTTGATAAAACAGAAGCGCAGCATTTTTTTTATTTACTGGTATTTAAAAATAAATATGTGTACAAAATATTGAAAAGACTATAAGAAGAAACCGCGTTTCTGAATGTTCTATTCCGTGACTTTACCTTTTTAAAAGATGCTTATGCACCATTTACATTCACAGTTTTGTATAGAGAATGGGCACGAACAATCGCTTTGGCTGAAATACGCGTTTAAACGAACTATGAATGAGGTTTTATTTTCCATCGGGATCTGGCATCTACTTAAACGGCCAGTGTTTTTTTCTTTTTCAAAACCATAGGGCGCGGGAAAGACTGTCCCGGCGTCGCGTTCAAATTTCGAAGCGCACAAAAGTTCAGATAGTTTAAATCCGGCCTTTACACGATCGTAAG
The DNA here is from genome assembly GCA_949319315.1 of Zelleria hepariella. Classification (NCBI taxonomy): domain Eukaryota; kingdom Metazoa; phylum Arthropoda; class Insecta; order Lepidoptera; family Yponomeutidae; genus Zelleria; species Zelleria hepariella. The sequence continues at coordinate 13,811,211 of OX439388.1, forward strand.
TTACTAGTAACAGCAAACTTTCCGAGCGTGGGAGATGAAAAATATATTTTTTAACATTTTAGTATAATTTATATTTTACATAAGGTTTATTTTACATACCTATGTTCTCAATCATCATGTAATTTTGCAGGGATACCAAAATAATAATACAGGGTGTTAAAAGACCGCCAACAGACCCGAAAGGTAAGCATACTAGACACCAAAATAAAGTACTTTATCGATAAATTATTGCTGGGAAATTATTTTGGTTTTTAGGGTTATAATTTTTTTAAAATATTTTATCACACAATGGAAGTGTAATGCAGAGAAGTGATATTGCGCAAGCGTTAACATAAAATTTAAAAGTCCGACTTTGAACCTCATTATCTCGGAAACCATTGATTTCCCAGGCATAGATCCTTGGGCAAAAATGTTCGATATGATGAGGACAATACGTGGTTTCCCGCTTTGTTGGCGGTCTTTTAACACCCTGTATAATATGAATTCTGGGTACTCAGACAGCTTCGATCAAGGATAAAACTAGATACAACATAGAACTCTGAAATGTGTCTGGAAAATAGAAGCCCGAATTGCCTTTGGGAGCTTATTTGCTCGTAGTCCATGCAATTAAAGTAAAACTGTACACTAATGCAATAAGGTTGACATTCGAATATTAGACATATTGTCGAAGTGATGTTTCGTATTGTTCTATTGCTGATATCTTTTGTTTCTGTGGGGACAAGTTTTTATTGTGATTTTATACGTAATGCGGATTCTATGGGATTTAGTTCGGTGTCAGAGCGAGAGAGAGTGCGAGCTTAATCACCACGCGTGCTCAATGCGAATTGGCGATTTTCGCGTTAATGGTATAATGCCTCATACGCTCAGGTTTCCTCACGATGTTTTCCTTAACAGTTAGCGAGTGATATTGCTACTACAAACATTACCTAACTTTGAAATAAATTAAAGTCATAGGAATCGAACCTGGGTCTCTCGCTTCCGAGTCCATCGTTCTTACCACAACACGTTACACTTGGTTTTGTGTAACGTGCCTTGTGAAGTCGTCAAATCCGATACCCTACTTAGTAAGCTAGATCCTTACCATCCACCTTTAGATATCTCCCTGGATTCAACTAGCCATGCACTCCCAGTGAACCCACGCACAGACTTTAATTTTTATAAGGCAGACTATAACAAAATCCTACGCGATCTAAAGGCCATCGATTGGGCCGTAACTTTTAGGGATTGTAAAGATGTTGATGAAATGGTCGCGCTATTCTATGATGCAATCAACAAAATCATTGAAATTCACGTCCCTAAAAGAAAACTGCGACGAAGTCACGCATATCCACCCTGGTTTACTCGGGATTTGATATGCCTAATGAAGGAAAAAGATAAACTTAGATCAAAGGCTCGTAAGTTTAAAAATCCACGCGACCTCCTTGAATATGAATCACTACGGGCACGTTGCAGTAAACTTTTCAGTAAATGTCACAGAGACTATATAGGAAGGGTGGAGAGCAGCTTAAAAACCAACCCTAAACTATTCTGGAGTTTTGTTAAGGGTAAAAAAGCGTCTAATTCCAGCATTCCTTCTGAGATGAAAATAGACGATGTTACTGTTAATGGGGGAGACAATATTGCAAAAGCGTTTGCCACCCACTTCAAGTCTACGTTCAGCCCAACATCTACTTTAAAAAATGTTACCTCTGAAGCCTCAGCGCCTTTCTCAAATAATATATCCTCGATCACACTCAATGAAACCACAATCCTCAGACACCTCAAACAAATTAATACTAACAAGGGTGCCGGCCCCGATGGCATCCCTCCTATTTTTGTTAAACGATGTTCAAGTGCGTTATCCTATCCACTAAAGGAAATATTTAACAAATCTCTGTCTGATGGTATTTTTCCTACAGCCTGGAAGAGGGCACGCATAGTTCCGGTACACAAGAAGGGTAACACCGACTGCATAAAAAATTATAGGCCCATATCGATCCTGTCCAGCTTCTCGAAATTGTTTGAGTCGGTCTTGCGGCCCATAATAACCTCCCACACTCAGCAACTCATTAGCAGCAAGCAACACGGCTTTCGTGAAAAGCGCTCTACGGTAACAAATCTGTCAACCTACGTCTCTTACTTAACGACGAGTGTAGACAAAGGCAATCAAATCGATTCTGTTTATACTGATTTTAGCGCTGCATTCGAAAAAGTCGATCACGATATTCTGCTGAGAAAACTCAGAGGGCAGTACGGTATCTGTGGGCCGCTGCTTGAGTGGTTCAACTCGTACCTGAGGAATCGCCAGCAGTCAGTGGTGCTACAAGGATATGAGTCAGACTCCTATGTTGCTTCCTCCGGCGTTCCCCAGGGCTCCCTGTTAGGTCCAATCCTTTTTGTTCTTTTTGTCAACGATATAGTGACCTGTATTCGCCACAGCAGCTGCTCTCTTTACGCGGATGACATGAAAATTTTCACTAAAATAAGGGAGCACTCTGATGTTATGAATCTTCAATCTGATCTAGATAGGGTTTCAGCTTGGTGTTCCATTAATGGCATGGAGCTGAATGTGATGAAATGTCAGTTCATAAGGTTCACTAGAAAGTTAAAACCCTTTGACTCTAATTACTTTATCAATGGAAAGTCTGTAGGCAGGGTTGAGCAGGTCCATGACCTGGGCGTTATTTTGGACTCTACTCTAAGTTTCATCCCCCACGTGGATAACGTCATTGGTAGAGCAGCAAAGATGCTGGGATTCATTAAACGAACAACAAAGGACTTCAGATCGGTCAGTTCCAAGATTGCACTCTTTAATGCCTTGGTCCGTAGCATATTAGAATATGGCACTGTTATCTGGAATCCCTTTTATGCCACGCATTCAACACGTATAGAATCCATCCAACGATCCTTCACAAGGCACCTCGCGTACACATCATCTGGAATTAGTCATAGGTGTCCATATGACGAGAGATTAAATCACTTTAAGATGACACAACTGTTTAAGCGCAGAAAAATGCAGGACCTGGTTTTCCTTCAGAAAGTGGTTAGTGGAAATGCAATATGCGGGGACTTAGTTGAACGGGTGAGTCTTAAGGTCCCTAGACCTAACGCACGTCGCGAACACACCTCTACATTTTCATTGCCTCAATGTGATACCAACTTAGGCCTCAATGCTCCATTGAATAGGATGCTCCGTACGTATAACGAGAATTGGAAGCAATTGGGTTTAGATATCTTTCATGACAGGGCTAGTATATATAAGCTAAAAATAAACAAAAATATAAGTAGACCAAAACCAACATCACTTTAATTCAGTCAGTCTCTTTAAGCTATATTGTGATTTATCTCTGAGAGCTCAGAACAAATTATTATTGATTATTAATTAATTAATTTACATAACTAATCAATTTATATTTTGAATTAATAAATAACAAAACATTGCCTCACTTGTACATATTATACAGGGTGTTAAAAGACCGCCAACAGACCCGAAAGCCACGCATACAAGACACCAAAACAAAGTACTTTTTCGATGAATTATTGCTGGGAAATGATTTTGGTTTTTTAGGTTATAATTTTGAAAAATATTTTATCACGCAATGGACGTGTAACGCACATAAGTCATATTGCGCAAGCGTAGGTATAATTTAATGTTACTTAAGCTTGAAGTGCCGATGTTTAGAATACATTGCGGGTTTCAATTTGAAACTCGTTTTTCGTAAGAAATATTCATAATTTTGATATGACTTCTTGAGAAAGTATGTTAAGAACTAGATACTGAATACATATCTGCAAAAAAAAAGTTTTGAAAAGTCCGACTTTGAACCTCATTATCTCGGAAACCGTTGATTTCCCAGGCATAGTTCCTTGGGCAAAAATGTTCATTATGATGAGGACAATACGTGGTTTCCCGCTTTGTTGGCGGTCTTTTAACACCCTGTATTGTTAATATTTTCTTGTAAATAGTTTTTATTCTTTATTTAAAATCAATTTTTATATGATGAATTAGTATAATAATATGCATGTAAATTAAATAAGTTTGATCAAATAATTCTTAATTTAATTTAATTGCATGTTCGATAAACTAGTTTTATTGTTAAGTGCCTAACTGTCCGATTTGGAATGCTGTGCACGTCCTGTAATAGGCACAAGCGCTAGACCTAAGTTTTCTAAAATATTCAATGCCATGTATTCGTTTGTGCAGTTGGAGTGCCTATAAAAAAAAAAAAAAAAAAATACCACTAGAAGGTCTTTACCCAGTCAGTGGGACATGTACAATTGTACAGGCTACATCTTACTTACTTACTAACTTACTTACTGGGTACTTGTTTTTCAGATGAGACTCCGATCTTTACCAAGTCTGCGCGTGGGAAGCCAGCCATTCGGATCGGAACTTATACATTTATAATTCACAGCACATACAACCGCAAAGTACGATGGGTTTGCACCAGAAATGGCCACAGAAAATGTAGAGCGCACATACACACCTACGATAGTCAAATCGTCAAAATCTATAATGAACACACTCACTGAGGCACAACAAGACGCAAAACTAGCGACGCCAATGAAAAAAAAAAAACATCTCTTCTTGTCGGATGCTTTTTTTGCTAAAAACTCTCCTGCAAAATCTCAACGCGAGGCTTAACTATTTTTAGGACCTAAGGTTTGGATTCCAGATCCTAGAACTTAAGAATGCAATCGATTCTCGCCAAAAGTGGCCACTAAAGTGGCACTAAAAATTGTTAAGCCTCGCGTTGAGATTTAGCAGGAGGGTTTTTAACAAAAAACGCATCCAAAAAGAAGATATGTTTTTATTTTCATTGGTGGCACTAGTTGTGTGTCCTACTGGGCCTTAACCGCTTGATTGGTGTAAAAAAAATCCAGTACCCTCAGCGCGACTATGAGCCAAAGTAATACCAATTGGGTGGACGATAAGGCTGGACGATAGCAACGTGGCGAGAAATTCAAAATGTTCACAGTTTTTTACATTTTGTAGCTAAACTGAGATATTTTTGTTCAGTTCGACACTTAAGTCTATACAGGGCGTCCCACGGCTATGCCACATGGAGGGAAAGTACCTTAAATATTGTAGATGGAACATTTTACTGAAAGAAGACATTATTTTAATTTTAAAAACAATTTAAACTGCATTCATAGATATCTAAATAATTACATGGTTGAACCGGGAATCGAACCCATTACATGAGAAAAAAAAATTACCCTGTAGTTTTATCATATCGATCGAAAGGCTTCATCATTAGGATTATTTTTTGCTAAATAACATAGTGTCAGAAATAAAAGGAAGACCATGAATTTTAACATTTACCAGGTAGTATGCAACAAATCGAGTCGTATCCTGAGCCGAAAGACGCGTAAAATTTTGTCCATCGCAATGCGGCTGGCTGATTATAAAGAAATAATTCAAAAATGTGTTTCATTTTCATACTTTTATTTATTTTCATTGATAAATTGATTAATGTGGTATTAAAAATGTTAAAATTCATGGTCTTCCTTTTATTTCTGACACTATGTTATTTAGCAAAAAATAATCCTTATGATGAAGCCTTTCGATCGGTATGATAAAACTACAGGATAATTATTTTTCTCATGTAACGGGTTCGATTCCCGGTTCAACCATGTAATTATTTAGATGTCTGTGAATGCAGTTTAAATTGTTTTTTTAAATTAAAATAATGTCTTCTTTCAGTAAAATTCCATCTACAATATTTAAGGTACTTTCCCTCCATGTGGCATAGCCGTGGGACGCCCTGTATATTGTTTTTTTTTTTCAACGAAATGTACCTAATTTACAGAAAATTCTGAATTAATCGAGACAGACATATTTCATAGTGTAAAATATATATTATGTTACAAAAACTTTTTCGTGTTTTTATTAAATTCCATTTTATATATATTAAGATATTTTCTGAATATTTTTCTGTAGCCTTTGTTGTAATTTTTCACTTCAGGGCCAAGGCGTCCCTTTCTCAGTCCACCTCCGATCATGTCATTTCGCAGGGATACCAAAATGTTAATATTATTATACTGGTTATTTTTTTTAAGATGATACTCCGTTCTTCACAATGTCACCGCGAGGAAAGCCGACCATAATTATTGGATCGAACATATTTATAGTTCAAAGCCGAAACCAGCTGAAAGCAAGATGGGTTTGCACCAAAGCTGGCTACAGGAAATGTAGAGCGACTATACGTACCTACGACAATGAAATTATCAATTTGTATAATGTTCATACTCATTAAAATAAATGAGTTTTGAGTTTTGCGAACTAAGTTGTGTGTTATTTATTTCCTTCTTTCTTTCATTCCGAATTGGTGGTTTTTTTATGCAGCCTGCGCCTCTATTATGTAAAAATTCCACTCAATCTCCGAGCGTCAAAACGCTCGAAAATAGTCCTTTTTGAAATGAACAATCATTTTTTTTACATCGGTCGTTTTGACTGATCGGACCGATTGATCGATCGATTGTTTTTTTTGACACTGGCGGTACGGTTTGCCTGAGATTGCGGGTTCAAGCTCTGTCACTATTGTTTTTTTTTTTACTTTCGACACAAAAAGAGGGGTGTTATAACTTTGACCGCTATGTGTGTGTGTGTGTGTGTGTGTGTGTGTGTGTCTGTGTGTGTGTGTCTGTGTGTGTGTGTCTGTGTATCTGTCTGTGGTGTCTGGGTGAATCCGATATGGATGCGGTGTTTTTTATTTGAAAGCTGGTTTTATCGCGAGTATTCTTAAATTTATGTTTCATCAAAATCGGTTCAGCAGTATATGTGATATGCTGATTCACAGCTAAACTGTCGGGGGTGTAATTTTTTTAAATTTAGTAGTAAATTTGTTTTTTTTTTAACGATATGTACCTAATTTACAGTAAATTCTGAATTAATCGAGACAGACAATTTTCAGTGTAAAAATTATATTATGTTTCAAAAACATTTTCGTGTTTTTTTTTTAAATTCCATTTTATATACAGACAGTATTTTAAGATATTTTCTGATTATTTTTGTGTAGCCTCTGTAGTATTTTTTCACTTCAGGGCCAAGGCGTCCCTTTCTCAGTCCACCTCCGATCATGTCATTTCGCGGGGATACCAAAATATTAATATTGTTATAGGTACTGGTTTTTTTTTTTTAAGATGATACTCCGATCTTCACAAAGTCACCGCGAGGAAAGCCGACCATAATGATTGGAACGAACATATTTATAGTTCACAGCCGAAACAAGCTGAAAGCAAGATGGGTTTGCACCAAAGCTGGCTACAGGAAATGTAGAGCGACTATACGTACCTACGACAATGAAATTATCAATTTGTATAATGTTCATACTCATTAAAATAAATGAGTTTTGAGTTTTGCGAACTAAGTTGTGTGTTATTTAGTTCCTTCTTTCTTTCGTTCCAAATTGGTATTTCTTTTATGCAGCCTGTTTGGTCGGTTTGACCCATCGGACCGATTGACCGATCGATTGTTTTTTTATTGACACCGCCGGCACGGTTTGCCTGAGATTGCGGGTTCAAGCCCTGTCGCTATTGTTGTTTTTTAACTTCCGACACAAAAAGAGTGGTATTATAAGTTTGAGCGCTATGTGTGTGTCGGTGTGTCTGTCTGTGGCGCCGTAGCTCTGAAATGAGTGAACCGATTTGGATAAGGTTTTTTTGAAGCTGGTTCTTTAGCGAGTATTCTAAGATATGTTTTATCAAAATCGGTTCAGCAGTTTATGAGATATGCTAATTTAAAGGTAATGTCGGGGATTCAGGGGACGTGCTCGTTAACAGATAAAATGTCGAGGGTATTAAAATGTTTAATTTAGTAGTCAATTAATTTTAATGTATTGATGTCATTGAGCACTTTGATAATAAATCTTGCAATGTTTTGCTAGCATGGGTTAAGCTATAGAAAAAACGAAAAGTTATTAATAAGCAAGTGTTTTTCCAGACGAGACTCCGTACTATACGAAAGCAAGTTCTGGAAATCTAGCCATTGCGATCGGAACGAACATATTCACCCGTGTAGGCCTAAAAGGTTTTAGAGGAAGATGGGTTTGCACCAAAAGAAGCCAGCTGAAGTGTAGGGCTTACATACGCACTATTGATTCGGCAATCGTCAAAATTTGTAATCAACATACTCATTAAAAGTTTTAAATTGAAACTTTTAATGAGTATGTAGTTTAATAGTTTCAGTGATGAAAAAAAACCGTTTGTTTGTAATGATAAATACAGGGTGTTAAAAGACCGCCAATAAAGCGAGAAACCACGTATTGTCCTCATTATAACGTACATTTTTGCCCACGAAACTCTGCCTGGGATTTCCCATCCCCATTTTCATCTCTGAAACTGTTGATGAGGTTCAAAATCGGAATTTCTAATTATATTTTTTATGCAGAAGTATTCAGTGTCGAGTACTGTAACATTTCTTCTCAAGAAGCCATATCAACATTTTGAATATTTAATTTTCTTTCAAAAAACTATGTTGAAATTGCAACCCGCAATGTATTCTAAACATGGGCACCTTGAGCGTAAGTAACGTAAGTTTATAGTATGTCAACCCTTGCGCATTATGTGACATATCTGCGTTATACTTCCATTGCTTGATAAAATATTTTCCAAAATTATAACCTAAAAAACCAAAATCATTTCCCAGCAATAATTTATGGAAAAAGTATCTACTTTGTTTTGGTGTCTAGTATGCGTGCCTTTCGGGTCAGTCTGCGGTCTTTTAACACCCTGTATATTCATATTCAATTTATTTCACATTATCACATTATGAACCCTGGTAAGGGCATTGCAAAAGGTATAACATTCATAATCATGATTATTTTTTTACATTACAAGGTACTTATCTAAGACTTATACTGTAGCGAACCTTGTCGCTAAGGAAACTGCTACATAATTAATTAGCTGCCCGTTGATAGCTTTAGAGCACTGGTTCTTAACCTATGGTCCGCGGACCACTGGTGGTCCGCGAGGGCGTCGCTAGTGGTCCGCGGGAGGGTCCTGCAGTCCAGCGCACATAGCGATAGTTTACAATATTTTTTTTTGTTGATTTTGAAAGTCATGTTTGAACAAGTTCCCAATGAATAAAACAACTGAAATTTTCGTGCGCGCTGGCGCGCGTTCTTACCCCCTATGGAAAAGGATTTTTGACCTCCAAAGATCCGCGTGACTGCAGATCGCGCCAAGGAATTACCGAATGCGCCAGATTTTGACCGGATAATACAATAAATAACCTATAAGTAACCTGCGGCTCGCTCCGATGTAAAGTTGCGGTCTTCAGTTCAATACGCAAAAATAATAAATTGTATTATCAAAACCCTTAAAAATCGAGTAATCTCATAGTATAATGTCGTTAGCCCATGTCAAACCGCTCGTAGACTATATTTAGGGTAAAATCGGTAAATCTTCGGGCGCGCTGCGCGCGCATTTTTTCACGCACCTACGTGCTGAGGACAACTTGATTATGATTTTTAAGAGTTAAATCGTAAAATTTTCGGGCGTGCTGCGCGCGCTTTTGCAAACAAATGAACTCTTGATGATGTTGAAGAAAGATTTGCCATCCTGCGGCCTAAAAAGCCAATTAAATCTCCAGAATAATTTTAGTAAAATCGGTTAATTTTCGCATGTATGTTCCATTGTTCCAAAACCGACTTATATTAATTTATTGTATTCAACTGTATTCAAAATTATGCAAGTAGCATACATTTTACTTTAGGTCAGGTGAAACGATTTCATATGAAAGACGATGTACCTTGGATCTGGTGGTCCGTACTAAGAAAAAAAATTTCAAAGTGGTCCGTGGTCCAATAAAGGTTAAGAACCACTGCTTTAGAGTATGTAGCGATCTGTTTGCTGCAATCCTACGTCCAAATGGTCAGTTGGATCCGGCCGGTCCCCAAGCCTATCATCTGTTTTTCGGTAACTTCCCTTTTTGTAGTGAAAATGAAAATGAACATGAAAATTATTTATTTGCCAAAATGAAGGTACATTTTTTACATTTTTGCTGATCCCACTAGGCATAGCCTGTCTCGTGGAAGAGGAGAATACGCTTGACAGATCCTTACATGCGGCGGGCATACAAGTAATTCTATTAAATTTTTCTAGTAGTGAGTAGTGAGGAACATGTTCACTCGCTTCTCCTATAGATCTAGGTGGAATTGTATTTTGAAATGACATTTATGGTGCAAAAAATGTTGAAAAATATAAGTCATCACATCAGATTCTTTAGGGGTCACGAATACATATTTTTCTTCTTTGATCCCTTTACTCCTCCGTGGAGTCTGGGGCTGAAACAAGGGCCTTCCATTCTTGTCACGAATACATGCAGTACTTTTATCTAAAAAACGAAAAAGCTGTTTGTGTCCAGAAACGGTCGAAAAGCGTCTCACTTTTGTATGGGTGGTCGTAGGTACCTTTGCATCTACGAAATGAGATGATTTATACAGCGTCCAGTGGTACCTTCACTTACACTAGATGGGTGAAGAGACCACTCGGCGCTGCAGTGCCTGGGACATTGTTTTAGATGGAGTGGGCTTGCCCAGCACCTATACCATCCTGACAGCTTAGTCGGCTTAGCCCACAGGAAAGACGAGTCAATGCGTGTGGAGCCCACTAAGTCGCGGGTTTCCTCACGATGTTTTTCCTTCACCGTTAGCGAGTGGTTTTGCTACTTCAAATTCGCAAATGTACGTAACTTTGAAAATAAACAAAGTACACGCCAGCTCCGGGAATCGAACCTGGGCCTCTCGCTACCGAGTCCAATGTTCTTACCACTAGGCCAACCCTTATTTTCTGACCAAGGTAACAATGTCAACCAAACTCCCAAGTTACCCTACAGCTCTTCTCCTAAATTGTACCAAAGACATTTAAAAAGTATGCATATTTTTCAGATGAGACTCCATACTTTACTAAAGCAAGCTCTGGAAATCCAGCCATTTCGATCGGAAGGTACCTATTCACCCATCAAGGATTCAACGTAAACGGTGACCGAACAAGATGGGCTTGCACCAAAAGAGGCCAGTTGAAGTGTAGGGCTTACATAATATGCTCTGTTGAATCGGAGATTCTCAGAATTAGTAATATTCACACTCATTAAATAAAGGGTGCAATCGAATTCGATAGCGGAACTTAAGGTAAGCTGTCTACTGTCTACATTATTTTTACTTTATTACACATTACATTATTTTTGCCACTACTGTACTAAGTGGCAAAAATAATGAAAGGAAAAAAAAAACTGCTGTTCCATACATAGTAGACTCAGTACAGCAACAAATGTATGAACAGCTGTTTCTTTTTTTCTTTCCATTATTTTTGCTACAAGTTTGTAGTGATCAGTAGTCGGCCAAAGTAGAAGTTATGCTATCGAATTCGATTGCACCCTGTAGTTTCAGTGATGATCTTAAGTTTAACAGATGCGCGATAAAAAAAATTTGGTAGTCACAGCTGGTGGGACATGTATACACTTTTACAAGCTACGTCTTACTTACTTTTTAGTATTGGAGTAATGGAGATTTTAACAATACCTACAGTCAAGATTGAGGTCTTTACTTTAATAATAAAATAAAATAATTAAAAAAGAGCTTGTGGGTTTTTGGTTATTTTGCCCGCCGTTGTAGCAGCCGAAGCATTTATTTCCTTTAATAATACAATAATTATTTATTTTAGACAAAAAACTTTTTTTTAAGTCCCTATAATAAATACCTTAAATCTAAACCATTTATATTTATAAAAATCACTTAATTAGCCTAGTTACAGGGCTTGTTCGTTATCGGTCTCGCTTACCTGTAGCGACGAAATACAACTCCCTCTGGCCATAGGTCCTGACTGAGAAAAACCTTCCCATCTGAAGCGAGAACTCTGAGTCTTATTTTTTTATTTTTTTATTTGGTTGTTACATTTACCCCGATATTAATGTTTCGGGGGCCTTGAATTACGGTTACAATATTTCTTAATTTATAATAAAAGTTCACATAGTAAATTTTGCATTACAAAATTGTACATAAAATTAACAATTCATAATAAAATCTTTGACATAAGTCGTAAAAGTGAGTAAACATTACGATAATTTTTCACTAATTATGTTACGTACGGAATAAAGTTCAAGAATAAATTAATTTAGCACCTATCTAGTTATTATTGTTAAAATTAAAGTTATTATTGTTAAAATTCAATTTATTATTGTTAAACATTTTAGTTATTATTAAATACATAAGCAACATTATAGGTATATAATATTGTTATTATTGTTTTTGATTTTGTTACAGCAAGTTGTATAGAAAAAAATATTCATCAAAAATAAATAAATCAGATGCCTACTTATATTACAAGTTAGTAAAAACAGGGAATAGGTTGCCTACGTATATTTTTGTCACTGGCAGCGGGCAGCCAAATGCATCCCTATCGCTCCTAAGATCTGTTCGTGTATGCCACCGCCTTCATTGCTTTAACGCAGAATTCGGATTTAAATTTGTGTCCTGAGCTTTTAGAACCAAGGAGGGCGCTCCAGTTCGACGTCTCAATTTTACTGTCGAGTTCGATTTCGAGCTGCAACCTCCCAGCGCCAAACATTGGACATTCATTCAGGACGTGCTCGATTGTCTGTTCCACGTCTGGGGAGCATTTTGGGTCGCCGCGGCACCTGAATCTATGGAGGTAGTACGCATTTCCGCCGTGGCCGGTCCACGCCTGGGTTATCCAGTATGATACTCCAAGTCGCCCGATGATTTTGAATGCCAGGCGGATGTCCGGGAAGAAGAGTTTTGTTACACTGCCTTCTTGGCTCTCGGAATATTCTCTCTGCCATGTGTCCAGGGTTCGTTGGCGTATCGCAAACAAAACTCCCAAACAGGGCCTTGCACCTTCGGAAGACTAGACTTTACAATTAAAAGTAGGTATTAAATTTTCAGATCACCATGGGTAGGTAATCGTATGAGGTAGTGGCTACCCCTGGTGTCAGAGTTTTTAGGCCACCCAAAGGGTCTCTGACATGGCTTAACGATTGTTATTAATCAACAACAACCGGGACCAACAGTTTAACGTGCCTTCCGAAGCACGGAAGATCACCATCATTATATTTAAGAGTTATCCTCTTGTCGGTGCAGCATTCTCCATGCACTTCGATCACAGGCTAGTTCCTTTGCAGCCTGGTACATCACGACATCCACCTTCTCTTTAATTTGGTCAAAGTAGCTTCTCCGTGGCCTTCCTCTACCTCTCTTTCCTTCTTTCTTTCCTTCTATTATGTTAGTTATGATTGTCGTGACGTAGCAAGTGGCCCAGCATCTTTCCTCTTCTGCACTCTATTGTCCTCAGCAACGTTCTCCTCTCCCTTACTTTCCTTACTAAATTACCTTACTAAATTTTCAGATGTGACACCCTATTTCACGCAGTCGGCAACTGGAAAACCAGCCATAAGAATTGGTGAAAACCTATTCACCTTTCGAAGAAGTGGGAATCATGGCCGCAAAACAAGATGGCTGTGCACCAAAAATGGACACAAGAAATGTAGAGCATACGTAACCGCCTGTGATAATATGATCACTAAAATCTTTAATGTGCACACTCATTAAAATACATGGTGCAATCGGAAACATGCATCCACGAGCCACTCGCAGCCTGGTTGTTTCCACGACCGCCAACGACGACCCCTGACTTCAGTCCTCCCATTCCATGACCATCGCCCGGAAGACCACCCAATGACCTGTCCGTAGCCATGGACTGCGGGAGATCCCTTGGGAAGAGGGCCACGCCCTGACCCCGACCCTCCACTTCCCTTGCGGGAAGTGCGAGAAGACCACAGCAGTCATCCACTCGCAGCGTATCGAAGCGCTCACAGCCTAGTTGTACTAGCCGTTCTTAATCGATTGGCAAAGTTAAGCAACAACGGCCGCGGTCAGTCCATGGATGGGTGACCGCTAGTGGCAATAATATCTGAGCGCTTCCGTGCTTCGGAAGGCACGTTAAACCGTTGGTCCCGGTTGTTGTTGATTAATAACAATCGTTAAGCCATGTCAGAGACCCTTTGGTTGGCCTAAATACTCTGACACCAGGGGTGGCCACTACTTCATACGATTACCTACCAGTATTGAAGCACAAGCTGAGGCGGCAAGACCAGTACCGCACATAGGTCCTGGCACTCGGTTTTGATCGTTTGCTGGATTTAGTGTGCCCTTTTCATGACCAAGGCTGTCGGTAAAAGAGCCACTATAATAAAAATAGTAGTGTTGGATGGGAGGTGACAACTACTTATTAAGTTCTACTTATCAAATAAATGTTATACAGGGATGCGAAGGGGACGAAGATGCTGTCTTTAAAAAATATTCCTTTTTAATTTATATTTAATTACTTAATTATTATTAATAAAAATTAGAACCCAATAATAACTTTTTTGTTTTTTTTCTAAAGCTTCATAACTCAATTTGTTAGAGCGCCAGCACAGCTTGCCGAAGGTTGCGGGTTCAAGTCCTGTCTTGAACGATTATTTAACCTGTATCACTATTTCTATTCTAATACTTAAGATTGACTAATTTACAATCATATATTTTCAGCACATGGCGTCCAGTATTTCCTGAATCCTCGTGGCAAGCGAATGTTGCAACTAGATGGTTTTGTATATGGAAAAAATTACACAAATGGCCTAAAAACGAGATGGCAATGCTCTAAGCATAATTCGAAATGTTGTAAGGCCGCCGTTATTACGTACGATGACGAAGTAATAAAAATAACTAATGTACACTCACACGTATAACACTCACAGGTTTGACAACAGAAAAAAAACGTTTTGTTCTTTACAACGCGACGTGTTCTTTCCATTAAATTGAGAGCTGGTGACCGACCAATCGAGATATTCGTACAAAGCTGGGAGTTGGTAGGCTGATAGAGTAGACTTCGCTGAGTCTGGAAAAAATATTTTTTTGGCTCGGTCGACGGTCGCGGTTGTTTTTTTTTTCTTTTGTTTTTGTTGACAAAAACTTATGACGAGACAGAAGCACTTCTACAACCAACAACCTTAAACAATCAAACTTGTTTATAAAACTGCTTATGAATACTGGATTTATTGATTAATTCATCCTCCCATACACACACACACACACAATCACACCACCCTAACTCACACACACAAACTGAGCTTTTATACTTTTGAATTTACATGTTATTTTTTACAGTCAACTTTAATCTATTTTTAAATGTTTTTATGATGTCTTTTTTTTTCATATTAATTAAGTTACTAAAGTTTTTCATTTATCGGCGGCGGACAAAAACCTTACCTCATTTATATTGTTTACAAATTAAGATACTTTTAATATATTTTTACAATTAATTTTATTATTAATATTTTACTTTAATTTACTACATAATATAATAAAACAAAATGTCCTAAACCATTTTTTAAGGTCACTGAAGAGCGGGGTCTTCTGATACAGGGATTGTCATACTTAATAGAAGGCCGATATAAAACTGTGTAAAGTTTGGTTTCTGAAATAAACATATTTAATTTTTATTTAATTTAATGATTCTTAGTAGAGGATTTATGGTCATTAATTTTAAAAGTGTTGTTTTTTTTTGTTATTATAACCAAACCAACCTGTTGCAGAACCTATAGACAACATCAATGGCATGATCAGGTTTGAACTGTCCAGCCGTGGTACTCGCAGGATCAACCTCGCAGGCTATACTTTTGGCGTAAGTCGATCAAAAGGACCCAACACGAGATGGAATTGCGTCGCCCACTACCGCAAGAAATGCCGGGCCAGCATCACCACGATTTATGACACAGTGGTCAGAGTCACAAACAAACATACGCACGGACCACGAATCATCAATCATCATCATCAACGGACATCAGCCCGTTAAGGGGTTACGACTTCCATGCTGATCTATTTTTCCGTTCATACTCGTTGGAAGCGGTGGTGGTCTAGTGGGTAGAACAGTGGACTGTGAAGTGAAAGGTCCTAGGTTCGATTCCCGGTGCGGGCATGTATCTATGACTTTGTTTAATTTTAAAGTTACGTACATTTGCGAATTTATAGTAGCAATACCACTCGCTGACGGTGAAGGAAAACATCGTGAGGAAACCTGAGCGTATGAGGCATTATACCCTTAACGCAAAAATCGCCGACCCGCATTGAACACGCGTGGTGATTAAGCTCGAACTCTCTCTCTGAGAGAAGGCCTTTGCCCAGCTAGTGGGATATGTACAATTGTACAGCCTACACCTTACCTTACACGTAGGTGAATGAAACATAGGTAATTTTACATCAAAATCTTATCCGCTTGCATTAAATTTTGGCCTCTATTTGCGGAAAGTAAATTATATGTATTTCCCTAAAAAACACTATATTAGGCCATATCTTAATTTTTTACGACATCGACAGACATTGTATGGACTAAAATGACGTTCATATTAATTTGTTAATTTATTATTTGTTTTTGTATATTAAGATCAAAGCTAATGCGAATAGAGGTGATTTCAGTTTAGAACTATATTTCATTTGCCCATAAATGGAAATCGTAGCACGTTCGGGGTCAGCAATTTCTTTCAAATCAATAAAAAAATCTTTTATGTCATGATTTTGTTTTAATACTAGATAAGTGTACAAAGAGCCGGTTTATTAGATAGTAAATAACACCAATTAAATTTAGACTGTATTTAATTTAATTTGTAAATTTACAGAGAGAGACTCCGCCAAGATCGTGGAAGACGAAGAGGGCAATCGCAGACTCAAATTCAACGAATACTATTTCGGAGTCCAATCTCTCAGGGGAAATAAAACCAGATGGCACTGCGTGAATCATTACAGGAAGAAGTGCAACGCTGCTATTGTCACGGAGGATGACTTAGTGGTTAAAGTGAATGATCAACACACGCATAGTCCATCGAAGGTATTCAGACGGCGTCGAACGCTCGGCAACAGGCGACTGAAGCGAACGGGCGTGGACCTAGACGATCCAAAAATACAGAAATATGTAGGTATGTACGAGTACAGCGCGTCTATTCTCTAAGAAATCCACTCAACTGCCGCCCCTCAAAATACTCGAAAATAGCCCTTATTGAAATGAAGAATCTTTTTTTGACATTTAAAAACGGAAATATTTACGGTGTTTTTTTGGAGAATACAGGGGCACCACCTCATATAACCTAATTTCATCGTGATAAATTCGATAAAAAGTATTTAAAGAGCATGTAGGTATAACCCGTGTCATTAAAGAAAACATTTAGGACGGAGTTAAAAACCTAGCGTTGTCTCGCTTTGACTGTATTAATTAGAGCGAGAGGGCGAGTGTTTTGAAGTTCATCCTAAATGTTTTCTTTAATGACACGGGTTATACAGACAAAGTTTGCTGTCTCACGTCCGCAAATACTGAGTGATGGGGACAATCGGAAGAAATCTACAAAATCGAGATTTCGTATTCCCGTATTTCTCTTTCCTCTCTCAAAACTGGTCCGATTTAAAAATTCACCACTCATCACAAGAAACTACTTGATGTCAGACTGTTTTATTTCAAAATTTAAAGTTGTTAAATAGGTTTACGAGACGTCTTTCGCCGCCGCACATACCGTAAAATAGCTACTTTAGAAAGCCAAACATTACTTTATTAAAAGTAGCACAAAGTTCAAAATTATTTGGTAGTACTTTAACCGATGTACCCCTCAGTGAACACGTTTTTATTGTATCGGCGATAACAAAAGAATGCGAGCAAGCGCAGGTAAAAAGATCCGAGCGACCGTTAGTTGTGCCAAGAAATTGGAAGCATTTCAACGCGTGTTTTTGTGGTGGTGATAAACGACAGCTGTTGCAAACAAAACTTAGGATTGTGGAGAGACAAGGTATGTACTTGAATATTTATTTAATTTACATTTTCTTTTGTTATACGTTTTTAAGAGATGTGCATGTTTGTAAAAATGGTCTATTTTTCTGTAACTTTATCCCTTGTACGAGACGTACAAAAAAAGTTCCACCTAGTACTTCGAAAATTTCATAAAATATGTATTAATTCAATTCCTATAAACAATGCCAAATCCAGCACCCAAATTAATCCATCTTAAATTGAGACCCCTTTATTTACAGGTAGTGCTAAGGAGCCAACAATGATTACTGACATGTACATTTCTGCATCCTTGGAACATCCCTATACATCATCTCTATCATCATAATATAATTAACCTTTTTTTATTGTGTAATTAACGTTGAATAAATATTGTATAATTTCTAAAAGTATTTTTACTGACTTTTAAGAGTAACGATAACTACCTGTCTGCCGGAATAGGCCTATACTGTAAGATTTGCCTGGATTAACCAACAAATTCGTTTTGTATTTCGTAAACGGTTAAACTTACTTGTATTATGTCGGTGTAGCCGACTAGTTTCGGTTCTCATTCGGATTCTCACTCAGCTCCATGATTAAGGTCTCCGAATGAGAACCGAAACTAGTCGGCTACACCGAAATAATACAAGTAAGTTAAACCGTTTACAAAATACAAAATGCGTTTTGAAAAAAATATCTAGTGCAGCTATATTTTGGCTATGTATTTTTTTAATTATTTTCGTTTGCTAGCTAGCTCCTGTTAACAACAATTTATCGAAAAAATCTAAACAGTCTGACAAGCCGGGGATGGAGAGGTCCTAGCATAATTATCAAAACTGTTTGCTCTAGTGCCATTATCCAGGGAGGAAACCGGGGACTACGTTTGTATGGAGAAAACACTACTGTATCCTCTTAATCAGTCATCTAAATGTTAAGATAGTGAGGCAGCAACATCTTGTTGTTAGTCCTGTACAGTTGTTTTATCACACGAAAGTGGATGAGCCATACTTGTAGTTGTAATGCGTATAGACGCGCGCTCTTGTGTGCGTAATTCATGCTGACAGTATATTTTAATAGATGATTTTGGCGCGAACTGAGTAACACTAGTGACTCGGGGCGGACGACTCAGCCGCAACCGAGCGCTCCCGAGCTTACGCACGCAAAGACAATGTGCTTGTACATTTACACACACAAGTATGGCTCACCCGCTTTCGTGAGATAAAACATCTGTATGTACCTGTCCAAAATATTTTTCCACAAAAATTAACTGCAGTGTGGATGCAGCATCATTGGGTCTATTATGTAAAAAAAACACTCAACCTTTGAGCTTCAAAACACTCAAAAATTGCCCTTATTGAAATGTCCAATATTTTTTTTTACATTTAATAACGTTTTTTTTTATGGTGGATATTTTAGAGAATACAGGGATAGGGCACGTGGTTCTATTTTACTTTAAGTACTTTACCTATCCAATTGACTTTACAGAAGGCATACAATTCGAGAAATCGAAGGTGGGGTCTCGATTGTTGAAAGTGAGCGGCTACACATTCGGTATACACAGTGAGATGAACGGCAGGGTGAGATGGCACTGTGTCAAGCATTTCCGGCAGAAGTGCAAGGCGACAATTGTTACTGAAAATGAAGTGATGGTCAGGCTTGTCCACGAGCACACGCATCCGCCTGAAAATAAATAAATGTCTACTTTCACGAAGAACTACTACTCAAGCTTCTCTTTACTATAATAATAAGAATTAAATGGTAGAAAAAACAAAATTACAGTAAGTGAATCCGTTAAATAAACACCTATAATACGAAAAATCTTCATTTGTAATGCGTTTTTGTTTTTCTCACTAACACGAAAAGCTCTTATCCTGGTAGAAGGAACTCTTGTATTTCTGTCAATTTGAATCAAATATTCATACACACTATCTATGAGCCGGAAGCCTCATAAATAGAGTACCCGACGAAGTCATCCGACGTCGGACGAAGGCCGATCATATTGGTGACAGAATGATGAATCTTAAGGTTGGACGATAGCAGCGTGGCGGGAAAATCAAAATTTTCACAGTTTTCTTTTAATTTTGAAGTTAAACTGAGCTATTTCTGTTCACGTTGCTATCGTCCAACCTTAAGTGTAGATGGGCGGGGTATATGGCGAGGCAGGATGATGCTAAAAAGACCAGAGGGATCACTATTAAAAAAAAAAACCGAACAGTTTTGCGCGTTAAAACAGTTTAGAGAACACATACACAGGACAGTAGCGGAGTTGTGGCAAAGGACGTCGATTGGTAAGCAGACCAGCAGCTCGGTGGTCAGACGACATCTCTAATGTGACATGTGGATGCGTCCAGCAAGAGACCGGGGAGGGTGGCGTGAAGGGGAAAATGCCTATATCTATAATGATTTATAAGTCAAAATACACATGTCCACTCCATGAAAGTTGCGCGCCAAATTATTATAATCAACTTTGTTTCTTGCAGATAATGACAAAGACCCATTAGACTGGGAGATCAAGTATGAACAGTCCCAGCGTGGAACACGTATGATGAGAATACAAAACTACAAATTCGGTATTAACTCAACAAATGGGTCACGGATTAGGTGGCTTTGTGTGGCGCACTACAGGAAGAATTGCAGGGCTTCCGTCACGACTAAAGACGGTGTAGCTATAAGAGTGAATAATACACATACACACTGATCTTGCTCACTGATCTTAAATAAATTCTTCTGTAAATCATGTGTCGAGTTTAATGTAACTTTTGACTAAAGTTGTATTCTTAGTAATTCAGCAATAGTCTTCGATCAAGGATAAAACTAGATACAACATAGAACTCTGAAATGTGTCTGGAAAAATAGATGCCCAAACTACCTTTGGGAGCTTATTTGCTCGTAGTCTATGCAATTAAAGTAAAACTGTACACTAATGCAATAAGGTTGACATTCGAATATTAGACGTATGGTCGAAATGATGTTTCGTATTGTTCTATTGCTGATATCATTTGTTTTTGTGGGGACAAGTTTTTATTGTGATTTTATACGTAATGCGGATTCTATGGGATTTAGTTCGGTGGTAATAGTTGTAAAAAAGTGTAAAAATATTACATTTGCCAATTGAAAATCTCTCACCAATTTATTGGCAAAAGGTAAAAAAATAAACTTCGTTCGTTGCAGGATGCAACATCAGCGATGGCCAAGTTCAGTTCAAGGTGTCGTCGCGAGGGACGCGCATCATGATATTCCAAGGCTACATGTTATATAAATATCATGATATTCCAAGGCTACATGTTATACAAGGTGTTACAAAAGATGCTAACTCTTTTTACAGGGTAATAGCACCCGGTGATAGGGATCACAACCTTTTTTTTTTGCTCTACGACATTCCGTTGATTTTTAAATAAATAAAATGTGAACGGTGTGGCGGGAGAAAAGTATTTTTTAAATATTATTTTCATTGACTTTCACAATGTTTTAACAACTCAAACCTTTGCAAATGCACCTACACCCACAAACATATTTTTAAATTTGAGCTAATAACAAGAACAAAAAAGTTATGAAAAAATTTCAATTTTGAGGTTATAAAATAAAAATAGTTATTTTCAACTTTTTTTTACAGAATTGACATCCTGTTGACCGGTAGGTTACACCCTGTAAAAAGAGTTAGGATGTTTTGTAACACGTTGTATAAATATCAGAGACAATTCGATTAATTTTAAATGATATTAAAAATAGATATAAATAAATAAATGTGAAATAATTATATACAAATAATGGTAAAATGATAATATTATTTTAAATGAATTATTATATTTTTTCTTCTTGTCTGTGATACTTAAATAATAATTTGTAATTTGAAGAGTAATTTAAATAAGTTAACAAGTATAAAATTAAATAAAATTTAAGTGTGGAAGAAAGAATAATCGTAAGAAAACTAAAATTTCATTAATTACTTGTAATTAGCTTAATTTATCTATGCATGTTAATAAAGGCTTTATTATTATTATTATGTTGGTATATCTTTTAGATCACGGGCCCATGGGGACCCGGTCCTTTGAGGCTTGCGCGAAGCCAACAGCACAGAGGCCTTTTAAATACCATTTAATCTAAATGTGATGGGTGTATCTGCCGGATCTTATCTCTGGATAAATACGAGAATCTACCCAGAGACAATCTCCATCAGATACAAGGACTATTGCAAAATAATATGGAGAAAAGAAAAATCTGGGCTATAGGAGTGTCAGGATAAATGGATTGGGGTGCCGGGTTATGGGTTGAGACCTATAATTATTGACGTCTGCCACGGAAAATGTCTCAAGGGGTTCATCATTGGCAGACGTATGAATTGCCGCTCACTAAATGGGCCACCTAAATAAGCCGCCGCTTATGGGCCTAGCCCTGGACAGCAAGGCGGCAACATGGTTGTGAGCAGCTCAGGGTGTCGAGAGGTGTGTGCCGCTTTCTACCCAGTGACTGTAGTGTGGTAGCCACAGTCACAGTGCCAACTCGCGTCTTATGCATCTTTCACTTCCACCCTGCGAGCATATAGCTCTAACGCCCCACTCTGGACGGCCGGCTAAGGCAAGCCAGAGGTGAGAGTCCTGTAACCCCTCTTGAAATCCACTTCGGCCAACCAGTAAAGGTAAGCCGAAGACGAGGGGCCTGATCGACTCTTCGAGGATCTCAGGTTCGTGGTGTCGCTAATTCACCAACAGCCCGCCACAAGCTGCCCTGCGAAGACTGACTGCGCCAATGTGACACCTACTGCTAGCTGTCACATTGGTGGGCGATGGGGTCGTCACATCCCTATTATTATTATTACATGTTCTGAGTCCACACAACATCAGGGTTTCGGACAGGGTGGCAATGCGCAGCGCACTACCGGAAGAAATACCGGGCTCGCATCGTGACTCATTGTGATAAAGCCATCAGGATTAATAATGTTCACACTCACTGATCTTGTTGAGGTGATAATAGGCATACTTTGACTGAAATTTAAAACTGCATTTTGAACTGCAATCAGACTGCAGGAATAAAACAATATGTATACCGTTATTTATTAGATTTTAATGGAACTTAACTAAGAAAACTCGCTAGAAAACCAGCTTTAAAATTAAAAAAAAAACCCGCACCTTAACCGGACGTTTAAGAGCTACGATGCCACGGACAGACACACAGACTGACAGACAGACAGAAAGACAGACAGACAGACAGACACACACACACACACAAACACAGCCTCTCACACACACCCACACACATAGCGGTCAAACTTAAACGCCCCTCTTTTTGGGTTGGGGGTTAAAAAAATACTACGAATGCTCCCGGCAAATGATCGCCTTTACCGTCTACGAACTACGTAGCACTGCTACGCGGCTACGGCGTAGCGATGAGTTGGCTACGCGCGCCGTAGCAGCGAGTTTGTGTACCGTCCCCGTTCGTTATTGTATTTATGCCCGGTTTTCCAGCATTCCAGAACCGGTTTACATTATTCCAGTAGCATTCCAGCATTCCAGCGCTGGATAAACCGAATACTGGAATGCTACTGGAATAATGTCAACCAGACATTACACTTATTCACTTGTTAGTTGACTCCGCACGTATTGACATTGTATTTTATTGATATTGACCAAGCTGCAAGGGCATCGCCAAGGGGGGGCAGGGAGGGGCAGCTGCCCCCCCTAGAGATTCTAAAAAAGTTGCCAAATATAATGCAACCAAAGTCCTAAGTCTTTGAGTTAATTAGCTTGAAGTTCAAGCCTTGAACAATCATTCCCGTACGTCGAAACTCGAATGAATTCACCAATTCCACTCCTAATATTCCGTACGCTCAACTACGCTCTGGCTGTAGATGTAAGGCTCGTAGTACAAGTGAAAAGCTTCATGTGCTGTCGACTTTACCTACAATTCATACCTACTTTTCTCATTCATAGAGAATGGGAAAAGTTTGAATTGTAGTAGGTAAAGTCAACTTGCCCCCCCCTGCGCCATCGGCTGGCGACGCCCTTGCCAAGCTGACATGATAGTATTGGGGCTGCCTACTCTAACTAAACAATGCCCCATAAGCGTCAGATTGGTCACTTTATCTAGCTAGTGTGAGTGAAGGTGTAGTGTCTCGTTGCGTAGATGCAAAGGCCAAGTTTATTTTAAATTTGTTTTAGAAGTGGAAGAGGTGCGGGTCGTTTAATGTATTTTTTTTTTTTATTACAGGACATAATATTGACGAAACAAATGACGACATCGCGTTTGAGCTCTCTATCCGTGGAAATCGTTTAGTAAAAATCCAAGGCTACACGTACTCTTGTGCCCGTAAGATCGGCTTCAAGAGTAGATGGCATTGCTCAACGCACCACTCCAAGGGATGCAAAGGTTATGTGATAATGGTCGATGAGGAGGTCGTCAAAATACAAAGTCAACATAACCACGAGGCGACTAAACGCTGTGTACCGTCTTCGTCTAACAACGTAAGGCGTGGTCCTGACAAACAGCAATTTTTTCATTCACGCAATAAGTAATTCGGAAGGCAAAGTTTTTTGTTCGAAAGTCCGTTATTGGCTTAATCTTATCTTTAGACAATATTGAGAAACTAATTTCAATATTTTTTATTTTGGTCCAGTAGTTTGGATTTTACAACGTTTCAAAGATACGGTTTTATGACGTCACGCGACGGTCTGCATACTGTTGGCGGTCATAGGGACAAAACATTTTAGCGCATAAAAACAAAACTACTGGACCAAAATAAAAAATATTGAAATTAGTTTCTCAATATTGTCTAAAGATAAGATTAAGCCAATAACGGACTTTCGAAAAAAAAACTTTGCCTTCCGAATTATCGCGCGACTAAAAGAATGCGTGATCATCGGAAGTTTGTATAGACAATGCGCGGGAAAGTCAGTTAAGACTGCTGTAAGAGAGTTTGATAATTGAAAATATGTTTGAAAAAGTGAATTTGTTTTAATTTTGCTATTAGCTATGAGTATATGACACAAAACAACATAACAGCTAGCCAGAGAATTATTAAAATGTACTGGATGTCCCATGGCTGTGCCACATGGACGGAAAAGTAAGAAAATCGAATGAATACAACTCTTTGTTCGGATAATTTAAATGGTTTCTACAATCGAATGATGTCATTCACAATAGCGCATATTTACTGCTGCGTGGCTACAGCGTGGCTACGAGCTACGCTACGCGGCTACGGCGTAGCGACGAGACTGCTACGAGCGCCGTAGAAGCGAGATAGGCCCGGTTTCTGAGTTGAGAATTTTGCTAAGCAAATGGGTAAGTATCGTCCTGTCTCTGCAGATTTCTCACTAAAGAGCGTGACAGAGCAATACGTAAGTATGAGCTTAGTAAAATTCTCAACTCAGAAACCGGGCCTTAGTGCGCCGTTCTCGTTAGAGCCTGCGCAGACGACGGACAATGGCGGACAATCTTATTAGTGCTGTAATAAGGTTGCACTTTACCCGCGTATACCGCCAGGCGAGACGAGGACAAAATGCAACCTTATGTCTGGAAGGACGAGGTCGAAACATGTCGGCTATTCCGACAAAATAAAAGTAAGTGAAACCGTTAAAACTCGTTATTAGTTTTTAACGTGAAAGATCTTCGGGACATTTAATGCATAAACAATATTATCTTCTATTGCAGGACAAGATACTGACGAAATAAATGACGACATCACGTTTGAGCTCTCTAACCGAGGAAATCGTTTAGTAAAAATCCAAGGCTACACGTACTCTTGTGCGCGTAAGACCGGCTTCAAGACTAGATGGCACTGCTCAACGCACAACTCCAAGGGATGCAAAGGTTATGT
Source organism: Zelleria hepariella (assembly GCA_949319315.1). Classification (NCBI taxonomy): domain Eukaryota; kingdom Metazoa; phylum Arthropoda; class Insecta; order Lepidoptera; family Yponomeutidae; genus Zelleria; species Zelleria hepariella. The sequence continues at coordinate 13,836,808 of OX439388.1, forward strand.
GACAATGGTCGGTGAAGAGGTCGTCCAACTACAAAGTCAACACAACCACGAGCCGAATATTAAACGCTGCGTACCGCTTCGCGTGCTTGGCACCTTCAACTGATGCTGTCTTAAAAATCAAAGGTAGGTAATCGTATGAGGTAGTGGCCAAAGCGTTGCCCTGATAGAACGAGATATTGCGCGAATAAACGGCGTGATCATAGGAAGTTTGCGGGATTGTAACGATTGTACAGACATCGCACTGTATAGAAAGTCATTTAGGACATCCATAATTAATTTAAGTTAAGTAATAATTTAAAATATGATTGAAGAAACAAAATTAGTTTTTAGATTTTTGTTTGTAAAAATAATAAAAATCTCATAAAATTAAGCTTATTAATGTACTGTTTTTTCCCGTTTAAACACTTCCTGGCTCGTGTTAGAGACAAATGTATGAAGGTCATCATCATCATCTTCCAGTTAATACCTTCTGCTGAGTAAAGGCCTCTTCATGCTCACGCCACCTCTCACGATCCTGTATCCTTCAGTTGTAGAAGTCGAGTTCCTGCTTTCAAAGAACCACAGTCGCCTGATGAGGATCGGCGGGTACACCTTCGGACGTGCCCGGCTGTACGGCACCAGGGGCCTTAGCCTGTAAGACAATGGCGGGTCAATGGCTTCCCGGCAGAAGGACAAAACCGGGCTCTCCTCGTTTTTCTCCTACAACCAGAGAACTTATCCTCTAGAATTAGAATCAAAATATTCTTTGCTGTACTACAAGAACACTAAAAGGACAGACAGCGTTAGCAAATCGTAATTGAAGTCGTCACCTGACAGCCCATTTTGGCACCATTGTCTTACAGGCTAAGGGCCCTGGTCGCGCTGGCGTTGCTCCTCGCATCACTCCAGATCATGCAAGGCGCACGTCAAAATGCTCGGCGACGACATCGTCTACGTAAACAACGAGCACTCACACCCGCCGTTGAATAAGTTGGACACATCTCCGATTTAATGAACGAAGTGAAATCTTTAAGAGGACGGTAAGTATGGGTACACTATCGCTGCGAGTGCAAAAAAAAATCTTTTTGGATGCGTTTTTTGGAACCCTAGTCATAACTTTTTTTATGACCTAAATGCTAGATCCCAACTCCTACTTTTAAGTTGTGAAGATATTATGCGACGCTTGTGTGATGCCCCTTCATCTTTAATACTCTGTTCCCCGTAAATGTCATCGTAAATGATCACCGAGCTTTATCGGATTTTTTTGTTTCGAGGAAGACAGTTACGCTGCACCAATTTTGTTTTTTATAATAATTCTTTCTGTGAATTTTTATTTGTGATTTTTAACATGGTGTGATTGCTGTTTTGATTTTTTTAATAGGTTGTTATCGAAATAAAACATTTTGTTGATATGTCCCAAAATGAAACACTAAAGACTTGGGTTTAAAAATTATGTGAAACACGAGGCACTTGTTTAAATTATTCCCTATCACGGGTTAGTGCTTTAGAAAAAAACAGAAAAAAACAAAAACGATTGTTTCACGAAAGGGCATCACAGAAAGGTCTTGTCCTAAAATACCTACTGGTTTTTTTTAGAAGAAACGGCCGAATTCGTCAAGTCAATTCGGGGCACTAGTCTGCTGAAATTCAGGGGATACACGTATGGTCTTCAATCGCGCAGAGACTTCCAAACGAGGTGGCATTGTTCGTCGCATCACTCCAAAGGATGCAAAAGTGTCATACTGATGATAGACGACGAGATTGTTAAAATAAGCAATCAACACACGCATGCCCCTAAGATAGACCCTTAGAGACACTTTAAAGCCGCACTTTACAACTAAAATGCTTCCGGTCATCAGGCCCGCGTTTCATATAACTGACATAAATATTTTATTATGACAATTCGATGTTCATTGATAGGTCGGTTTGTAAACAAACTTTTTTTGTAACCTCATGTCAAATCGACTACGCAATATACATCGAATTGTCATAATAAAATATTAATGTAAGTTATATGAAACGGTGCACTAAAGTGGCCGGTGTTAGTACAGTCGCCCGTAACGGTTTAATTCACGTAAAAGGTTACCGGCTAACCTTTTGATATTATGTTACAAAGTACGTAATTCTGCATGTAAAAACCTAATATTCTTTCAATTCCTAACCCGCCGCAAAGTTTTAAAAAATCCCATACTTTTTTTTGCATTTTTTATAAATAAATTTCGTGTTTGAAATGTGGCCATACACTCGTGTAAGATCGTTTCAAAAGAGTCATTTCTAGTAATTTCAACTGATCTTACACGAGTGTACGGCCACATTTCATGGTAACTTTTCGTCGTATTGCAATTTAATGAGTATGTAGAATATTACAATAGCTAAAATTACTTTAAAAATACAATGCAAAAATAATTATGATATTTTTAATATATTTTTTTAACTTTGCGGCGGGTTAGAAATTGTAAGAATTCGGTTTTTATATGCAGAATCACGTACTTTGTAACATATTAAAAGGGCAGCCGGAAACCTTTTACGTGAATTAAACCGCTACGGGCGACTGTACTATGTACACGAAACGAATAGCATCTTAGTAGTAATTTTACTTGACTCGGTGCAAGCGCACTAAGACCGTGAAGACACGTTTAATGACAATAGCAACTTTTTTATTGCTGCAGAAGTATTACTGACTACTGATTGGAATGGTACTATGTTAAAAGCCATATTTTGTGATTTTAGAGTACAATAAAGTTTTCTTGCTTATCTATGCTAATCACTTTTTTTTCGTAAAACACGGAGACATAGAGAGAGTTTTAAGATTGCGAGTTCAAGTCCTGTCTCGTTCATATTTGATCGAGATGCTTACTGCTTACTCACCAGTGGTAGCAACCTAAAAATCAAAGAAAGTTTATTTTCAGAGGCCAAATTTGTGCGTTCCCAACTGACTGGAACATGGCTGATGGAAATAAATGGCTACACTTTTGGAGTTCAATACAGGAGAGGCGTAAAATGGCGTTGGCAATGTTCGACACAACACTCCAGGGGATGCAAGGCTGTTGTCTGGACATTCGAAGAGAAAATTGTCAAAGTCACCAATGTCCATAATCATGGACCTACTGCCTCGTCGTAATGTCTTATTTTAATTCAATGGTAGCAAGCAACCCAAAAGACGTAGATAAATGTATTATTGTGTCAATCTGCTTAGTTTAGCTTAATTTACTAAGTTTGCCTATGTGTAATTATAATTTAAACACAGATTTTAACGGATTTAACACTCGTTTTATTAACTTTTTACATTTTCCCAACGTTTCGAGACCTTTGCAGGGCTTCCTTCCTAGATCATCTCAACTCCATTCATAACAAAATACAGTTCACCATGGAGCTGGAGGCCAACAATTCATTGGCTTTCTTAGATGTTTTAATAATCAGGAATCCAAATGGGACCTTAAGTCATACAGTTTACAGAAAAAAGACTCACACTGATAGGTACCTTAACGGTCAATCTCACCATCACCCGTGTCAGTTGTCTACCGTGGGAAAATCCTTGTTACAGAGAGCACACCGCATCTGCGATGGTAACCACCGGGCTGCGGAAGTCAAACATGTTAAGCAGGTACTTCGTGCCAACATGCTGAAAGCGCCGCGCCCCCATCGCAGACAACGTGTGAAGCCGGCCACAGTTGAGCGTCGCCCTGCAATACTCCCATATGTCAAAGGAGTGACTGACAAAATTGGAAATATCTTGAAACGTGCTTCCATAAAGTCTTACTTCAAGCCACCCAGAAAGATAAACCAATTTCTACGACCTGTCAAGCACAACATCCCTTTACAAGACGCAGGCATCTACAAGCTCGACTGTGAATGTGGTCTCTCGTACATTGGCCAAACGAAACGGAACATCTCTACACGGATTAAAGAACACATGGCGGACGTCAAACATAAACGCTCAACCACATCTGTAGTCTGTGAACATACACTCGAGGGAACCAACCACTATATTCATTTTGATAAACCTAAAATTTTGGCCAAGGAAAACCGATACCATCCTCGTCTGCTACGGGAGGCAATAGAAATTCAAAAATATCCGAATTTTAACAAATATAGTAGTTGGAACATCCCCTCAGTTTGGGAACCGATCCTCCATCGGTTGAAACCTCGAGCCATGGTCACATCTACACGATCTCACGTCACTGGGAGCTCTTCTCCGTAGTCAGGAACGTTATTAAAAATACTTTTTTACTTTTTAATTTGTATCCGTAACGGGGGTAGTCAATGTCAAATTATGTTCATAACCGAGGGTAGTTTCAATCAACAAATGACATACAAGACAGCTGTCACCTCAGTCTACCGCGACCACGAGCCCTGCAAAGGTCTCGAAACGTTGGGAAAATGTAAAAAGTTAATAAAACGAGTGTTAAATCCGTTAAAATCTGTGTTTAAATTATGTATAGTGCTCGTGCAAACCTAAGAAAATATTATGTGTAATTAATTATAGAATACTTTTAATGGAATTAACACTCGTTTTATTGTTTTATTCACTCGTTAAAAGTGTTGTTTAACTATGTATAGTGCTCGTGCAAAAAGGTGACTACTCCTTTCAGTTACGATATGAAAATCACATATTTACAGACGATGGTGTACAAATAATACAGTCTAGATATGGAAACCCACTGATTGTAATAGACGGCTACATTTTCTGCGTCCACTACAAATTTAAAAGAGGGCCGAAGACCCGTTGGCACTGCTCTTCACATCACTCGAAAGGATGCAAAGCTTTTCTTAAGACTATTGAGGACAAAATAATCAAAGTAATGAATGAGCATATTCATTAACTCGTCCGCTCAGGAATTTTGCGTACACAATACACATGTGTCGAACGTACAGGTCCGTATTCCGAGTTGACGGACAATTTTATTAAAAAGATTAAAACATGTCAGTTTAGTGGTATCCACTTATTGTGACGTACCTAACACCTGTAAAATAATGTGATCTAGTAAATTATTGTTTGCATGCGGGTGGCGAGAGATCGTGAGAGAGGAAAAAATACTTTTAAATATCCAACAGTGGGGAGATTTAGGCTGATGATGATGAATAAGACGGTTATGATTTCTTTTTTTACGACACTAATGTGTTTTATACGTGTTGTTATCAATGTTACTATTAGTCACTAGTTCTCTTAAATATTAAATAAATAAATGATGTTATATATTTCAGAATTCGGGCCCGTATTTGAGATGTCTCATCGCGGACGTCCTTTGATGAAAATACATGGCTACAAATTCAGTATACACCGCACCCGAGGCTGTAAGACCAGATGGTATTGTTCGACCCATCACTCGAGGCGATGCCATGCTTCTGTTTATACAGTTGAACATCAAATCGTCCAAATGAACAATGTACATACCCATGACCCCCTTCCTTAGATTAAGGGTGGCATCAATGACATTCTAATACAAATGGACAAACTGTTCCGTACAATAACCAAGTCGAAACATGGCACACGCTAATTTCACCCTATTATGCTTCGACTGACTTTTTATTTCTACATTGCTGCTGACACTTCAAGCCCTCAAAATGTATTGTGTCACTAAGCGGAAATGTAAATCAATCACGCAATTTGAAGCTACGTAAGTTGATTTTTGAAGTTTTTTTGAATAAAGATAGCAGTGGAGTAGCAATAGCCTATTTTAGTTTTTTGTTATGGGGAAAAAAAATCTGTTAAATGTTGCGGATATTATTTTAAACAGTTTATATTCAAAACTATGAAAAATAGGCAGGTAAGTATAATTTGTAAATAGCTTTTTTCCTGAAACATGTCAACCCCTAAATGTGATTTCCAACAAATGTTGTTCTACGACTTTTCGAATAGCTCGATAGCTTCTAGGAAAATAATAACAGCGAAGTTTAAAAAACCAGGTGATACAAATCTTCTTATTTATCCAGCCCATAAATAAAGGCCACTGCTGGGCATAGGCCTCTTCCTTTTCACGCCAACCCCCTCGGTCTAATGCCAATCTCGTCCATTGTCCTCCCGCTGTTTTGACAATGTCATCGAGCTTTCAGTCTACACACCGACCCTCGACCCATTTTAGGCCACCATTCCGTGTCGCCCTAGTCCACCGTTGGTACCCCCGCCTAGCCAGATATCTTCGACTTTGGTCTTCTGCCGAATGAAGAGGATGAAGTATTCGTGTATCAGTGTGGCGGGGCCTGGGGCCTGAGTCTGTAACGCAACGGTGCCAAAAAGAGCTCCCAGTTGACAGCATCAATTACGATTTATTCATGCTGTGTCGGTCCTTTTTTTTTGTTGTAAGTACAGGAAATATTATTCTGATTCTAATTCTAGAGGATTAGTTCGCTGGTTGCAGGAGAAAAACGAGGAAACCCCTGTTTTGTCTTTCTACTTATACTGGGACGCCATCGACACGCCATTGTGTTACAGACTTAAGCCCCTGGTAGTTTTTTTATATTATTTTAACTAAAGCCTATCCCATCATCTTACTCAGTAAACTGGCAGGTCGAACTGTCATGTTAGTGAAAATGCCTGCCCCTTTTCAACTGACTAAGGATAGAGCAAGAACTGTGCGAAAAATTTTAGTCCTTAGAATTTTTACTTTACAAAAGGAGTCTCCATTGTTTTCTTTTCTGACTATGTTCTTGAAGCATCATTTTGTCTATCTCTTTCTGACCCGCGGGAGAGAAAGAAACAGGAACATTTGTTTTCAATCAATGGTTTTTATTGAAAATTTAATAGTTTCCTCTTAATATTTGTACCTTTTCTCCTGTTATCATATGTAAATAATATTAATTAACCGATGGTAGGTCACACCATCTTTATTTTGCATCGTCAAGGTGTTATTTCGGCACTCTTTTGTACCACATTTTGGCATGTTGTCAGCTGCGTAGTCATCAAACGTCTAATGAAAATATTGTGCTTACACTGAATATAAGCACAATTTTTCAGTTACCGATTTCAAGCGCCTATGAGTTGTCCATTTGTATTAGAATGTCATTGGGTGGCATTAATAGTCGTCGACTCAAGATCAAACTCAAGTAGGTGATCTTAGAAAAGTCAAATGCTAATGTCAAGCTTGGCTAGCCAATGTCAATCTCAAGATAGTGTCTATTAATATGCTGACAGCTACTCAAGTTTAACATTCGCCAAGGCTTGACATTAGCATTTGACTTTTCTGAGTTCACCTACTTGAGATCGAGCTCAAGTTGGTGATCTCAGACGACTATTAATATCACCCTTAAATTATGATAACATTTAGGTTGCAACATATAAAATACTGGACGGGTGCGGGTCGAACTCGCGCACTGATGGTTCATATATTTACATAGAAATATTTGTGGCATTGTAAGGATACATACAATATTTAAAAAAATACGATTGTCTCCCGCCATAGTGCTAATATTTTATTAATTTAAAAATAAACATAATATGTACAGTAAAATTATCGTTCTCCTCATAATTTGTTATACTCCGTGCAATTTTAGTGGTTTTAAAGCCGAAGGTATTTTGGTGCACTGGTGATTCTGGGCCAATATACGAAACATTCCAAAATGCGCGAAAAAAAAATTCACTTCTACGTACTGTCGATTGGCGATAGCCGTTTGTATTGGAAAGTGTTTTTTTTTTCGCTCATTTTGAAGTAAAATTTTGGAATTTGGCTCAGAATCACGAGTGCAACGAAATACCTTCGGCTTTAAAACCACTAAAATTGCACGGTGTATTGTTCATTATAAGGATAACGTTGCAATTAGTTATGACTTTTTTACGCCTAATTTTGGTGCTGGAGGTGACCGCTAAATACATTTTTCTTCTTATTGAAACAATATCAATGGAGAACAAGCGATACTGTACCCACTTTGTTTTATTTTTATCCTGTAGTTGTAAAATATGTATTAAAACAGGTGACGTTAAGTTGAGTTGATAATGATAATGCTTAATGCGAGTCTATTATGTAAAAAAAAACACTCAACCTTTGAGCGTCAAAACACTCGAAAATAGCCCTTATTGAAATGAACAATCTTTGTTTTGACATTTAAAAACCGTTATTTTTACGGTGGATATTTTAGAGAATACAGGGTCTGGCCGGTTACGGACTTCCCGCAGTCGCGACAACTCCGGCGTTCGTGTGCTCGCATGTAGGTAACATAGCCGCTATTCTGCATAAGACCTAACGCATAGCGGACACCCTTTAAAATACCTCATTGCATCCAACTCTGATCGCTTAAAAGATTTACCTAAGTCTAAGTTTTAAGTAAGTTTAGCGCTAAATGTTTTTCTCCATTCAGGTCGGTCGGGTGCTTCCTGTTTCCATTACAAGGGATCGAAATTTAAAATTTTCAAAGTTTTTTACATTTTGTAGCTTAACTGAGCTTTTTTGTTCAGCGATTTTTCGTTTGCGGCAATAACATAGTCGCGGCAATAGTATTATTTTCATTATTGTAGACAACAGAACAACAATATTTCAGCCCATTATGTGTTCTGGTCTACGAAGCAGTGTCACTGCCCACAAAACTTGTAGTAGACCAGAACACATAATCGGCTGAAATATTGTTACTGTTTTATTGCCGCGAACGAAAAATCGCTGAACAAAAATAGCTCAGTTTAGCTACAAAATGTAAAAAACTGCGAAAATTTTGAATTTCCCGCCACGCTGCTATCGTTCACCCTTATTATGTCTCTATTTATATAGTCCTATGCAGAATGTTTTGGTAACTCTGTCAAAATTCTACATTGTTTTTTCACCAACTTTTTTTTTCAGACACCGATGCCCAATTCATGTGGAATCAGCGTGGGAATCGTATGATAGCGATTGGAGGTTATACTTTCAGTTTTCACTGCAATTTAGGAAGAAAGACCAGGTGGTATTGCAGTACACATCAAAGTGCGTGCAAAGCTGTCATACACACCATTGACGACAGGATTATTAAAATGAACAATCGACACAATCATCTACCAAAACTTTAACCTAAGTACACGTATTTAAAATCTAGAAGTCATTGAACGATATGTCCATAAAATGATTTACCAACAAACTACATAGACGTGTAGCCGCTACCTCATACGAATAAATAAATAAACATAAAAATTAAACAAAATTGAATATTTAATTTAAATTGTTTATTTCGGAAGAAAATTACACCCAATGTTACCCTACAAAATTAATTGATTAAAATGAAACATTACAACAATTACAATCAAAGTTAAATGTAAGGCAGTATCAAATAAAATTTGCTACAATCATTTTGTTTTTGATTGTAGTTTTTTTAGTCTATACACATAATGTATTTTTTTTTTCAATTCATGTAATATATAACATCATAACATTTTCACAGAACCAGTGGCCAATTTCATTTGGTCTACGAAGGGTAAAAGGCGTTTGATTGAGATAAATGGCTACACTTTTGGGGTGAAAACAAGGACAGATTTAAAGACTAGATGGCGTTGCTCTACACATCAACGGAAAGGATGCAAAGCTGTTCTCCATACGACTACAAATGATGACACTATTATAAAACTAAATAATAATCACACGCATTGAAGGAAGGAAAGATTCCTGGCAGGAGGAGAAATTGAAGACTCAAGATATCAATGGCTTGAGAACTTACGCCGTTCGTTCCAACAATCCACGAGCTCATTTTTCAGCCGAAATAGCCGAACTAATTGCCAACCTCCGACAGGAAACGGCACTGCAACAAGAACTATTGATTAAAAGTAGCAGTAAAAATCCTATTATATAGTCGAGTCAGTTATTGGCCAATTTCGGAAGGGTACATGATATATAGAAGCACTAAAACTTTTGTTTGTTACACTTTTTTGCACACAAAATATATTATAGAGACTTAAATAACATGGTAGTAAGAGAACTTATTTCTTAAGAAATTTCTTCCAGCCAGCCAGACCTTTTCCCAGTATTCATTACAGAAATAACAAAACTTAAAAATAAATCATAGCTCCTAAACTATATGTTTTGGTAGAACAAAAGTTTCTTTTATACGATCAGTTACAATGCCCTCTATTGAAGCCAGAAATTTTGGACCACTAAGAAAGTCACCCTGTATCATAATAGCAGCTATACATTCCAAGATGGCTGACAGAGGAGTTGGTTCCTAATAAACGTTGAAGCCTTGTACCTAATTCCTTGTACCTTATTCCTAATAAAGTCCTGGTTGTCCAGCGTGTCTACAATATTATATTTGGTCTAAATAAGTCCACTAAAAAACTGGTAATAGTTTAAAAAATTGCAAAGAAAGATGAAGATGGTCTCAATATCAGCTGCCCGACCCCATAGTCATAATATGGCTATAGTATACCCATAGACTCCGTAGAGTAAGCCATAAGTTAGAACCGTGATTTCGAACTAAAACTTTTGAATTTAATCTAATGTATTTTTCTTATTGTTGTAGCTACGAGCAAGGAAATACAACTTGTCCATGACGCAATGATATCGACATTCCACCAGCCCGAATTCGTTTACTTACTGGAAGACGAGGTTATTGAAGAGGAGGAGATTGCGAAGAATGATTGGGTGGGCGAGCTGATTGCCACCATCAATGCAGGCAGTGACATCGATGAAAATGAGGGTTTTGACGCTGACGGCTTCTTACCTTCATATATTCCGTTTACCACCTCCGCATCTGATTACCCAACTGACTTACACAGCATCAGTGCAGTTCTACGACAGGTAGCTCTACGACAGGATCAGGACGATGACTTATATCTACAAAAGATGTCTGCTCCAGAACTACTAGAATTTGACTTTAACAACACTCCAACCACCTTTAAAGGGATAAAAAAAACGTTCGATGTCAAGGCCGGCCCAACGTTTCTTATAGAGGATACGACTACTCCACTGGAAATTTTGGAAAAAATATTCGATGACAAAATCATGTCTCTCATTGTTGAGCAGACCAATTTATATGCTCAACAACGTATCCAATCATCTCAATTGATCTCGAATGCATACGTGGAAGGCTGTGACAATGGATGAAATGTGGATATTTTTCGCCATCCTCATACTGCAAAGTCTAGATTTCAGACCAGTTGAGACCCATTACTGGAGGTCACGTATGAAAGTGCTACAGTTGGACGAATTTAGAAAAATAATGCCGTACGACAGATTTTTCTTAATACAGAAGTGCATACACTTTGTCAATAATGATGACAGAACACAACCAAAGACAACTTCACTTAAGAAAATTGCTAAGATACAGCCCATCGTAGATCATCTAAACGAGAAGTTCTCCCAGCTGTACGTACCCAACCAGGACATTGCCCTAGATGAGTCGCTTCTATTGTGGAAAGACAGGCTTAGCTTTGTACAAAAAATTGCAATCAAAGCGGCTGGCGTGGGGATCAAAACCTACGAGGTTTGTGAAGCAAGCAGTGGCTACTTGTGGTCTTTTCGAGTGTACGCTGGGAAGGAGAAGATGAAACCGCAAGCGAGCTCCAGTAATCAGTCTTCGCTCAACACTCCGTTTAGTGAACCACAGTGAGGTCTCAGCCATTGTATTCGACCTTATGAGGCCGCTTTTGAATAAAGGTCACGTCCTTTATATGGACAATTTCTATAACTCGCCTCTTCTGAGCAGACTTTTGAAGATACAAAAAACGGATACATTGGGAACATTGCGCAAAACCCGGGAATTTGTGCCAGAGTCCATTAATAAATGTACCAAATCGGATTTATGTCTTGGAGAATTAGTCTTCTCGCATACGGAAGACCTTACAATCATTCAGTGGCTTGATACCAACTTGGTAGGCATGATTTCCACCTATCACAAGGTAGATATTGGTGGAAAAGAACATCGCGGTATGAACAAATACAAACCTCAAATGGTTTTGGATTACAACGCCTCCACGGGGGGTGTTGATAAAAAGGACCAGTTGTTATCAGCATTCCCCATAGAGCGCTCGAGAAATATGGAATGGTACAAGAAACTGTTTCGCCGCTTGCTGAATGTCTCAGTTTTAAACTCTTGGATCATGTACAACAACGGAAAAAAGAAAGCTCCGCCACACCGACAGTACCGAGAAGATTTGGTCTCCAACATTTTGGACAAATACCATCCATCTTATAGAAACCGAATTGAGGAAACTGTCAAATTGACACCTGTCAAAAATACCATTGCTTCTAAGGATAATAGACCTTGTGTAATCGGTGGACACTTTTGTGTAAAGGGTAGTGCACCTAAAAGGAGGTGCCGATGGTGCAGTATGAATGGCAAGGATAGCCGCACAGTGCGTCAATGTGATAAATGCAATGTGCCTCTGTGTGCAGAACCCTGTTTTAAAGATTACCACACAGGGGTACCGATACAAGGGCAGTAAGACAGCGCACAGTGGCCTTGACACGACTATGAAAAGTAGTAGTAGTAGTCGACTTTTAGTATGTTTGTCTCCTAACTAGATTGTTAACATTTTTTTGAAAGTGAAAGTCAAAGTGAAAGGTGAAAGTGAAAAAAACTTTATTGCCGAGAACACATAAAATAAAAATTTAGTAACAAAATTCCGAGCTATATAGATTTTTATAACTTTAATGCTGGTCAAATTAATTATTATTTCTAACTTGAAAAACTAACTCGATTGAGTAAGATGTAGAAATTTCTTATTTTTATTTCTAAAAATACACATTCAATGTGTTATTCTCGTTTTATTTTTTATTGTTTATTTTAAAAAAAACTTGTACATGAACATTATAAATAACCCTGTATAATATCAAGGCGCGAGCAGAAGCAGTAAATTGCAGAGGATAATTAGGACTAAAATGACTTTTTTTTACAGATAATTCACCCGATCGCGCGTATTTTACCTCGTCAAGAAGAAGTACACAGTTACTCGAATTAAATGGTTACACATTTGGGATAAAGAGCAAGACTCAAACGAAGACTAGGTGGCGATGTTCCACACATCACCATAGAGGGTGCAAAGCTTGTATTCACACAATAAATGATAAACTTGTCATGGTGAACAATGATCACATTCACTGATTTAAAGTAGCAATAAGTACCTAGGTATTGTTACTCTGGCTTGGCAAAAATAAGGAAGACCTTTTAAGATGAAATACGTCTCACAACTAGCGCCGCCAATGAAAAAAAATCATATCTTTTTTTTAAGCGTTTTTAGCAAAAAACGCTCCTGCGATTTCTCAACGCGAGGCTTAACTATTTTTAATTCAGATTCAATTTTTTTATTCAATATGCAATAAATAAATTATTTACATTGAACGTCAAAATATTATCTACAGTAAAAAATGTATATAAATCAGATACTTATTAGTTATTACTATGTAATACTAAGTATCTAGCTACTTTTTTTTTCCAGCTTCACTAGCTCTGATCGTTCTTGGAGAAGAAGCATGGTAAAGAAACTCCAAGGATCTCGTGCTTAAAAAAAATAAAAATAAAATAAGGTTTGGACTCCCGATCCTAGAACTTAAGAATGCAATCGATTCTCGCCAAAAGTGGCCACTTTTGGCGAGAATCGATTGCATTCGTAGGAAATCCAATCCTGGAATCCAAACCTTACGTCCTAAAAATAGTTAAGCCTCGCGTTGAGAAATCGCAGGAGCGTTTTTTGCTAAAAATGCATCCAAAAAAAAGATAGGATTTTTTTTCCATTGGCGGCGCTAGTTGTGAGACGTACGGCGTCTTAATAGCGGACAACCAACCTTCAGAAGTGCAAGAAAAAGAAGAAGACAAAAATCAATGAACACTCTTTCACTCATGCTGGACGATGACCCCAGACTCGATCACGATCAAATCTAATAGATAGGGTATTGTAGTATGTACAGTCGGCCACACGCCAGGATACCCCTTTTTGTTCGAATGGCGCCCTTATGCCGCGCGCGGTAAGAGCTGCCATGGGGTATCTGTGACTGTGGCCGACCGTACTCACTCACATATATATAATTTTTTTTTTTTTTTAATTTTTTAAAACACTAACCCGTGCTAGGGAACTTTATAAAGATTTTTATAAATTATTATACTGTATTCTTTTGTGAAGGAAGAATATTGTGTAATTGATTAGTTAATTAACTAGTTTTAAATTATGATTATTTTATGTTATTATTGCCGGTGTGTTTTTTTTTAATATATGATTTTTAATTAATGATGAGTTAACATATTGTATTGCCACCAATGAACCCACTTGTGAGAGCACGGATATGCTGAAAATCAGCGCTGTGATGATGTTCGCACACACAGCAAAAAGCTGAGCATTATCCCTTTTGTCACAAAAAGTAATTGCATTTTTATAATTTGTACTTTTGTGTTTTATTTCTTTAAACTTTCTCAATTTCAATTTCAATTTCATAAAAATAAATACAACAAAATAGTTTCTTATTGGGTTCATCTCTTAAGGTTATTTATTTTTTTATTTAAGTCTGCACTCATTAAATACCAATAACAATACCATCAATAAAATCAATAAATAAATACCGAAATTTCATCAAATCATTACTTTTGGCAGAAAACCCCAACTTCATTTGGTCAACCAAAAAAGGCAAAGCAACGAGGCTAATTGAAATAAATGGCTACACTTTTGGAGTTCACATGGAAAACCGAATTAGGACCAGATGGCGATGCTGCGCACATTACAGGAGGAAGTGTCATGCTTTTCTCTACACGATTAATAATAAATTCGATAAAGTCAACAATGAACACAATCATTGATAAAATAAAAAAAAATTGTTCAACCTTCCCATACTACGATTTGATCTTCAAAAGGTATTCAATATAACATTTTTAAGGTAAAATAAGTGAACGAAGTGTACATAATGTTCGGTAATACAACCTCAATGCATTGCCGCGTACTGGCCTCTTATTATTTTCTATTAAAAAAATTAACGTTTTCCTTTTTTTTTACACCGCGTGCTTTTCGAATGTTACTTCATACCTTGTTTTTTATTACTTGTTTTTTATCATTTGTTTCTTTTTTAGATTTTGCTCCCATGTTTGACTTGTTCTCTCACTGCATTTAGTTACATTTAGCCCATTTTCGCCCATTGTTATTGTTATTGCCCGTTATTATATGATATTATTGTGTAAATAAATTGTGTGATATTATTTCCTTCCAATATTATCCATCCTCATCATTCCCGTACTACTGTTTTGATCCAATCTACAACTTTTCTACGCATCGTCCTGCCTGATTTTGGGTGAATTATCATTACTGTAACATATTATTATTTTGACCAGTCCTGGTTCGGCAATCTAGCGGACAGGCGGGAAAAGAGACAAGCTCAAGACTGCCCAAATCCCCCCGACGGATCCTTTCAGTGTCATCTGTGTGGATGACTGTACCGCTCCCAATTTGGCTTCTATCTATCCAGCCCATAAATAAAGCCCACTGCTGGGCATAGGCCTCTTCCTTTTCACGCCAACCCCTTCGGTCTAATGCCAATCTCGTCCATTGTCTTCCCGCTGTTTTGACAATGTCATCGACCCATCGAGCTTTCGGTCCACCCACCGACCGTTGACCCATTCTGGGCCACCATTCCGTGACTGCCTTCGTCCACCGTCCGTCCTCCCGCCTAGCCAGATTCCCTGCCCATCTCCACTTTAATCTTAAGATTCGCGCGCCCATATCTTCGACTTTGGTCTTCTGCCGAATGTCGACGTTACGCACACGATCAAGGAGTTAGATGCCTAGCATGGCCCACTCCATAGCTCTTTGTGCAATTTGGATCATATCCATGTTTGCTTTGGTAAGCGACCATGTTTCGGCACCGTACATGAGGATGGGCAGTATGCATTGGTTGAAATTGGCTAATTCAGCCACAATAAAAAGTGCCAAAAACACTATGCTGCGTAAACCGTCCGCATAATAAGGCCTATGATGAAAGGGGGCAAATCTCTACAAATACTTTGAGAATCACACTAAGGGGGCAAAGGCAGAAAGGGAGCAAGACCCGAACAGACCACATATTATTAGCCCTTCTTTACTTAGCTTTAGCCGGAGGAAGCCGCAAGGCCCAAAATAAGGAGCGGACCACAAATTCTACCATCAATCACGGCTGTTCGGTCACTTTTTGTTCGAGGGTGGACCTAATTACCAACACTTCTACAATTTTAATGAGACTTGGTGTCTTAAAAGGCAAGACATCAAAAAAATAGACGCCTTCGAGATGTGGTGCTGGAGGAGGCTGCTTAGAATACCTTGGACGGCAAAGCGCACCAACGAGTTTATGATTAAAGAACTAAAAGTCCAAAAACGCTTATCTACTATATGCCAAGAAAATACCCTCAACTTCTTTGGACACATAATGCGGTCGCCCAGGCATAGTCTGGAGAAGCTCATTATATTGGGGCAGGTTAATGGCAAACGCGCCAGGGGAAGGGCTCCAACCAGATGGTCTGATGCGATAAGGGCAGCGGTTGGAGGAAGCATTCACCGGGCAGTTCATATGACGGAAGACCGCTCCCAATGGAAGCGAGTACGACATGGTCGCGATCCTCAGCCATGAGGAAGAAGAAGAAGAGAGAAAGAAGAGAAAGATTAAGAAGAAGAGACTACAATTTTACCTTTTTTTGCAGGATATAGGGTGAAATTCATCTGGTCAACGAGACGGGGGAAAGCTAACCGGTCTAAGCTGATCGAAGTAAATGGTTACACTTTTGGAGTTCACAGTAAGCATCAATTGAAGACCGGATGGCGATGTTCTACTCACCATACAAGAGGATGTAAAGCTTTCCTTTACACGCTGGAAAATAAACTTGTCAGAGTGAACAATGAACACAGTCATTAGTTAAGTAATGTATTCAAAGTAGCAATCAACGAGGAAGTAAAATTGATTGATTGATACACATTATCACATAACTATTGCAGAAATATGATACATTGTGAGAAAAAGATTTGCACCAACCTTTAAAAGTTTTGACACAATCCCCATAAATTAGGTACCTAATTTACAACAATGTAATGTACCTCTATGTGTGTGTACTGTACGTAGTAGGTAATGTAACTGACAGACTTCTACTTTATATACATTTAATGTTGAATGCATGGTGTTAATATTTTCCTTTGGCTTAAATAAATAATTATTATTATTGATATATGAATGTAACTTTACCCTGTTGAAATTTAGTGACCCCATAGTAAAAGTGGTTTGTTACGATGATAAGAAATGCCTCTTTAGTTTGGCTAACTAATTCAAAATGAGTTACTTTTAATGATTTGCGATATTCACACATAATTTTGGTTCGAAACGGGTCGAATCGCAGTTAATTTGTAGCTGTGGAAAGTCTTATATCGGCCAAACAAAGCGTTCCATCGCGGAAAGGATCAAAGAACACATAGCTGCAGTGAAGAATAGACAGCCGAATAAATCTGCTGTAACTGAGCATCTGCTAAACGCTGGAATAAACCACTGGATTGACCTATAATAACCGAAAATACTCTCCACCGATCTTCAATACTATCGTAGAATTGTACGAGAAGCGATCGAGATCAAAAAATATAAAAATAATTTCAACCGGGAGGATGGGTTCAAGTTCTCATCCAGCGTGCGATTTATCTTCGAACATATCCGCGGATATTGTGAGTGTTGTGTGTCGGTCCACTGCGAATGACTCAAGTGATGTGCGGATAGTTTGCCAACCATCACTACAACAATAAAAAAACCCGCCGCTCCAGTCTGCCTGTGACCACGGCCGCTGCAACGCAGCCGAAACGTCGGGATAATAAAGGTAATTCAAAATTATCCCGTACACTACAGGGTGCACTCTAAGTCAATAGCGGAACTTTAAGTCGGCAGTCTACGGATCACTACAAACAAGTTGTACTAGGCTTGGCTTTAAAAATTAAGCGAAAAAAAATATCAGCTGTTCCATACAAAAGGTTGACTCAGTACTGCACCAAATGTATGAAACAGCTGATATTTTTTTCGCTCCATTCTTTTCGCCACCTTGTACAAGTTGTTTGTATTGATCAGTAGACAACTAGACAGCCTACTTAAAGTTCCGCTATCGATTTAAAGTGCAGGGTGCACTTTACTCTCTTTACTCTCTTTTGTAGACTCGAGCCAAATCATAACCGTCATCATTTGTTTCAGAATTTCATGCGGAATTTATTGAACATAAATCGAGAAGGCTGATCAAATTACACAATTACACTTTCGGATTTCACCTACAAAATCGAGGGAAGTCCAGGTGGCGATGTACATATCAGAGAGGATGCAAAGCAGTCATCTATACGATTAACAATGAAATTGTGGAAGTTAAGCATAAACACACACATCCTCAAACATTTAAAAACAATGCTGACTTTCAGTTTCTGTTTTGAGAGCCCTATGCCCGTTAGTACGGATAACAAGAACTGAGAGCTTATTCTGTAAAAGAAAACCGCACAGTTACTTGTCCTCAAAAAGTTTTTTTGCGGGAAAATATAAATAAAAATCTTTTATTAGGTAGGTAATCGTATGAGGTAGTGGTCACCCCTGGTGTCAGAGTTTTTAGGCCGCCCAAAGGGCCTCTGACATGGCTTTACTGTTGATTGCTAAACGTAATACATATTTAATATAATAAGTATTATTCGACGAGAAAAAAAAACTAAGGCCTATGCATCTACGTAATGAGATGATTTGTACAGCGTCCAGTGGCCCTTCTGAAGTGAAGATAAGTGGAGAGACCACTCGGCGCTGCAGTGCCTGGGACATTGTTTTAGATGGAGTAGGCTTGCCCAGCACCTAATACCATCCTGACAGCTTAGTCGGCCTAGCCCACAGGAAAGACAAGTCAATACGTGTGGAGCCAACTAAGCCGCGGGTTTCCTCACGATGATTGAGTGGTATTGCTACTACAAATTCACAAATGTACGTAACTTTGAAATTAAACAAAGTCATAGATACATGCCCGCACTGGGAATGGAACCGGGTACCTCTTGCTTCAGAGACCACTGTTCTACCCAATAGACCACTACCGCTTACCCATCGAAAAAAAAGGTTGCTTATTTCGATAAGAGTCATTTTCCCGCAAATAAATCGGTTTTGAGGACTAGCAAATGTGCGGTTTTTTTTACAGAATAAACAATCACACATAATGATGATGAGGACATTCGGTACGTCAATCGGTATTATCTTATCCCACTAATATTATAAATTGGAAAGTTTGTGAGTGAGTGAATGTGTGTGTTTGTTACCCTTTCACATGCTTTCACGCTAAAAACGGCTGGAAGGATTGGAACGGAAGATTATATATTTAGATTTTATAAATGATACCTTTTTCCTGGGACTTCGTCTGCGCTGACATTTTATAAATTATACTGTGCGGACGAAGTCGCGAGCAAAAGTTAGTGCTATGAAAATTTCATACGGTTACAATTTACCTTCTCCAATGGCAATTGTAACCAATGACGCAGCGTTTATATTGTATAACAATACTCACTCAATAATAATAACGATTTTGGTAGAAATAAAATAGCATGACAAATACAATGTCAGCAAATAAAATTACTTTCACCGGTAGCCGCTCGCCACTACCGCGCTAGTCTTTGCTTATTTTTTTATTATACCCTTTTTTGTAGCCTGTAAGTGTCCCACTGCAGGGCAAAGGCCTCCCTTATACTCCCTTTTAAGACGGAACGCGGGTAGCCGGCTGCTCCATACAAAAAATACAAAAAGGGAGACCTGTTTCCTCCCTGGACAATTATTTTAGAAAAAATATGTTAATGCCATTCAATTTATATGTACCTCTGCCATGTCTCTATGTTTTCCTTTTTTTATTATTTTAATTATTTTAATAAAATGTATTTAAATAATTAAAATAATAAAAAAAGGAAAACATAGGGACATGGCAGAGGTAAATATAGATTGAATGGCATAAAAAATACTGTTCTCGACTTCGTGAGGAAACCCGCGGCTCAGTTGGCTCCACACGTATTGACCTGTCTTTCCTGTGGGCTAGGTCGGCTAAGCTGTCAGGATGGTATAGGTGCTGGGCAAGCCTACTTCATCTAAAACAATGTCCCAGGCACTGCAGCACCGAGTGGTCTCTTCACCCATCTAGTGTGAGTGAAGGTGCCACTGGACGCTGTATAAATCATCTCATTACGTAGATGCAAAGGCCTTAGTTTTTAGTTCTCGACTGCTTCGTTTATGTTAAACCTTCTAACTCATTTCAGCCGCGTTACCAGTTCAGGCTAACTTCGTCAAATCGTCCCGTGGTAACAAGATGCTTCTTATCAATGGCTACACGCTGAGTATGAAGAAGCGGCCGTCTTCTCGCACCACTAGGTGGATATGTTCCACCAGCCACCGCAAAGGATGCAAGGCCTGCGCTTACACTATCGACGATGTTATTGTTAGAATGTACAATGTACATTCACATCCACGTTTACTTGATTACTAATTCATAATAATGATCAAACTGGCATTATATGTTCCTGATTTTTAAAAAGCTAGTCTAATCTCTAATTTTTAAATCGAGTCCACGGAATGACAGTTGCTACGAAGTCTTTATCTGACTCGATTTAAAAATTAGAGTTTATGTAATTGTATGTTTGCGTTTTTGATTGATGGTGTGTATGTTTGATGGATGCTAGATGAATGAAATAAACGAAAATAGTTGGTTTATTTGTTATTGTCTTGTCAAGTTTTAGTTTTGTCAGAAAGGTCTATTGATTCTATACCTAGTTAGACTCGCCAATCTGAAGTCTTAAATATATTCGTAGGTAACTGGTTGACTTACTATTATTATTATTTATATTATTTATTTATTAGGGAAAGGTTCTGGCAGAATTGTAACGGCCATTTCACACAGCGTAGGTAGGTACCTACTTATCTATCTAGGTCTAAGTCTATCCTTTGTAACTCATAATAAAATTGTAATCGTGTAGTTAATATGTCCTAGGTTAAGTGCCAGTGTGTTGTGTCGTGTTATTAAATGTTTTACTTTCTTGTTTCTTTCTATAACAGGAACTGATGATCATGATGATGTCTTTCGGTACGTCAATCGGTATTATCTTATCCCACGTATATCATAAATGCGAAAGTTTGTGAGTGACAGAATCGTTACATGAATCGGGTTTGTTTCAGAATCCAGTGCAGTATTTTTCCTACACAAGTCGAAAAGGCGGATCAAACTACAAAATTACACTTTTGAATTTCACCTACAGTATGGAATCAAGTCCAGGTGGCGATGTACATATCGGAGAGGATGCAAGGCAGTAATCTATACGATTGATGATGTAATTGTGTCAGTTAAAAATAATCACACGCATTCGTGTCGCCCCCGCGGAGGTGGCAGTATATCATGTCTTACAATGCCCTGTAAAATATTTAATTAGAGTCTACTATGTGGATGTAAATCTGAATTAAAATTAGTATATTATTCAAGTTGTGTTGTATTTTGTAAAAGGTTCCACTTGTACAGGGCTGACGAAAGTTAAATATTTAACAACAAAAAAAAATGTGTGTTGAAAATTCCAATGTTGACTTACATGATCCTACGACAATAAGGACCATGCTTTGCCATTTTTGTTTTAATTTTTATTGAATAAAATGTACTCACGCCGAAAAATATGTCCCAAGACATTTCACAGGTATTCGAGAGAATATTCACTCCCTGGTACATAATTTCTAAAGTCGTTCCAACAGATGACGTCATGTTTGTGCAGTCACGAACAGGCAAAACTATGCTGCTAGCAGAAGGCTATAAGTTTTCCTTTCATCGACAAAGTGGGATGAAATCGCGCTGGAATTGTGCCAGTCATAGTTATAAAGGATGCAAGGCTCATGTCTACACTGTTGAAAATGTAATTGTTAGGATATTAAATAAGCATTCACATTAAAATGTTATTTATTACCCTATTGTAATTATTCAATAAGAGTGAGTACCTATAAAATAGGTGCTGCACCGTCAGAAAACCAGCTTTGTATGACAATGGGTTAAGTGCTAGAGAATAGATTTTTTTTTATAAAATAGCAGTGATACATTTTTCTTCACTAGGTTACATTCACTAGCACTAATGGATAAAAATAAATCCAATATGGTCGGTGAAAATGCGCCGCGCAGATAGCGCTGGAATTGTTGAAATGCACACTTTTAAATAATAAGAAACGTTCAATAGATAAAAAGAGCTTTTCGAAAAGTCTTAAAACAAACGTTGTCGAAAATCACATTTAGAAGTTGGCGTGTTTCAGAAAAATAATAATTTAAAAATTGCTTTGTATTTAAGAGTTTTTGTTTTGTCTGCGACACGACAAAGTATTGCTGGACTTTTAGTAATATTTGTACATTTAAGAGTTAAACTCTTGTCGGTGCAGCATTCTCCACACACTCTGGTCACAGGCCAGCTTTTTCACCTCCTGATACGTTTACAACCTTCACCTTTTCTATTCTTTCGCCAAGGCCTTCCTATACCTTCCTTTCTTTCAATTATGTTAGTTATAAATATGTCGTGACGTAGCTTAGTAAGTGGCATCTGTCCTTCACTATTTCCAGGACCTTTTTGACATCTTTTGTATCCAATTAATAAAATACTTAATTTTTAGCTACACCGGTATTTGTAAAATCACAGAAAGGAAACGATATGCTGAAAATCGACGGCTACACATTATCTGTACACAGTAAAACGGGGTTAAAAGTGCGATGGCAATGTTCTAGTCACAATAGTAAGGGATGCAAGGCTTTTGCAGTCACCATTGAAGGTTTTATTGCGAGATGTTTTAATGAGCATGCACATTAAGCGTTGCTGTGATTGCTCTATACCATCATTGGCAGTCTACTTAACCACTGTTGGGTATAAGTCAACCTCCCCTCGCGTCACCTCCTATGGTCCTTTCCGCATAAATTGACCGTCCGCCGAAATGATGATGTCGAGTCAGTTGATCTTCCCATTGATCACCGTTTATTTCTTGGCTTCTTTAATTTCATTTTTTGATCAAAAGTGTTGATTTTTATATTTATTTATTTATTTTTCAAAAAGTAGTACATGCAAAAGAAAACACATAAATATTCAAAATTTAAAATTAAAAACAAAAGAAAACAAGCATTATCTTATTTTAGCATGCTCTGATGTGTAGATATAAAAGGGATGCGAACATTTAATAAGTATATTTGTGCGCAAAATGTTGTGTATAATTTGTCTTCCTTCTCAATTAACGGATATTTAGAAACGTCGTACTGCATTTGTGTGTGATTATTTTAGTTGGCCTTTTTTGTTATTGTTTTAATGTATTTCAATGATCAATCAATAAATTACTTTCTTTTCAGCTTCAACGGTATTTGTAAAATCACAGAAAGGAAACGATATGCTGAAAATCGACGGCTACACATTCTCTATACACCGTAAAGTGGGGTTAAAAGTGCGATGGCAATGTTCTAGTCACAATAGTAAGGGATGCAAGGCTTTTGCAGTCACCATTGAAGGTTTTATTGTGAGATGTTTTAATGAGCATGCACATTAAGCGTTGCTGTGATTGCTCTATACCATCATTGGCAGTCTCCTTAACCACTGTTGGGTATAAGTCAACCTCCCCTCGCGTCACCTCTTATGGTCCTTTCCGCATAAATTGACCGTCCGCCGAAATGATGATGTCGAGTCAGTTGATCTTCCCATTGATCACCGTTTAGTTCTTGGCCTCTTTAATTTCATATGTTTTTGTGATTTTTTGATCAAAAGTGTTGATTTTATAAGTATATTTGTGCACAAAATTTTGTTTATAATTTGTCTTCCTTCTCAATTTACGGATATTTAGAAACGTCTTACTGCATTTGTGTGTGATTTTTTAGTTGGCCTTTTTTGTTATTGTTTTAATGTACCTATTTCAATGATCAATCAATAAATTACTTTCTTTTCAGCTTCAACGGTATTTGTAAAATCACAGAAAGGAAACGCTATGCTGAAAATCGACGGCTACACATTCTCTGTACACAGTAAAGCGGGGTTAAAAGTGCGATGGCAATGTTCTAGTCACAAAAGTAAGGGATGCAAGGCTTTTGCAGTCACCATTGAAGGTTTTATTGCGAGATGTTTTAATGAGCATGCACATTAAGCGTTGCTGTGATTGCTCTATACTATACCATCATTGGCAGTATTCTTAACCACTGTTGGGTATAAGTCAATCTCCCCTCGCGTCACCTCTTATGGTCCTTTCCGCATAAATTGACCGTCCGCCGAAATGATGATGTCGAGTCAGTTGATCTTCCCATTGATCACCGTTTAGTTCTTGGCCTCTTTAATTTCTTATGTTTTTGTGATTTTTTGATAAAAAGTGTTGATTTAATAAGTATATTTGTGCACAAAATTTTGTTTATAATTGGTCTTCCTTCTCAATTTACGGATATTTAGAAACGTCTTACTGCATTTGTGTGTGATTTTTTTAGTTGGCCTTTTTTGTTATTGTTTTAATGTATTTCAATGATCAATCAATAAATTACTTTCTTTTCAGCTTCAACGGTATTTGTAAAATCCTGGAAAGGAAACGATATGCTGAAAATCGACGGCTACACATTCTCTTTTCACCGTAAAGTGGGAATAAAAGTGCGATGGCAATGTTCTAGTCACAATAATAAGGGATGTAAGGCTTTTGCAGTCACCATTGAAGGTTTTATTGTGAGATGTTTTAATGAGCATACACATTAAGGCCCAAACCTAGGCACAACTAGCGCCGCCAATGGAAAAAAAATCATATCTTCTTTTTCGATGCGTTTTTTGCTAAAAACGAAACGTCAGGTATTCAACGCGAGGTATCACCTTAAGCGTTGCTGTGATTGCTCTATCTATCTATACCATCATAGGCAGTCTACATGACCACTGTTGGGTATAAGTCTATTTCCCCTCGCTTCAACTCTTACGGTCCCACGCTTTCCGCATAAAAAGTCCCTCCCCGGAAATATTGATGTCGAGTCTTCCCATTGATCACCGTTTAGTTCTTGGCCTCTTCAATTTCATATTTTTTTGTGATTTGTTTTGATCAAGTATCTTTGTGCACAAAATTTTGTTTATAATTTGTCTCCCTTCTCAATTTAAGGGTATTAGAAACATCTTCCTACATTCGTATGTGTTTTTTTAGTTGGCATTTTTTGTTACTATTTTAATGTAATTCATTATTATCAATAAATACATTACTTTCTTTTCAGCTTCAACGGTATTTGTGAAATCACAGAAAGGAAACGATATGTTGAAAATTGACGGCTACACATTCTACATACACCGTACGAGGGGGCCAAAAGTGCGATGGCAATGTTCTAGACACATTAATAGGGGGTGCAAGGCTTTTGTAGTCACTGTAGAAGGTATTATTGTGAAATCTGTCAAAGAGCATACACATGATGCTGTGCTGTGATTGTCCTACTTACCATCACATCGTAATTACTGTAATTTTTACATTAGGATTTTCTACAAACACTGTATTTTATTGGACATTTTTAATGGTTTTGTATGAAGACACTGTAATTTTCAAGCTACGCCACTGTTATTTACGTTTTTGCATCTGGTAACACTGTCTCCAAAAAATAAATCAAGTTATTTTTCAACAGAGGAAGTCGCTTTTGTGCCGTCACGAAAAGGTAGAACTATGCTCCAAGCGGGAGGCTACAAGTTTAGCTTTCATCGAAAACGTGGATCGAAGTCGCGCTGGGCGTGCTCCACACATAGTTACAAAGGATGCAAGGCCCGTATTTATACCATAGAAAATCAAATTTGTTCGATATCGAATGTTCATTCACATTGAAAATTAAGATTGAAAATATTTATTTCAAACTTTAAAAAATATCGAACCAATTTGATTTTCTATAGATAGTGTAGATACGGGCCTTGCACCCTTTATAAAGTAAAAATGGCGGTATAAGACCGCAGTCAGTGTAAGACTGCTAAGTCAGCATAAGACCGCCATTTGTACTTTAAAAAGCGTGCAAGGCCCATATCTACACCATCTATAGAAAATCAAATTGGTTCGATATCAAATGTTCATTCACATTGAAATTGAAAATTAAATAAATTACACACCTATCTCTCCAAGTTTGCAGACCTTCTCCAGACCTCCGCCCATAGCTTCCCAAGTAGCTTCAGTCTTTATCCATCCTCCTTCGCGACTGCACCATTATCCAGTGTGCTCTCCTTATTAAATATTGTTTTAATCTTTTTTTAGTAATAAATATCTGTTTATGTATAAAGTGTTTCTTAAATCAGCGGAGGTAGCATGACTTATCGAGGCGGATTTATCCAACAAAATTGCGTCTAGCAGCATTTTTGACGTCTATAGTCGCATATATCGTCGCTCTCGACGATATATAACCCACTATAGACGTCAAAAATGCTGATAAACCGCCATTTTGTTGGATAAATCCGCCTCGATAAAAGTCATGCTACCTCCGCAGTTTTGGAGTACGTTTCTAGATAAAAATTAAATGTAAAAATTTTAAAGTGATTTTATAGAACAGGCAACGTCTTTCAGTCAAACCAGCGAAGAGAAAAATAGACTTCTAAGGAACATGTTCAGGTAATTGAAAAAAAAATGTAAGAATAATTCCACATGTATAGCAAGTTGAAGCTGTTTTGTAAATTCGTTTTGTGGTAGTAAAGATATGAAAACAAAGACGAATGATGAAAATATGGAAGTAAATCAATGCTATAAATACAGGATTAGGAATCTCGACAAGTTTCTAATAAAAAATAACATTCAACAGTTATGGTGGCCAAGTGTGGTGTGCAATATATACCATCACAAAGAGGCGGACACATTCTACTTTACAAAGGCCACTTTTACCATAAGAAAACTTAGAATAAAAACGGGACAGTATTGTGGCGATGTAAGGCGCCTAAGTGTTTCGGCAGTGTAACCGTATTTGGCACCAATTCAGGAGTTCTGGGCGAAAACGTGCACACTTGCCAGGTCCAAGTCACAGGGAATTTCCATATGTGACCGAAAAACTGCAATAAGAATGAACGGCCGCAACGGGCGAGTAAAGTATGTTTTTTTCATGAATATGGGTGAATACAATTTGCCTTATCTATTCGTGAAACCTACTCGTTTGGCGTGAAAAGGAATAGGCCTATGCCCACGTTAAGTAGTGGGCACGGGCTGGATAGATGGATACATAGTACCTACTTCATTTTTTTATTCAAGCGCACAGAAAGACATAATAACATCGACAAAAACGTCATGTCAAATTATTATTGTTACGCTTTGGGAGGAAGTAAAGGGGTTATATTGTATATTTAATTGATAATTAAAATTTAATGTTTGTTCATGACAGTTTTATTACTATTCTAGGAGACCACTGGCAGGCAGGCACTGCAGCGCCGAGTGGTCTCTTCACCCATCTAGTGTAAGTGAAGGTGCCACAGGACGCTGTATAAATCATCTCATTGCGTAGATAGATGCAAAGGGCTTAGTTTTTTTTATTATTATAAGAATTCTAAGTATTTTATACAGGGTCTTAAAAGACCGCCAATAGACCCGAAAGGTACGCATCTAGACACCAAAATAAAGTACTTTTTCGATAAATTATTGCTGGGAAATTATTTTTGTTTTTTAGGTTATGATTTTCGAAAATATTTTGTCTCGCAATGGAATTGTAACAATTTTGATATGGCTTCTTGAGAAGAAATGTTAAGTACTAGATACTGAGCAAATTTCTGCAATTTTTTTTTTTTTACATTCCGACTATGAACCTTATTATCTCGGAAACCGTTGATTTCCCAGGCATAGTTCCTTGGGAAAAATGTTCGATATGATGAGGACAATACGTGGTTTCCCGCTTTGTTTGCGGTATTTTAACACCCTGTATACAGACACCTCGGAATTATCCTGACACTATATCCCATTCATAATAATATCACGTCTCGCGGTTTCCCGCTATCAGCATCGACCCTCTTCCGACTAAACTATGTCGTCCGACAATCTTGCTTCTGGTGGTCCAACCGGTTTCCGGCCTTGTTCTCCATCTGCCATCACCCTCGAATCGTGATTCATTGCTCGATAATATTACAGGAGGACTTTTGAGGGGTCTTGATAATAGGACATGTTTGTTTACTTGTTTAAGTAGGTGAACTCAGAAAACAAAATCACCGACTTACCTTCGCTATGCGAATGTCAAGCTCAAGCTATAGTGTATTTCTCAGCCTGGCGGAAAAGCGATCATTAACCTTTGAGCGGATCACAGAAATAAACAATTTTTTTATGCCAAAGGTTTTTTGTATTTTTGAATGCGCCGAAAGAGCGCCGCCGACCGATTGCATGCCTCTCCCTTCCTCGCACGCACCTCGCTCGTCCGTAGCACGTTGAAACAGGTTTTTTATCTCTGACTGACCGGAGCTCTCACCCCACCCCGTACCTAAAAATACGCTTCGATATCCAAACGATACAGAAATGTAAGGAGAGTGACGGAGTGCGACACGAATCGTTATATTTTTACGGTAACATAGTACTTCGTGTCAATGATCGCTTTTCCGCTGGGCTGAGAAATACACTATAGTGTCTATCAATATGTTGACAGCTATAGTCCGCGCGGGATGAGAATGGGATGCGACCTTTTAGAACTGGCGCGCGTGGTAAGCAAACTCGCGTCCAAGCAACCTTGTCAAAGTAAAATAAAGTCTATTTCCGATTGACTTTGACAAGGTTCCATCCCATTCTCATCGCGCGCGGATTATACTCAAGCTTGACATTAACCAAGGCTTGACATTAGCCAACTTTGTTTTTTAAGATCACCCACTTGAGCTCGAGCTTGAGCTGACGACTATTAATGCCACCCTTATACATGTTTACTTGCTTATGCTAATTTTAGCTGTCACTTTTCGAAATCCAAAAATGACTTCGTATTCGATTTTTGAAAACATGCTAACAATATTTTAAACATATTTAATATGTTGAAAAAATTCACTCGGGACAGGACTAGAACCCGCAACCTCTTGCATACCGTGCAGGCGCTTTACCAATTGAGCTATCGAGTCAAGTAACTGTCGATGCGAATTTCTTAAACTAGTCTTGTCTACTGGTGTAGATTATTGCAAACTCATCACACCAGATGGCGCCCCCCGTAGACAGAAGACTAGTTGAAGAAATTCGCATCGACAGTTACATGACTCGGTAGCTCAATTGGTAGAGCGCCTGCACGGTATGCAATAGGTTGCGGGTTTTAGTCCTGTCCCGAGTGAATTTTTTCAACTTATTAAAAATGTTTAAAATATTGTTAGCATGTTTTCAAATATCTTTTTAATAAGTAGAATTTTTAATAAGTTGAAAAAATTCACTCGGGACAGGACTAGAACCCGCAACCTATTGCAAACCGTGCAGGCGCTCTACCAATTGAGCTACCGAGTCAAGTAACTGTCGATGCACATTTCTTCAACTAGTCTTCCGTCTACTGGACGGGGGGCGCCATCTGGTGTGATGAGTTTGCAATAATCTACACCAGTAGACAAGACTAGTTTAAGAAATTCGCATCGACAGTTACATGACTCGGTAGCTCAATTGGTAGAGCGCCTGCACGGTATGCAATAGGTTGCGGGTTCAAGTCCTGTCCCGAGTGAATTTTTTCAACTTATTAGAAATTCAACTTATCAAAAAGATTTTTGAAAACATGCTAACAATATTTTAAACATTTTAAATAAGTTAATAAGAGCGCCTGCACGGTATGCAATAGGTTGCGGGTTCAAGTTCTGTCTCGAGTGAATTTTTCAACTTATTAAAAATGTTTAAAATATTGAAATGTTTATAAAAATGTTTATAATAATTTTTAATAAGTTGAAAAAATTCACTCGGGACAGTGCTTTAGAAAAAACAAAAAGATGCTAACAATAACTTATTCCGCAGGCGACGTCAGATACATAAAATCACGGCGAGGGAACACCATGCTTCAAGTGGGCGCCCACAAGTTCAGTTTACAGCGGCGATTGGGCGCTAAGAGCCGATGGGGTTGCTCGACGCATTATTGCAAAGGCTGCAAGGCACACGTGTATACTATTCTGCCGTCGTAATTGAAAACACAGTAACTCGACAAAAGTCGTTTTGAGAAAAACGCGGTTAAAGTTTTGTTGTTAAATTTTGTTATTATGAACAAACCAATCAACAAGGATTACTGTTTGTATTTTTTTATGTTGATAAATAATTAAAACTTCAATTCGGCATCAAAATATCTCAAATTTTATAGTTGTATAATTAATTAAAATAGATAATGTGTTTTAAACTAGGATAATTAATTTAAACAATATCATATTTTTAAGCTAAAACACAGTAATTGATTGGTTACTGTGTTTTAAGCAAGTTTTACTCATTACTGTGTTTTAACCATGTAAAGATGATAGTAATAGGGAAATTGCAACACAGTAACTTTAGACATACTGTGTTTAAGCTTAATACAAGTAGCGTTTGTGACTTAAATCAAATCCTAGTAAGTGAAGATGCTGGTTTTAAAGCTAATTTATAGTAAGATTCTCATAAGTGCAATTATAGTATCTGAATATACTGTGTTCTAAGCTTGTGTTTGTACATTTTTTTATTACTTAATACTAGGGCGATTTTAGTCTTAAAAATGAAATCGCCTTTGTTTTGCTGAAAATATATGAAATAAAACAGTAAAACGTCATCATGTCAATTAAATGTTATTTAATAAATCTTTCTTCTAAATCAACAAGGTTCAGTGTCTAAAACTAAGGTGTAAAATGAAAATATCAGAACAAATTATTCTCAAAATCAAACAAATCATCAAATAACAAAAAAAATTCCGTGAATTTCGAATGCAAGCCCAGCAAGCATTGCTGGCAGGCGATATTAAGCCTACCTGCAATGATTTTTGCCCGAATAAACAAAAATAAATTAAAATCTATTGAAATAAAATTTCTTCCAACTCCAATTTTTCTACTTTGATCGCGAATTACTTGAATAAAAATCCCATAAAGTGACAAGTTTTTTATACTATTCTAAGCACTAAGGCTTTGAAAAAGTTATAAAATTTTAAAAAAGTCCTTCACACCTCTACTTAATTTTTTCTCCATACTAAGTATTTACTAACTTTTTCAGTGATGATTTCTCAAGAACAACATTTTTGAACTTTGGATCAAAATTGCAGTGATTTCTAGGAGTCCCTAGCTAATTATTATTTTTTCGGTAATAGATAAATTATCTGAGACCCTAAAGAATAAAAAATATCTCTGAAACGTCAAAAGAATAAAAAGTTACAAAATAAAATCCAATGCCGGGTATTTTTTTTTTTCAACAAAAACCTAAAATCCTCAGATTTTCTAAACGACAAAAAATGGCTGAACATACGAGTACAAGGGGGTGATTCAGATAGTCCTTGGTGTCAGCTATCTTTCTTTTCTAGATTTTCTCACTTGACGCCTATGTTTGGGCCACCCTGTATAGGTAATATCCTAAAGAACTCCAGTGCAACCGACTTACCTTCGTGAGAGATTCTCGTTACTTTACCCACGTGAGAGACTACAGAAAACGTGTGATAACAGACCTTACAGAACCTTACAAGTTTCACGTTGGAACCGAATTATATACCTAGTTTTTTCTTTAATGAAAGTATTCGGGTATACGTATACTATCATGTACTTGTATGTTATCAATTACTGTATTATTTATGTCTTGTCTGTTTATGTACCTACTTTATTGGCCGTCTCCTGCCGTCAAAACAATATTTCAAAATTTATTTGACTGGCTGGAAGAAATTTCTATTGAGTACGTAATTTCTCTTTTTTGTTATTTAAGTTTTTATTTTGTCTAATAAAGTTTATAAATGATATTTAATATGCCTATAAAGTGTAAAGTATACTAAAGTACGTATCCATCGTTTTTTAAACGGAAAGCGTATAGACATAGATTAAAATCTATAAAAACGACTGATAACAAAATAAACGAAATCGGATAATATTAAGGGGTAGAAAAACAGTTTTTTCATTTTCTTCGTTTGTATGAGCGTGACAGTGGCAGAGCGTGCCATTCACAATCCTATGAAGACGTTTTAAAGTTTAATTTTATATCATTCATATCGGACCATTCTGTATAAGTAAAGTAAATATTGCTGCCTTAAATATTGATTGTGCCGTGGTGTGGCGATGGCGCGGTGCTCCCGCGCCAGTTGTCAACAACATACCGCTCCTTCTGTATCCCCTTACCCAAAATGTAGTTTATAACACAGTAAGTTCAAACTATATTAAGCTTATAACACAGTAAGTACTTAGTTACTGTGTTATAGCCAAGTTTCTTCGAAAAAAAAATTAAACCTGTAGGCACTTAAAACACAGTAATTGAAATACTGTGATTTAGTCATGTTTTCATAAATAAACTTTTATCAATATTTTAGAATAAAACACAGTATCTGAAGATGCCGTGTTCTAACCAAGCAAACATATTTCTGAAATCCTTATATACTTTAAGTAAGATCACAGTAAGTAATAAGTTACTGTGTTATAACCTAAAAAACTATCAATACTGTGTTCTTCCTTAAAAATATCTTGATTTTTCTAAAGATACTGTGTTTTCACCTAAGTTATCTCGGGAACTATCCATCGTACAGACAAACCGAATTTTTTCCCAGATAGTACTCGGGCTCCTGATTTTAAAGAACCAAAAAAAGTATGAACACAGTAACTGAAGTTACTGTGTTTTCAATTACGACGGCAGTATTGACGATCACATTTTTAAATATCGTGACGATCACTCGCATTGAACAGGACCCACAACGACTGCGAGTTGCTTTGAGAAAAGAGCGCCACGAAAGAAGAGACTTGAGGCACCACGTGGTTTGACATGCGCAGTGGCGATGTGAGTGTGGTCTCTTTATCGGTATGAGGTCTGAGCGCGCGTAGAGACCAGCGGGTCTGTTATGTAAAAAAAACACTCAACCTTTGAGCGTCAAAACCTTCGATCAAGGATAAAACTAGATACAACATAAAACTCTGAAATGTGTCTGGAAAAATAGATGTCCAAACTGCCTTTGGGAGCTTATTTGCTCGTAGTCTATGCAATTAAAGTAAAACTGTACACTAATGCATTAAGGTTGACATTCGAATATTAGACGTATGGTCGAAATGATGTTTCGTATTGTTCTATTGCTGATATAATTTGTTTCTGTGGGGACAAGTTTTTATTGTGATTTTATACGTAATGCGGATTCTATGGGATTTAGTTCGGTGGTCAAAACACTCGAAAATAGCCCTTATTCAAATGAACAATCTCTTTTTTGACATTTAAAAACCGTTATTTTTACGGTGGATATTTTAGAGAATACAGGGACAGGCGTCATCGGGTCGGCGGAAAGAGGTGCGAGTGGCGTCAAGTCAGGTCAAGTCTTTACTTTCGTGGTACGGCTGTACCTTTGTTTGATTGACATTTACAGGGGTTCTCCATGCAATCATTTTTTTTACAAGTGAAGGACATTCGTCTCTTCCAATACACGCCATAGGTTTTCTTTATCCAGTATTTTTCTGCCACTTTGACGGTAGTCAATTAAACCAGTTTAAAAGTTTTTTTATGTAGCCTCCACAGTGTCCCACTGCTGGGTAATACCTTCCTTTTTTTTTTTCCACTCCTCTCTATCCTCGGTCGCCTCTTGCCACCCTAGCAAAAAGGTTGAGGGTCGTCCCGCCATCTCCGGGTTAAATTATTATTTAATAAAGAAGTTAGTTTAAAATTATTTAAATTGCGTCTTCTTGTAAATTATTACTAACATTGTAATATTTTTTCTGGCCAGTGAAAATTATTGTATGTACGGTCGGCCACAGTCACATAAATATACACCATGGCAGTTCTTATCGCTAGCGGCAAAATGGCGACAATCGGACAAAAAGGGGTAATTATCCTAGCGTGTGGCCGACTGTACATTGAATTATTGAAACACAATCTTGCTGTTCATGTAATAAGACTGTAAATCTCGTTGTAACCAGATACATCAGACAGATTCGAGTATGTGACATCAAACAGAGGCAACATAGCGCTGCAAATGCATGGACACAAATTCTATCTAAAGCAGAAAGTTGGCGACAAGATTCGATGGGTATGCTCAAGTCACCATAGCCGGGGATGCAAGTCTCAGATTTATACCATTGAAGGCAAGATAGCTAAACTTTGTCCTACTCACAATCATTGACTGTACATAATAAAAGTTTTTTGTTTCTAATATACCGAATAAATAGCCAAGCCGCATTTTCAGGCACTTTTTGTGTGAGACTGTTTTACTCCCAGACATACCTTTCAACGACCTTAAAACTCAGCGTGTATTTTATTTCAGAAGAAAATAAAACACCGTACAAGATGTTAGTAATAAATAATTTAACCTAAGTTTAACCTACTGTTAGTAACATTGATTTACACATATTATTTCCATATCTTTGTTTTTGAGTACATGAACCATAGAGCAATGGTTCATGAACCATAGAGCAATGGCCTGCAAAAATGCGCAGGACACAGTTGGGGCTGGCCCGCACCCTCCGCACCAGGGATGAACACCGTTTGCGCATAGTGGTGTAAAAACAATCAACCAGTGCCTCGGCGAACATCCCCGATGCACTACAGTACCGGGGCAGCCCCATCAGCACCCTGAACGCATTATTGTATTGAACGCGCAGGGCGTCATACTGTTTTTTCGTATAATTCACCCACAGAATGCTCGTGTAAAATGATGTTCAATACGCTCTAAAAAGAGTTATCCTGGCTTCCTTGGAACAACGAAAAAATCTGCGGGCTATCATGTTGGCTCTAACAGACAACGCCCTGCGTTCTCGTTCAATGTCTGCCTTGTCTTTCAGATCAGATGTCAACAGGTGCCCCAGATACTTAAACATTTCCACTCTTTTTAGTGGCATTCCAAGGTGGTACACTCGATGGATACCTGTTGCCGGCCCGAAATACCATACATTCGTTTTTTTTCTCATTATATTTTATATTTTTATTTGGCAGACACACCGATGTTCGAATTTCTGGACGTGCAGAATGATGGCAGCGACATCGAAACTGAGGATGAAAATATTATCACTTCCTTCAGACACGTGGCTTCAAACTTTCCTGCCACTTTTCCAGCCCACACAAGCGACAGAGAAGTCCAAAACCTTTTAAATACCGACAAAGAGGACGACATATTTTTGCAGAACATGACGGACGCTGATAAACTTCATTTTGATTGGCAGGAAGACCCGACTGTATTTAAAGGTGTCAGAGAAGTTTTCACCGGAAGTTCAGGTCCTACGTTTGACTTCGATGCAAACTCACCTCTTGCGCTACTAGAAAAGATCTGGGACTCTGATATCATATCTTTAATAGTGGAGCAAACAAATTTATACAGTCAGCAACTTCTACAAAATACCGAAATAAAAAAGACGGCTCGACTGTATCGTTGGAAACCAATCACAGCTTCAGACATCTGGCTTTATTTTTGCCTCCTGATTCTGCAAAGCCTAGATGCTCGACCAAATGAGTCTGACTACTGGTACTCTAAATTGGAGGTGCTAGAAATGTCCAAGTTTCGAACTGTGATGCCGTTCAATCGGTTTAAGCTAATAAAAAAGTGTTTACACTTTACTGACAACACCCAGCTGACCCAGGGAGACAAAGCCGCTAAGATCAGACCCATAGTGGACCATCTAAACAAAAGATTTTCTGAAATGTACTCACCAGCACAGGAAATCGCACTCGACGAATCGCTGTTGAAGTGGAATGGGAGACTTAGTTTCGCCCAGAAAATGGCGACTAAAGCTGCTGGTATCGGAATTAAAACATACGAATTATGTGAGTCAAAAACAGGTTATTTATGGGCATTCCGCTTGTATACTGGCAAAGACGATGCGACGGCGACCGAAAAGACAAAAGACGATGAATGTCGTGACCAGCCCGATTCGAAGACATCTGGAATTGTCTTCGACCTCGTCCGGCCTCTCCTTAATAAAGGCCATGTCCTCACTATGGACAACTTCTACAATTCGCCACTTTTGTCGAGGTTGCTGAAACTAAAAAAGACGGACACCGTTGGAACGCTGCGTATGAACAGAGAATTTCTCCCGGATTCTCTGAAAAGTGTGGAAAAGGACGAATTACGTGTGGGGGAAACTGTTTTCAGCAACACAACTGACCTCACGGCCATTTTGTGGCGTGATTCCGACTTGGTTGCTATGATTTCCACCCTACACCCCGTGGAAATAGGCGGAAAACAAAAATCAGGCACGTACAAAGTAGTGTTGGACTACAATGATTCCATGCGAGGCGTAGACAAAAAGGACCAGCTTTTGTCTGCGTTTCCCATGGAACGATCCAGAAACCACATTTGGTACAAAAAAGTGTTCCGCAGATTGCTGAATATTTCAATTTACAATGCTTGGATCATAAATTACACGAAGTACAAAGACTCCCATCGGTTGTTCAGAGAGAGGTTAGTGCAGGAGATCCTGAATAAACACCAAGAAAAAAAATTATGTGTGAAGAACATGAATCCTGCAGTGCAGCGTCCTCTCCTTGTCGGAGGCCACTACCTTATCAAAGGTAAAGCAAAGCGGGCAAAATGCAGATTGTGTGCGAAGAAAGGTAGAGAATCGCGCACTACAAAAATTTGCGATGTATGCAAAATCCCACTGTGCGCAGATCCCTGCTTTAAAAACTATCACACATTAAAAGATTAACTTTTTTTTTTCAATTTGTTAAACCATTACACATTTTTCAATATTGTAGCTGATCTAAGCTTTGCATATGTTTGATCGTGGATTCACGGCAATTGAAAAATGTTTAAAAATATTGAATTCACCGCTCACTACGTTTTTTTAGTTTTTCTCTCTCTGCGTTGAATTTTTATATTACACCTGTTTATGTATACCTGTTTATATGTTAATCCGTCTCAAATATAAAAAAATATAAAAAAAATAAAAGTTTTAAGACAGTTTATAAGGTTAACATTAGAAATATAGGTAATTGTGTAGTTTTTAATTTTGTTCATATTATAATGTCTTTCATATACATTTTTGGTTTTTGTGAATATTATAACATCCTTCACATGGCTACATGTTTGGTAAATACCTATGTTAACTTCTTTTACGAGGATTTCTTTATATTTTAATCGTTAATTTTTTCCCTTTTTAATAATTTTGATTAACTAATAGTACAGAAGCTCGTTTAGCTCGTAATGGTTATATTCACGTAAAAGGTTACCGGCTCCTCTTTTGATTGTTTATAAAGTACGTAATTCCATAAAAACCGAAGTCGCGCAGTTGGTAACTCCATAAAATTAACTCATTTTTTTTTTCATTAAGTACCTTTTTAATTTCGGTGTCATAATATTCTACAGCCTAATTCAAATGCCATAAGCTGTACACTCGTTTAATATCAGTTAAAATGACAAGATTTACGCGGTGTTACAAGAGTGCATTACGTGAATTGAACCGTTACGGACTACACGATTACCTACTTATTTTTCAATAGTTTTATTTAGTATTAAGTTGGCTTTTGTTGGTGCCTATTGTTTGCTATGTACCTATTTGTTTCAATAATGTTGTGTGCACATGATGCAAATAAACTTTTTATCTATCTATCTATCTACTTTTTTTGTTTTGTTCGGTAACCAACTTATTGATATCAAGATTCCCGACTAGTTTCGCAATTAATCTCAACAGTTACCTTTTTAGCCGTAACATAAAATTAGTTATAAAAAAAAAGTTTAAAAAATAAAATGTATTGTTTCTAACAAAAGAACAAGCAATGCCAAACTATTATAGTAATTAAGTTAATTTCATGTATTTATTTTTTCAACTTTACTTCTAAGGTCGGGACGACCAAGGATTGCTCTGTCGCAGTGGAGTATATTTTCAAGAAAAACATAAAAAAGTTGGAAAACCGAAGGCTAAGCAATTTCCAAAGAAATACTTTGAAAATTCAAACCATGCAATCGGTCACATCATAACATACAGAAAAAAACAACTTCGTTGCGCTGTGTGCCACAAAAAAACAAATTTTCGCTGCCCTACGTGTGAAATTAATTTGCATCCTAAAGTTTGCTTCGAAAGCTTCCATTCTGCCTAGTATAACCTATTAATCTACACTTGAAATGAATTTATCAGTCGTTTTAGTATATCAAACACAGCATATCATGTATATTTTGTATTATTTGCATATTTTGTACGTATATTTTGTATATGTTATGTATATTTTGCGGGTGACAACAGGTTGATGATGATAATGATGCAGATTTATTTATATAGCAGAGTCTATTAAACAAGCTATTGTCCGCCACTTCATTTACTTGACAAACCTTCCCTGCCCAATACAGTTTCATCATAGGATTAATATTTTAGCATCAGGACAAATAAACATTATTTTTGCAGATTCAACATTAGATGACTACATCCGGGACCCTTTTGTACCACTTTTCAAATTACATGAAGCATACCCAACTTCTGAAGAAGAATCGGGAATAAACGAAGTGACAGGGGAACAACGTAAGAAATTCACTCGAAATAGAATCTCCAGAAAAGGTTTGTCAAGAGAAAACACGGAGTCTAGAAAAAGGCTGAGAAATAGTGGTCAAAGCTACATTACTGCTAAAGGAAGGAAAGTACCCCAGAGAGAGATGAAAGATTTGAGCCCTTGTAGACTAAAATGCGCAGAGAGATACACTCAAGAAGAACGTAAAAGTGTTTTTGATTACTACTGGAAACTTAGTAGCAGGGCCAGAAAACTAACGTTTCTTGCCAACTCAATATCCATAGTAGGCATGAAAAGGCAAAAATATGACAGGGTAAGGGAAAGAAAATATTCTTGCATTTACAAATTAACCATTAATAACCAAGAGACACAAATTTGCAAAGAATGCTTGCGCCGAACGTTGGGCGAGACTAAACATTTTGTAGATTTAGTCAGAAATAAAATGGGTGATGCTCCTGCAGAGAGTTTGGTATTTCGTGAGAGGAGAGGACGTCAACCACGTCGAAAAAAAGATTAAATACAAACTGAACTTGCGTCATAATTGTACAGTCAACAACACGTTAGGATATCCCTTTTTGTTCGACTGACCCGCTTATGCCGCGCGCACGATAACAGCTACTTAAAGATAACTTAAGAGACACTTATCGATATTTGTAGTAGCAATACCACTCGCTGACTGTGAAGGAAAACATCGTGAGGAAACCTGAGCGTATGAGGCATTATACCCTCAACGCAAAAATCGCCAACCCGCATTGAGCACGCGTGGTGATTAAGCTCGAACTCTCTCTCTGAGAGAATGCCTTTGCCCAGCTAGTGGGACATGTACAATTGTACAGGCTACATCTTTCATCTTACTTATCGATAAGTGCATTGTGGTATCCTAGCGTGTTTCTGACCGTACCTCCAAGGAAGAAATAAAAAAAAAACTAGATTATAATATTAACTTTTGAGATGAGTATCTAATAATAAACTAAAATTCCCATCCGTATACGTCAGCCAAACAGAAGAGACAAGGGACAAGGACGGGCGCGGACGTGACATTTTACTTTGATTTGACGTCTAGCTTTGTCCGCGCCCCGTCTCTTCTGTGTGTATTGCGTCGCGTCGCTTCTATACATTTTGTATGACAGTGACATCAGACCTTCGTCCCACGTCTCTTCTGTATGTCTAGCCCCTTAGAGATGTAGTTAATCTATGGCTATTTTTATTATACGAGTACTGTACTATACGTATTATATGTATTATACGTGTACGATGTACTGCATTTTTACGAGGTTTTCTTTAATTTCGCTATTTGAATGGTTATTTTTTCCCTATTTAATAATTTTGTTGAACTTATTGTACAGTAAAGATTTTTATTAGGTTAAAAATTCACTCCAGACAGGATCCTGAAAGGTTCAAATCCTGTCCCGAGCGAATTTTTTAACCTTATAGAAATCTTTATAAAAGATCCCTATCACGGGTTAGTGCTTTAGAAAATACAAAAAGTACAGTAGCCCGTAATGGTTAAATTCACGTAAAACGTTACCGGCGTTAGCTAAAATACCCCTTTAGATATTTTATAAAGTAAATTTTCAAATTCTGGATATAAAAACCTAAATCTTGCAATTCCTAACCCGCCGCCTCCTTATAAAAATATCATCTTTTTTTTTCATTATTTGTATTAAATTAATTTCGGTGTCGTAATATTCTACAGCCTCATTCAAATGCCATAAGCTGATAAACTACGAGTACACACCATTTACTCACTTTTTTATCACTCGTTTTAGTTGAGTGCTCATGCAACCTTATGAAAACAATGAAGTGATGTATGTTTTGCGGGTGTCAACAGGCTCGTGATGTTGATGATGATGTTTTATTTATACATATAGCAGAGCCTATTAAATTAGCTGCTGTCCTCGACTTCATTTACTTGGTAAACCTTCCCTGCCCAATAAAGTTTAATCATGGGATGAATATTTTAGCATCGGCACAAATAAACGTTTTTTTTTTCAGATTCCGAATCAGATGACTACACCCGGGACCCGTTTGTACCACCATTCAAATTACATGAAGCATACCCAACTTCTGAAGAAGAGTCGGGAATAAACGAAGTGACAGGGGAACCACGTAAAAAAATCACTCGAAAAAGAATCTCTAGAAAAGGTTTTTCTAATGAAGACAGGGAGGCTAGAAAAAAGCTAAGAAATAGTGGTCAAAGCTACATTACTGCTACAGGAAGGAAAGTACCCCAGAAAGAGATGATAGATTTGAGCCCTTGTAGGCTAAAATGCGCAGAAAGATACACTCAAGAAGAACGTAAAAGTGTTTTTGATTACTACTGGAAACTTAGTAGCAGGGCCAGAAAACTATCGTTTCTTGCCAACTCTATATCCATAGTAGGAATGAAAAGGCAAAAATCTAACAGGGTAAGGGAAAGAAAATATTCTTGCATTTACAAATTAACCGTTAATAACGAAGAGACACAAATTTGCAAAGAATGCTTGCGCCGAACGTTGGGCGAGACTAAAAGTTATGTAGATTTTGTCAGAAATAAAATGGGTACTGCTCCTGCCGGGAATTTCGCATTTCGTGAGAGGAGAGGACGTCAACCACGTCGGAAAAAGGAGAAAAGACAAACTGAACTTGCATCATAAATGTACAGTCATCAAAACGCTACGATACCTCTCTTTGTTCGACTGACCCGGTTATGCCGCCCGTGATAAGAACTAGCATTGTGGTATCCTAGCGTGTTGCTGACCGTACCTTCAAGAAAGATATAAAAAAATATTCAACTAGATTGTATTAACATTCCAGATTAGTATCTATATTCCCATCCTTATGCGCCAGCTACATAGAAGAGACAAGGGACAAGGACGGGCGCGGACGTGACATTTTACTTTGATTTGACGTTTAGCTTTGCCCGCGTCCCGTCTCTTCTGTGTGTATTGCGTCGCGTCACTTCTATACATTTTGTATGACAGTGATATCAGACCTTCGTCCCACGTCTCTTCTGTGTCTAGCCCCTTAGGATATAGTTAATCTATGGCTATTGGTTTTATTAAAAACGTGTTTCATTTTACTCATAAATAAAGAGTTTAAAGTTTGAAAAATTAATATAACATATATATAT
Organism: Zelleria hepariella; assembly: GCA_949319315.1. Classification (NCBI taxonomy): domain Eukaryota; kingdom Metazoa; phylum Arthropoda; class Insecta; order Lepidoptera; family Yponomeutidae; genus Zelleria; species Zelleria hepariella. Next base: position 13,878,253 of record OX439388.1, read on the forward strand.
TATACATTATTACATATACATATATTATTTACTTTAATTTCAGAATGTGTACAATTATGTGCTCGTAACTTTGAATACTTAGCCCGAGAGAGGTACCGACGACTTGACCTAGGTAACTTATTATTTAGTAAATTTATATATTGTGTATTTATTGACTGCAGGATGGTATCCCTAAACAAGTCAATCAATCAAATTCTTATCAACAGATGACATTCGATATGTTACATCAGAAAGGGGCCACACGATGTTGCTGATTAATGGATATAAATTCAGCCTAAAGCAAACACAAGGAGTCAAATCCCGATGGGTATGCTCACACCATAGCAGAGGATGCAAGGCTCAAGTGTATATTATTGAAGATCACATAGTAAAATTTTGTAGTGCTCATAAACATAGACAATTTTGAAATTAAAACTCTACACAATATGGACATAAATCTATCATATCTGGCACAACTGTTTAACAAACTACCGAAAGTCATCAAAGATTCTAGCTCTCTAACAATATTTAAATCTCGTATCAAAGTTCGTTAAAAGAATTGTAATTTTAAAATATGTGTTAAATATGCATAATAATTGCATTATAGTTGTGCGTTTAAAAACTGTTGTAAAAAGTAGATGTTTTCTCATCGAGTCAATAAAGATTTCTTATGGGATAAAAACGGTAAAAACTCATTAAAAAACCTCAGCCTTGGTAAACGAACATTTAGGAATATCTTTGTAAAATGGTTTCCCATCGATCAACAAAGTTTTGTAGATGCCATTCCAATAAACGTCAATCAATTAAATTATTGTCAACAGATGACATCAGATGCGAGTATATTACATCAAAAAGAGGTAACACTATGATTCTGATTAATGGATTCAAATTCAGCCTGAAGCAAACAAAAGGAGTTAAATCCCGATGGGTATGCTCACACCATGGTAGAGGATGCAAGGCTCAAGTGTATACCATAGAAAATAATATTGTGAAATTTAGTAGAGATCATAATCATATAAAACCTTGGAATTAAAAGCCGATTAAAAGATCTCAGCCTTTGTCACCAAAAACACAAACATTTTGTTTTATCGCATTTTAGCTCTTCGCCACGCCCGATTCTTTCCTGAAAATCTTGGTAAGTAAGTATTTAGTTTCTACACAAAAAAAACTGTTATTTTCCGTATTGATAAAAAAATAATGGAAATAAAGCATTTATTTTCTTCAATATTTTCTGGGCAAGCCTACTCCATCTAAAACAATGTCCCAGGACTGCAGCGCCGAGTGGTCTCTTCACCCATCTAGTGTGAGTGAAGGTGCCCTTGGACGTTGTATAAATCATCTCATTACGTAGATGCAAAGGCCTTCGTTTTTCTTTAATATGACGAAATTTCTTTTTCCCGCGTTTTGAGGGCCTTGTGCGTTTATTCTTAAAAAAAAAAACAATCACGCGTCGGCCGTCGAAACCAGCCCTTATTGAAATGAACAATACTTTTTTTACATTTAAAAACCGGAATATTTACAGTGGATATTTTAGAAAACACACGGGCAGATTATGGTGTATGTTGCAGATTTGTATTTATCGTGAAACAGTGTCAGTGAAATACACCGTGGAAAAGTGGTTTTAAAGCCGAAGGTATTCAGTTGCACTCATGATTCTGAGCCAAATTCCAAAATTTTACTTCAAAACGAGCGAAAAAAAAACACTTCCCGAAACAAACGGCTATCGCCAATCGACACCAGTTGTATGGAGAAGTGAATTTTTTTTCGCGCGTTTTGTAATGAAATTTTGTAATTTGGCTCAGAATCACCAGTGCAACAAAATACCTTCGGCTTTAAAACCACAAAAATTCCACGGTGTATTATTATTCTTATTTTTTATTCGTTCGTCTACCGTTCCTATATTTTGACGTTATACGTACGCTGGGAATGGTCACTTATTAAAAATACGTTCTCTCCCACTACCAAATAATATTTCACTAATTTGCCTTTTCTATTTTCAGAGGCTGACATCCGGTATGTGAAATCAAAGAGGGGCAATACTATGCTTCAAATCCGTGGATACAAGTTTAGCTTGCAGCGTCGGGCAGGTGTCAAATCTCGCTGGGTATGCTCAAGTCACCATTGCAAAGGATGCAAGGCTCAGGTCTACACCATTGAAGATGAAATAGTTCATATTCGTGATGATCATAACCATTAAAACAAGGTGTAGTTACGGCTTTCTATTTAACTATCTGTAACGCCGAACTAAATCCCATAGAATCCGCATTACGTATAAAATCACAATAAAAACTTGTCCCCACAGAAACAAAAGATATCAGCAATAGAACAATACGAAACATGATTTCGGCCATACGTCTAATATTCGAATGTCAACCTTATTGCATTAGTATACAGTTTTACTTTAATTGCATGGACTACGAGCAAATAATCTCCCAAAGGCTATTTGGGCATCTATTTTTCCATACACATTTCAGAGTTCTATGTTGTATCTAGTTTTATCCTTGATCGAAGATCTGTAAACACAAAAATATTTATGGTTGTTGGTAGTTTTGGTGATTTGTAGAATTGCAAGATTGTTCAAATACGTCTGAGTAAAATCTGCTGTTATAAACAACAATGCCTTAATAAGTTAATATTTATTATTTTTGTGTCTCTGGATTCAAAATTAAATAATACTTTTCTAATTTCAAGTAGTAGTACAGTATTTATGTAAAATAAACATACTTTTTGTAAATTAAATTTTACATGTATATTTCCAGATTTCGTTTGACACTTAAATCTATCCACTATTTTATATAAAGAATAAGTTTTTTTAAATTCATGGCGGGACGAACTCGCCCAATATCTGCCGGAGTGGTTAGAGGTTGCTCAGGACCGAAAGACCTGGTCTGAAAGGGGGGAGGCCTTTGCCCAGCAGTGGGACACCCAACAGGCTAGGTAAAAAAAAAAAAAAACTTAATTTCGTCTTTGGTTTTTCATAATAATATATTCTTCAATAAGATTCTCTTCATCAGATATTATCAGATACGTGAGATCAAACAGAGGCAACACTATGCTGCTGATACGTGGATACAAGTTCAGCCTCCAGCGGCGTATAGGAATCAAATCACGATGGATATGCTCGAGCCACCATTGCAAAGGATGTAAGGCCATGGTTTATACCATTGAACATGAAATTGTCGGTATGTATGATAATCATAACCATTAATAAAAAAAAAACTTTTAAAAATAAACATAATAATAAAAATGTGTATCTTTGTAAAATCTATCATGAGAAGGAACTTGTATTATTTTAGATATAGGTACATGTTACCGTACAGTCAGCATCACGCAAGGATACCCCTTTTTTTTGACGCTTTTATGTCGTGCGCTTATTTTATTTAGTTTATTTTATTCACAATGTTTTATTCTTATTTTGCACTGAAAGTGAAAATGTATTTTGTATCTTGATGAGATATTTTTTGTAATGCCACGTAGGTATCTACAACTACAAAGTAATAAAAATAAAATTAATATAATTAACACTAGTAAATAAGTGTGTGTTTGTGACGCTTTCGATACGAGAGCAGACGAAAACGTAGAATAGTGGAACAGTGTTGGAATTAAAAGGTGCCATTTATAGCTGCATAACTTATTGTGTGCCTATGACATTCATGAATAGCATAGGCATTTTCTTTTTACCGCTTTCCGTCGTTTGTAAAGAACAATACATAAGTCTCTGTTTTATGATTAAGGTCTACAATAAGAACCGAAACTAGTCGGCTACACCGACACAAATAAAAGTGAGTGAAAGTCTATTAAATACAAGATCAATAAAAAAGAAAATATTTTTCTGTTCTGCGAGCTTTTCAGGCGATGCCGTTTGAATGCATTTTGAAAAAATAATGTTTCAACAGTTTTGATTGCTTCAGCAGATATCAGATGGGTGGAAACAAGCAGAACCCGCTATAGGATGCTCGAAGTCGATGGATATAGGTTTCGGAAGCACCGGAAAACAGGGATCAAAACTAGATGGGTTTGCTCCAGCCATCATGGCAAGGGATGCAACGCTCTCGCATATACGATTGAAGATGACATTTGTAGACTAAATAACGATCACCCTCATTAAATGCCATTAATTGAAGCGCTCATGGCCTAGGTGAACTACCCACTCGATTGGTAAAATTAAGCAACATCGGGCGCGGGCAGTCCATGGATGGATGACCGCAAGTGGTGATAATAAAGGTGCCACTGGACGCTGTATAACGGATGGCATTAATAGTCAACGACTCAAGATCGAACTCAAGTAGGTGATCTCAGAAGAGTCAAATGCTAATGTCAAGCCTTGGCTAATGTCAATGTTAATCTCAAGATAGAGTCTATTAATATGCTGACAGCTACTCAAGTTTGACATTAGCCAAGGCTTAACATTGTCAAAACAGCGGGAAGACAATGGACGAGATTGGCATTAGACCGAGGGGGTTGGCGTGAAAAGGAAGAGGCCTATGCCCAGCAGTGGTCTTTATTTATGGGCTGGATAGATAGATAGATAACAATAGCATTTGACTTTTCTGAGTTCCCTACTTGAGATCGAGCTCAAGTAGGTGATCTCAGACGACTATTAATACCACCCTAAGTCATCTCATTAAGTAGATGCAAAGGCCTCAGTTAAAGCCCGAAATGCGGTCAATCTTTGATCTTAAGACAAGTCTTATCCGTAAAAGTCAGAATTCTTATATCCGGTATCAGTTATACCTAGGTAATTAATGATTATTAAAAAACAAATAATAATTCTGAGTTTTACCGTTAAGGCTTTGATTTCCCGCAGCTCCAGCCAGACTGAAAATAATGTAAGTGTATCGGAAGAGTTACTAAAGAAATAAAAAGTTATGGAAACAATTATTTACTAAACCTGTAGTTTTATTTAGTCTATAGCACGCTAGTGTAGTGTTATGTAGTCCACAAAAGGTTAAGGTTTCGTTACTAACATATGTTTTCCTTTACAGCTACTACTCCCCATCTAACGACCATTGTAAAGGAAGACCACGTAGATGTGGTTAAATCAAGAGCGAAAGGGAAAGAATTGCTGTTGGTTCGTGGCCACGAATTCTACTTCCACAAAAAAGTCGGGGAAAAAATAAGATGGAGGTGCTCCACTTTCTATACAACAGGATGCGAGGCGTACGCGTTCACGTTGGAAGACGCACTTGTGAGTTTGAATGATCGGCACAAACATTAAGGCCGAGCTATAGGCACAACTAGCGTCGCCAATGAAAATAAAAAACATGTCTTCTTTTTGGATGTTTTATTTGTTAAGGCGCTGTACATAGTGAATAGCCCGCGCGCCAAGAAAAATGCACAAAATCGAGTCCTGTATCAAATACGCTAAAAAAATCGAAAATTTTCACATATCAAACCCTAGAATTAGGTGAGACCTATCTAAAACCGCCAGTTTCGTGTTGACATTCATAAACGTTTCGAAGATATTTTTGATGAAAAAAAATAGGCGGCGCACTTTTTTTTAAACAAAATATCTTGCAATCTGTTATGGGTATCAACACAAAACTGGCTGTTTAAGATAGCTCTCACCTAATTCTAGGGTTTGATATGTGAACATTTTCGTTTTTTTTTTGTGTATTTGATACAGGAATCGTTTTTGTGCATTTTTTTTTGCGCGCGGGCTACTTCACTATGCCCAGCGCCTTAAAAACGGATCATTAAGTTCTCAACGCGAGGCTTAACAATTTTTAGGACCTAAGGTTTAGATCTGGAATCTACAACCTACGAATAAATCCCGCCGCTGCCAAAAAAAATGGCCACTTAATGATCCGTTTTTAGCAAATAAAACATCCAAAAATAAAACATGTTTTTTTTTTCATTGGCGGCGCTCTTCTTTTTGATAGCCGCTTCCGAGATACCCAGGACACTTATACCGGAATGCTTGTTTAGGTTCAGAAAGTATAGTTGGTCTAAATTCCTGAAATATTTTATATCGGCCAATCTTTTCAATATCGAAAAAATGGCGTCAAGAGCAGAGGGGCTTATTTAACTTCAACATCAATCGCGGTCCCTTTTACGGCGGATAAAAATACTTACAGATTTAAGCTTAAGGGTAGACGATAGCAAGGTGGCAGGAAATTCAAAATTTTCACAGTTTTTTACATGTTGTAGCTAAACTGAGCTATTTTTGTTCAGCGATTTTTCGTTCGCGAGAATAAAACCGTATTCTTTTCATTATTGTAAACAACAGAACAACAATAATTCAGCCGATTATGTGTTCTGGTCTACGACAAGATTTTTGGGCAATACCACTGCTTCGTAGACCAGCAGGCGTATTAGCTATAATAATCCGCATAGTTATAAGTGGTTACAAAAGTTGTCCATTGCTATTTTGAACTTGCAACTGTAAGCGATTATGTAAGAAAAAATGCCACGGTGGAAACGGATAGTGACGTGATTTGAAGTGAATACCATATCGACACTTTACTAAGACTTTAATCTATGAACGTGTGATTTCATTCGGTACTTTCGTCTGTGACACGAGCTAATTTGGTGAATACGCAGCATTATTTTTGTCATGTTGGTACCTGTGATGGATGCACCACAGAACAATTAGATGTTCTGTGGGATGCACACAAAAACAAACACGCTGCAAAGAGGCAATTTCGTTACGATCGCTAGCAAAACTGCCATTTTGCGACGACGTTTGTTTGCCCTTGTGTGCGACAAGACAAATGTCAAATGTCACCCATTATGAATGTGTGTGTGTGTGCTATCTTGTTTGTAAACAAAAAGTATTCTAAAATAATAATGTTTCATGTGCGAATTTAGTGAAGAAAGCTACCAAAAACAAACGTTTCAACATGTTGGACTAACCCGACACGCTTTACAACAACCCATATAGCATCTACGATAAACTTGTGCCCTTCAATTAGCCGCAGAAAGAAACAACTACTAGCAACGCACCTTACGAGCCTCAAATTAACTGGCCAAACCAGCGTTCCGCCGCCAAGATGGAGTTCAAAGTGATCTACTATTAACTACATCAACGGCAAAGTGACATGCATCCAACTTGAGCCACCGACCCTGAATACAAATCCATTTGGGAACAACGAACCCTGTGCAGTTGGTGACAAAGAAACACTGAGAATTCAAACAATACAAGTTACAACACGACGGGCGCCGTACATACAGCGAGAATCCATCCAGACCACAACAATAATTATAACAATATCGGCGCGGCTCGCTACGTGAGAAAAATGACGGTCGCGAGGGACCTCAAGTGGACGTGAAGAGGCATGACACCTTCGTAGCGCGGCCCGCGACCGACCGAAGCCCTCTACGATCTACGACGGCCAACAAGGACCCGTGACCACGGTCTCAGAGAGGTGTCCTTCCCCGGAAGGCCGTCAAAAGCCATGGACAGTGAGACTTGCACGGCTATGTGAGAATTGCAAAAAGGGAAAACATGCACAGACTGACTTTGGCCCGGTTTCTGAGTTGAGAATTTTACTAAGCTCATACTTACGTATCGCTCTGTCACACTCTTTTGTGAGAAATCTGCAGAGACAGGACGATACTTACCCATTTGCTTAGCAAAATTCTCAACTCAGAAACCGGGCCTTTGTCTTGTACTTCAGCTAGAGTGTAACTAATGGATGACTAGATCTTTGTATTCCACAGCTAGAGTATTACTACGTACTGTGATGTAGGTACTGTGAAAAGTTTCCTGTTAGGTAAATAAAACTCTATTACTTATGAATTTTGTGGTGTTTATTTTTCCCTCTCCAAATTTTATACTTGCAGAGTAGTAACAGTAATAATGAATGTCAACAGAATGTACTTCATATTCAGTACTTACATATTATTAACTTTTGCTAATAAACTAATAAAAATTCAAATAATTTTCAGCCCAGATAAGGCCGTAGGCCATATATTGGTAAATATTAAATATCTTATACACTCAGGCCTTTGCATCTATATAAGTAACTTAATAATTTAAACAGCATCCAGTGGCACATCTACTTAAGATATATTTTATGAATATTTGTTTGGATGGATTAACTTTGTAACTTTCTTCTGCAGCCACAGCGTTTCACTGTGGGCTTGTGTCTCATAAAACTGAAATAAATAAAGACTCTTATTGCAATTGATTTTAGTAAGGTAAAACATAGAAATGCAGTGGTGAGTGGCTTGATGTTAGTTAGAACTTAAGGATCTCAATAATGTAAAGCGGGGATTCCAACGTAACGGGCACATCTTCTGTAGTGCACATACTTAATAAAAACATAGGCCTTTGCATGTAGGACTCGTACAGCAGTAGCATGTAGCATTTCACACTAGAGGTAGATGGGGAAGCAACCTCTAGCAGTTTTCATTACATTACATTCATTACAACAACCAACTAAGTCGCTGGCTTCGTTAAAATATGACTGCACTTTTGTAGGTACTTGTCTTTCATGGATTGTAAGTCAGAGAATATTTGAATATACAGGGTGCTACAGAAAGGTCGTGTCATACAAAAGGGAGTTGCATAGCTTTTTTTTATTTCACATTTTGTCCCCTAGTAAAAGTTGCTTGTTTTGATGAGTTAATCGACTCTCTTCGGTATGACCGGATAAAGCGGTGACAGCCCAGTAGGTAGAACGATGGACACATAGCGTAAGGTCTCAGTGCAGGGATGTAGGTACAGTCGGCCACAGTCTCAGATACCCCTTTTTGTTCGATTGGCGCCCTTATGCCGCGCGCGATAAGAGCTGCCATGGGGTATCTGAGATTGTGGCCGACCGTACATAAGACAAGCTTATTTCAAAGTTAAGTAAATGCCTACATTTGTGACTTTACAAGTCACTATCTGTGTAAAATATCAAAAGGTTTTCAAACAGACCCATTTACACAATAACTTATTTGAGACACACATTATAGGCTGACTTAGCTGAGAGGATGGTAGGTAGACCTAGGTGCTGGCCGGGCAAGCCTACTTCATCATCAGGCACAAGTCGGCACAACAGCGTCCAAGTGGTTGTTTCACCCCTGTGGGTAAGTACCTCTACTTCGAGTGAGTGCCACTTGCCACACACACAGTAGACTTGGAATTATAATTTGATTTGGTTAATAGTGTCTATATCTCTAGCGGCACCTCCATTCATGCTTCGATAGTGAGGACGCAGACACCTCACTGTATAGTGCGTGGGACATGTTTAAATGCAGTAGGCTTGCCCACCATCTATTTATGCTATCCTCTCTGCTAATTTGGCCCAGTCCATAGGAATTGACAAGGTCAATACATAAATATGTACACGGGGCCGACTAAGCAGATTTTCTCAAAGTGGTTTCATTCACAATAAAATTACCAAGTGGATAACCATAGTATAAACTGTCGGCCAAGCGAAATAGCTTACCTTCCATTGCCTTCCAAATTTTCTCCTTTCTGCACTTGTTGGGATGTTAGGTAGGTGTGTCCCGGGTATCTATGTAAAACTTCAGGGAAAAAGGGGCTGTGCCATCTTTAGATTCAGAGCGCCCACGTTTTACTAATAAGTACCTACGTACGACCCGTTCGCGTACTTAGATACTACCTAGTGCGTGATCAACCTGGAAAACAAAAAATAATAATTTACTTATGTCAAAAGGGGTTGATATGTAAAGTTGTTAGGGTAGGTATTGTATAAATATATTCTTGCCTTGCATTCTGCTGCAACGTTTTTGAGGACAAAGGAGTGTCATAGCAGCCAAAAGTGCAATATCTGGCTATTGCGGGTCATTTATGCGAAATACATATTTATCCTATGAAAAACAAAACTCGACACAATTTCCTCGCTTTGGAAGAATTAATTTCACTTTTCCCTTACTATGGGACATATTTCTTGCTTTTATAAGTTAAAATAACGCAATTCCACTTCAAAAAAGCTGCTCCGTATCAGTGTTTTAAAATACAGTGGCTGTCACTCACTTTGACAGTTGAGAGTGCTTATTTTTTTTTACGGAATGCCGTTTTCTTTCCATCGACCTATCGTTTATGACCAAATATGGGATTTGTCTATGGTGGAGTGGATACTTTTAGCAACCGTGATTTTCTGGAGTTACGTAATACCAAATCGTGTTTTTGACAGTCGAAAGTTGGGTTTTTTTCTAAATCAGTGGGTTATTTTATTTACGTAATAGCCCCACAGAACACATAATCGGCTGAATTATTGTTGTTCTGTTGTTTACAATAATGAAAAGAATACTATGTTATTGCCGCGAACGAAAAATCGCTGAACAAAAATAGCTCAGTTTAGCTACAAAATGTAAAAAACTGTGAAAATTTTGAATTTCCCGCCACGCTGCTATCTTGCAGCCTTAATGAGTAAACTAATTAGTTCACTCAACATTCTATAAATAGGACTCTCAGGCCCGGTTTCTGAATTGAGAAAACCAAGAAAATACTTAATTATCGTTCCGTCACGTTCTTTTGTAAGAAATCTGCAAAGACAGAACGATACTTAAGTTCTTGCTTAGTGACTTTCTCAATTCAGAAACCGGCAGTCAATCTTATGTAGTAACCTAGATGCCTTTGATGTTAATGTTGAATTGAAATGCGAACATCTATAGGTAGGTATACCTACCTTATGTTACTTATGTTTATGGTTAATCGCTTAATAATTGCGCATTTTTTATCTGTTCTTAGTTGTAGATGTTTCTTAATAGGGTTCGAAAGTACCGATGTATTAACTAACTAAAAAATACCTATGCACGCAATAAGGAATATACCAGACTCATGATTCCTATTTTCAATGTTGTTAATTTAATTTAAATTACAAATATAATTTTAATTCATACTCTTCGAGCCCTGTTACTGAGTTAAATAAATGTCTAATTCTTTAATGTTTAAAGCGTGGTTGAGGTTACAATTAATTAGTTTTATTTAAAAAAAACAAAAATTTTAATAGTCGTTCTTGCATAAATCCATATTTTCCTAAACACCTATTACTTATTTTAATTTAACAACACATACCTTATGTTACTCATGTTTATTAAATGGTTAATCGCGTAATTATTGCCAATTTTTTATCTGTACTTAGATTTTAGATGTTGATTAATAGGGTGCGAAAGTACCGATGTATTAACTAACTATAAATAATTAACTATGCTAGGTGCAAGGAATATACCAGATTCATAATTCCTATTTTCGGTGCTTTTTAAAAAAAAAATAATTACTAAAATAATATCCATATTTTTCGAGCCCTGTTATTAAGTTAAATTAATTTCTAATGCTTTATTGTTTGCGTTGTTGATGTTACAATTTATTTCTTTTATATTCATCAACAAAAAATGTAATTGTCGTTCTTGCATGATTGAATATTTTTCATAACTCAACCCGTAATTGAATAGATGATTGTAAAAACCCACAATTTACGGTTGACTAAACTTTTCGGAAAATTTAACAAAATTGTAGATTTCGGTTTCGTAAACAAAACTGCGTTCTTAGTTCTATTTCGAAAAAAATTTCGAATGGTGGGTTTTTACAATCATCGATTCAATTTAAGAACACATACCTTAATGTTACTTATGTTTATAGTTAATCGATTGCGCATGTTTTTAATCTTTAATATTTGTTGAGTGGTAGCTATACAGGGTTCGAAAGTGCCGATGTATTAACTATAAATATGCACAATCACACTCTAAAGAGTATACCAGATTTATTAGACCTCTTTCGGGTGTTACTTGTTTCTTTTTTTACTTTAAATTACGAACTATCATTGATATTCTTCGAGCCCTGTCTTTAGGTAAATTTAATTTCTAATCAATTATTGTTTCCGTGGTTAAGGTTACATTCAATTAGTTTTATAAGGACAAAATGTAATTGTCGTTCTTGCATGATTAATTATATTTCTCAACTGAACCCGTATTTTTACTACTTTCTGAAAAAAAAAAATAAGTTAGTCAGTCAGTTCCGGCCAAGTAGGCCAAAGACAAATATTTTTATTCAATGTAAAATAAAAAATTGGTAACTTAAAAATTCTCTTAATGCACGCAAAATAAGTAATTTATAAGCTACGATTGTCATAATGTTGCATTTTTTCATGGTGCTATAAATGACAATAAATAATCAGAAAATTCACAAACAAAAAAAAACAGACCACCCCGGGACACAGCGAGCGCAAAAGTACCCATGATACTAGCGGCATTAGTGGTTGTCTGGAAGAAATTGCTGTTAGCAATAAGGCCGCCAATTGTACCTTGTTTAGTTAAGTTTTTTTCCTTGCCTGTATTTATATTGGTGTACAATAAATAATATTTTATCTTTATCATTACCACGCTGCACAGCAAGGGCAATCCTTTGCATCAGTTATCCCCCCGAGCGTATGACGACTTGTAATTTCCCTATTTGTTTTGTTTCAGTTCCAGCATCATTCGTGACGTCATCAAAAGGCCACCCCATACTATTAGTCAACGGTTACAGATTCAGCCTGCGTACAGAAACAAATAAATCACATAAAAAACGTTGGAGGTGCTCAAGTCATCATCACAAAGGATGTAGGGCCTACGTCCATACTTTGGATAGCAGAATATTGGAGATCTGTAACGATCACGAACATAGAAAAAATCATTAAATAATTAAATAAATCATATTATTATCACGTGGGTGAGCGGTGGTGGTCTAGTGGGTAGAACAGTGGACTCTGAAGCGAAAGGTCCTCGGTTCGATTCCCGGTGCGGGCATGTATCTATGACTTTGTTTAATTTCAAAGTTACGTACATTTGTGAATTTGTAGTAGCAATACCACTCGCTGACGGTGAAGGAAAACATCGTGAGGAAACCTGAGCGTATGAGGCATTATACCCTCAACGCAAAAATCGCCAACCCGCATTGAGCACGCGTGGTGATTAAGCTCGAACTCTCTCTCTGAGAGAAGGCCTTTGCCCAGCTAGTGGGACATGTACAATTGTACAGGCTACATCTTACTTACTTTTTATTATTATCACAAATCTGTTACATAAAATATCGAACGAGACCATTTTTTTATTTTTAGTTAAAAAACATTGAGTAAAACGACCCTTCGACCCATCAACAAACCCTTTTCCAATATTACAGCGTAAAACCAATATTTTAATTTCGTATTGATTTTATTTGTATTTTACAACAATTTGTTTCTTTTTGCAGGTAAATCATATCAGATATCATCGACCGGTAAGTACGACTTTTTATTCCGCAATAAGGGTTACCGTTTTATAGTTACAGTTTTATAAAGTTACGGCAGGTGCTACCCCGCCATAATAATAAGGGAAAAGATGCATTGCGCGCGCTTGTAATAAGGCCCTTGCATCTACTTCCTAGCTTCACTGACAAGTCATACTAGACGGGTGAAGAGACCACTTCAACGCTGCAGTTTATGTGAAATTGCTTACATTGAGTATATCAATTATAATGCCCAGCACCTAATACCATCATGTTAGCTTATTCGGCCTACCCTACAGGAAAGACAATGACAATAAAACTAAGCGGGTACAAGTAAATCAAGGTAGAACCAATAACGAATCGGGTGCGTAGCCAACTCATCGCTACGCCCCGTAGCCGCGTAGCAGATCTACGCCGTAGCCCCCAGCAGAGCTACGTAGTTCGTAGACAGTAAAGGCGGTCGTTCGACGGGAGCATTCGTAATGTACGAGGGGGGATAACAAAGTAGTGATAATGACATACTCCTTGGTAAGAAAAAAAAATACTGACAGGCATTAGCTCAGATACATTATTTGTAGGTAGGTAGGTAATCGTATGAGGTAGTGGCGTGGTGTGGTGTTTGTAATATTAATAAAGAAAATAATATTCGATTCTCTTTTGTTTTTTTTTCTGAATGTAGTCATTTATTTGCTTTGTGGCGAAACGTGTTCTCGAAAATGGAGAAAAACGAAGTGCGAGCCGTTATTAAATACCCTGTGTTTAAAAGAAATTACGACGCAGAGATTAATTGCGATTTGGAGGCAACATTAGGAGAGTCTGCTTCGCCGTATTCCACTGTAGCAAGGTGGGCTTCTCCATTTCGAGGAGGAAGAACGAGCACGGAAGACTCGCACTTCGTTTTTCTCTATTTTCGAGAACACGTTCCGACACAAAGCAAACAAATGACTACATTCAGAAATAAACAAAAGAGAATCGAAGATTTTTTTCTTTATTAATATTACAAATAATGTATCTGAGCTATGCCTGCCAGTATTTTTTTTTTCTTACCAAGGAGTATGTCGTTCTCACTACTTTTTGATCCCCCCTCGTACATATTTTCGTGCAAGCAAGTGTGAACTCGGAACGCAGAACGCGACGGACGGCCGGGGCAGTGTGTTCGGCGCCTAAGAATCGGTAGAGCCCCCTCTACCCTTGACGCCTTTTTTTTTATTGCGGCGCAATTTTATATGTAACTTTTTATATGTAAGCTTGGAGCGACCGCGTATTCACGGCGGGCAATAGCTGAAAATCAGTGCTTTGCTCTCGGGCAAATTTTATTTAAAAATGAATTTTTCTTTATCATTATGAACGCAATGGCCTAAAGGGTGACCGAGCACTGTCACATCGCGCTTTAATCTCAATGTACCGCGCTCACTCCCATACAAACGAAAAAACAGTTTGGTACTACTAAATATAATCAGATTTTATTTATTTTGGTGTCAATCTTTTCGTGACTTTAATATATGTACGCTTTCCGTTTTTGGCATTCATTATTGGTCAAAAGTAATTTTATAAAAGAAAAGAAAAAATCATACCACATAGGCCTGGTTTCTGAATTAAGTATTTTACTAAGAAAAATCTGCAGAGATAGAACGATACTTAAGTGCTTGCTTAGCAAATTTCTAAATTCGGAAATCGGCAGATAGACAAACATCTAGAAAATGATTGACACCAAATACAACGAATAATAATAAATATTTAGTGGCAGCAAATCTGTTTCTTCATTTACTACGTTTGTATGACGTTAGCGCGATACAGCGAGCCTTCCACAATCCTCTTAACAAAAAACATTTTGTTTTTCAGCCACAGTAAATTACGTGAAATCACAGAGAGGTAAAATGCTCCTTCTTGTCGACGGCTTCAGATTTACTTTTCACAGAGAAACTGAGACCAAAAAGAGATGGGTGTGCTCAACTCACCATTCGAAAGGATGCAAGGCCCGGGCGTTTACTGTGGATGGTGAAATTGTGCAAATAAATAATGAACATACGCATCATCATCAGCCTGTTAGCACCCACTGTTGAGTAAAGGCCTCTTCATGCTCACGCCACCTCTCGCGATCCTGCGCCAGGCGAAACCACTGTTTTCCGGCTACTTTGGCTATGTCGTCGGACCATCTGGCTGGTGGTCTGGCAACCGATCTCTTCCCGTACGCATACGCATATTTGATAAGGGAACCCGATTTTATGTGAATACATACGCACATACAAAACAATACACATTTCACTAACTTTGATAGAGCTATGTTATTATTCAATAAACTGGAATAAATAAATAAGAAATGTGTGATCAAGCATTAAATGAAAAATAGAGACTTAAATATATATTTTTTTTATTATAATTTTATATTAATTGAATTGCATGCAATCTTTTTTAATTGACAATATTATTATTTTTATTTGTAATGTTTAAATCCTATTTGTAATTTGTATTTTTTTTAATCCAAATGTTAAATTATGCATATTTTACGAGTCGAGGAAATAATAATTTAATTATTATTAATCTTGTAATTTAAACTTAATGTATACACCGTGGAATTTTAGTGGTTTTAAAGCCGAAGGTATTTAGTTGCACTCGTGATTCTGAGCCAATTTCCAAAATTTTACTTTAAAATGAGCGAAATAAAAAAACACTTCCCAATAAAAACGGCTATCGCCAATCGACACCATTTGTATGGAGCAGTGAATTTTTTTTTCGCGCGTGTAGGAATGAAATTTTGTAATTTGGCTCAGAATCACCAGTGCAACAAAATACCTTCGGCTTTAAAACCACTAAAATTCCACGGTGTATAAACAAATTGTATTTAGTTTTACCCATTTTATTAATGTATATATTTGTTATTGTTGTTTTTATCACATTTTATGAAATTATTTAGGGTCAATGAAAACTTAATTTTAGAAATAAAAGGCTATTTTATTTTATTTTATAACTTTGATTTTAATATATATTTAAAAAAAACTACTGATGTGTTTATGATTTTCTAATACATATTGTTTAAAAAGTCATCTTAGTTACCAAATTAATCTCAAATAACGAACTAAGTAAAGTATGTTTTGTAAATGTATCATAGTTCAATGTTTCTTACGACACTCATCTAAAATCAAAATTAATCGAAAAGGTTCTACTTTTCAGTTAACTAAATATAGTTAAAATGAGTCTGTAACTATATTTTTAACTGATTTATCCCTGCAAAGGTCTCCAAACTGAAGAAAAAAATTAAGAATAAAAGAAAAGAGTGTTTAATCCGAAATTTAATTGTATTAAATTACACCTTTAACGGTAATGTTAGTGCTCGTGCAAATCTGGTAATAAAATTAATATTTTTATATTTCTTCATTATCACAAAAATCATCATGGAGGCTTTGGTTGGGCACAGTTGGGTCAGGCACAGGTCCTACAGTTGGGTTGGGCCTATTTCTATGTTATATTATAGAGCGTATAGCAGTACAGACAAATCTGTTGAAAAATCTGTGGCTGTCTCGTGTGCGCAATACTGAGCGAAAGGGACAACCTGAAGAAAATCTACAAAATCGAGGTTTCGTATTCCCCACTTTCTTCTCTCAACACAGGTAAGATTTTAATATTATTTTCCCCTACTGATATCACAAGAAACTACTTGATGTCGGACCGTCTTGTTTTTATTAATTTAAAGATGTTAAATAGGTTTACCAGACGTCTTTTGCAGCCGCTTTTAAATACGCATTTTTTATTTTTTTGGCAGGTCCTAGCTCCTGTTAAGGCGCTGCAGCTGGGCATAGTGAAAAGCCCGCGCGCAAAGAAAAATGCACAAAATCGATTCCTGTACACAAAAAAATCGAAAATGTTCACATATCAAACCCTAGAATTAGGTGAGACCTATCTAAAACAACCAGTTTTGTGTTGATATCCATAACAGGTTGCAAAATATTTTGCTTGAAAAAAGTGCGCCGCCTATTTATCGCCTATTAATCTAACCAGTCCGACATGCCGGGGGTTGAGATGTCCCAGCATACCAAAAAATTTGCTCTAGTGCCTAATATGCAGAAAACAATACTGTGATAACCTCTTAATAATAATAATATCTTTATTTATTCAGATAACTGAGATCCATTGAATTACAGACTATTTTAAAATAAATAATAGTTTATAAGTAGGAAATATTTCAGAAACAAATAAGCTCGCAAAGTTTAACTGTGCATTATTGTGAGTAACACAATAACGCACGCATGCACACACCCACGTAGCCTATTTATTTCTTAATACTTATTTTTTCAATTGCGTTGCAGAAATAACCGCTGTCGAGTACGTCAAATCACGACGCAACAATATGTTAATCATAGGCTCCTACAGGTTTGCCGTGCAAAAAAAAGTGGGTCCGAAAATACGTTGGAGGTGCTCAAGTAATAGAAGAAAAGGATGCTTGGCACACGTGATTACTGTTGATGACGCTGTTGTAAAAGTGTGTAACGACCATAACCATGTAAACTAAACTGATTAAACCAAATGCGGGGGGGGTTCAGACGATGTCCCACATCACCGACGACTGCCCGCTGTTCGCCATCCAAGGCGGCGTCGTCGCTAAGGTGCCGACACAGACGTAAAGAGGTGGCTGGACGGCTTACCTTTCACCATATACAACGTGTTACAAAACATCCTAACTCTTTTTACAGGGTGTAACCTACTAGTCAACAGGATGTCAATTCTGTAAAAAAAAATTGAAAAAAACAATTTTTATTTTATAACCCCAAAATTGAAAATTTTTCATAACTTTTTTGTTCTTGGTATTAGCTCAAATTTAAAAATATGTTTGTGGGTGTAGGTGCATTTGCATAGGTTTAAGTTGTTAAAAAATTATGAAAGTCAATGAAAACAATATTTAAAAAATACTTTTCTCCCGCCACAGCGTTCACATTTTATTAATTTAAAAATCAACGGAACGTCATAAAGCAAAACAAATATTTAGGTTGTGATCCCTCTATCACTGGGTGCTATTACCCTGTAAAAAGAGTTAGCATCTTTTGTAACACCTTGTAGAATTTCGAGCACAATGCCATTCGATAAAATAAATAATAATTAAACCAAAGCCTTAACCATGTCCCAGGCTTTGCAGCGTTCGAGAAGAATCTTCCTTAAGGTGATGATAAATGCACACTGGCGCCGCCAATGAAAAAAAAAGTATCTTCCTTTTTGATGCGTTTTTTGCTAAAAACAAGACTTCGACGCGTTTTTTGCTAAAACACAAGAATCCCTAGGCTAAAGGACCTAAAGCTTAAGTTCCAGATCCTAGAGCCTTCGGATAAGTAAAAGTGAAAGGAAAAGTGGCCGTTTTTTCGTAGACTCTAGGATCTGGACCTTAGGTCCCAAAATAGTTAAGCCTAGGGATTCTCATTTGACGGCCTGTTTTTAGCCAAAAACCATCCAATAAAGACGATATTGTACTTAAAAGGTCTACTAGCGATGCCAATGAAAAAAAAAACAATAATCTTCTTTTTCGATGCGTTTTTTTGTTAACAACGGGTCGTCATTGGGCATTGGGGCATCGCTGTATAGTGTATATCATCTGTCCTAAATAAACTTCAGAATCATCCTTTCTTTAAGTGTATTTATGATCTTAAATCATATCCCTTTACCACTATTAAGCAGTCTTCGTGTAAAGGTTTTGTCAAATATACTGGAGCTGGCGCTAACCAATTTTTTCTATTTTTACAGAACTATGGAAGACAACAATCAGAAATTTTGTATTCGGCTTATCAAGTGAACTAAGCGGCAGACTTGAAATGGGAGCTAAAACGTCTGGCACTAAACCTCAACCTACACCGCCTGTACCTACTGCTTCTACAAATTTCGCTGTGCAACGCCGTTCTGGTCAAACTCGGGATGCTGGGAAGAAACGTGGTAAGGATATTCGGAAGGTATGTTACATTTCAAAATGCAAAAATAGAACTTACCAATCGTGCGATTATTGTAAAATGCCACTTTGCGGCACGTGCAACGTAAATAAAGACATTAAATGTCAAAATTGTTTAGAAGGTTAGGATAAATTAAGATAAAAAGGTAGTTATTGCCTGAAAAAAAAGAAAAAAAAAACAGTACAATATAAATACAATATAAAGTATACAAATAAAAGTTTAAATTAAAACTAGTGAGATCGGTGAGGCAAAAGGAAGTGTCTCAGCTTTTGCTGCCCCTGGACCTCGGGGATCTCGGGGAGTACTGATTGTTGCTGCCCCTGGACTTTGTGATCTTGGGGAGCACTGGTTTTTGCTGCCCCTGGACATTGTGATCTCGGGGAGCACTGGTTTTTGCTGCCCCTGGACCTTGTGATCTCGGTGAGCACTGATTTTTGCTGCCCCTGGACCTGGTGATCTCGGGGAGCACTGATTTTTGCTGCCCCTGGACCTGGTGATCTCGGGGAGCACTGATTTTTGCTGCCCCTGGACCTGGTGATCTCGGGGAGCACTGATTTTTAGACACTCCTTTTCTCTCTAAGATGGTAAATTCTTTATTAAGGACTAAGCTTAATACATTTATCATTATTATCTGCGTGTACCCAATAAATAAATAAATTGTATTTTATTGTAGTGCCCTAACTGGGTGTCGTGTAATAATGAATTACTAATACTTACCTTCTGTCAATCTTACTTTTTTACCTCCTGTAAATAATAAATTGATATCAAATATGAAATAAATATCTTTACCCTTTTCCGATGTACTAACTTACATAGGTACCTACTCACTCCGATGGCTCAGCGACCCGAAGTGTGAATATTAAATTAAACCTAACATCTTTGGTACCGTATAAACCTTGTTTCATTAATTTGTTATTGAATAAGTGATTTACTAACTATAATATTTTAAACTATAGGTGCAATAGATTATAAGGTATTTAGGGTTAATACATTTTATTTGTTTTTTTTTGCTCTATTACGGACCGGCGCGGCGGCGCGTCACGCGATTTTTGTGTACTTAATGTGTAGAAACAGGTTTTCGGAATAGACAAATCCGTGCCGGTACCGATTGGTGCAGGGTTAACCAGCATTAAGAAACAGGTACATCTGTCTTGTCACCCACCACGGCAAACGCATTTCAACCTGTATGGCTCGGTCCAGGTAGTCGGCACCGAAAAGTATGAACCAAACAGGTTTATAAATCGCTTAAAAACACCAACTCGTTATTTCTACAGTGAGCACATAAGATAACATGGGAATATAACACCTGCACCGATCGGTACTGATCCGCACGGGTTTGTCTGTGCCTGAAACCTGTTTCTTTATTGTAAGTACCCTTTTGCCATTCACGGAGCGTCAAGCGGAGCGGTGCCAGCGGCGACAATCACGACGACACACGCGCATCCTTCGTATGACTCGAAGTGACACATCGCGGCGTAGTGTCACAAATCACTCTAAAGGTTGGCGTCCGCTAGGCGGATCGGGCCGGGCGCATCGCAACGCAAAAATCCGCCTGTCCGTATTTATATGAAACAGCGTCCACTAGCGGCGGATGGGGGCGAGGCGGGCCGCAGCGCAATAGTCCGCCGCTAGTGGACGCTGTTTCATATAAATACAGTTAGGCGGATTTTTAAGTTGCGGCCCACCCCGGCCCACCCCGGCCCGACCCGGCCCGATCCACCGCTAATGGACGCGTTGCTTTAAACCCGCTACTCTATGAACGCTCTCATACATCGCCATTTGTTTAATTTTCCCGCACGTCGCGCAGAACGCCGCGCCGCCGCCGCGCCGGTCTCTGAACGAGCCCTTAGTTTAAGGCTCTAATGTTAATGTACAGTCGGCCATACGCTAGGATACCCCTCTTTGTTCAATTACCGCCCTTATGCTTATGCCGGGCGCGGTAAGAGCTGCCATGGGGTATCTGTGACTGTGGCCGACCGTACAACACTCTAATGTTAATTCATGTAGAAATATAATGTTAATGTTCAACACTTTATTTTTAATTAATGTAGAAGGGAGGTGAGGTCTCCTGCATAACACTCCCTAGTGCTGGAACCACCATCCAAAATAAATCAATGTATCTGATACTTTGTAATATTATATAAGTACTTCCACTGTGTAATTGTGAAATAAAGGCATTTTATCATTATGTCTTTCTTAATATATTTATTTGAAAAACCTTTTGAATTACACAGATAAATTCTGACTGTTGAATAGGTGGATCCAGTCAGTGCATTTGTAGCTAATACAGGTGCAACGGTGTTCTAGCCAAGCTATCATTGCTGGGTGCTGGCTGGGAGAAATTTCTATAGAAATAAGTCCGCCCTTGTATATAATGTCTCACATCTCTATTATTTACTTCTATCTATTTTATTGTGCAATAAAGTGCAACAAATCATTATTGACCAAACTAACTAATTGTGTAGGCGTCACTATGAAGGTACTTGCTTGTTTTTACTAACACATTTTTCTTTTTTCAGTCAAAGCTTCGTTCGTGAAGTCGCATAAGGGTAACGACATCCTTCTTGTCGATGGCTACAGGTTCTCCTTTCACAAGATGACAGGAGAGAAGATGCGTTGGAGGTGTTCCAGCAGCAGCAACCGTAAACGTTGCTGGGCCCATGCGTATTCTTGTAACAATTTAATAATGAAATTGAATAACGTGCACACGCATGGTAGATCGAGCAGACGTCTCCCCTCTCCTTTGACGGAGTTGCCATCTTTCGTTTCCGCTGTTCTTGGATCTACTGGCATAGCCGAAGAAGCTGACGAAGCCTTCTAAATATGAAGAAGGAACTGCAGCGTTCAAATGGTCTTTACCACGAGTTACGTCCGGCAGACCTACGGCACCCGCAAAGCAAGTTTCACTATGAGCCGTTTTCACGGCTGTCAAATTTCGCTTTTTCTAAAGATATTATTAATCTGTGTAAACAAGCGAAATTTGACAGCCACATCCCGGTTCTTGTATGGCCAAGCCTATGAGCGCCAGCTACCAAGGGCTTTGAATTCAGCTTTTAACTGTCAGTTGAAAACGGGCCATTGCAAAAGTGGTTTTGCCGATGCCGTAGGTCTGCCGGACGTAAGTAGTGGTAGAGACTCAGTTCATTTCACAGTCATGTGAGTGAAGGTGCCACTGGACGCTGTTTACCTAATCCCATTACGTACATGGTAGTTTAATCCACTGAGATTTATCATGGACATGGTGGCCACGTTTATTAACCATGCCAAAAACGTTGAGTATCATTACTTATTACTAATAATTAATAAATAACTATTGTGATAGTTTAAGTCGGTTTTAAATCTATGCCGTAGATAAAATATAAAATTAAAAAAAAAAACAAAACGAACAATACATTTTTATGAACTTAAAAGTTTCGTAAGCACTGGACATTTTTCTATTTAGTAAACGGCTCAACTCACTGTCTCCGAATAAGAACCGAAACTAACCGGCTACACCGACATAAATACAAGTGACTCAAACCGTTTACCAAACAGGAAAATGGTTTTTAATATTGTTTGACATGTGTAGTTAGATAGGTCTAAAGGTTATTTAATAGATTTTATTTAATTTATTTGTTAAGTTTCATTGACATTTATTTTAGGACTTTTGTAAAATTTTGCTATTTAAGCTGGAACCTGTGTGTAGTATATAGGTGGTAAATAGTAGTTAGTTATAGGTACAATAAAAAATATATTTATTCAACAATAGAAATTCACACAATGCTTCGTCAAAACAAAAAGGGGGGTAAGTCAGACATAATAAATTTAAAAACAAAACAAAAATTAAATTTTACCAAAAATTAAGTAAACATTTATAGTAAGTAAGTTTGAGTTTAATTTTAATTGTTATTCGATTAGATATCATGTAGTTAAACATACAAAATAATAACTATAATATTTAATCACTTTTTATCGGATTGTGATCTACGTATATTAATTGAAATAAAGATACCGCCTACCAATGTATTATTGTAAAGTCCCTATCTATCTATCCAACCTGAAATGACGCCCATTTTGTTGGGCACAGGCCTCTTCCCTATAACGCTAACCTTCGAGGTCCCTTACTATTATTGTGGACTGTTTTCCAGCCGACTGTCACTGTCTTAGTACCTACAGCCTACACTACGATGAACTGAGCCATCCAAGTAAACGAATGGTTCTGATGGGCCATTTTAGTGACGTGAAGTAGCGCTGCAGTGAAAACGACCAATCACAAGCGTTCGTTTACTTTGACGACGCGCTGTCATAGTGCACTAAGACCGTGAAAACGCGGCTTAAGGCTCCGATGTCACAGCTCCACTTTTATTCATATGACCGTCGCGGTCTGACATGCTTGTATGGATCAAAAGTGCCGCATAGATATCAGTGAACGCGAAATACAGAACCCTGACTGGTGAACTGTACAGGGTGCAATCGAATCGATAGCGTAACTTTGAGTAGGCCGTCTACTGATTACGACAAACAAGTTGTATTAGGTGGCATAAAAATGGAGCGAAAAAAATATCAGCTGTTCCATCTTAGTACTGCACCAAATATATGGAACAGCTGATATTTTTTTCGCTCCATCTTTATGCCACCTAATACAACTTGTTTGTTGTAATAAGTAGACAGCCTACTCAAAGTTACGCTATCGAATTCACTTGCACCCTGTAGACCGCTCGTTGTAGGATCGGCTCCTTTGATGTCATCAAATCGGATCGGGCGGATTGTGGAGTTGTTCATCAAATTCATCCGAATCGATGGACGTATTTCTGGATGTATTTCTTATTGCCCGCGTTATTAAAAAACTGTAAGAGCGCTTCGCCAACAAACTGTTTCTACAGTTTGGCGTCTTTTGTAACTGTTTTTTGTAAAACGTTTGGTTAATAAAATAAAAAAAAACTAATTAACTAAGTCTCACATTTCAGTGAAAGCTACCTTTATCAAGTCGATAAAAGGCAACAAGATGTTGCGGGCCGATGGTTACAAGTTCACCTTTCACAAACGAGTTGGAGCGAAGATACGCTGGAGGTGCTCGAGCAGTAATAGTCGAAGGAGATGCTATGCGCACGCGCTTACCCTTGGAGATACCGTCGTAAACATAGTTAATATTCACACACATTAATTGGTGCTACTCATACTTTTAGACAACGTGTAACAAATAGTACTAACTCTTTTTTCGTGGTGACATTTATGAACAAAAAAAAATATCGTAATCTCTTTAAGTTTTTTTTTTAATTATGATTATTTGTTTTAAATCTTGTTTTAAGTTGATAAGTAAATCATTGTGAAAATCGAAGACGAACGTTCTTATTCGAAATGTTTATTCTCCCGCCTAAGTGCTAACAATTAATTTATTTAATCGTATTTGGAATGTTTTTCTTACCAATAGGTTCTATAAGTTATTATCCTGTGAAAAGGAGTTAGGACCTTTTGATACACATTGTATTGTAATTCTACTTTATTTTCTACTTTATATTTCTTAAGACGCTATACGTCTCACAACTAGCGCCGCCAATGAAAAAAAAAACATATATATTTTTTTAATGCGTTTTTATCTAAAAACGCTCCTGCGATTTCTCAACGCGAGGCTTAACTATTTTTAGGACCTAAGGTTTGGATTCCAGGATTGCATTCTTAAGTTCTAGGATCTGGAATCCAAACCTTAGGTCTTAAAAATCGTGTTGAGAAATCGCAGGAGCGTTTTTTGCTAAAAATGCATCCAAAAAAAGATATGATTTTTTTTTTCATTGGCGGCGCTAGTTGCGAGACGTATTTCATCTTAAGCAATATACCATACATTACATACAAAGATGTATTGAGGAATTAAGTTTTTTTACGTGGTACTTCGTAGCTCGATAGAGCACTGACCGGAAAACAAATTCGAGCGAATATTCCAGTTAGGTACATCTTTGTATGGTTTTGTACTTTACTCGTATACTTAACACATAGGTAGCTATACTATAACAAGTACGCACGAACAATGAATGTTGTGTATTTTCTTTGGTGGATACCAGTAAAAATTAAAGAAATCATAAACGACTAAGAAAAAAAGATTGTCACTTTGAATAAAAGCAATTTTCCAGAACAAAAACGGTTTTGACGGTTGACGGTGTGAGTGGTTTTTTTTTAGAGAACAGACGCCCAAAGAATACATAGGCCATACCAAAACTGTTCCAATGTTTTAATGTCAGTCATTATTTGTCTGGTACTTTCGTTTTGTGTGAAATCAGAAGTACAACTTACCGTGTTTTAGTAAAAGCTAAGTTATATTATAATATTTTTAATTAATTATCTTCAATTTATTTCCGTGACCTTGCATCTTTTATTTACATTTGCTAACTATCCAAATGTGTTTTCATAGACGTAATGAAAATGTGTAAGGTTTTTTTTAGTTAACTTTCTTATGTCTTTTTAAGTCGTCTTTTTTTTTAAGATGAATCTGTACAATTGCCCACTGGCTGCCTTCTTTCAGAGACAGAGTGCGAGCTTAATCACCACTTTACTATTTGTGTACTAATTTACCTAACTTTTTTTATTATTGCAGGTCTCGGTCAGGTGGCCTTTATACAATCGTTAAAAGGCAATACTTTGCTTAGTGTTGGTGGCCAAAGATTTTCTTTCCACCAATGGCAGGGACGCAAAATACGTTGGAGGTGCTCGCGGAGGACCAGCAAGAATTGCAGGGCTTATGCTGTTACTGTGGATAATATAGTTGTTAAAATTTCTAACTATAACCACACTCATTAGACTAAGCATAATTCATCGTGTATTCGACGTAGTTCTTTTTTTCTCCACTGATGGCGCTTATAATACGGCACTATAACGGCAGTCAGTTGAAATTTCATCAGTGTTTCCAACGGTACGACAAATTACCGTAAACTGTAATAATCATAACCAGAAATACAATTCATTGCTTGCGAATTTTATCGCACCACGTAGTTGATGTCAGTATCCTACCTACCTATTCTATATTTATCCAAAACCATTTATGTTTTTGCTTATAAGAATAAAAATTGCAAATATATGACACGGCATTTTTACCGATTGAACATGGCAAGCCTGATTCTTATCTGTGGTGTTTGTGTATCTTTAGTATTAGTACTTTCTAATCTGTGAATCTGTGGGAAAAAGCGCTATTTGACTTTTGACTGCCGTTATGTAGCCGTATTTTCTGTGCCATCTAGCGAGCATTTTAAAATCAGCTTTTAACTGTGAAAACGGCTCATTGAGCTACCGAGTCAAGTAACTGTCGATGCGAATCTTAGAACCTTATTATTACTCGACGATGTTCCCTAGCACGGGTTTTTACCCGACTACACGAAGCAAAAAGGAGGGTTATGATTTTAGCAGCGTATGTATGTATGTATGTATGTATGTATGTATGTATGTATGTATGTATGTATGTATGTATGTATGTATGTATGTATGTATGTATGTTTGTGTGTTCATCTGTTCCCTCGCAGAGCCTAAACTACTCGGCCGATTTCAACAAATGAGGTGTCGTTGGATTTGTCTTAATCACCCAGGTAACATAGGATAGTTTAATTTTGAAAAAAATCAAGATGGCGGCTGTGCTGCGCCCTAAAGTGGTGGACCTAAAAATAAAAATTATCGGATACCATCGTCATGGGTATCAAATGAAAGGGCTTTAAAAGACCTTTTCAAAAATGTATAACACATGTAGCGTCAACATAACAAATAGAACAAAAAATTAAAAAATTTGTTTTTTTTCCCTTCTTGGTTCTATTCTTGGTGATTGCGCAAAATGACTTACTAAAAAGCTCAAAAAAAAATAGAAGTTAAAAACTAAAACCCGACTACTAAAAGGCTTAAAACAAGATCTGTTTATCCTTAAAATAGACTCATAGATAATTAATCGTAGTCGGAGGACACCACATTCGCATTTGATAAACCGATGGCCTCCGACTACGATTAATTATCTATGAGTCTATTTTAAGGATAAACAGATCTTGTTTTAAGCCTTTTAGTAGTCGGGTTTTAGTTTTTAACTTCTATTTTTTAGAAAATAGATTTAGAAAATACAAAAAGTGGCTATTTGTATTATGATCAGTAGGTATTTTAGTGTTTATTTGTATTTTCATTACCATAAACTTTAAGCGGTTTAGTGCACACTGTGTACTCATACATACTTACCTCAAATTATTGTAAGGCTTTCAAAATAATGTATTTTAGAAATTAGTTATCACTGTCTTGGACTATTACATAATCATTAAAAAAAACTGTAACAATTTATGAATTAAAGCTTTCGAAAGCACTGTAAATTTTATATTTGTCATTAAAGGTCTCCGAATGAAAACTGAAACTAGACGACTATTGAAAAATCAATTAATTAAGTGAAATTGCTTTGTAAATATAAGTAACCATGACATGTGATTAAATAATAAATATTGTATTACTGACTCATCCGCGTTAAGTTTCAATGTTGCCAACTCGAAAATATTAATAAACTGATTCAGTGGAAAGTGGAGTAGAATCAGAATCAGAATCAATATGTTTTATTCAATATTCCATAAATAAATTATTTACATTGAACGTCAAAATATTATCTAAAGTAAAAAAAAGGTATATAAATCAGATACTTATTACTATCTAATACTAAGTATCTAGCTACTTTTTTTTCTCCAGCTTCACTAGCTCTGATCGTTCTTGGAGAAGAAGCATGGTAAAGAAACTGAGTATGTAATCATGTTACGAAAAGATTCTCCGAATCACAAGTCATGCCTTAAGGCCCAAACCTAGGCACAACTAGCGCCACCAATGGAAAAAAAAACATTATTATCTTCTTATTGGATGCATTTTTCACTAAAATATCTTCATTAGGTTATCAACACGACTCTTGACGATTTTAAGGACCTAATGTTTAGATTACAGGTCTTATCCAGATCATAAATCTTTTATCGATAAAATATTTTATTCGTAGGTTCTAGGATCTGGAATCTTAATCTTAGGTCCGAAAATAGTTAAGCCTCGCGTTAATAACCTAATGAAGAGTTTTTAGCAAAAAACGCATCCAAAAAGAAGATATGTTTTTTTTCCATAGGCGGCGTTAGTTGTGCCTAGGTTTTTCACCATAAGTTTTGTTGGTTGTTACAGGTATCGCTATCTTCACGGTATCGTCTCAGGGCAACACTATGCTAGTGATTGACACCCACAAATTTACCTTCCAATGTCATTCAGGAGGTAAAAAAAGATGGAGATGCTCGTCGCATCATAGCAGAGGGTGTAAGGCTTACGCCATGACTATAAATGATGCAGTTGTGAAATTAGTCAATGATCATAAACATAAGGCTTAGTTTAGGTGGGCTAGGCCGACTAAAGCTATCAGGATGGTATAGGGGCTGGATAAGCTTACTCCATCTAAAACAATGTCCAAACAATGTTTCTATAATATCAAATAAAATCAAATAAAATTTAAAATGGAGGTAGCCTAGACACCAAGATATGCTTCATAAAATAATAATTATAATATCACACTTTTGCACTTTATAGCCTTTCTTTGCAATACATATAAAGAGCAATCCATACAATTAAATTTAAAAAAGTACATTTAAAAAAAGGTACCATTTTGGCTGTTATCCTTTTTTTGTACCCTCGGTTGAAGTCGCGGGAAGAGC
Source organism: Zelleria hepariella (assembly GCA_949319315.1). Lineage (NCBI taxonomy): Eukaryota > Metazoa > Arthropoda > Insecta > Lepidoptera > Yponomeutidae > Zelleria > Zelleria hepariella. Next base: position 13,906,956 of record OX439388.1, read on the forward strand.
AATCAATACATTATAAAGTATAATTATGAACGTTATAATTAATGTTACAGCTGAATCACTCTTCGTGAAATCTGCTAAGGGCAGCTATAACCTAGTAGTCGGTAGCTACAGATTTCTTTTTCACGTGCAATACGGACAGAAAAAGCGATGGCGGTGCTGCAGGAGTACAAGTAACGGGTGCAAGGCGGTTGTGTTCACTGTCAGCAATCAAATTGTTAAGATAAGTAATAGCCATAATCATTAAAGTAGTTATGTTATGTTAGTTATGTTCTAATAAAGTTAATAAAAGTGAAATAAAAACTTAAACTTTTTAAAACAACAAACTTTAATGTATACCTATAACAACTTAAATGTATACGTATTTAATTAAAAACTCGAACAATGCAAGGAAATCTGTGTTTTTGTATTTTTATTCGCAGCTTTACGCCATCGCTCGTCGATTAGAACCATTAGTATGATATATATTGTTTTCTTAGGTTTGCATGAGCACTATACTGCAGGAATACCCCTACACTATACCTTTTTTTAAATGTATTTTTTTAAACACTTTTTTTTTTAAATGGAAGCGCTCACAGCCTAGTGGGACTATCCATTCTTAAGACGACGTACGTCTCACAACTAGCGCCGCCAATGGAAAAAAAATCATATCTTTTTTTTGGATGCGTTTTTAGCAAAAAACGCTCCTGCGATTCCTCAACGCGAGGCTTAACTATTTTTAGGACCTAAGGTTTGGATTCCAGGATTGGATTTCCTACGAACGCAATCGATTCTCGCCAAAAGTGGCCACTTTTGGCGAGAATCGATTGCATTCTTAAGTTCTAGGATCTGGAATCCAAACCTTAGGTCCTAAAAATAGTTAAGCCTCGTGTTGAGGAATCGCAGGAGCGTTTTTTGCTAAAAACGCATCCAAAAAAAAGATATGATTTTTTTTCCATTGGCGGCGCTAGTTGTGAGACGTATTTCACCTTAATCGATTGATGAAGTTAAGCAACATCGGCCGCGGTCAGTCCATGGATGGGTGACCGCTAGTGGCAATAATATCTGAGCACTTCCGTGCTTCGGAAGGCACGTTAAACCGTTGGTCTCGGTTGTTGTTGATTAATAACAATCGTTAAGCCATGTCAGAGGGCCTTTGGGCGGCCTAAAAACTCTGACACCAGAGGTGGCCACTACCTCATACGATTACCCTGATTGCTCTTTATGTGTAATTGTGTATTGCTGTAGCGACCCCTGTCGGGCGCTCAGGAAACTGCTACATACTCGAGCTGTCAAATCGCTACTCGCTACAATCCTGCATCGCGCCAGCAAAATGTTTATCGTAGCTGAGTATATACAACGTGTTACAAAAGATACTAACTCTTTTTACAGGGTGTAACCTGCTGGTCAACATAATGACAAATCTGCAAAAAAAAGTTGAAAAACACAACTTTTTTTTTATAACATCAAAATTGAAAAATTTTCAAAACTTTTTTGTTATTGGATTTAGCTCCTATTAAAAAATATGGTTGTTTGCTAAGCTGTATTTTAATAGCTAAAGGCTGTTAAAACATAGTGAAAGTCTATGGAAACAGTATTTTAAAAATACTTTTCTCCCGTCACACGCTTACATTTTAATTATTTAAAAATCAACGGAACGTCATAGAGCTAAAAAAATATTTTGGTTGTGATCCCTATCATCAGGTACTATGACCCTGTAAAAAGAGTTGACATTTTTACAGGTGAAGTATTTCTGTTGCCGCTATAATAACAAATACTAAAAAATAGAATAAAACAAATAAAGGGGCTCCCATAAAACAAAAGTGTTTTTTTTTTGTTTTTATAGATACTGGTACGGAGCCCTTCGTGCGCGAGTCTGACTCGCACTTGGCCGGTTTTCTTTGATGCAATGTTAAATATAGTTCACAAACACAATAATGTTTTTTTTTTCATGCAGTTTTTACCGCAAACAAAACTCAGTACTTACTTGTCCAAACAGATGCAATTTCAATAATAAAATAAATTAGTATAGTTTTTTTTTTATAAATAATAAAGGCCTTTTGCATCTACGTAATGAGATGATTTATACAGCGTCCAGTGGTACCTTCACTAACACTAGATGGGTGAAGAGACCACTCGCGCTGCAGTGCCTGGGACATTGTTTTAGATGGAGCAGGCTTGCCCAGCACCTATACCATCCTGAAAGCTCCTTTTTTTAAATACAAAGTTGGAAAATGTCTCTACGCCTTGAGTTCTGTATAAAACGAAATAGGACGCCAACTAACGCCGCCAATGAAAACTAAAAATAATTAAGCCTCGCGTTGAGAAATCTCAGGAGCGTTTTTAGTAAAAAACGCATGCAAAAAGAAGATATGATTTTTTTTCATTGGCGGCGCTAGTTGTGCGTCGTATTGCGTCTTAAAAGAAACCACTGTTGCTGACCTAGTTATGCACTACACAGTATAATTTTCTTGGAATTAATTAGTTTTATTAACTCTACAGGGTGCACTTTAAGTCGATAGCGGAACTTTAAGTAGGCTGTCTACTGATCACTACAAACAACTTGTACCAGGTGGCGAAAAAAATGGAGCGAAAAAAATATCAGCTGTTCTATACAAAAGGTCGACTCAGTACTGAGCCAAATGTATGAAACAGTTGTTATTTTTTTCGCTCCATTTTTTTCGCCACCTAGTACAAGTTGTTTGTAGTGATCAGTAGACAGCCTACTTAAAGTTCCGCTATCGACTTAGAGTGCACCCTGTAGTTGATGAACTCACGATCTGCCATCCCACGCGATACTGTTTATGATTTTTTTTTTAATTTATTAACAAAAATCCACAGCAATACAGTCTTACAATGCTTCTTATGTAAGTTATTAATGGAGCCAATAACGGATTTCATTATGTAAGTAGTAAGAATAGACAGAACATGGAATATCTACCTAGTGCAAAAACTTAAGAAACTATCTTGTAGGTGCATCTATAGCAGCGAACGGCTGTTTAGAGTAATATAAAATAAGTTAACATTAGAGTAAACATTTCAAAATAAGTAGGTTTTTGCGTAAGTTATAATTTTAAGCAGTGGAGATTCTTTGATTATATTAATATTACGTTACAGATCAATACATCTTTGTGAAGTCTTCTAGAGGCAACGATCACCTCATGGTCTATGACTACAAATTTATTTTTCACAAGCAATATGGAGAAAAAACGCGGTGGAGGTGCGCAAGGGCCAAGAGTACTCGATGCAAGGCCGTTGTGTTCACTGTCGAAAAAAGTGTTGTGGAATTACGTAAAAGCCATAACCATCCTCGTTGATAAAAGAGACACTGGATTAATGGGTGATTCCGAAATGGTGAAATTTACTTACTTGAATCCTGTTATCTCTCAGGAGAGACATAGAGCTCGAAGAAGTTTTCTCCACTTGGGACAATCTTGCGCAGTTGGTTCGAGGTCGTTCCAGTCCAGACCGACCTTCCGCGCCTCACTGGTGACCGATCGGCGCCACGTGGCCAAGTGGTGAAATTACCACTTACAATACACGTTAGAATTATAATTAATACATTTAAAGAATAATAATAAATTTATTTCATAACTAAAAATAAAGTTGTTATGTTTTAATCAATCTCTATTATCGTTAAATAAATAAATTATATTACCTCTTTTTTTTTGTTACAGTACTCACAGATCGATGCATGATTGTTAAATCTTCTAGAGGCAACGATAACCTCCTGCTTGGTGACTATAAATTTATTTTTCACGTGCAAAGTGGTGATAGATCGCGGTGGAGGTGCGCAAAGGTTAGAAGTCATAAATGCAGGGCAAATGTGTTCACTGTTGGTAATTAAATTGTTAAGTTAAGTAATAAGCATACACATAAGTAACAGTAATACTTAGGGACATTGAGTTCGTTTCATGATTTATTATTTTATTTTATTTTACTTTATTATCATCATATTTAACAATGTCATTTCAGGTGAATCCTAATGGGTAATTATAAATTATATTAATTAATCAAATATAATGAACTAATTGATCAATCGTAAATGAAATTCGTATTAAAAACTAAATAATCAAATCATATATTATAAATTAAATTAATTAATCAAATATAATTAACTAATTAATCGATCGTAAATGAAATTCGTGTTAAAAACTAAATAATATTTTATGAGAAAAGGAAATAAATACTATCTGTTAGGTATCACAAATTTCTCGAAATCCTAACCGTGCGAGCTACGTTGGCACAGACAGACACACGCAACCCAGCGTTCAAATACCCCTCTTTTTAGATCGGGGGTCAAAAATGAAGTTTTTCTTTGAATTATCTCTGTTTTTATAAGCTTTTTCATTTTGACGAAATAACCCCGGTTCCGGAATTTGTTAACCCGATATCTTTATGAGGTCATTATTAAGTTTCGAATACATGATAATACCGTAGATTTATAATTGTACCTCATCGGATAGCTACAGAAGTCTAGAATATTTTTGTAATGATATGCACGCAACATTCACTGCGCTTTTTGTTTAAAAAAAGGTTTATTTGAAGAAAAACCAAGAAAAAATTACAAAAAAAAAATATGTTTTATTAGCTGCCATTCCTAAACGTGCCAATGTTTTTGTTTTTTAATGATTAGATATTTTTGGTCAGATCATCTAGTTACTAAATTCGTAAAAGTTAAAAAAATATTGCCCAGTTTTTTATTCATGTTAAAAGAGGCGTCGTCTTGCGAAAAACTGTGAAAATGTCAATTATCTCGGAAACGGTCAATTTTGGAACTGGGCATTATACGGGTCCAATACAATAATGGCTTTCGAGTGCTGTTGGGGCTGCCTCGCTTCTGTAGTACGTCGGGAATGTTTGCGGAAGCGTGTACAGACTATTTTTACGCTATCCGGCAAAAGAGGATTTCGTCTCTGACGCACCAAGTGCGGGGCAGCCCTAACGGCATACTAGTCGCCATTGCGGACAGGGTGGGCTGTCCTATCCGCCGACACTGGGAATATCTGCTAATAAAGAGGAATAAAACTAAATGAGATAACCGTGTCCGCGGACGGGGAAGTCCATCATGTCTGCCCTGTAAATATAAAATAATATAAAATGAATGAATGAATTGAATTAATGAATGAATGTATTAATTATAATTATTTTTAGGTTTTTTCTTTACTAACGAATCTCTTAAGATTATACTAACAAAATATGGATGCAAATCTGAAATAAATTGAATTGAATTGAATTGAATTGAATTATGGGGTGGAATTGGTTGAAAATTGTGGGAAACTCTATCTTCTCCTAACGGGAATAAGATTCAAGATTCAAATGTTTTTAATCAATATGCCATAAATACATTATTTACATTGAACGTCAAAATATTATCTAAAGTAAAAAAAATATATAAATCAGATACTTATTACTATCTAATACTAAGGGTGGTATTCATGAACGATACTTAAACTCAGTTCAAACTAGAATGCTACTTAAACTCTGTTTAAACTCAGTTCAAACTAGAAAGCTCCTTGAACTCTGTTTAAACTCAGTTTAAGTAGAGTTTAGTAGTGTCCCTTCCCTTCCTAATATCCCTTCCTTCATATCAAAACATGCACTGTTTTATCGACAGTCTGAACTCTGTTTAAACTGACTTTAAGTAGCGTTATAGAATACTACCCTAAGTATCTATCTACTTTTTTTTCTCCAGCTTCACTAGCTCTGATCGTTCTTGGAGAAGAATCATGGTAAAGAAACTCCAAGGATCTCGTGCTTAAACAAATAATACATAGGTTGAATTTCCAATAACCCTGTAGATATTTTTAGACATATTATGTAATGTTTCTTCTTCTTCTTATAGTGCCGTCTCCTATCAGAAGTTGGCAATCAACTGAAGAAATAGAAATATAACTTTAAAAAATAATTAATTATAATATTATGATCTCTACTAATTTTAGTATTAAATATTATTTTTGTACTACTACTACATAATGGACTTTGTTTGAAATAAATTATATGATGTATACAACGTTTTAATTTAAATTAGTTTAAATTTTATTATTTTTATGTCCTTGTTATTGTTAAATATCTTGTATTACCCCATTCTTTTATTACAGATCGATGCATGTTCGTCAAATCTGCTAGAGGTAACGATAACCTCATGGTCGGTGACTATAGATTTATTTTTCACGTAAAATATGGAGAAAAAACGCGATGGCGATGCGCAAAGTCGAAAAGTTATCAATGCAGGGCTTTTGCCTATACTTTCCGTAATGAAATGGTGAAGTTAAGTAATAATCACACACATTGGGGAGAAGGGGCTTAAAGTAGGTAAAGTAAAATAATACTTAGAGATGTTCAGATAGAAAAAAATTAATATATACTTGAAATTATGTTACAGACAGCTATTCAATAAGGTACGGTCGGCCACAGTCGCAGATACCCCACGGCAGCTCTTAGCGCCCGCGGCCCAAGGGCGCCAATCGAACAAAAAGGGGTATCCTAGTGTGTAGCCGACTGCACATAAGAAAAAAAGAAAAGAAAGTAAAAGGAAAAAGAAAAAAAAAATCTAAGAAAAAGAGAAAAAAAATATTGTGTTGAAAGATCCATTAGTTATCTCGATTATACTACAAGATTTAAATCATCATAATTATATAGTTTAGGATTTTTATTTAGGATATTAAAATATTACGAGTAGAGTTTGACTTTCTTTGCCCCATAGTTTAGGGCCAAGTGGGATAACAGGCAAGGCAGCTCGCGTAGGACAAGGCTTGATTGGAGCGTATCTATGGGTTTATAACTCAAGCTATCCCGCTCTACATCCAACAAAAGAGTGAGATACATAATTAGAGTTGAATAAACCCATAGATTCGTACGCTCTAACCCAGCCTTATGCTTCGCTTTGGCAGTTTGCATTAATTTTACGTGAAGCACTGTAAAGTATTTTTACTGATAGAGGAGAGGCGTTTGGCTCGCCTTGTGACTTTTATTATCAAATTAAGGTACCCTCTATCCCACTAAGCCCCGGTATCCTACCAGTAATTTCCTTTGAAAAAGAAGCTCCATTAAAATACGCACAACAAATGATTTGTTTTATTTTTTTGCTTTTGTTGACTCAATAAAAAACTTGTTGAAAATCTACCTAAGATCTCTTCTATGGTACGTGTTTATAGTTATTTTTATTTTATAATCATTAATCTCTATTATTGCCTTTTTATCGGTAAATTACTCAGAAACAGGTGCAGCTCCCCAATACGGGGGTGATATTTTAATACCTGCGCCTTCAACATAGATGTTTTTATTTTGGTAACTTTATTTTTTTCTGTTTTTTTTTTTGCTAAAGCTACCATATGAAATTATTTGTCTGAATCCGTTAGCGGTTGCCTTTATTGATTAGTGAGTTCAGGGTGCTTATTCGTTAAAAAAAATATCTGTACAGTTGCTAGTCCTCAAAACCGGTTTATTTGCAGGAAAATAGAAAAAAAAACAATACAAGCAATTTTTCCGCAAACACACTTTTCGCCCACAGATTAGATAATAATTACCCTTTTCCTGAGACGTGTTACCTACAGCTTGAATTTTTTTTCCAGATCGACCCATCTTCATACGGTCTTGTAAAGGCAACACCATGCTTGAAGTAAACAAACACAGGTTTACTTGCTACACGCAGAATGGAATTAAAAAACGATGGAGGTGCTCAACCCATTACAATAAAGGATGCAAGGCTCGCGCCATGACCATCGATGATGAAATGGTTCAATTAGAAAATTACCATTCACATACTTAGCTACGGTTCGCTAACGGTGAAGGAAAACATCGTGAGGAAACCCGCGGATCAGTTGGCTCCACACGTATTGACCTGTCTTTCCTGTGGGCTAGGTCGACTTAGCTGTCAGGATGGTATAGGTGCTGGGCAAGGCTACTCCATCTAAAACGATGTCCCAGGCACTGCAGCGCCGAGTGGTTTCTTCACCCATCTAGTGTGAGTGAAGGTGCCACTGGACGATGTATAAATCGCTGTGGATCTCATTACGTAGATGCAAAGGCCTTAGTTCTTTAGTTTTTACTTAGCTACGGAGCGCTGGTAGCCCGGTGGGTAGAAAACTGGACTCAGAAGCGAGAGACCCTGGTTCTTATCCCGGTGCGAGCTTGTAAATAAGACTTTAATATACTATGACATACCGAACAGTTGTGAATTTGTACAGTCCGAATACCACTCGCTAAATCTGAAGGAAATCTTTAAGGGTGGATGATAGCAACGTGGCGGGAAATCAAAATTTTCACAGTTTTTTACATTTGTAGCTAAACTGAGCTATTTTTGTTCAGCAATTTTTCTTCGTGGCAATAAAACAGTATTCTTTTCATTATTGTAAACAACAGAACCACAATAATTCAGCCGATTATTTGTGTTCTGGTCTACGAAGCAGTGGCACTGCCCAAAAAACTTGTCGTAGACCAGAACACATAATCGGCTGAATTATTGTTGTTCTGTTGTTTACAATAATGAAAAGAATACTATGTTATTGCCGCGAACGAAAACTCGCTGAACAAAAATAGCTCAGTTTAGCTACAAAATGTAAAAAACTGTGAAAATTTTGAATTTCCCGCCACGCTGCTATCTTCCAGCCTTAACATTTATTTATTTTTATTTTTGCTTTTACGTTTTGGAAGTTTGGAACAACTGCAGATGATTGTCAATAATTATTTTATAAGTTTAATAAAAGTATGTACTTTATAATATAAAGACCTTTCGAGATTTCATGTGCAACTCGTTTGGTAATTATTTCGCACATTATGTCGGAAATATTTTATAGTTACAAGGGCGGTATATCCAAAAAAGATTTTTTTTTATTGGAGGCTGTATGTGCCTTTCCTTTTGCTTTAAACAATAATAGGTACTCAGTAAATTGCAAAACAACTTTAATTTTACCCTCACGCTTAAACTTAATGCATTTTCTCTACCTTTTTAGACACTAACAAAGCCATCTTTGTAAAATCACCCAGGGGTAACTTCATGGTACTATTCGATGGCCACACATATTCATTCCAAAGTCAAGCGGGAGGTAAAAAGCGATGGACTTGCGCGACTCACAGCAGCAGAGGATGTAGGGCTCGCGTATTTACCGTCGCCGACTGCGTCGTGAAGTCATTTAATACCCATTTACATCGAGTAAGTAAGTAGGTAAGTAACTCTTGAGGCGACTATTCGTTTTGAAAATTATTTATGACATGACCAGGGCCCTTAGCCTGTAACACAATGGTGCCAAAATGGGCTGTCAGGTGACGACTTCAATTACGATTTGCTAACGCTGTCTGTCCTTTTAATGTTTTTGTAGTACAGCAAAGAACATTTTGATTCTAATTCTAGAGGATTAGTTCTCTGGTTGTAGGAGAAAAACGAGGAGAGCCCGGTTTTGTCCTTCTGCCGGGACGCCATTGACCCGCCATTGCGTTACAGGCTAAGGGCCCTGATTGTACACACGACAGCACGGAGACGCTTACACGCGTGCACTCTATTCACTTACGTTACGGGCCACTTTGCAACGAAAGTGTAAGCCTCGGCGTGCTGTCGTGTGTACAACCATTTTGCGTATTTTAGAGAAATGAAACTTATAGATAAATAATTATAACGGCCGATTCTGGCGGAAATATTTTTATTTGTAGATTCTAGTATAAGTTCTTTTTATAGAGTTTTGTTCTAGTTTAAGTAATTTTACCTACGAAATAAGATTGATAAATTTAAAAATTTTGTACGTAATTCCTAATTTGAAATTGAAGAAATGTGTTAAATAAATTCTGTTTAATGATAAGTGATAAGTAACCAGTATTTTTGTTATGCGTATTGCAAAATGAAATGAGGGATACCTTTAGTTAGACATGCCGTGATTATTATATATTTAAACAATGATATCCCGCTTAATTTCCGTACAAAAAACCGTTTCCTATCATGGTAGTCCTAAACGCAGTTTTTTCTACTCTTTTCAGTCCCTGGCAAAGCCTTCTTTGTACAATCGCAAAGGGGCAACGCCATGGTACAAATTGAGGGCCACACATTTTCGTACCAAAGACAATCGGGTGATAAGAAACGATGGACTTGCTCAACCCACAACAACAAAGGATGCAAGGCCCGCGTTTTTACCATCGGTGACTTTATTGTCAAGTTTTTTAATACACATACACACTGATTCGACAATGGAGGCATATTTACAAAGAACGATCAAATAAATTAAATTGCCCAGTCAGCTATTTTATTTGTAACCCCGCGCGCCGAGAATGCTGGCGTACGTTGTGTTGCCAGCCCCAAGGTTTTTTTTTTTTGTGGAATGGCCTGATTCTATAATTATTCAGAGAGAATAATAAAAGCATAGAAAAATACACAAAAACCAGGCGTTTTTTGTTTTAACTCCTAGTGTCACCTTTCAAGTTTGCCACCTTTCAAAAAGTGTATAACCTAAATACTCAGTATAATGATTGTATGCTTAGGATAGGTTTTTGATCGCCATATTTTGCTGTTTCTTTTTTAAATCAAATAAATCGTTTGTGCCTGGCAATCACTAAAATTATATTTTCGTTTTAGTATAGACAACGGTAAATACAAAGTATTTTTAAATAATCGTACGTTTTCTAGTAGCCGGAAAATAGTGGTTGCGCCTGGCACAGGATCGTGAGAGGTGGCGTGAGCATGAAGAGGCCTTTACTCAACAGTGGGTATTAACAGGATGATGATGATGACTTTTTCCCCAGAATCGCCAACTTTACCATATCTCGTACTCGTAAAGGAAACAGTTTTCTCACAATCACCGGTTTCAGTTTTCACTTTCATAAGCAATCGGGTAGCAATCGGATGGAGGTGCTTGCCACATAGTCGCCACAAAGATGCAAAGCCTCTGTGTTTACTTTTGCTAAACAATTAGTAAAGTTAAATGAAGATCATACACACGCGAAACCGACCAGGGGGTCTACCGGCTAAGACGAAGCCGATTACCATTGGCGAAAATCGAAGTTCGATTTATGAAAAATGAACTGGATGGCAGTAAAATGAACTGGGTTGCAGTACATCGCCAATGGTAATCGGCTTCATTCGCCAATGGTAATCGGCTTCATCTTAGCCGGTAGACCCCCAGTTTTCCAACACAAGTCTGAAACAGCACATTAGTGATTACAAGTGAAGATAATATCAGTCACTCTTTTACACATACATTCTTACCACACACACATCATACAATTTACACAATTTACATCACTGACTTGCCGCCAAAATATACGCTCATATTTTAACTGTGCAGGTTTTTTCATAATAGGCATTAGTGCCTAAAAAAAACCGTATCCAAGTAGGTCCAAAAAGTTTGACTAGAATAGGACTTTAAGGGTGGTATTAATAGTTGTCGACTCAAGATCGAACTCGAGTGGGTGATCTCAGAAAAGTCAAATGCTAACGTCAAGTCTTGGCTAATGTCAATCTCAAGATAGTGTCTATTAGTATGCTTACATCTACTCAAGTTTGACATTAGCCAAGGCTTGACATTAGCATTTGACTTTTCTGAGTTCACCTACTGGAGATCGAGCTCAAGTAGGTGATCTCAGACGACTATTAACCGCTTGATTGGCATAAAAAAAAATCCAGTACCCTCAGGGCTTCTATGAGCCGAAGTAATACCAATTGGTTAATGCCACCCTAAAACTCCACTGCTTTGCATCTTTCAGGCCCCCTTAAATTCGTGATGTCAATGCAGGGTAAAAGGATGCTACCCATCGGCAGATACAGGTTCGTCGTTGGTTACCATGGGGGTTCCAGAATCCGATGGCGATGTTCCAGTGTTAATAGCAAACGATGCAAAGCGTACGTGGTTACTTACGATGATACAATTGTAAAGATGTGCAATGATCATACACATTAATAAAAATAGTATATTTCATTACAAGTGTGGAAAGGCTGTCATTGCAACGAGTTCCGACAAATGGCTACCCGAGCCGAGGCGCAGCCGAAGGCGAGGGTTGACAGTCGGAACAAGTTGCAATGACGGTTCCGCACGTGTACTGAACGACTATTTTTAATACAGTTGCGAAAAAATGAAGCAATTTAATAAAATAATAAAAACACAATAAACTCAACTAACTTGACATTTTTGACTTTTCCGGTAAAATGTTCTCCGAAGCATTTTGTGCAGTTATACTGAGTTCCGGTGGTGTTAATTTAAAAAAACTAGGGTCGAGATTACTCATTTTGTGCAACAAACAACTAAACTCGCGAAGAAAATTTCTGAAAAATCAAAATGGCGCCAACCGTAGAATATAAGTAGTTTTTTTTTTCACCAATTCTGGTAGGCAAAGGCAACTATGCCCATACAGCCAAGTCTTCAGTAGAAGTTTTTTATTGGTATGAAATGAAAATGAAATTTAATGAGATGAAATGAAATGAAACCTAACCAAACTCATTCAATCAAATCATTAAATCTGATATTGAAACAAATTAGTAGCTTATTTTTAGAAATATACGTATTTGCATGAATCATAAAAACTTTTTTAGTAAAAACTTCATGGTTGGTTTTACTTTTTAATAGACATTATTTTGACAGTTGGGAAAGAGAACGCACTAGTGCGGGAAAGGTAAAAAAAAAGCACGAGTGTGTAATAGCCCACATCCCGAACGCTATACGTCCCTGCAATACGCCACTTTTTGAGCAACTGTATTAAAAAAACCTTAAAGTGGATTTTGACCCGGTTGCTGTTGATTAATAACAATCGTTAAGGCGCGGTGCATGGTGAATTAGACCGCGCGCAAAGAAAAATGCACAAAATCGATTCCTGTAGGAGTATTCCACGAAAATACGGAAGTTTTTGATGAGATACAAACTTCACATTTCTATAATGTTTGTATGTATTTTTTTAAAGACTCTTAGCTTTCATAATCAAAACACATTTACAAACGGCGATTGCTCGATAATTAACTACCTTCATTTAAACGACGCAAGAAAAATGCTACTCATAATTACGTATTAGAACGCCAACTTCACTCAGTTGTTGCAGTAAACTGTTAAAAGATACGGACAATCTTTTTCGGACAAGTGAGAAGGTGTAGATTAATGCCAGAATTTAGCTTTTGCCATAAAGTGATATTATTTGCTGTAATTGGACTCTAAAAAGTAAGTTTAGGTAAGTTTGAGTGTCTGTACGTGACGCTTATTTGATATGTACTAAGTTTATTAGTACACACGACAGCACGTCAGACTGTACATTTTTTGTTGTAAAGTCGCCCGTAACGTAACCGAATAGAGTGCTAGCGTGTAAAGGTCGACGTACTGTCGTGTGTACAATGATTTTTTTAAGCAAATAATATATATATTAATTAATAAAGCTAACTTGGTGCTTCCAGTGATTTTATACCAAAAGATTTATAGTAACATCTTTACTTAAGCTTTATAGTTCACAGGGATTCGATGTCTGTACGTGACGCGAATTGGTCAAGTCTCTAAAATTGCACTTTCTTAGCAACTTTTGGGATATTAACTAATATAAGTAAAAGAACTTCTTTGCACTTAGTTTTATCTTTATTTCGATCCACAAAAGCAAAATTAAGTTTCACATCAGTCGTACAAAATCAGAATGACAGGAGGAGTGAAAAAACATGGCGCGACGGCGCGAAATCACACAGATTACTACATAAGAACACAGATAGCTAAGTAATACGACTGTCAGTGTCAAGACCAATAATGAGCTGAGTGGAAGTGATATTGGAACGAAGCCATTGCACTAGAATGACATTGCAACGCAATCTACAAAAATGCGCGCGCGTTACAGCCTCCCCCTCTAACCCGAACGATGCGACCCCGCGATCGGGTTAGCCGAACTAATCTTCGAACCGGCGCGGTCTTCCGCGTTTGCGCTTTGCTTGGATTGGTGGTTGAGCACAACCCACAAATGGAGTCAACTGAGAGACATGATACTTGCCGATGGTCTCGTCGTTCTCTGTGCGGCACAACACATAGGTAGTTGGGCTGGAAATTGACGCAACCCTATACGGCCCGTCGCGACGCGGTATGAACTTGGTGGTCTGGTTCTTACCGGTATCGTTGAGACCTTGCGTGTTCAGCAACACTAGGTCATCCACTGCATAGTCAGGCGCGGGTCTTCGGTGCTGGTCAGCGTATCGTTTTTGGTAGCTCTGTTTTCGCTCGTGCTCATCACGCGCGTCCGCGAGAGCTGAGGACAGGTTTTTCAAGTAAGTACTTAGCGCAGTGACGACACTTTCACTCTGAGCGATGCTCTTCATGTCGTCCACTACGTCGGCAGGCGCGCGGAGCTCGCGGCCGAATGTCAGGAAGGCAGGTGAGTAACCTGTACTGTACGTCACAGCTGAGTTCATCGCGAAGCGGATAGCAGGTAAGTGTGTGTCCCATGTATTATGCTCCTTACCTACCAAGATAGCCAGCTGCGGTTTCAAGTCACGGTTTTTGCGCTCTACTGGATTTGCCTCCGGATGGTACAACGGGGTAAGTGATTGGCTGATGCCGAAAACGTGGCAGGTTTGCTGCATTACCTCACTTATGAACTGCACCCCATTGTCGCTTATCACGCGCCGAGGCACTCCATACCGTAGGAACACTTCAGCGATAAGTGTTCTGGCGCAGTCCGCGCTGGTGGCCACCTTCAGTGGGAACAGCTCCGTCCACCTGCTGCACACATCTTCGACTATCAAAATCCACCTATTACCGGTGGGAGTTTCAGGCAAGGGGCCGAAAAGATCTACGGCAACCACTTCGAAGCGTCGAGCTGTTGCGGGTGTCTGCAACAGTCCGGGTGGTTTTCGTGTGTCCACTTTGTAGCGCTGGCACGCTACGCACCCTCGCACGTAGTCAGATATGGTTTTGCGCATACCTGGCCAGAAGTATTTTGTGTTTATTCTCAGCAACGTTCGTTCAACGCCGAAGTGTCCGGCCGTAGGCGCGTCGTGGAATTCCGCCAACACCTTAGCTCTCTCGTGTGTCGGCACGACCAAGCATGCTGCCTCCTCGTCCGACTCCGGGTGGTATCTGTATAGGACGCCGTCGGAGACCGTGTAACCCTTGTCAGCCCAGATCCTCCCCCTAAAGGGTTCGTCGAACTCCAGGTCCTCGACGATCTTCCTTACCTCCGGATCCTTCAGCTGGTTTTCCCTGACGTCGCCGGGTGTCCTTGTTGGCAGGTCCACAGTCGTCAGGCCTAGCTCGCACTCTTCTGGAAGGTTCGGGCGAGACAGGGTGTCATTCGCCTTACCTGGCGTATACTCTATTACCAGATTATACTCTTGTATCGCGAGGGCCCACCTGGCGAGGCGGCCGCTCGGGGATCTCAAGCTCATCAGCCAGCGGAGAGGCTGATGGTCAGATCTTACTATGACGTCGTTTCCGTCGATGTAGCCCCTG
This sequence comes from Zelleria hepariella, assembly GCA_949319315.1. Taxonomy (NCBI): domain Eukaryota; kingdom Metazoa; phylum Arthropoda; class Insecta; order Lepidoptera; family Yponomeutidae; genus Zelleria; species Zelleria hepariella. The sequence continues at coordinate 13,922,318 of OX439388.1, forward strand.
AACTTCGAAACGGCCCAAACAACAGCCAAGGCTTCGCGCTCGGTCGTATTGTAGTTCCTTTCGGCGCTGTTCAATAGACGACTGGCGTACTCGATCGGGCGCTCGTCAGGGCCCTCCCCCTGCAGTAGAACGGCTCCGAGAGCATAGCCGCTGCTGTCCGTCCGGAGGATGAAAGGTTTCGAATCGTCCGCCTGTCGAAGCACCGGCGCAGAAGTAAGGAGGTCCTTGATCTTCTCGAACGCTTCCTGCTGAGGAGAGCCCCAGTGCCAGGCACTTGCCTTCTTGAGCAGGTCCGTCAAGGGTCGAGCAACGTCGGCGTGCGCCGGGATGAAACGCCGGAACCAACTAGAGGTTTGAAGGAAGCACTTCAGCTGTCTGACGTTTTGTGGTGGTGCCATGTCCTTAATGGCGGCTACTTTTCCGGGGTCCATGTGGATCCCGCCGGGCACGATCACGTGCCCCAGGAACTTGACGGAGTCGCGGGCGAATCGCGTCTTCTCACGGTTTACTCGCAAACCGAACATCTGCAACCTGTCAAACACTACCTCCAGGTGTTCCAGATGGCTCTCGAACGACTCCGAGAGTACAATCAGATCGTCGAGGTAAGAGAAGACCGACGTGTTCTCCGGCAAATTGGACTTGAAACGATCCATCAGGCGTTGGAAAGTAGCGCCCGAGTTTCGCAGTCCCATCGGCATTCGTTTGAAGCGAAACATTCCGAGGGGCGTGACCATCGCACAGTGGTCGATTTCACGGATTTAGGCGGCCAAAAGTCCATTTCTCAAAGTTAACTTATAACAAAACGAATTGATTCACGGAAAAATAGACACCCTGACTGCTCAAACCCCACCCCTCCCCAGTTCCTAGAACTGCGTGCGCGCCCCCACAGATAGTCGGAACTTGATCGTCGCGCAAGCTGAACACGTTCGTTCTCGTCACTGATAGCGCAAACAATTGTACAAAGTGAATATTTCATTTGACACTGTTCAGTTACTCAAGTAAAAGTGTTGGATATCGAAAGTTCAGGTAAGCTCCTTCAAATATAATATAAATTCAGATTAGGAATATCAATATTTAGTGCAGTTATAACGTATCAAAGATTGCCCTTTTTCATGCATAATATTATCATTTTTTTTATTTTCAATAGTATAAATGTTGTACTTCCGGGACCGTCCGAGTAAAATTCCTTATAGTTTCTGATACTGTAGCTCTTTAAGCAGATAACCACAAAAAAATTAGCCACCACCTTTGACCACTTCGCGAGAAAAAAATCATTTAATCAACTTTGGCAGAATGTGAGAAAAAATACTTTTTTGTTTCTTTTCCGTTAAAATTCCTTTCCGTTGTTCTAGGTTCATCAAGTTACTCAGGCATCGAAGTAGTAACTCGTAGATATCTTTTTACCCGACTGCCCAAAGGTGTATGTGTCTATGTTTATATGTATGTATGTCCGTTCGTATGTTCCCACCTACAGCTTAAACGCCTGAACCGGTTTGAACAAATGAGGTGTCATTGGATTGGTCTTGCCGCTGCAAGTGTCATAGAATATGTGACGTTACCAAAAAAGCAATATGGCGCCCATTAGGCGCCATATTGCTGGGTCGAATTGAAATAATATTTTGTAACCCCTGCAATATGGGTATCAAATTAAAGGTATTTAAATGAAGATTGCGAAAATATAGTTTGTGGTGGAAAAAACAAACTAAAAAGAAAAAAACTGTTATACAGGGTGGATTTTTGAGACGGGGCAGTAAGGGCAGGTACCTTAACCGTTATAGTTACAGGAAAACGTTCTTAGGAGACCTTGCATAACTTTTTGAGATATTATGAAATGCATTCAAACATTTTGTGAAAAATGTACGGCCAGCGAAAAAAATTATAAAATATCAAAAAATTTTTTAAGCCTTTCGATCCTCTTTCATGTAGAGATCAAAAGACTCTTAGGAGGCAACTGAGGTTTAAGTACTAGAAATGTCAGGAATTTACAAAAACTTTCCCCATACATTTTCTATGGAAAAAAAACCTTTTTTTAGTTGGCTCCTAAAGACTCTTAGGAGCCAACCGAGGTTTGAGTGCTAGAATTGACAGAAATCGGCAAAAACTTTCCCCCGTACAAAATGATAATAATAAATTATTTATTTCAGGCATCATGGACCCATATTTTTAAATTAATTAAATTAATAAATTACATTACAGTTACATAAGAAAATCAGAAAAAATAATTATAAAAACGCTCAATTAAAATGTCGAAAACCTACGTCAAATGTACGTGGAGCATTTTTTCGCGATTTCTAACATTTCTTTTACTCAAACCTAAATTGGCTCCTTAGATTTTTTTTATCCCTACACGAAAGAGGATCGAATAGCATTATAAAAAAAGGTTTTTTCATAGAAAAAAATCGTATTTTAGCATTTTTTTTGCTGACCGTATTTTTTTTACATAATCTGTGAATGCAGTTCATAATATCTCAAAAAGTTATGGAAGGTCTCCTAAAAACGTTTTCCTGTAACTATAACGGTTTAGGTACCCGCCCTTACTGCCCCGTCTCAAAAATCCACCCTGTATATAAAAAAAACCCGACTGCATCACAGTCTAAGCAGGCGGGACCAAACCAAATCAGACCCGTTCAAAGGGCTCATGGTAAGCATCACAAATATATATTTTTTTATAATTTTAAATGAATGTTTTTGAGGTTATTTAGGAAAATACGTAAAAATTGTCAGTACGGAACCCATAAAACGCGAACCCGACTCGCATTTGGCCGGTTTTTTTTTCCATATTGTATTTTCTGTGGAGAATAAAAGCTATTTTTTTATGTATGATCGTCTTTTACTTTACAATTTGTGATAATTGCTAACCCAAATCTCAAAAACTACTAAGAATTTTTTTATAATTCAAATGAACTCAAAATATATCTTTTACACCAAAGGCTCTTAAAGAAAATTTTAAAACTTTGGCGCTATTTACGTAAAATTTTTCACAATCATTGTTTTTTTGTCTAGAAAAAGATATTTCAATGAAACAAATAGATATAAAAATATATATTCAGTCTAAAATACCATATTTGCGTTTGTAGTCGTATTTATTACTGAATAAAAGCATAAAATAATTTTGGCCGCCTAAATCGTACAAATCTACCACTGTGCATCGCTGTCTTGTCGCGGTCATCTGGGTGGACACTAACCTGAAAGTATCCAGCTCGAAGGTCTAGCGTGGTCATGTAGTTGCTGCTTTTCGCGGCGTGGAGAACGTCCTCTATCCGCGGCAACGGGTACTTGTCGGCTTCTGTGACCGCATTTAGCTTGCGGTAGTCGATACACAGTCTTGTGCCTCCGTCCTTCTTCGTGACCAGCACCACATTCGCCGCCCAGGGTGACTCGCACTCCTCGATCACATCGGCGTCAAGCAGGCTTTCCAACTCTTTCTTAAGAGCCTCTTTCTTCTTCGGCGACATTCTATACAGAGGGGAGGCAGTAGGTACTTGGCCATCACTTACCTTTATACGGTGGGTTGCAAATTCAGTTGCGGGTCCGTTGCGCGCGAACTGTTCTGACCTGGCCAGTATGAAGGAATTCAGCGTTTCCTTCTGTTCCGAAGTGAGCTTGGATCCCTCATCGTTCCTCAAACTGATGTCAGCAGCAGCTATCTTCATCAGCTCGGTGTCGTCCGGTGATAAAGTAAACTCACGTACGAATAAGTGTTGTTCTTCGGGAGTATCAGCGAAGCACCAGCTACCTTGCGGCACGTTCAGGGTGACTCCCGCGTTTATGATGAAGTCACGGCCCAACAGCGTCTTTGTGTTGGCGCCGGGAAGAATCAGGAACTGTGTTAGAATTACCCGTCCCTGTAAAATGACCTCAATATTAGTTGAGAGCGCTTTCCTCACTTGGCTGGTGCTATCCGCCAGGCTGAAATTGCGGTCAGTCTCCACAAAATCGATTCCACGCTCGACAAGAATATTGTGTAGCGCAGGGCTCGCAATGCAGTGCGTTGCCCCGGTGTCAATAATCGCAACTCCGACCCTGTCCATAATACTCACCTTGACCCTAGGCAAATCAGAGTTGTTAGTAGTCAGCGTATTAAAATCAACACACGGCGGTGGCGCGGCCGTGTTATTGTTAGCGCGGCACGTCTCACATTTCGAGCGGACGACGCCGGGTTGGCCGCATCCATAACACCGCAGAGTACTAGTCGGCGCAACTGAAGTATCGGGTCGCTTACGCCGATCTTCCGGTGCGTATGAGGGCGCTGTATGACTCAGATTCTGATTACGCGTTTGATCTCCGCCGCCGGTTCGACTGGGGCCGGCAGAGTTACGACTTTCATAATTGCGACAATTTTCGATGGAATGTCCAAAAGCTTTACAAAAGGTACAACGTGGCCTAGTACGTTTAGTTTTGGCTGACGCTACCTCTGAATGAATCGCATCGTTCGAGTCAGGAAGGGGGGCTAGCGCGGGTTGAGTGTTAGAAGGGCGGTTGACCGGTTTACAAATCTTTCGCTCACCCAACTCAGCTCGGGACTCCTCTACGTTCCTGGCCGCACTGATAAGGCCGTCAAGGTTATGAACAGATTCTCTAGTTACATGTTTCCTAATCTTACGATCTAACACACCATAAACTATGTCCACTTTCATTTCCTCGGGCACATTGTACGGTAATTTACACAGTAACGCGCGCTGGCGGCACACGAATGCGTCGGCGCGTTCGCCTCCTTTAGCCTGAGCAACGAAGACCAAAAAAGGCTAAATAGAAAAAGTAATTCGTGTAAAGCCAAATTTTGGCAGAGTTGTAGAGTAAAGTGTCCTGAACAACATACTAAAAGTACTGATGGGTAGGGGGAGAGCTAAGGGGGGGAGGGGGGTGTAAAGGTCCCTTTTTTTAGTTTTTCGTGAATAACTCGAAAACTGCAGCCTATAGCAAAAAATGACCAATTACTGAATTAATCTACCTAAAATTCTCTACAAAATGGGTTAATAACATTTTTCACTGGATCGATATAATAAGGAAAAATGGCGGGGAAATGATATATTTTATCGCTTTGGTATAGGCACGATTTGTAGCGAAAGTGCGACATCGCCCTAGTGTCGTGGGTTTTGGCACTACGCAGCTGATTGGGGTGAATGGGGTGTCAAAAAACGCGTCTTGACAATGGCTACAAAATAAAAAAAAAACTTTAAAAAAAAGTCAAAAACGTTGAGCTTTTAATCGAAAAAATTAGAAAAATGCTGTTGTTTTTCGCCCGGTTTTGATGAGAAAAAAAAATCATATCTCAAAAACGAGATATTGAAAAAATATAAATTTCTCTAATAGTTATGATTTTGGACTATATTAAAAAAAATATTTGAGGTGATGAACACTGATGAATTATTCAGAAGTTGTACCTTCATGACGCGGAGTTGAGTGCGTGAGCGCGGTAGTGACGGTGCATTTGACCTAAATACTTACAGATACAACAATGATTCGGCAAATCTCTACCACCTACCTGATGGGGTCGGACTAGAGAAGACGATGGTCCTAAAATCAGTGACCACCAACGACCCTGTGGCACCTGACTCCATTCTCAATACCATATTTAGAGCTTTCCGCGCGTAAACTCCGCGTCATGAAGGTACAACTTTTGAATAATTCATCAATGTTACGCACCTCCAATATTTTTTTATATAGTTCAAAATCATAACTATTAAACGATTTTTTTATTTTTTCGATATCTTGTTTCGTTTTTGAGATATGATTTTTTTTCTCACCAAAACCGGGCGAAAAACAACAGAATTTTTCTAATTTTTTCGATTAAAAACAAAAAGTTTTTGACTTTTTTTTAAAGTTTTGTTTTTATTTTGTAGCCCTTGTCAAGACGCTTCTTTTGACATCCCAATCAGCTGCGTAGTGCCAAAACCCACGACACCAGGGCGATGTCGCACTTTCGCTGAAAATCGTGCCTATACCAAAGCGACAAATATAATTTCCCCGCCATTTTTCCTTATTGTATCAATCCAGTGAAAAATGTTATTAACCCATTTTGTAGAGAATTTTATGTAGATTAATTCAGTAATTGGTATTTTTTTGCTATAGGCTGCAGTTTTCGAGTTATTCACGAAAAACTGAAAAAAGGGACCTTTACACCCCCCTCCCCCCCTTAGCTCCCCCCCTACCCATCAGTACTTTTAGTATGTTGTTCAGGACACTTTCCTCTACAACTGTGCCAAAATTTGGCTTTACACGAATTATTTTTCCTATTTTTCGTTCGTTTCCTGGGCTACTTGCTCGCTCGCGAATACTTCTCGCAGGATCCTGTACGCGGGGCGCGGTGCCCCAAACCTGCCTCGGAGTCCGTTCAGCGCCTCCTGCCACGTATTCGTTGATTCTCGCACTCCTTTCCACCACACGGCGGCCTCGCCGGTCAGTAGCATCGGTAGACCTCGGAGTGCGTGCTCGTCGCTCACATTCGTGCACTCTCTGTACACCTCAACCGCGTCGATAAAGGCTCCGAGCGTTTCGTCGCTCATAGAAGCGCTGCCGTCGAAGCGTGCCGTGCATTTAGCGAAGTTGCCGGCGGGTTGGGGACGATTTGCGTCCTCGGGCGCCGGTGTTGATGCCATGCGCGTATTCGACATGATGGTTTCGAACATCAGGCGGTTGGTTTCCGCCTGGCTCCTGGAGACCGCAGCGACGATCTCCGTCAGCTGTGCGTCCGTCATGGACACAATGTTGGCCCCGGTGCCGGTGTCAACGGTGTTTCTCGTGTTCGAGGTGCTGCGGCGCGTCTTCGGCATTTTGAGTTTTGGCCGGCGACGGAAGTAAGCAGCTTTTGGGTTCTCGCCACTAGTTGGGACGCCACTATAAGTAAAAGAACTTCTTTGCACTTAGTTTTATCTTTATTTCGATCCACAAAAGCAAAATTAAGTTTCACATCAGTCGTACAAAATCAGAATGACAGGAGGAGTGAAAAAACATGGCGCGACGGCGCGAAATCACACAGATTACTACATAAGAACACAGATAGCTAAGTAATACGACTGTCAGTGTCAAGACCAATAATGAGCTGAGTGGAAGTGATATTGGAACGAAGCCATTGCACTAGAATGACATTGCAACGCAATCTACAAAAATGCGCGCGCGTTACACTAATGTTTTTACTTTTATTGCTACAGGAACACCTATTTGCAACATTATGTCTGATAAACCACGTTCAACCAGTGCGAGTCGTATGAGAAAACTTCGTGAGAAGAGAAAGGCTGAGGATCCAAACTATACCGCCAATGAGACAAAAAGAATTCGAGATCTACGAAAAAATATACAGCAGCAGTCATCAGAACAGTATTTAGAAGCAAAGAAACGAGCAAACAGAGACAAAAAGAGGCTTTCACGGGCTAAAAATTTGCCAAATCTCACGGAAAAGGCATAATCGACGGAGTAGGTGGAAACATCAAAAGGCTGGTGAGAGAAAAAATGATGAATCAAGATGATAACGTAGTAGTGCAATCCGCTGGAGACTTCGCCAAATTAGCGTCGAAACTAGTATCGAAAACTCGTGTCATTTATGTCCCATCTACGGAAATATCCGAAGAAGTCAAAACTGCAACACCGTGGGATAAAACTAAAGCAGTTACAGGAATTTCTAACATCCACTGCATTGAAACAGACGGAAGAATTGCAAAATGCAAGCAACATTGCAAGTCCGAGGAGAAAATGTTGATTTCGTATTGACTATTTCATACAAAATTTCACACGTGACACGAAAATAAAATTTATAAAAAATTCAAAACTTTCTGTTCTTATGTTTTTATTATTTCAGTCTCTAGCTTAGTTATCAACCTACATTTGTTTTATAGACAACATTACACTTAGCTTTATAGATTCACTGAAAAATTAACTTCTCGTCATCCATCAAGCACCTTGGTTGACTTTGGCTGTCCGTACGTGACGGCACTTTGATTTTGTTTTATGACGTAACTAATGAAGTTTGCTGAAAAAAAATTCGTACGGGTCAAAGATAAATGAGGTCTTCAACAGATATAATACATTTCTACTTTAAATAAGTCAATAAATAAATATATCATTATTAAGGTCAAAAATTTAGTACGATTGGTCCGTACGTGACGGTAGAATGCTTCTGTATCAAAAACCTACATTAAACAAATCGAAAATGTTCTCATAATTATCAAACCCTAGAATTAGGTGAGACCTATCTAACACAGCCAGTTTCATGTTGATATCCATAACAGATTGCAAGATATTTTGCTTCAAAAAAAGTGCGCCGCCGATTTATTTTTTCAAGCTAAATACGAGTATCTTCAAAACGTTTATGAATGTCAACACGAAATTGGCTGTTTTAGTTAGGTGTCACCTAATTCTAGGGTTTGATATGTGAACATTTTCGATTTGTTTAGTGTATTTTATACAGGAATCGATTTTGTGCATTTTTCTTTGCGCGCGGGCGATTCACTATGCCCAGCGCCTTAAGCCATGTCAGAGGCCCTTTGGGCGGCCTAAAAACTCTGACACCAGAGGGGGTTACCCTTGACGCTATTGCGATCAAATTGAAAAACTTTTAAAATTAACTTCTCTTTGAATTCGCATAGTAATGCTTTGATTTTAAATACTTTGTAATCTTTATACAAAGGTAAGGCTGTTTTATTCAATAAAAACACAAAATGCGTCTTAATTTGTAAAATATTAAATTTTGTAAATTGCGGCCGTATTGTAAAAATGCGTCAAGGGTAGAGGGGCTGGGGTGGCCACTACCTTATACGATAATCTAACCTAATCTAAAAAAATTCCAGCTATCGAAGCTACCTACGTATCCTCGACTCGCGGCAATCGTCAGATCATGCTGCATGGTTACAAGTACTCCGTGAAGAAGCGCCCAAACACCGATAGGGGCATTTGGTACTGCTCCTCTCACCACTCCAAGGGTTGCCGTGCGTCGCTAAAGACTAAAGGAGACAGCATAGTTGGGGTCCATGAGACCCACTGCCACCCGCCCAGCTTGAAAGACAAAGCTTTCAGGGCTGTATAGGAGAATGAAGTGGCGGTGTTTAATACGCCATGTCTCTCTCTTGAGGATCCGTTTCTTAAAACATATACACGGTGTTAAAAGACCGCCAACAAAGCCACGTATCGTTATGATGCGTCATAACGATCATTTTTGCGCAAGGAACTGTGCCTAGGTATTCAATAAATAATAATCCGAGATGAGGTTCAACGTAAAGCTTTAAAACCTTTTTTTTACAACCCTGTAGATGCAGTAAAGGCTAACAAATTATCAGTGCAAAACAACATATTATAAACACTGCATAGAATTAAACACTAAGAAAGGGACTGACAAAATACGCTGCTAACAGTAGGGTAACACTTCTTGTTACAATGATTACTAATGTTTCTTTTCCCTTAGTAACTAAATTAATGCAATGTCATCTAACAATTTAATTGGTTGTAGGAACAGTGTGCTTATTCAAAACCGGTTTATTTGCGAGGAAATATAAATAAAAATCTTTTTACGACCAATAAAAAAAGTAAGATGTAGCTTGTACATGTCCCACTAGCGTACATGTCGTTGAGGGTCTAAAGCCTCATACGCTCAGGTTTCCTCACGATGTTTTCCTTCACAGTCAGCGAGTGGTGTTGCTACTACAAATTCACAAATATACGAAACTTAGAAATAAATTAAAGTCAATAGGTATATGCCCGCACCGGGAATCGAACCTGGGTCTCTCGCTTCCGAGACCATTGTTCTAACCGCTAGGCCACCACAGCTTCTTCCGCTTTCGACCAATAATACGGTTGATGACTAGCAACTGATAAGATAAAGATAAAAAGTATTTATTTAAAAACCAAGGTTTTCAACCAGTGTGTGCTGCCTACTCTCACTTATGGTTCTGAGACATGGACTCTTACCAAAGACGTTATGCACAAAGTCAACGTTGCCCAAAGAGCCATGGAGCGAGCGATGCTTGGTATTAAGCTCTTGGACCGTATACCGAACGTTGTAATAAGAAGCCGCACAAAAGTGGCAGACGTCGGAAAACGCATAACTTCTTTAAAGTGGAAGTGGGCAGGACACCTGGCGAGACGTACCGATGGCAGATGGACAAAGTCCATTGCGGAATGGCGACCCCGAGAGAGGGGAAGAGATCCGTTGGCAGACCACCAGCCAGATGGTCGGACGACATAGCCAAAGTAGCCGGAAAACAATGGTTGCGCCTGGCACAGGATCGTGAGAGGCGGCGTGAGCATGAAGAGGCCTTTACTCAGCAGTGGGTGTTAACAGGCTGATGATGATGATGATGATTTAAAAACCATATAAATTATACAGATAGTTACAGTTTCAGTGATTGTAATAATGGTTAGAGTGCAGAACAGTAATGAATTATCCGCTGGTCTCCACGCTAGATTTACATCTGTGTTGTGGACACCTAGATTGACGAAATTCTAAGTTAGGTTTAGATGGCGGGTCAACGCTGAGATTTAGTACAAACAATAAAAAAAACTGTGCGAATTTGTTTAACAGACGGGTCAACGCTGAGATTTAGTACAAACAATAAAAAAGAACTGTGCGAATTTGCTTTACAGAATAAGGACACATGTGGTGATAATCCCTAAGGCGACTAAAAAAGGTGTCGTTTTGGTCAGTTACATTATTCACAGGAGTAGAAAGACTTCCATGACTGTTTGGGATCGTTGTCATGTTTTGTCTGCGATATTGACTCAGTAAAAAAAATAAAGATAGGTACAACTGATCATTTTTGAACGAGCGAGCGAAGTTCTCCATGTCTACTGGAACAATCCGCCGTTTGTATGTACGTATGTATGAATGTTCGTTCGACGATAACTTGAGTAAATTTGATCGGATCGTTATGAAATTTAGTAGGCGAGTAAACGAAATAAAAAAAAAAATTAAGTTCGAACATGAGCCAAATCGGTCAAGGGGTTGCCGAGATATGGGGTTGTATAGTTTGTATGCAAGGCGCGCACGCGCCTGCGCGAATGGCGTAAGCTAAGTTACACATCTGTAACTGGGGTCGCGAGTTCATAGTTCAGAGCGAACCACTAGTTATAAGGATTTTGATATGGTTAAAAATTCGCTCGGGACAGGATTTCAACCCGCAATCTTCATAAAGTTCCCTAGCATGGGTTAGTGCTTTAGAAAAATACAAAAGTGATAATTTTATAGCTTATTTTGCAGGAAATTACGTAGCTCTTTTTTATAAGTCGAATACTATTTAATTTTTCATTTATTTATTTTAGTAAATTGCTGTGAAATGAAAACTAAAGAATCTTCTTCTACATACGACGGACTTTTTATTTATTTAAATTATACTGAGTAGCTACCACGAGTGCGAAAAAGCTGTGCCGGACGTCTGTCATGCATAATACTATAGTAGTAAGGCTGTTTATCCAACTTATCACTTTCAGTGACAGTGACAGTAAGCACTCGTGGTAGCTGCTCAGAAAGCAATATTATACTCGTGCGTAGTACGAAATAAAGATGCATAATGAAACGAAACTACGAAACGTGTTTATTTTTTTGCCTTTTTGATCAGACTCCTTATTATTGAGCATGGATCGGATTTTCCGACATGAGGCCGCCGGGAGCAGCGTGGCGGGAGCACAAGCAGCGTGGCGAGAAATTCAATTGTTTCAGTTTTTTAAATTTTTAAGCTAAACTGAGCTATTTTTTTTTTGTTCAGAGATTTTTCGTTCACGGCACTTGTCATTATTGTAAACAACAGAACAACAATAATTCTGCCGATTATGTGTTCTGGTCATAAATTACTTTTTTGGGGAGTGCCAGTGCTTCGTCGACCACAAAACAAAATCAGCTTAGGTAATTATAAACAAATACAATTTTATAGTCGTGAAAAAAAAAACGCTGAACAAAAATATATCAGTTCAGCAAATAAACAAAAACTGAAAATTAGTACTACTTTCGTTGAACTTTAAAGAAAAAATTATTTCAGGATTTTTGGCACTACTTCTGCTGCACGGACCGATTGTTTTTATTATTCTGTGAATCTTTTCATAGTCAAAGTGTTTTATTAAATTAGCCATAAATAAATTATTTACTTTGAACTTAAAAAAAAAAGTAAAAAAAATTATAAATCAAATACTTATTACTATGTAATACTAAGATCTAGCTACTTTTTTTGTCCACTTTCTAGCGCTAATGTTTCGTTATATTTCAGAGCAACCGGTTTTTGGCCTGACAGTTAGAGGGCAGCCAAAGTTAACCCTTAATGGGTACAGTTACAACCAGAAAAGAGTGAGCTCCGCGTCAGTTAAGTGGACATGTACGAAACGCAACTCGCAGAAGTGCAAAGCCATTGTTGTGACCCAAAAGGACGAAATTGTGGAGTTCAGAAACGGTCATTCACATGGCCCACAAGAAAATTATTTCACTCGTAAATCCTAATTTTGACTAATACCTAAATAGTAGGTAAGGAGATTATTAGGCTAGTTTTATTTCTATTTTAATTTCCCTGATCTTGTAAATAACCAAATAAGAGTATTACATTACATTTATAAAAAAGATTACACTAATTAGTTGTTAAACTTAAGGGTGGACGATAGCAACGTGGCGGGAAATTCAAAATTTTTACAGTTTTTTACATTTTGTAGCTAAACTGAGCTATTTTTGTTCAGCGATTTTTCGTTCGTGGCAATAAAACAGTATTCTTTTCATTATTGTAAACAACAGAATAACAATTCTGGTCTACGAAGCAGTGGCACTGCCCAAAAAACTTGCCGTAGACCAGAACACATAATCGGCTGAATTATTGTTGTACTGTTGTTTACAGTAATGAAAATAATACTATGTTATTGCCGCAAACGAAAAATCGCTTAACAAAAATAGCTCAATTTAGCTACAAAATGTAAAAAACTGTGAAAATTTTGAATTTCCTGCCACGCTGCTATCTTCCAGCCGTAGCACGTTATATTCCACCGCATTGTACTGGTAACGTTGATTTTTTCTAACGCATTTGAAAATGTGAAAAGAAAAAAAATATGTCTTGAACCTCTAAAGTTTTTTCACGTGACATGCGTCCATGCGGTCACTCTACCCATTTAGTATGAACTAAGTTTCCACTCATATCATTCCATACAATTCATGTTTTCATATTACTATAACATTTTTTTTTTGTTATTTGGTCTAATGAGATGATTTATACAGCGCACAGTGGAGTATTTGGCATTAAAACTTGGCCAAAAATATTTTACACTTCGAACTACCATTATTTGTGTTTATTTCCTATAAGAAAGGATAAATGCGTAAAAATATAGTATGTATGTCTGTTTGTCAGTCTGTCTGTCTATCTGTCCGTCTGTCAGAGCCAATTTTCTCTTAAACTACTGGACCGATTGAGTTAAAATTTGATACACATGTGTAAGGCGGTGACCCAATTACGGACGTGTAACGTAAATCAATGAGCTTTTAAACTTGGAGACCACTTTTGGGGGGTAAACAGAAAAAAAAACATATTATTTTGCAAACTATATCGTGTGATATATCAAATAAAAGGGCTCATTGTGAGGATCCCAAATATATATTTTTTATAATTTTAACTTAAACAGTTTTTAAGTTATTTGAGAAAATAGGCGAAAATTTACCATTGTCCCCCCTTATCTCCGAAACTAGTGGGCCTAAAATTTTGTAAAAATACAGAAAATAGGTCTTTATTTATAAATTACAGGAAAACCTCTAAAAAGTCCATGGTGTGTAAAAAAATATAGGAAAATATAAATTTTGTAGCATTAGTTTCTCAACTCAAAATACAGATGGCGTTCCACAGTCTTTCATCGCGGATTGTGGTATGGACTTTCGACTAATGTATCTTACCTAGCTATGAACGTTTATGCGTAGACTAAGTGTATGAAAATCTACGGAACCCAAAATAAAAATAAACTAGGTAAAGCCACGGAGCCACTCAGCGATGTTTTCCAAGAATTGCTTTAATTATTCGAACTGCTAACTATTTTTACCTGAATATATGTTTTATATTGGCAAGTTTTTGTTTGATATCATCAATCATTGCACCATCTTTGGAATAGGAACTTAAAATGTATTGTTCCATAAACTTCAATTTTCCATCAAATGTTGGCTCACTCGAGCCTTGAATTATGTTATACAACGCGTTCCGAGTAATTAACTTTAATCCCGAAGTCCCTGTTTACAAAACAAACAAAATCTAAGAAACATAAATTAACATAGGATATTTACTAACAAAAAAAAAATCGTTAAAAATAGGGGGGCGGTTTGGGGCGGCTATTTTTTTTTTTATAATATTCTTCTAGAGTGTCCACTCTTGAAGGTACATTAGCTTTTGTAACCAAAGAATGCTAAAGAATACAACAAAACCACTTCGAAATGTTGTAAAGTAAGAATTTTTGTTATAGCAAATCACTACTTAGTTTCCAAAGGTGAAAAATAAAAAATATTGGGATTTTTGTGGAAAAAAGTAATAGTACACAAAGTAGATACCTGGCTGAAAGGAATCCATCATAAAAAACAACCCAAAATCGTATGCTTATTAAATTATGAATATTTAAAGAAGAGGAAAATTTGAGCGTTTCGAAAAATCATGCGACCACTTTAAGCAAACTGTAACTTCCGAGTGACAGTGCGGCGCGCTGTGTTGCGCTAGCCCTTTAGGCGCCCGTTATTATTTGGATTATGTTCTTAACTTCCAGAAGCAAAACAATGAGATATGGACTACCAACTTTAAAAAAAACCTTTTTGGCCAAGTTTTAGTGCCTAATACTCCTCTGTGCAGCGTCCAGTGGCACCTTCACCTAGATGGGTGAAGAAACCACTCGGCGCTGCAGTGCCGAGTGAATAAATAAATGTTTAGGAAATCATGCACTTCCTTTTGCCAGCAACGCGTTGAACTCTATTGTAGGCTCGCTCCCATTTCACTTCACTTCAGACGCTATTATTATATTGCGATGATATTGACAAAGTTTTAAAATTAATTTATCTTTGAATTTGCAGTCATGCTTTGATTGTATTTACTTTGTGATGTCTATTCAAAGTTAAGGCTGTTTTGTACAAAACAAATTCGTGAAATACTGAATTATTTAATTGCGCCATATTGAACTGTATTTTGTCAATGTTATTTTATGTATTCATATTTTTCTAATTATATTAAATTATTTACATGCATGGCTTTTATCGCAAGTGTCCAAAAAATAAATCCCACTAGGGATACATTTTAATTTATAAATTATTTTATTTCTAAGGAATCCCACTTGAATGTGAATTGAATACTGTAATATCTTAATAAAACTTAGGTGTATGTATTATGTGTAAAGTCTTATGTGCTTTAAACATGAGTTTTATTTATTTTATTTTGATGACTTTATTACCTTTATTATAAACCCTTTATTGCCCGTGACTTCGTCCGCGCAAACTTATTTTTTTCTCGTGCATATTTCCATACAATTTATTGTAGAACTAGTTGACTCGGGAATTGCCTTAGGTGATACATAAAAAATCTGTTGATGTCAAAAGAAAAAATAAATAAAAATAAAAACCAGTGCTAGGTAAAATAAAACACGTTTGTTTTTTCCCTAAATATCCCGTGATAGGAAAGCATTTAACGATTAAATATTACTTTTTTCACCCTATAATAAAACTATCAAATGTAAAATAAGTAAGTGATTTTTCAAGTTTTACTTTTGTAAGAAACAAACGCTAATCCCTCACAGTTGGTTCTTTCATTTCAGTACCTTCCTACGCACTGAGGAACGGCCGACGCGCTATGTTTGCGGGGGGCTACCGTTACACCTACCGTGGCACGAACAACGGAATAACTTACTGGCGCTGCACGAAAAATACGTCCAAGAGTTGTTATGTAGAGGTGAAAACTGTAGACGATCTCATCGTTTGGAGTAGCAAGAAACCTCATACGCACCCGCCTAGCGAAACGAGAGAGCGGTATTAAAAACCGTGTTATTAAACATCGTGTAGGTATTACCTATTATTAAATAAAATAAATACATAAATATTATTATTCTTTTACCTACAAAAATAACTGCGGTTTAACCCGTAGTTTGACTAATTATGTGTAAATATTGCAAATCAATAAAACTTACTAAATAAATAAAAGTTTAGTAAAAACATGCTGATGTCAAAATAAAGGTAGGTGCAAAATTCAGTAGGTGCAAAATGTTTTCACCCGAAACGCTAGCTAAAATACAAAATATATATTTTTGAGAAGAAGTGTTGATATTTAATTTTAATCGATAAATTATTTTCTTTTATTTTTATTTATTAATATATTTTATTTAGATTTATTTATTAATATATTTAACTTTTTTTTTTACATATTTTGGAAAGTCAGACAACCAAAGGATGACGGGCAAAAATGTATGGGACGCATACCCACGACCAATAACGACCAGACGTATGTCGTTAGGAAGCTCTTTTCATGACTATCATTTGTTATTATGGGGGCTAGTCTCAATTCGTTATGGGGAAAATGTTATAGTTAATTAACGCCCGCGATCGCCGCCTTTGTTTGTACCGAACGGCGTATTTCACCCACCTACCTAAATAAAAAGAGCGTTCCAAATTACCAATATTGTATTAATTAGCGTGCACCAAATCGTTACATTCAATATTCAGTTAAATAGCGTTACAAATTGAATAAACGTCATTAAAAACTATTGCCAGGTTTTTCGATTCCTTCGGTTTTTAACAGACAATGTTTTTTTGGGCATTGTCAATCACGCATCCCTTCCATAGATGCGTGTTTTACACGTCTAACAACCTGCTTAGTTTTAGTTTCTTCATAAATCAGTTCTGTACTAACACCATCCTTTCCTTTTCAGACAAACAGCCGATATTCACCAACCAGGGGAAGACCCTGTTTCTCAATGGCTTCAAGTACGGAGTTCACAAGACATACGATGGTAAGGTGCAATGGCGGTGCACCAAGCATCGGTCCCAGGAATGCAAGTCGAAGCTGAAGACGGTCGGCACCAAAATCGTAAGCGTGTTGCATGGACACACGCACCCGCCGGAAGAATTTTAGCATTCGAATGACTAGTTCGCTCGCAAGGTGTACCTACAATACGTGCCACAAGAGATGAGACTCGACATACCACGTGGTTTGACATGCCGAGCTGATGATCAGGTCTCTTCAGCGGTATGAGGTCTGACCTCGGGAAGGGACCGGGAATTATTGGGGCGGCGGAAATACTGCGGGAGGCGCGGCCAAGTCTCATCTTTCGTGGCGTGTATTGTACGGTGATATGAGACAGATCTGACTCTCATGCGGGCAAAGTTCCCATTTATTCTTGCTGGCTCAGCGGCGGTCGGAATCTTGGCCCCCGCAACCAATCATCGGCTTTCCCTATCCTCTGCTACCTTTCTTCAATCTTTTAACTGCAGGTGGTGCAAGTTGTCTCGATAAACGGTTCCCGCTATCGGGTGGCGCCATCTTTTTTATTTCACTATGTAAAGACAGAATGGCACTATACGGCCGTGCCGCAAGGGCTGAGTTTATTAATATTTGAGCATTGATGTTAGTTTTAACATACCATAAAGTCTCCCACCACACAGGCGCGTTTTTATCGGTCGATGCGTTATTGCAATATCTGTTTTCAGTACATTTTGTTTTAGGATGGCCATGGAGTTACACACTGTTGCGATAATAACGCCGCAATGGAAGTAGGACGTTCCTACAAAATGTACTGATAACAGCTATCGCAATAACGCATGGGATATCATCGACCGATAAAACGCGCCTGTGTGGGCCTGCCTTTTATTTTTTGTTATTCCTGATTTTGACCTTTCGGTAGTATGGTAGTAAAACGTAGTATAGTAGTAGTAAAACGGGGTGATTAGAAATTGGAGTATGAATAGAAACAAGAGAGCTTAAAATTACTGGTGGCCTACTGAATAGTTGAAAATCAGAATAGAGACTGAGTGCAGTTGTTTCTATTCATACTCTGTTTTCTATTCACCCCGCTTTACTACTACTATACTACGTTTTACTATCATGCTACCGAAAGGTCAAAATCAGGAATAACAAAAAATAAAAGAGCCTAGTACATAGAAAAATATTAGTAATAACCACAAAAAAATATGTTAACGTTCTAAGAATAATTAGTTAGTTATTTTAAATTATTGTTGACAATGACCACGTTGTCAGCCTAATATTAAAATTTTTTTTTTTTTTTGTAGCCTGTATAGTGATGGATTAGGGCGAAAATATGAAGTCTTATCCTCGATTAATATAGATTTATTTGGATTTATCCACACACAACAAAACAACAGACGGAGAGAACAATTTGCAAGTAAAGTGACAGCTGATACAAGGTAAAGCTGTCATACATAGGCCCGTTAGAACGGGTAAAGCAGCAACACAAGTTTGGCTTATTTTAATACTCCAACACTGGCCCTTAAACCAAACATTTTGTTCATAGTTAACTTACAGAAAAACAAACATTTTGTTTATAATAAATTAACCTACAGAAATACCTGGGTTTAATATAATTATTCTATGTGAATAGATTATGAAATGCTAAGCAGAAACCAAACATTTTGTTTATAATTAACTTACAGAAATACCTGAGCTTAATTTAATTATTCTATGTGAATAAATTATTAAATACTAAGCAGCAAGTAATGTTTTTCTTTTGTACACACTATTTTAATAAACTGCTAACAAATTTGTTATGTTTCAATACAGGAAGAGGTTTAGTTAATAAGTCAGCTGGCATTTCATCTGTAGGACAGTATTTCAAAAATAAAATGCCTTCATTAACAACCTGACGTATAAAATGATGTCTTACATCTATATGCTTTGTTCGTGAATGAAACATCTGATTAGAACTTAGCTTTTGAGCAGATTGGTTGTCATTGTACATGGTGACATGAAAATGTTTCCCTAAACATTCATATAAAAATGAGCGGATAAACAATGCTTCCTTGCAAGCATCAGACAGTGCCATATACTCAGCCTCAGTACTACTCAGCGCAACAGTTTTCTGTTTTCGACTTTCCCAAGATACTAAATTATTACCAATTTTAAAAACATACCCAGTATATGATTTTCTATCCACTTCACTAGCTGCCCAGTCAGCATCAACGAAAGCAGTGAGATCAAGTCCACCTTTCTCGAAGACCAAGCAATGATGGATAGTACCTTTTAAGTAGCGCAGGACGCGCTTTGCAGCTTTCCAGTGCACCTCACCATAGCAGTTGTTGAACTGGCTCAACGAACTGACAGCATATGCAATGTCCGGCCTTGTACAAACTGCAACATACATAAGTGAACCGATTAAGTTTCTGTAATCAAAATTATTAGATTCCTTTTCAGCTTTATGAAGTTTAAGTCCCGCTTCCATGGGGGTAGAAGCTGTCTTGCAGTCCGTCATTTGGAATTTGTCCAGAACATTCTTAATGTAGTTTGACTGATCTAGGGTGATTCTGCCATCCTCCCTGGTAATCCTCATACCTAGTATGTGGTGGGCAGGCCCTAGGTCTCTCATGTCAAACTGCTGCATAAGTTTCTCCTTCAGTATTCTCTTTTCTTCAGTAGACGATGAGAAAATTATGATGTCATCGACATAAATACTTATTATCATAAGTTTTCCTTGATGCGATTTGAAATAAACACAAGGTTCTGTTGTAACTTTCTGAAAACCAAGCTTTTGTGTTAGCACAGAATTCAGTTTATCGTTCCAAGCTTTAGCAGCTTGCTTGAGACCATAAACAGCTTTGTTGAGTTTATATACCTTGTCTTTTCCTCCTTTTACTTCAAATCCTTCTGGTTGTTCCATGGACACGTTCTCGTGCAAATCTCCATTCAGAAAGGCTGTTGTAACATCCATATGGTCTATCTCCATGTTATACTCAGCTGCTACAGCTAATAACATCCTTGTAGTAGCATACCTCACAACCGGTGAGAAGGTTTCTTCGTAGTCAATGCCGTACCTCTGCGTGTAGCCTTTTGCGACCAATCTAGCTTTGTAGCGAAGAACTTCACCTTGCAGTCCTTTCTTTTTCTTGAAGATCCATTTACATTTAACTGCTTTTTGATATTTTGGTCTATCTACCAAAATCCAGCATTTGTTTTTAATAAACGACTTGTACTCATCTGACATTGCGACTCTCCATTGATCAGCATCGCTTCCACTCAGCGCCTTTGCCACAGTGGTCGGCTCATCATCGTCACAGCTTGCCATGCTGCAGGTGAAGCCCGAAAAGTTTTCGTCGCATTCTTCATATTCTGCATCCTCAAGTGTTGAGTCACCTGGAACGTATGTAGAATCCAAAGGATCATCTGCTTCCTCAGAAGATTCAGGTTCGCTTCCTTCAGAATCATTTATTGAAATTATACTCTCCCTCTGTGAGGTTTGTGAATGGTTTGTGTCAATCTCTGGTAATCTATTGTCATCAGATTGATTTAAACCCTCAATAGATGGTTCTGAAGTCGATGTACTTGGGTGCTCCTGCAAGTCTGTCAAGTCATTTTTATTTTGAGGGGGGCTTTGTATGAACATTTGGTTCATTTTATCATCATTTGACAGATTATTGACCTTAAATTTATCCTCAAAAAAACATACATCCCTTGCTTTTAAACAATTTTTGGGATTTGAAGGATTTATCAGTCTATACCCTTTACTTTCCTCACAGTATCCGACAAAGATACATTTTTGACCTTTTGGGTCAAGCTTCTTTCGATTTACTAATCTCAATTTGTAAGCCACGCATCCAAACACTCTAAGATGACTGAGATCTACCTTTTTATTGGTCCATTTCTCCTCCGGAGTAGTGCCCCTGACGGCCTTGGTTGGACTTCTGTTTTTCAGATATACAGCGGTGTTGACCGCCTCTGCCCAGTATGTCTTCTCCAAGCCAGCCTGCTGCAGCATGCTGCGGGCTTTCTCCATCACGGTGCGGTTAGCTCGCTCCGCCACCCCGTTCTGAGCAGGAGAATGCGGCACAGTTGTCTGATGCCGGATCCCATTGGTCTTCAGGAACGCCTGAAATTGAGTGTTGATATATTCACCACCTCCGTCACTTCTTAAGATTTTAATCTTTTTGTCTGTTTGGTTCTCCACAAGAGCCTTGAAATTTTTAAAATGCTCAAAGGCTTCGCTTTTAGCTTTTAGAAAATAGACAAAAGTTTTCCTCGTGAAGTCATCTATGAACAGCAGGAAATATTTTGCACCGCTGTGAGATGACTGCTGCATCGGTCCGCACAAATCTGTATGCACTAAACCCAAAACTTCAGTTGCCCTATTTTGAGATTTAGAAGGGAAAGGAAGTCTATGTTGTTTTCCCTCTACACATGAGACACATGATTTATAATCAGAGTTATCATAGTCAATACCAATTGCCATACCTTTTTTCAGTAGCTGCATATTGCGAGAGCTGAGGTGTCCAAGCCTGGAGTGCCATACCTCTTGCGAGACATTGCTGCTCGAGGACGCCGCCAAGGAAGTTGAATTAATGACTTCCTCCTCCAACGCACCCCTCGCCTCACCACCTGCTGTTTTCTGTGAACTGTCTAAAGATTTTCCTGACCCTAAGCATGGCTGGACTGCTGATGCTGCATTACATATTGTGTTGTCGACTACGTTTAGTTGGTAGACACCATTGATTAATGTGGCAGTAGCCAGCACTTCTTTATCGTCATATACGGTACAGGATTTCTTTTTGAAAATTACTTTGTAACCTTTCTTTGTCATTGCACTTACAGACAGAAGGTTTGCAGTTAAGTTAGGCACTAGAATTACATCACTTATTGTCCGTAAAATGTCTCCAATCTGGATCTTGACTTGACCTACGCCAGTGGCAGTTAATGTTTCACCATTTGCAACGCGCACTTTTAATGGGGAATTTTCCACGAAATTATTCATTAATGACCGATTATTGCACATATGATTCGTTGCGCCTGAATCAACATACCACTTTTCTTCGCTAACACTTACAGTAAGCGCTGTAATAAGTGCTTTATCCTGTGTTCCGTGTCCTCTGTCATTGTCCTTGGTCTGTTTAAACGGCTTCCCTGAAGATTTAGGTTTCTTTGAATAACAGTCTCTCGTCAGGTGGCCTGCTTTCTTACATTTGAAACACTTCAGGTTTTTCTTCGCCACGAATGCCGAGGCCTCTGAGGATTCACCCTTGTCCTCTCTTCGTCGATCCTCCTGTAATAGCTTGGCCTTCACAGTCTCACTGCCAAGCTTGATGTTGGAGTTCTCTAAAGCCATGATCAAGGGATCAAAGTCTGATGTTAAGCCGCTTAGCATGATTACGCCCAGGAAGTCATCTTCGAGCGCCGAGCCGATGTCAGCCAGCTGCTGAGCAGCATTAGTCATCTTCGACAGGTATTCCTCCATGCCTGAGCATTCACTTAGTCTTGTGCTAAACAGGGATCTGAGTAGGTTCAATCGCCTGCATAGTCCTCGGTCTTCAAAAGCATTTTGAAGGTTTTTCCACGCTTCGTATGCGGAGACAGCATTCCTGACAAATGGAAAGGCCGAACTATGCACACTTAGACATATCTTGGCTAGTGCTTTTCGGTCTTTCTTGGGGTCGGATTCCTTTTTCGGTGCAGCCTCGACGCACTCCCATAGATCCTCCAGGATCAGAAGGTTACGAACCGAAAACTTCCAGTTATGGTAGTCTTCTATGCCACGCAGCTTCTCGACGTTGACGCCGTTCGGGAACGCAGACATGACTTTGTAAAAAGCCGGCCGGCACGCGATTTGAGGTTAATTTGACTAAGTGAAATTTTGTGAACAATTCGTGTGGAAATCTGAAATATAGACAGGAACTACGTCCTGGGCCCATAACCTGATGGATTAGGGCGAAAATATGAAGTCTAATCCTCGATTAATATAGATTTATTTGGATTTATCCACACACAACAAAACAACAGACGGAGAGAACAATTTGCAAGTAAAGTGACAGCTGATACAAGGTAAAGCTGTCATACATAGGCCCGTTAGAACGGGTAAAGCAGCAACACAAGTTTGGCTTATTTTAATACTCCAACATATAGTGTCCCACTGCAGGGCAAAATTACATTATGTTTTAAATTAAGATTAGGTACGTAGCAGTGTTGGGCGTATTTCAATTCATAATTCAATTGAATTATAATAATCGAACCAAGCCGAGCCGAGGGTCATAACAGGGGGTCATGTCAGGGGTTGCAGGGTATCATGCTGGGGTGTCATGATAGGGACCCAATTAAATGACCCCCTGAAATGACTATATGACCCCCTGATATGACTCTATGACCCCCTGACATGATCGTCCATGATCCCGTAACATGACCCTTTATGATCTACTCGTTAGTGTTTCTGTTACGAATATGTTAACTGATATCAAAGTAAAAAAAGTTATTTAAAAGGTAGTTTGAATTGAAGGAATCTAATAACGATTTCCTATGAAGTAGTTGGAATTGGTAATTAGATTACTTTGGAGGAATTGGTAGGTACATGGTAATTGGATTTCCAAGTAGTAGTTAGAATTAATTGGTAATTTGTATTTGCAATTACTTTTTGCCCAACTCTGGTAGGTAGGTACTCCCGTAACATTAAAGGATTTTTTATTTAAATTGTCATTTTGGTTTTACTTAGGGGTCATTTAGTTTTAGATGTGATAATACCTTTCGTGCGATCATCAATAGTATTACCTCGTTATTACTTATTGTTGATCATAATATTTTATTTTTATTTGTAGTAAATTAAGTCTTTTTTTGTAATAGTAACCTAATAAGCTTTTTAGTAATTAAATATTTCGTATTTTCATCTTTAAATTTATTTTCCTTCCAAGTTTCTAGGAACTGATTTACTACTAAGGGAAATATTAAACTAAAACACTACACATAATTAAACGACACTTTTAATTATTTTCATTACAGTTGGAACGCACCACGCAAAATTTCTGAGAAGAAAGAACATGACGTCACTGTTGATCAATGGCTTCATGTACAACCTCCATAAGACTCTAAAGAAGAGGAACCTAGTTCGCTGGAAGTGTAACACCCAAGGCCGTACGGGCTGCAAAGCTTACGCTATGCTTCAAGGCAAAGTCCTTGAGTCAGTGCATCAAGAGCACAATCACCCGCCCAAGTACACTGCTGAAGAGATGAAGTCTTTCGAAGAAACTGAGTCCGACGCTGAAGATGAGACGGAAAAGGAAGATGTCAAAGTGAGAAGAAAAAATACTAAAACTCTGATCATCGATGGCCACAAGTTCA
The DNA here is from genome assembly GCA_949319315.1 of Zelleria hepariella. Taxonomy (NCBI): domain Eukaryota; kingdom Metazoa; phylum Arthropoda; class Insecta; order Lepidoptera; family Yponomeutidae; genus Zelleria; species Zelleria hepariella. Next base: position 13,946,539 of record OX439388.1, read on the forward strand.
ACCCTCACAAAATTCTAAAGAAAACCAATGAAGAGTGCTGGAGGTGTAACGCGAAATCCAGGACTGGTTGCAAAGTATATGCTTTGGTACAGGACAAAGTAGTGAAGCAAGTTATTAATGAGCACGTTCATCCACCCAAATATCCTAATGAAGGGTTACAGTTTTTTGAAGAAACCGAGCAAAGCAAGGAAAAGAAAACAGAAGATGATAACTAAGTAAACTAAATATTTAAATTTAAAGATTTCGTTGCATGCATCTCCAAAATGGATTGACATTTGTGATAGGACCTGATTCTAAAACCTTTGTAAAATATGGTGCCATAGGTGTAGCTTGCGACGCGACGATAAAAATAACAATGAAATAAAATACTAATTTGATAAAAAAATAAGAGTTTTCATACATTAAAAATACTACCCTGTCGACGTGTTTGACCTATTTGGTTTTTAAAAAAACCTGTATACCTATATTTTTCTTACTAATATGTTCCAAACCATTTCAGACAAAACCCCGTTCTTCGCCAACAACGGAAAGACCTTGTATCTGAATGGATTCAAGTACGGAGTGCAAAAGAACTACGTAAAATTCAAGCAGTGGCGATGCACCAAGCACCGCTCCCAATTATGTAAGTCGATACTGAAGACGGTTGGCAACAAGCTCATTAGTGTCCATCATGGGCACACGCACCCTCCAGAGGAATCTAAGAAGAAAGTCAGTGATAGACTGGCCGCGGCGGCGCATTTGCAGTCTCTACTACTTCATGATTAAGGTATCTGGTGGCAAGACTACAATGTAATTTAAATTTAAATTTTAGCTTGTATTAAATAAAATAAATACATAAATATTATTATTCTTTTTCCTACAAAAATAACTGCGGTTTAACCCGTAGTTTGACTAATTATGTGTAAATATTGCAAATCAATAAAACTTACTAAATAAATAAAACTTTAGTAAAAACATGCTGATGTCAAAATAAAGGTAGGTGCAAAATTCAGTAGGTGCAAAATGTTTTCACCCGAAACGCTAGCAAAAATACAAAATATATATTTTTGAGAAGAAGTGTTGATATTTAATTTTAATCGATAAATTATTTTCTTTTATTTTTATTTATTAATATATTTTATTTAGATTTATTTATTAATATATTTAACTTTTTTTTTTACATATTTTGGAAAGTCAGACAACCAAAGGATGACGGGCAAAAATGTATGGGACGCATACCCACGACCAATAACGACCAGACGTATGTCGTTAGGAAGCTCTTTTCATGACTATCATTTGTTATTATGGGGGCTAGTCTCAATTCGTTATGGGGAAAATGTTATAGTTAATTAACGCCCGCGATCGCCGCCTTTGTTTGTACCGAACGGCGTATTTCACCCACCTACCTAAATAAAAAGAGCGTTCCAAATTACCAATATTGTATTAATTAGCGTGCACCAAATCGTTACATTCAATATTCAGTTAAATAGCGTTACAAATTGAATAAACGTCATTAAAAAATATTGCCAGGTTTTTCGATTCCTTCGGTTTTTAACAGACAATGTTTTTTTGGGCATTGTCAATCACGCATCCCTTCCATAGATGCGTGTTTTACACGTCTAACAACCTGCTTAGTTTCTAGTTTCTTCATAAATCAGTTCTGTACTAACACCATCCTTTCCTTTTCAGACAAACAGCCGATATTCACCAACCAGGGGAAGACCCTGTTTCTCAATGGCTTCAAGTACGGAGTTCACAAGACATACGATGGTAAGGTGCAATGGCGGTGCACCAAGCATCGGTCCCAGGAATGCAAGTCGAAGCTGAAGACGGTCGGCACCAAAATCGTAAGCGTGTTGCATGGACACACGCACCCGCCGGAAGAATTTTAGCAATCGAATGACTAGTTCGCTCGCAAGGTCACCAATATGTACCTACAATAGGTACGTGCCACAAGAGATGAGACTTGACACACAATGTGGTTTGACATGCCGATTGCCGAGCAGATGATATAAAGGTCTCTTAGCGGTATAATCCGCGCGCGATGATAATGGGATGGAGCCTTGTCAAAGTCAATCGAAAACGTACTTTATTTTACTTTGACAAGGTTGCATCGACGCGAGTTTTCTTACCGCGCGCGTCTCAGTTCCAAAAGGTCGCATCCCATTCTCATTCCGCGCGCAGTATATGAGATCTGAACTCAGGAGGGACCGCGAATCAATGAACTCGGGAGGCTGCGGAAATACTGCGAGAGGCGCGGCCAAGACTCATCTTTTGTGGCGCGTATTGTAGTACGGTGATATGAGAGAGATCCGTCTCTCACGCGAGCAAAGTTCCCATTTATTTTTGCTGGCTCAGCGGCGGGAGAAATCTTGGCACCCACAAACCATCCGGCTTTCCCTATCCTTTGCTACCTTCCTTCAATCTTCTGCTTGCAGGTGGTGCAAGTTGTCTCGATAAACGGTTCCATCCCGCTATCGGGTGGCGCCATCTTTTTTATTTCACTATGTAAAGACAGAATGGCACTATACGGCCGTGCCGCAAGGGCTGAGTTTATTAATATTTGAGCATTGATTTTAGTTTTAACATACCATAAAGTCTCCCACCACAGAGGCGCGTTTTTATCGGTCGATGCGTTATTGCAATATCTGTTTTCAGTACATTTTGTTTTAGGATGGCCATGGAGTTACACACTGTTGCGATAATAACGCCGCAATGGAAGTAGGACGTTCCTACAAAATGTACTGATAAGAGCTATCGCAATAACGCATGGGATATCATCGACCGATAAAACGCGCCTATGTGGGCCTGCCTTTTATTTTTTGTTATTCCTGATTTTGATCTTTCGGTAGTATGGTAGTAAAACGTAGTATAGTAGTAGTAAAACGGGGTGATTAGAAATTGGAGTATGAATAGAAACAAGAGAGCTTAAAATTACTGGTGACCTACTGAATAGTTGACAATCAGAATAGAGACCGAGTGCAGTTGTTTCTATTCACACTCTGTTTTCTATTCACCCCGCTTTACTACTACTATACTACGTTTTACTATCATACTTCCGAAAGGTCAAATACAGGAATAACAAAAAATAAAAGAGCCTAGTATATAGAAAAATATTAGTAATAAATAACCACAAAAAAATATGTTAACGTCCTAAGAATAATTTTAGTTACTAATTTTAAATTATTGTTGACAATGACCACGTTGTCAGCCTAATATTCAAAATTACATTATGTTTTAAATTAAGATTAGGTACGTAGCAGTGTTGGGCGTATTTCAATTCATAATTCAATTCAATTACAAAGCACAAAGTAATTCAGTTGCTTGAACTTCAATTGCATGTTTCCTTTAGTAGTTATCCAATTACATTCCTTCTTTGATAGTGCTAAAATTTTCAGTTGCACTTGATCTCTCAATCGAACCAAGCCGAGCCGCAACCCAAGCCGAGCCGCATGAGCATGTTATGTTATGTCAGGGAGTTGCAGGGAGTCATGCTGGGGTGTCATGATAGGGACCCAATGAAATGACCCCTGACATGACTCTATGACCCCCTGACATGATCGTCCATGATCCCCTAACATGACCCTTTATGATCTACTCGTTAGTGTTTCTGTTACGAATATGTTAACTGATATCAAAGTAAAAAAAGTTATTTAAAAGGTAGTTTGAATTGAAGGAATCTAATAACGATTTCCTATGAAGTAGTTGGAATTGGTAATTAGATTACTTTGGAGGAATTGGTACATGGTAATTGGATTTCCAAGTAGTAGTTAGAATTAATTGGTAATTTGTATTTGCAATTACTTTTTGCCCAACTCTGGTAGGTAGGTACTCCCGTAACATTAAAGGATTTTTTATTTAAATTGTCATTTTGGTTTTACTTAGGGGTCATTTGCTTACATTTTAAATGTTAATTTAGTTTTAGATGTGATAATACCTTTCGTGCGATCATCAATAGTATTACCTCGTTATTACTTATTGTTGATCATAATATTTTATTTTTATTTGTAGTAAATTAAGTATTTTTTGTAATAGTAACCTAATAAGCTTTTTAGTAATTAAATATTTCGTATTTTCATCTTACATTTATTTTCCTTCCAAGTTTCTAGGAACTGATTTACCACTAAGGGAAATATTAAACTAAAACACTACACATAATTAAACTACACTTTTAATTATTTTCATTACAGTTGGAACGCACCACGCAAAATTTCTGAGAAGAAAGAACATGACGTCACTGTTGATCAATGGCTTCATGTACAACCTCCATAAGACTCTAAAGAAAAGGAACCTAGTTCGCTGGAAGTGTAACACCCAAGGCCGTACGGGCTGCAAAGCTTACGCTATGCTTCAAGGCAAAGTCCTTGAGTCAGTGCATCAAGAGCACAATCACCCGCCCAAGTACACTGCTGAAGAGATGAAGTCTTTCGAAGAAACTGAGTCCGACGCTGAAGATGAGACGGAAAAGGAAGATGTCAAAGTGAGAAGAAAAAATACTAAAACTCTGATCATCGATGGCCACAAGTTCAACCCTCACAAAATTCTAAAGAAAACCAATGAAGAGTGCTGGAGGTGTAACGCGAAATCCAGGACCGGTTGCAAAGTATATGCATTGGTACAGGACAAAGTAGTGAAGCAAGTTATTAATGAGCACGTTCATCCACCCAAATATCCTAATGAAGGGTTACAGTTTTTTGAAGAAACCGAGCAAAGCAAGGAAAAGAAAACAGAAGATGATAACTAAGTAAACTGAATATTTAAATTTAAAGATTTCGTTGCATGCATCTCCAAAATGGATTGACATTTGTGATAGGACCTGATTCTAAAACCTTTGTAAAATATGGTGCCATAGGTGTAGCTTGCGACGCGACGATAAAAATAACAATGAAATAAAATACTAATTTGATAAAAAAATAAGAGTTTTCATACATTAAAAATACTACCCTGTCGACGTGTTTGACCTATTTGGTTTTTAAAAAAACCTGTATATATTTTTCTTACTAATATGTTCCAAACCATTTCAGACAAAAACCCGTTCTTCGCCAACAACGGAAAGACCTTGTACCTGAATGGATTCAAGTACGGAGTGCAAAAGAAGAACGTAAAATCCAAGCAGTGGCGATGCACCAAGCACCGCTCCCAATTATGTAAGTCGATACTGAAGACTGTTGGCAACAAGCTCATTATTGTCCATCATGGGCACACGCACCCTCCAGAGGAATCTAAGAAGAAAGTCAGTGATAGACTGGCCGCGGCGGCGCATTTGCAGTATCTACAACTTCATGATTAAGGTATCTGGCCAATGGAGGCCATTTTGGTGGCAAGACTACAATGTAATTAAAATTTTAATTTTAGCTTGTAAGAACAATAATTTGGTACCTAATAAACATTTTACTGATGATTAGTTACTATCTGAAGGAGAACCGAAACTAAGCACACTCATTCGCCTAAGTACACTGTTGAAGATATGAAGTCTTTCGAAGAAACTGAGACTAACGCCGAAAATGAGACGGAAAAGAAAGATGTCAAAGTAAGAAGAAAACATACAACAACTCTGATCGACGATGGCCACAAGTTCAACCCTCACAAAATTCTAAAGACAACCTACGAAGAGTGCTGGAATGCTTGAGTGAAGTGTAACGCGAAGACCCGCACCGGTTGCAAAGTATATGAATTGGTAAAGAACGAAGTACTGAAGGAAATGATTAATGAACACATTCATCCACCCAAATATCTTAATTAAGGGTTACAGTTTTTTGAAAAAACTGAGCAAGTCAAGCAAAATAAAACAGGATGTCAACTAAAACAACTGAATACCTATATAAGTTTTAAGATTAAGATGAATGCATCACCAAAATTGTTTGCAATTTGTGATGGGACCTGATTTTTTAACTTTTGTAAAATAAGGTGTCACAGGTGTGTAGCTTGCGACGCAACGATAATAATAGAAATAAAATAAAATCTTAATTTGCAAAAAAACAGAGTTTTGATTAAAAAAAAAACCTCATTGACGTGGTTGACCTTTTTGGTATTAAAAAATATACTGTAGGTATATATTTTCTTACTAACATGCTCCAAACCATTTCAGAAAAAACCCTGTTCTTTGTCAACAACGGAAAGACCTTGTACCTGAATGGATTCAAGTACGGAGTGCAAAAGAACTACGTAAAATTCAAGCAGTGGCGATGCACCAAGCACGCCTCCCAATTGTGTAAGTCGGTACTGAAGACGGTTGATAATAAACTCATAAGTGTCCAACATGGGCACACGCACCCTCCAGAGGAATCCAAGAAAAAAGTAAATATCGCCGAAAGGGGGCCAACTCCATGATTAAGGTTTCCGAACGAGGACCGAAACCAGTCGTTTAAGTATATGTTAAAATTTTATTTTATTAATGTCTCCTGCATGAGCCTATGCACCCACTGGATGGGTTTGAACGCTTTCGTTTCGTTAATAATGTCAAGATTGGGAATAATTCATAGGTTATTTTAATATTTTTCCTTATCTTTCTTATTTGTAATGTTCATTTTCATTGATGGATGACCTTTTCAATAATTAAATATTTTGCATTTTTATCGTTATTTTTATTAGCTACTCGTAGTTTCTGGTAAAGAACTAGATACCTACTTACCGAATTACCTTGCTATCTTTCTATCCATCCTATAAGTAGATGCCCAGCAGCGGCATCAGTGCAAACCTTATCGAACCACACTGCGTCAAAATTAAAAAAAAAAAAATTGTAGGTCAGCGGTAAAGAGCAATAGGATATAGTTAGGATGTTTTGTAACAAGTTGATAGAGGATGCGTCCTTACTCTACGTCTTGTCTATGTGGCCTAATCCTTAAGGCGCGGTGCATAGTGAATAGCCCGCGCGCCAAGAAAAATGCACTAAATTGAGTCCTGTATCAAATACACTAAACAAATCGAAAATTATCACATATCAAACCCTAGAACTAGGTGAGACCTATCTAAAACAGCCAGTTTCGTGTTGAAGATAGGTATTTTGCTTGAAAAGAAATAGGCGGCGCACTTTTTTTCAAGCAAAATAGCTTGCAATCTGTTATGGATATCAACACAAAACTGTCTGTGTCGCCAACCGGCTTCCACCAGCGCCATCGTGCATTATTATTTGTAATCCGTCATCCGCGAACTGTCAGTTAGTTTGCTTAGTACGCCACAGATGGCGCTACCAGTCGCGGATGGCGGATAAAACGCGGCGGCCCATAGACGCGGGCGGAGAGAGTTTTGGTAGCGCGGCCATCTTTTTTTAATTTTAGTTTTCGTCGTCAAGTCAGTCAGAGATTAGAGAATCAGTTCAGTTATTAGTTAATTATAAAGTCAGAGAACAGTCAGAAAGTCAGTTAAATAATAGATTTATAGTGTTTTAGTTAGTTTCAGTTTAATAAACAGTCATTGAAGTCAACAGAAGTAGTTTTTGTTAGTGTGCTGAACCCCAGACGCCGCGTCACCCGGCACTCCACAGGCACCCAACACCACCGAGGGTCGCCATTGGTGACATGTGGTCCTTCGAGCCGGATAAGCGCACTAACAATGCCAGCTACCAGAAGCCAGCGAGCTGATGTGGTCCATTCGAGCCTGGCAATAAACACACTAACGATGCCAGAATCGAGTCAGCGAGCCGAACAGACAGCGCATAGATTTAGATTTTAAGACAAAGTTTGAACATGTTAGTAATGATAAGATTCAGTCGTTTTTAAGATGTGACTTGAAAATGTAAGTAGTTTTAAGTTTCAGTCGGTGTACTAAGATACAAAGTGAAATTTTAGTAAATAACAGTAGTTTCTTAGTCACAGTATAAGAATGCAGCAGTTTTAAAACTCAGTTCTTTTGTGAAAATATTAGAAGTAGTTCTTTTGTTAAGATTCAGTATTTTCGAAGATAAAGTGAGAGAACTTTAGTAGAGTAAAAATTCAGTACCAGAATGAGAAAATAGAGAAAATTTAAGATTCAGTCGTTTCTAAGTCACAGTATAAAATTGTCAGTAGTTTTTAGAGTCAGTAGTTTCTAAGTTTCAGTATTTGCTAAAATGTCAGTAGTTTTAAGTTTCAGTAATTTTAAGGTTTTAGTAGTTTTTAGGACACAGTGTTTAAACATTCAGTAGTTTTAAGGTATAGTGAGAATTCAGTACTGTTAAAGTTAGTAGTTTTTAAGTTTGAGTAGTTTTAAGTTTCAGTAGTTTTAGTGTTAGTAGTTTTAAGTTTCAGTAGTTTAAGATGTCAGTGGTACAGATATTTTCGTAGAGTACGCTGGTGGTGCGCCGATTGTGCTCCGTTTTTTTGTGGCACTTTAGAGTTTTTACAAAGGCGTGCCAGGGAGGGGGTATGTCGCCAACCGGCTTCCACCAGCGCCATCGTGCATTATTATTTGTAATCCGTCATCCGCGAACTGTCAGTTAGTTTGCTTAGTACGCCACAGATGGCGCTACCAGTCGCGGATGGCGGATAAAACGCGGCGGCCCATAGACGCGGGCGGAGAGAGTTTTGGTAGCGCGGCCATCTTTTTTTAATTTTAGTTTTCGTCGTCAAGTCAGTCAGAGATTAGAGAATCAGTTCAGTTATTAGTTAATTATAAAGTCAGAGAACAGTCAGAAAGTCAGTTAAATAATAGATTTATAGTGTTTTAGTTAGTTTCAGTTTAATAAACAGTCATTGAAGTCAACAGAAGTAGTTTTTGTTAGTGTGCTGAACCCCAGACGCCGCGTCACCCGGCGCTCCACAGGCACCCAACACCACCGAGGGTCGCCATTGGTGACAGTCTGTTTTAGATAGGTGTCACCTAATTCTAGGGTTTGATATGTGAACATTTTCGATTTTTTTTGTGTATTTGATACAGGAATCGATTTTGTGCATTTTTCTTTGCGCGCGGACTAATTCACTATGCCCAGCGCCTTAATTGCCCATCACTTACAAGCGTCGACATTTCAGAAATGATAATAACTACCAGCAAGCGAGGCAACGGCGTTATGTTAATAGATGGCTTCCGGTTCATGAGACATCGCACGAACCTGAGCAATATCAGATGGTGGTGCTGTCACCACCAGCGTGGCTGCAGAGCCGTCATCTTCACTACAGTTGACACTTTCGAAATCAAAGCACAGAAGAATCTGCATAACCATCCGCGGACGGAAAAGCCGGATAACAGTGACTTGTGTTAAAGTGAAAACTATGTATGATATAATGTTAACGTAAAAACTAGTGTAAATAAAGATGAGATTTGGGATGAACTGCAAAGCACGCGCCCTCACGCTCTTCTCTATCTCTTCTCTACATATTACGAAACAAAGTGCAATATAGCATCAATAAAATGATGTAATGAAAAAGTCAAAAAGACGCCACCTGGTGCCTGTTTCATATAAATACAATTCATAGTTTATTATGACAATTCGATATAGATTGCGTAGTCGATTTGACATGAGGTTACAAAAAAGGTTTGTTTACAAACCGACCTATCAATGAACATCGAATTGTCATAATAAAATATTTATGTCAGTTATATGAAACGCGGGCCTGTACATTGTTAATTTGTGTTAAGCAACCCCGGTTGCCCAGGAAACAGGCCTAGCCTAGTGTGCGGACAAAATTATTACCCTAGAAGTCAATCTGTAAAAAAAAATCGGTACGAATTATAAACTTTTACTTTACACATACAATTATTTGATTTGTTCTGATTTTTATTTGAGTGGCTTTTCGTTTATGTATGTATATCCGCTAACTCCTCCTAAACTCCGCTAACTCCTCCAAAGCTCCTCCTAAATGTCACGGTCAGTTATATATTTTTTTACGGAAGATTTATATTATTTCTTTGCGCCCGTGCGAAGGTTCGCTAGTATGATATAAAATCAAAGTGCGAAGATTTTCAATCTCTTCATTATTGATATAGGTTATACCACTGTACACCGCCAAAATACGCTACCTGCCCAAGATTTAAAAAAGCCAAGCAATAAAACTAGTGACGCAAACAGCTACAAAATATTATGACGAATATTATGTAGATTCAGCAGAAGTAGCTTCAATGTCTTGTGATAATATAAGATTTATTTAACTTTTATGTTGTACATAAGGTCTTATTTATTAAACGATAATCTTAGTAGAGAGCTACTTACACCGACAAATAATACTAATACCTAATAGTTTAAATATTTAACAACACTAAACATAAACATAGTCTCTGCTAAGACAAAACAATAATTATCGTAATAGATAATAAACTCAGGAACTTTACATAACAAATGCATTGGTAAATTAGCATTGTACCTACCGTTATTTACAATAGAAAAATACTATACCCATTACCCATAATTATTACTCGTGCTTATTATTTCTTGCAAAAAAACGAACGAAATTGTTCTAAGCCTGAAGCAAGTTTCTAGCAGAAACGTTGAAAACTACGCCGAGTTTGTTTGAATAGATTGACGATGCTCTTTGCAGTTTTTTGTAACTCTCATAATCATCCCCAAAAAACCTCCAATTGTTCTTACAGAAATGATAATAACTACCAGCAAGCGAGGTAAAGGCGAGATGTTTATAGATGGCTTCCGGTTTTTGAGGCACCGCACGAACCGGAGCAACATCAGATGGTGGTGCTGCCTCCACCGACATGGCTGTCAAGCCGTCATCTTCACTACTGTTGATACGTTCGAAATCAAAGCACAAAAGAATCTGCATAACCATCCGCGGACGGAGAAGTCAGATAATTCCGGCTAGGCGCTGCGTCAACCAACTCATGAATATAGCAAATCATTAAAAGCCACCATGTTGATTGTTGATAAGCAATTTTAAAGTATGTATTCGATGTTTGTGCTTTATTTTCTCGCTCTCAACATAATTTCTCTAGAAATAGAAATAGCTACCACGAGTGCGAAAATTGTCTGCCGGAGGTCTGCTCGAAATATGGTATTTAGGTTACTAAAAATAAAGGCCTTTGCATCTACGCAATGAAATGATTTATACAGCGTCCAGTGTTTCGGTACATTCACTCACACTAGGTGGGTGAAGAGACCAGTCGGCGCTGCATTGCCTGGGACATTGTTTTAGAAAATGAAGTAGGCTACCTATATTATCCTGAAAGCTTAGTCGGCCTAGCCCACAGGAAAGAAAAGTCTACTAGCCAACTAAGTCGCAGGTTTTCTCACGATGTTTTTCCTTATATTAGCGAGTGGATTTGCTACTACACAAATGTACGTTTCTGTGCCGGGAATCGAACCTGGATCTCTCGCTTCCGAGTCTAATGTTGAGAGCCCTTGTAAACAGTTTCTCACTGAAATCTAATTTAAGTTTATGTTATTTTGTGTGCAATAAAGCGCAGCTATCAAACAAAGTGGTGAAGCAAATTTATCACTTGATCTTACTTATTTATGGCTCTCATTGCCAAATTTTACCACACGCAAACCGAGCTTGTGGCAAAGTTTGGTAATGCGTGCTAAAATTTGGTAAACAATCAAATCTCACCAGCAATCGGTTTCAGAAGCTGTGTTCGCGACGACTCGTCGAGGCGCACGCACACTCATCCTGCGAGACTCCGGCTACAGATACTTGGTCCACAGACTAGCTGGCGACAAAACTCGGTGGATGTGTGCAGACCGCGACAAAAATCTTTGTAAGGCCTCCCTTTATACGGAAGGAAACCAAATTGTAAAATTTGGTAACGGACACAACCATCAACCGGTTAATAATCTGGATAAAATACTTTACGGCGATTCCTGAGACAAACGTTCTTCGCTGTGATCGGTGGCTTTTATTTCTTCTCAAGGTAGGTGAACACTAAAAATACAATGCAAAAGAGGACTTTAAAACTAGCCGATACGTCGATAAAACACACCTATAGGCTTGTTAATGAAAAAAATAATCATCTTTTTTGACTAGCCCCCGATCTCAGCAAAAAGGCCACCGATCTCATTTAGTGTCTAAAATTATTATAAACAGTAATTATAGTAAATAATAAATGCATTTATAAACTCAAACGTCACTCATGAACTGTCACAGATAAAAGGGAGCTAAATTTTTAAAAAATATATTTATTATCATAAAAATAATAATAAATCCTATCCTACTTCCTACTATCCTATCCTACTTCCTACTATCCTACTACAATTATAAACGCGAAAGTTTGTAAGTATGGATGGATGGATGGATGGTTGTTACTCTTTCACGCTGAAACGGCTTGACGGATTTATATGAAATTTGGAATGGAGCTTAGACATCAGAATAACACATAGGCTACATATTATCACGCTATTACACTTAGGGGCAATGTAAACAACATATCTTTTTTCTATAGTTCACGCGGACGAAGTCGCGGGCAAAAGCTAGTACCTAAATAATAAAGATCAAATTAGGGGTGATCTAAATATGTAAAATTATAATGCTTATTTATTTATCACGCCTGTTAACACCCACAACAGACAATCGGATAAAAAATCGGACGTGCATGCAAAAAATATTGTATTCGATGTTGGTGCTTTATTTTCCTGCTCTCAACATAATAATATCAGTTTGAAGAAGTTTATCTAGAAAAAGATCAGTCTTTGCACACGGTCTCTCACTGAAACCTTATATAAGTTTATGCTGAGTTTGTATGCAATAAAGCGTAGGTATCAAAATCGGTTTATCACTGGGTCTTATTATTTTTTGATGCCACGCATTACCAAATTTTAATCATCATCATCATCATCAGCCTGTTGACACCCACTGCTAAGTAAACGGTTCTACATACTCACGCCACCGCTCACGATCCTGTGCGAGACGCAACCACTGCTTACCTGCTACTTGGGCTATGTCATCGGACCGTCTGGCTGGTGGTCTCCCAACCGATCTTTTCCCCTCTCGAGGTCGCCATTCCACAACCGACTTCGTCCATTTACCATCAGTGCGTCTAGCCAGGTGTCCTGCCCACTTCCACTTCAAAGACGTTGAATTTTACTGCACTGTGAAAATTGGTAAATAATCAAATTTCACCAGCAATCGGTTTCAAATTTCACCAGCAACCGCTTTCAAATTTCACTAGCAATCGGTTTCAAATTTCACCAGCAATCGGTTTCAGAAGCGGAGTTCACGACGACTCGTCGAGGCGCACGCACCATCATTCTGCGAGACTCCGGCTACAGATACTTGGTCCACAGACTAGCTGGCGACAAAACTCGGTGGTGGTGTGCAGATCGTGACAAACATCTTTGTAAAGCCTCCCTATATACTGTAGGAAAACAAATTGTAAAATTTGGTAATGGACACAACCATAAACCGGCTAACAATCTGGATAGAATACTATAGATGGTGAAAGAGAGAATTCCAAGGCAGGTTTTTTTAACTGTGCTTCTTTACTCTTTTAAGATACTATTTTATTTGAGGAGGATTAAACTCCATTTTACTATTTTGAATGGCATCATAAAAACACTGGATTTATTTTAACATCTACAGGGTGCCCTCTAAGTCGATAGCGGAACTTTAAGTAGACTGTCTACTGATCACTAAAAACAACTTGTCCTAGGTGGCGAAAAAAATGTAGCGAAAAAAATATTAGCTGTTCCAAAAAGGTCGACTCAGTACTGCGCCAAATGTATGAAACAGCAGATTTTTTTTTCGTTCCATTTTTTTCGCCACCTAGTACAAGTTGTTTGTAGTGATCAGTAGACAGCCTACTTAAAGTTTCGCTATCGACTTAGAGTGCACCCTGTAGTTGGTTCGATCCCCAAATGAGGCAAGCGATTTGATTAAAACTTTGAATGCGTTATTAGGTTATGAGACCTTTAATTATATCAAAATATCCTATCTACAATATTTAAGGTTACTATCTTCCATGTGGCATAGCTGTGGGATACCCTCCATATTTTTTTTTGCTTTTAAGATAACGATAACAGGGTGCTATTAATATTTGTCTGAGATCACCTACTTGAGCTCGACTTCAAGTAGGTGAACTCAGAAAATTCAAATGTCAAGCCTTGGCTATTGTCAAACTTGAGTAGCTGTGAGCATATTAATAGACACTATTTTGAGATTGACATTGACATTAGTCAAGGCTTGATATTATCATTTGGCTTTTCTGAGATCACCTACTTGAGTTCGATCTCGATGTTGATTTGACGACATGATTATCATAATAAATTTTTCCTAGTTTTGGCACTGACCAAGTTACTGGTCCAAGGTCTGAAAACTGGAAATTTTGTCTATAAATCCATACGTACCAGACTTATCCACAGCTATTCTGTAAAAAAAGCCTGTCAAGTCGATCTGACTGACTAATATTCACGAAAGCCACGACTTTAAGACTTTCGTTTAAGTCAACAGACATTCGCCATTTGGTGATTATAACCTTAGCTCATTAATATTGTGTTCAAATACTTCGCGCTGTCAAAAGTTTTCATTATACCAAAGCGTACTAAAAAAGATGAAACCCAAAAAAATAAATGACTAATTTACTTACAGGTAAGCAGCACCATGCGACATTTATGAGGAGAAAGAACATTACAACACTGTTGATCAATGGCTATAAATATACCTACCACCGGCAACTGAAGAAGAACAACCTAGTTCGCTGGAAGTGTAATGTACAAGCCCGGATGGGTTGCAAGGCTTACGCCCTGCTAATAGACAAAGAAGTTAAATCAGTGTTTCATGAGCACAATCATCCACCCACATATTCCGCTGAACAGATAAAACATATTTTGGAAGCATCTGAGACTGGCGTTGAAGTTGAGAAAGAGGAAAAGAAGGTTGACGATAGCAAAGTAAACAAAAACAAACGTGATTGGAGCCATGCGCAATTTCTGAAAAGAAAAAACATTATAACATTGGTGATCGACGGCTACAAGTTTAACTGCCACAGGCGTTTGGCAGGAAACAACGGTGTTCGTTGGAAGTGTAACACACAAGCTCGGACGGGTTGCAAAGCTTACGCCCTGGTACAGGACAAGGTACTCAAGTCAGTGTTTCATGATCACATTCATTCGCCCGCATACACTGCTGAGGAGATGAAGTCTTTCGAGGAAACTGAATCTGAAGTAGAAGATGAAATTAAGGGGAAGGAATCTGAGGATGTCAAACTTATTGAAGTCCATGTTTTGCCAAAACCCAAATGTGAAGAAGTGAAGTTTTGCGAAGAAACTGAATCTGACGCTGAAAATGATAGAAAGAAATAAGTTGTTTTTTTTTTCTGTGAACTTAGACTTATTTAGGTAAATTTGTTACAAGACAAAGTGAAAGTAATTAATTAATAGTTATTGACATGACATCATATATAATAACATAACGTGTAATGACCCAAATTGGCATACTGTATACGTATTCCTAAGCTATCCTATTTTATTTTAACGTTTTTAAACTTTTAATTCAATAATACCTTGTATGATTTCAATAATACCTTTCGATTTTCATAAAAACGCTCTGGAAAAAAATGTACCGAAGGTAATTTGCACATGGGGCTAAAAAGTACCATGAAATATCTATGCATAGCTCGACTTCTCTGGACATCATGCTCTTGATAAGAAACATGAGAAAGATGACTTGCAAAAAGAGATCACGCTGATCGCATGCACTATATTTTATAGACTGTTGGATATATGAGTAGCTTCAGCTAACGCATACGTGCTTTCAGGATTTTCATCCGAACAATCTGGATTTATAAAAGATGTGGCAAAAGGGTTGGTACAACAGCGTTTGGAAGATAGATTTCAAAACCATCATATTATTGTCCCAGATCACAATATCAAGAGTACAATGTCGCAAATCTTGAACAAGCCTCGACCGGCTCAAAGTGTTAACATGGAATCTGACAGACTGCTAAAAAGAAAATTATGCAGCATTTGCGATTATAAAAAAAAGAGAAAGACACAATATTTATGTGTTTCTTGCAAACATCCAATCTGTTTGCAGTGCTCCAAGCCATTATGCGCAATTTGTATTAGCCGGAAATTTGGCCAGAAATAAGTGTCGTTTTTATTTCTGATACCATCGTCATGGGTATCAAATTGAAGGGCTTAAAAAGACCTTTTAAAAAATGAATAACAATGAATAACTTATTCAAGTAGAATTCAAGTACAAGTAGAACAAAAATATCAAAATGTGTTTGTTTTTGCCCTTCTTGTTTCTATTCTGGGAAATCAGCCAAAATAACTTGGGTTCTTACTAAAAAAAACCCGACTACCAAAAGACCTGCTCGGAGGACACCACATTTGCATTTGATAAACCGATAGGATAGCTGTGGTGATCTAATGGGTAGAACAGTGGAATCTGAAGCAAGAGGTCCCAGGTTCGATTCCCGGTGCAGGCATGCATCCCTGACTTTGTTTAATATCAAAGTTACGTACATTTGTGAATTTGTAAAAGCAATACCACTCGCTAACGGTGAAGGAAAAACATCGTGAGGAAACTCGCAGCTTAGTTGGTTCCACACGTATTGACTTGTATTTCCTGTGCCGACTAAGGTGTCAGGAAGGTATAGGTGCTGGGCAAGCCTACTCTATCTGAACAATGTCCCAGGCACTGCAGCGCCGAGTGGTCTCTTCACCCATCTAGTGTGAGTGAAGGTGCCGCTGGACGCTGCATAAATCATCTCATTACGTAGATGCAAAGGCCTTAGTATATCTTTATTGAGTCATCTGATTTCAGAGTCTTACATCTTCACTGATGGCCCGCGCGGCGCCCGCACTGTGGTCTCATCTTCGGGGTACCGGTACAGGGCCCACTTCGAAATGAACAACAGAACCAGGTGGTATTGCGTCAATCGCAACAAGTATAACTGCAAAGCCTACCTCTATAGTATTGGAAACCGTGTTATTAGCGATAACCACGGACACGACCACCCGCGGTTGTACTCGGCAACTGTCTTTAACCGAATGAGAAATGAATCGATGCTCTCAAAGAACCAATAATAAGTTGAGACATTTTAGTGGCAGACGACCGTTGTCTCAACTCCATAGCCTAGTTACCCAGTCCATCCATATGCATCCCCATAACCCAATACTTTGTTCCCACCCAACCCTACAATAGCCTGTGCTCTTTGCGGGAAAGACACCAGAGTGGATTTTGTGATGTGTTGTGCTCTGGGGGTGGACCCAATCGGGCCTTGACCAGAACCAATAACCACATTTTATACAACGTTCACTGGCACTTTCACACGCACTGGATGGGTGAAGGGACCTCTCGGACGCTGCAATGCCTGCGACATTTTACATAACTCTTATCATATCATTGAACGAGCGAGCGAAGCGAGCGAAGTTCTCCGAGTCTACTGGAACAATCCGGCGTTTGTATGTATGTATGTATGTATGTATGTATGTATGTATGTATGAATGTTCGTTCGACGATAACTTGAGTAAATGTAGTCGGATCGTCATGAAATTTGGTAGGCGGATAAATGAGGCAAAGAGACTTTTTAAGTTCGAACATGAGCCAAATCGGTCGAGGGGTTGCCGAGATATGGGGTTGTTAAGTTTATATGGGGTCGCAAGTTCACAGTTCGGGGCGAACCACTAGTATAGAATATAAGTCTATAATACCGTATACTTTGATTGTTCCTTGACTTGTTTTGACGACGTTCTTGAAACTACAAGAATAGGGGTGATGGATGGCTGCACTAACAATAACTCAAAAAAATGCATCATATCTTTTACGAAAAAAATCGCAAAACATCTTCTAAAATGTAACAAGTCAATCATTTTAAATATCGTTCTTTATGGAACTCATTTGACTAACCTGTCATCATCTCTATTCTTGGTCAGTTCAAACTTATACGTAATTTTTATTTTCTTTAAAGTGCACGCACACAAAAAACATTGCGTAATTAGTTTTTTGTTTGTTTGCAAAAAGCAGACCGCAAAAAACATCTTCACATTTAGCGTGCCTTACCCTTCGTCTTAAGTTAAACTAGTTTCTACTTCTTTGTGGTTTACGTGGTTGATGTTAAATTAAATTTGGTTTATCTTCTAAGGAAAAAATGTTTGTTCTTACATGATTAAATATTGTTCTGCTCAACCCGTATTTTTACTTCTATTCACAAAAATTTTAAGTTGGATAGTAAGTGGTGAGGAAGAATGGATAATATTTCAAAAATAAAATCCTTATATAATTACTGTTTTTTTCGAAAGAAAATATACACTATTTTTTTCCTTTATTAAATTTCTTAGGATATAATCGTTATTTTTTTAGTTTTAGGGTTCATTTTATTTTGACCGGAAGTGACGTACCCAGGCAGTAATTAATTACTAGGTACCTTTGCCTAGAAACAACAAATAAAACCAATAAAAAGTAGGGTTATTCAGGGTAGACGATAACAACGTGGCGGGAAATTAAAAATATTCACAGTTTTTTACATGTTGTAGCTAAACTGAGCTATTTTTGTTCAGCGATTTTTCGTTCGCGGCAATAAAACAGTATTATTTTTATTATTGTAAACAACAGAAAAACAATTATTCTGCGGATTATGTGTTCTGGTCTACGAAACAGCGGTACTGCCCAAAAAACTTGTCGTAGACCAGAACACATAATCGGCTGAATTATTGATGTTCTTTTGTTTACAATAACGAAAACAATACTGTTTTATTGCCGCGAACGAAAAATCTCTGAACAAAAATAGCTCAGTTTAGCTACAAAATGTAAAAAACTGTGAAAATTTGGAATTTCCCGCCACGATGCTATCTTCCAGCCTTAAGCCCAAACTGTTTCTGAGAGAAGGCTTTTGCCCAGATAGTGGGACATATACGCACTCAAGTGTTACAGTACACACAAACAGGTTACATCAGTCTTACTTTTTACTTTTGGTGTACATACAATAAAGAGTACTCTATATTACGAGTCCATACAATTTTTTCGAAATTTACTTTGCCTTTGCCCAGCTAGTGGGACATGTACAATTGTACAGGCTACATCTTACTTTTTTTACTTTATGGCATAGACCACGTTTTTGCAACCTAATGCGTAAAGTCGTCTGACTTCTTAAAAGTTCTCTTTGTTTTTCACTAATATCACGTTTCAGACTACATAGTTACCGTCTCTCAACGTGGAGCTCGCTGCGTGGTGACGCGTTCGGGCTATCGCTACCGAGTGCAGAGTCAAAGAGGACACAAGACCCGGTGGTACTGCATCAAACGTAACCAGTACAGTTGCAGAGCATGCCTCCATAGCCTTGGGGATACTGATTTCCGTTCCCGTTTCCCGCACACCCACCCGAGGTTATACGGAGAAAAAGAATTTGAGGCCATTAAAACTAAATTGTATCTTCCGGCGTAAGGTTTAGGTACAGTCGGCCACACGCTAGGATACCCCTTTTTGTTCGATTGGCGTCCTTATACCGCGCGCGGTAAGAGCTGGCATGGCGTATTTGTGACTGTGGCCGACCGTACTACGATATTTAATGTGGATTCTTTAATACGTGACTTACTCAATTAAAGTTTCGTTCTTAGTTTTTAGGACAGCGAGAATCGAAAACCGCGAGACTTCTGCAACTTTGATTTCAATCTTACGTCATGATATGTACTAGTTTTTTTTTTCTACAACTTTGATGTTTTTATTATACAATCTTACTTGATTTTTAATGTTTTTTATTTTTATTTCTGGATAATCTAGGGTTAAGTTTATTGTGAGTCATGCTGATATTCTAGTTTTTTCTAAATAATAATTATATCCAAAAAACCCTCATATCTAGACACCCATGCCACAGCGTGGTACTGATTTGATGACTAACTTGTATGGCAAGAGAGATAGCTATTGATTTGGCCAAAATAAACAAAAGCAAGAATTTCATACATTAAGTTTATTTTATTTTATTATAAATGTATTTGTAATAAAAACTATAATTTGTGTGTAATAAATAATCGTCTAAATGTCCTATTAAAACTAACATCACATTGCAGGCTACATTTTCATGACCACGTCGCGAGGCGCTCAAACCGTGATATCGACTTCTGGCTACCGCTTCCGGGTCCACAAAAGAAAAGGGCAGAAGACCAAGTGGTACTGCAGCAAGCGCAATTTAACCGATTGCAACGCCCATCTCCGCAGCGTTGACGACCAAGTCATCAAAGAGGAGCATGATCATAACCACCCGCCGTTATACTCGGCATCTTTCATTACCAAGATTAGGAAAGAAGCCCTTACTGTTCAAAAATATACTACAACATGCATCACGAAAGATGAGAGTTGACAAACCACGTGGTTTCACATGCGCAGTAGACGATTTATTGGTCTCTTTAGGGGTATGAGGGTTGAGTCAGGGAAGAGGCCGGGCAGGGCGGTAAAGTCTCATCTTTCGTGTCGCCTTTTGTACTGTTCAATTCTTAGATGATGTTTCGTAATTTTGTATTTTGGGCGCAACTCACTCTTCACCGGACACCGCTCTACTTTCCTCTTTAATAGAAAATGTATTATAATATACGTAAATATGTATGTGTGTAGTGTAGCTATTTAGTTATTTCTTCAGTCATAAATGGTGCTACTAACCCGACTTTGTTATTTTGCATCTTGGTAGTTTGTAATTTTTGGGACGTCTGATTTATGAGGTGTATTTCATTTATATTTAATCTCTGTGAATATATTTATCTTTACAGAAACTGCACTGGCCGATATAATCAATAGTGACGATTCCGATTTGGACTTTGGAATTGAAGATGGCACAGATGATCCATTATACGTTTCTGTAGAGATTTGCGACGATAATGAAGACAAGGATTCTAAAGAGAGAGATTTCGTTTTGAACAGTGAAGGTTCAAAAACCGACGACGCTCCCAAACTCCAAGCATTAAATAAACCTTCAACAAATCGAAATTTAGAAGAGGTAGAGAGAGTATTAAAGCTACCTCATCATTATTTGTCAAAATACTTACCCAACACTATTTACGAGCATATTGCAATCCATACTAACCAGACCTATTATGCTAAAACGGGAACAAGTTTAAATACTTCTGAAAAAGAGATAAGGGCGTTCTTCGGCATTATTGTCATGATGTCTTATCTTAAATTCCCTAGACTAAGGATGTATTGGGAGAAGAGAACTATAGTTGCTGCAATCGCTGATAGGATGGCTAGAGACCGATTTTTTAAACTGAGATCTTCCTTGAAGGTCTCAAATGATTCAGAAGTTCCAGATTCAGAAAAACAAAGAACAAGGTTCTGGAAGGTCCAGCCCTTTATATCCTGTGTTCGAAATGGCTGCTTAACAAATACTCCAACACCTAATATCCGTGTCGTGCAACAAATCATTCCTTTCTCAGAAAAAGCAGAGGTTGGGCAAAAAGTGAAAAACAAAGCTAACCCAGTTGTACTAAAAAGTTTTGTTTCTGTGTGCACCAATGGTTTGCCCCTGGATTTTTTTATTTCTGAAGGCAAAAGCAACACTGTAGAATACAACAACAGAATAAAGGCACTAAAAACTGATGGCAAAGATGAAATCTGCCGGTGGGACAAAAAGCAACTAAGGCACGTGCTATTTAAACGATTAGACCAAAAATATGATGAATATGTCAACCAATTGGATTCCATAACCAGTAATTATAGAACGTCAGCTATCGCCCAGAAATGGACTCTAAGACTGGTTTTTTATTTGTTTGATTTTGCCATTGCTGCTGCATGGATCGAATATAAGCAAGACCAAGAAAACCAGGGTAAACTGCGCCGCAATTTTCTGGATTGTTTGGGATTTCGTGAGGCAATAGGCGAATATCTTCTCTTTTATGAAACCGACTGTAAAGAAGAAACAAATGCAATTTATGAAGTTACGCTTGTGAAACCTAAAAAGCGGAATAATACCACACACCCGTCTGATTATGTTAGAACGAAAAATTTGGATCACCTTCCTATTGTTCTTGGGATCCAAGCCCGATGCAAATTACCAGGATGCAAGTCTAACAAGGCAAGACATCAATGCCCAAGTTGCAAAGTGACTCTATGCTTGATGAGTGGAAGAAACTGCTACAAAAAGTATCACGAAAAGTAATAGTTATTTGTTATCCCCTCAGGCGGAAGAACGATCAAATTACGGGTCCAAATACGGGATGCAAGGATGCAAAACTATTGTTTGCAGCGAGTGCTTTTATTGAATACTGAGCTAGCGAACGTTTCTAACATTGAGCCACGAGCGTAGCGAGAGGTACAAAAAAATTAACCTGAGCGTAGCAAGAAGCACGAGACGCAAATGATATTGCATCGTGCGAAACAAACAACACGGAGCGAAGAAATGATTAGATGCAAGAAAAACATAGTCAACTAGGTACATAAAAGTTAGTAGGTTTCCTTCTTCTTTGCGCTGACAGATGAGTCAAAGGAGTTCCTTTATTTCTACACCATAGATAGGTCGTCGCGTTAATATTTCGAAGTGCGCTTAAATGCAGATAGTTCAAAATAGGCTTCTCCACGATCATAATAAAAAAAGCTGTTTAAAATTTAAGTTTTATTAACACTTGACTTGTAACCTAATGCATTGCGATGAGCGATGATGCGGGACCTTCTTTTTAGTAACTTTTACTTCCGAGGAGAGTGTTGATCAGCTGTGCGCAACATGTTCCGCGTCAACTAGAAATGTTGCGCGCCGTTGTTCAACGTTGCTAATCAGGTTTAACAAGCAATTCGGAAGGCAAAATTTTTTGTTCGAAAGTCCGTTATTGGCTTAATCTTATCTTTAGACAATATTGAGAAACTAATTTAAATATTTTTTATTTTGGTCCAGTAGTTTTGTTTTTATGCGCTAAAATGTTTTGTTCCTATGACCGCCAACAGTATGCAGACCGTCGCGTGACGTCATAAAACCGTATCTTTGAAACGTTGTAAAATCCAAACTACTGAACCAAAATAAAAAATACTGAAATTAGTTTCTCAATATTGTCTAAAGATA
The DNA here is from genome assembly GCA_949319315.1 of Zelleria hepariella. Classification (NCBI taxonomy): domain Eukaryota; kingdom Metazoa; phylum Arthropoda; class Insecta; order Lepidoptera; family Yponomeutidae; genus Zelleria; species Zelleria hepariella. The sequence goes on from OX439388.1 coordinate 13,969,351, forward strand.
AGATTAAGCCAATAACGGTCTTTCGAACAAAAAACTTTGCCTTCCGAATTGTTGCTCCGTGAATAGGGATGTTGACAGGTTAGTGAAATGAGTAACTTTTAAAAGGATATTTCGTATGAAAATACTTTGTTGTGATATCACAACCAAGTATTTTCATAAAGTACTCGTACTTTCTATGTTTTATTGATTCTAAATTATCGTATCATAGATGGTTTGTAAAAACCTGATGTGGTAGAGTTTAGAAGATGTTTTGCGGTATTTGTTTTGATAAAGCATTCATGATGATGATAAAGCATTCATCATCATCATCATCATCATCATCAGCCTGTTAACATCCACTGCTGAGTAAAGGCCTCTTCATGCTCACGCCACCGATAAAGTATTGTTTAGAATAACTTTTTGATGCAGTCAATATCCCTATCACCTTACTGACCAGTCTAGTTTGTGTTTTAGCAACGTTCACAACAACCGCACGCGGTGCCCAGACTATTGTTTTGAGTTCGGGTCACAGGTTTTTGCTGCAACGTCGGGTCGGCTTCAAAAGTCGCTGGTACTGCAAGACGAAACGGTGCAATGCTTATTTGCACACGGTTGAAAACCAAATAGTGTTCAACAGTGATAACCATAATCATCTTCCTATACGTTGAAAGGTAGTTTCTTAGTAACGAATCCAACAAAAAATATGGGTTTTACTTAGGTATTTAATCTCTTGACTAAATTATTATATTTTTGTATTGCGCCATATTGTATTAAGAATCACTTGGATAGGTATACTACTCGTATGTCACTATACAGGGTGTTAAAAGACCGCCAACAGACCCGAAAGCCACGCATACTAGACACCAAAAAAAGTACTTTTTCGATAAATTATTGCTGGGAAATGATTTTGGTTTTTAGGTTATAATTTTGAAAAATATTTTATCACGCAATGGACGTGTAACGCTCAGAAGTCATATTGCGCAAGCGTAGGTATAAGTTTATGTTACTTAAGCTTGAAGTGCTGATGTTTAGAATACATTGCGATTTGTAATTTTAACGTCGTTTTTTGTAGGAAATATTCATAATTTTGATATGGCTTTTTGAGAAGATATGTTAAGAACTAGATACTGAATACATTACTGCAAAAAAAAAGTTTTGAACCTCATTATCTCGGAAACCGTTGATTTCCCAGGCATAGTTCCTTGGGCAAAAATGTTCCTTATGATGAGGACAATACGTGGTTTCCCGCTTTGTTGGCGGTCTTTTAACACCCTGTATTTATATTTAAAATGTTTGAGGTTTTTTAATATATTTATTTTATAACTTCCAAAGAACAAACGTGAATAAAAATAGTTTTTCATTGGTTCCGTTTTTACTTACAACAAAAACATTAATTACCTATTTTTTTACTTACAAAAAGTACAATACAAACCTGCCCCTCTAGCCATACTTAAATAGGTTTTTTTTTCAGCGATCGTGAGTCATACTAGTCGCGGTGCGAAGACCATAATGCTGTCCGGATACTGTTTCCGTATCCACCGGCGCTGTGGTATGAAGACTCGATGGTCTTGCAAGTTCCGGGCAAAGACCGGGTGTAAGGCCGCCTTTTATACCATCAACGATGATAGGACGATCATCAAACGCAACGAAGACCATAATCATGAGTGGCGCTTTTAGATTTAAGGGTACGAAGCAGTGGTACTGCCCAAAAAACTTGTCGTAGACCAGAACACATAATCGGCTGAATTATTGTTGTTCTGTTGTTTACAATAATGAAAATAATACGGTTTTATTCTCGCGAACGAAAAATCGCTGAACAAAAATAGCTCAGTTTAGCTACAACATGTAAAAAACTGTGAAAATTTTGAATTTCCCGCCACACTACTATCTTCCAGCCTTAAGGACCTAGTAGTTGCTACATTTTATTTTAGATTTAGGACCTAGAAATAAGGTCAAACTTACTTTTACTTATAACACGCTTTTGAAGAAGTGAACGTCACAAATCTTAATTCTTTTAGGTACCAGATTGTAGCTGACAGCCGTTTTGGACGAAAATGCATTAAGGCTGGAAGATAGCAGCGTGGCGGGAAATTCAAAGTTTTCACAGTTTTTTACATTTTGTAGCTAAACTGAGCTATTTTTGTTCAGCGATTTTTCGTTCGCGGCAATAACATAGTATTCTTTTCATTATTGTAAACAAAAGAACCACAACAATTCAGCCGATTATGTGTTCTGGTCTACCACAAGTTTTTTGGGCAGTGCCACTGCTTCGTAGACCAGAACACATAATTGGCTGAATTATTGTTGTTCTTTTGTTTACAATAATGAAAATAATACTATGTTATTGCCGCGAACGAAAATACGCTGAACAAAAATAGCTCAGTTTAGCTACAAAATGTAAAAAACAGTGAAAATTTTGAATGTCCCGCCACGTCGCTATCTTTCCACCTTAAGGGACGTAGTAGTTGCTACATTTTATTTTATATTTAGGACCAAGAAATAAAGGACAACCAAATAAAAACTTACTTTTACTTATAACACGCTTTTGAAGAAGTGAACGTCACAAATCTTAATTCTTGTAGGTACCAGATTGTAGCCGACAGCCGTTTTGGACAAAAATGCATTAACATTCTACTTACGTTCTAAGTTTCTTCTAGGTCTTATTTAGGTGCTAAAAACAGACACTACCGGCTGAACTTTGTGAATGTAATTTTATCGAAATCGTATGATAAATTAGGGTATGATTTTATTTTCACTGTTGCCCTTGGCATGTATGTACCAAATCCATAGTCTTTACCCACCGAAAGATTTCCGTCGGATATTATGGAACTAAAGTATTGCCATACATAGTATGTAGTTACTAGCTTTAAATTATGCGTGGAACTAAAATATTGCCATAGTATGTAAACTCTAATTTAAAAACCGACTCCACGGAATGACAGCTGCAACTGTCTCGGTTTTGGAATTAGAAATTTGTTGTTAGCCGTAAGTTACTTTTTTAAGTTGTAAGTTATCTACAGGGTGCATTCTAAGTCAATAGCGGAACTTTAAGTAGGCAATCTACTGATCAATACAAACAACTTGTACAAGGTGGCGAAAAAAATGGAGTGAAAAAAATATCAGCTGTTCCATACAAAAGGTCGCCTCAGTACTGCGCCAAATGTATGAAACTTCTGATATTTTTTTGGCTCCATTTTTGTCGCCACCTAGTACAAGTTGTTTGTATTGATCAGTAGACATCCTACTTAAAGTTTCGCTATCGACTTAGAGTGCACCCTGTAGATTAACTAGTCAGAGCGTGAAGACCATAATGCTGTCCGGATACTGTTTCCGTATCCGAAGCATCTGCGGTATTAAGACGCGATGGGCTTGCAAATTCCGGGCAAGGACCGGGTGCAAGGCCGCCGTCTTACCGTCTATACCAGCGGTTCTCAATCTCTTTTGATGACGGAACCCTTTTGGAAAGCGAAATAATTGACGGAACCCTACAATAAAACAATAGTTTTTACCCGACTGACCCAGAGGGAGGGTTATGTTTTTCGAGTGTATGTACGGTCGGCCACAATCTCAGATACCCCATGGCAGCTCTTATCGCGCGCGGCATAACAGCGCCAATCGAACAAAAAGGGGTATCTGAGACTGTGGCCGAGTGTACTGTATGTGTATGTATGTATGACTAAGTTCGGCTGCTCCTCGTGAATCATGATACGCCGCGTCAGAACGGTCTACCAGAGAGAGGTGTTTTGAATATTTTTTCTTAATTGTTGCGGAAGCCCTACAGGGGTATCGCGGATCCCTACGGTATGAGTATGGCTGGTCTATACCATTAACGATGACAAGACAACCATCAAGACCATAATCATGAGTCCCGCTGCGTGGAGCAAAAATATTGCCATAGTATGTAGTTGTTAGGTTAAGTTACGCGTGAAACCAAAATATTGTAAGCTTTAAGTTACCTAGCTTAACTAGTCATGGCGCGAATACCATAATGCTGTCCGGTTACTGTTTCCTTCCGTGTCCATCGGCGATGTTGGATAAATACCCGATGGGCTTGCAAGTTCCTGGTGTACCAGGCCTTCAACACAAACATTGAAAAAAATATTATGCATAGGAATCGTCCCACCTTAACCCTTAATACGGCTTACTTTTTTTGGTTGGTTTTGTACACAATTTCAGGGCAATAGAGTTTAATTTGATGTGAGATCTATATTACCACAGCCTGACTTCCTGAAGGTTAAGGCTTCTGCGTATGGACGGAGACCTACCTCCTGTGTTTTGTGATGCCAAACTATTATTTTGTATCGGATAATTTTAAGTAGTTAGTATTATACTTTACTCACAATAAACATTGAACTTCTTTGCTTTGATTACCGGTTTTTACTAAATACTTAGTCAATAGTTCGTTTATATATAAAAATATAAATAGATTTTGTTCTTTTCTTCCCAGTCAGCAATAATATTTGGACAGAATGCCTTGCTAAGCCACGAATAATTTGGGAGGATTCGTCGACTATTTCAAGAATAATTGAAAATAAATTACGTGATTTGTCTCAACATCGTAGAATTAGGCCGGCTAAACAACCATCAAAGAGAAGGCGTTGTCAACTGTGTTCAAAGACGGATAACAAAACAACATTGGTCTGTCTTAGTTGTAACAAGTTTGCATGTAAGAAACATTCTATAGAGTTTATTTTATGTAGCCGATGTATTGAAAATGATAAAATACCTATTGGTAAGTAAAGCCGCGTTTCTCGGTCTTAGGGCGCTAAAATAACAACAAGTGTGCTTATTCTGTGAAAAAAATAGCACAGTTGTCAAATCGGTTTATTTGCGGGAAAATATAAATGATAGTAAAGTTATTTGTTATGCAAGGATTACTTTCCGGGTCTAGGAGAGGAAAACAATTTTTTTTTGACAATATAAAAAAATTATTATGGCCGAAAAAATAATTTTGTATATTTTCTTGCAAATAAACCGGTTTTGTTTGACAACTAGCAAATGTGCGGTTTTTTTTTACAGAATAAGCACACTGGTTGGTCGTTTGTATCCAAGTGCACTAAATTACCGGCTACACGATACGAGTAGTATCTTAGTAGTAATTTTAGTGGACTTAGTCCAATAGCTCACTAAGACGGTGAAAACGCGACTTAACGATAGTTTCAATAGTTTCAACGATGGTGATTTTCCCTTGTTATGTAGTTTTATTTGTTGATAATTAAAATAAAAGTGTTTCTATGCTGCCAATTCTTCTTTTTGTGAGGGCGACTGCCCTTACATAATGGTCCTTCGAGCCGGATATCGCATAAGTATTATGTCTTTAATTCGATATCCACCCACTAAGCTTATGGAGCAACGAATATGTTTTTATATATTTTAGTGTTGGCCTCACAGTGATGGTATTAATTTTAATTTTCAAATAGTAAGGACCTCGGCGCGAAACCCTGCAGTTTGTGTCGTAAGTCATTTCGATGGGTCTTTCAACTTATCTATAAAATTAAATACAACTTTTACTAAGGGACCAACTGAGAATAAAATTCTCGAAAAAAATATCTGCTGCTCCATACATTTGATGCAGTAGGTATCGAATTTTTGTATGGAACAGGTGTTTTTTTTTTCGAGATTTCGCAGTTGGCCTTATAGATATTGCTTGTATTCAAGAGTTTAACGATCCCTTTATGTATGACAGGACCAATTTCTGACAGGCTATTTAACTTATTTTCAGAAGCTGTCTTGGTACAAACACAGAGGGGCGCCTGTATCCTCATCTATGGTGGCTACAAGTTCTACAAGCAATTTGAGAAACCAAATTCCAAAGCCAGATGGTACTGCACTCAACACAGGTTAAGGTGCAAAGCCTGTGTATTCACTTTTGACAACAGAGTTATTCGAGCGACCAACGTTCATAACCACCCGCCACCTAACAACTACTAACACAGCTAGCAAATACTATGGAGAACGAACGAGAGCTTTTATGACTCCCAGGATCTGTAACCACCTCTCTTGCTTGCTGAAGAAAAGCTATGTAAAACTTCTATTAAACATAAACTCAAGCACCTCATGTTACAGTCTGTATCTCTGACAGGAGGTGATTGAGTTTATGAACCTAACCACACATAACGCAATAATAATTAATAAATTGTGTCTTTTATGTAATTAATATTTTGTTATATAAAGTACCTACATAATTAAATAATAATAATAATGTAATAAAATCAGAGCGCTTCGCCAACAAACTGCTTTGCAGTTTGGCGAGATTGTTTCTTATAATTATAATTAATTAATTAAGAATTGAAATAAATTAAAAAAAAAAACCTGAGGATTTAACCCATAGATTTGGTATTTGTTAACCCCCAACTAAAAAAGAGGGTTGTTAAGTTTGACCGCTATTTGTGTGTGTCTGTCCGTGTGTGTGAGGGTAACTGTGTGTGTGTATGTCTGTGGCACCTTTTATAACAGGTGAAACGATTTGGATGCGGCTTTTTTTATTTGAAAGCAGGTTTTCTTGAGAGTGTTCTTAGATAATTATGTTTATTAAAAATCGGTTCAGCCGTTTATGAGATATGCTTATTTGAATCTAAAACGTCGGCGGTATTTTTAATGTTTAATTAAGTAGTTATCTTAGCTTTCTGTAGAGAACATAATTGTATTAAACTCCAAAATTACGCTCATAATTTTTGACAAGAGTCTCTTTGTTTGTTTGAAACATTAGTCCTTTAATATTAGATTTGACGTAGGGAACCCCTTGAAGAAGTTGAATTGAATAGTGTAGGTTACATTTATCTTTGTACGGTCCAATACTGTACCTACATAGGTCGCGTGTTGCTGACATTGCATTGTCCATCACGCGCGCACCCTAACTCTAGCTACCTGCCCGAATCACAATACAAACTGAAATGAAACTAAACTAATTGCAACTCAACTTTGCTCTACAGTCAGCTCTAGCAACTCGCCCGAATCACACTACAAACTAACTAAAATATAATTTATTTATTTTTAAAATGTTCATAAAACAAAATGTTATTGACATCAACTTAATAATTTTAACTCAGTATAATGCACGGATGACAGTGATAATTTTAATTTTACTTTTTAAATTTTAATATTACTTTTAATTCCAAAATTTTAATCTTAATTTTAATTCATGGTAAAATTTAACTAAACGTGCCACTACAGTAAATAAACAACCATGAACTCATAACTGCTTCTTCTTGTTCCACCACCGTCCACCAACGACTACAAGTGCTGCAAGATAGAGTGGGGTCGCACGCGTCATTTGACGTTTCGTTTTTAGCAAAAAACGCATCCAAAAAGAAGATATGATATTTCTTCCATTGGCGGCGCTAGTTGTGCCTAGGTTACCACCCTCTCTCTCTCAGAGAAGGCCTTTGCTCAGCTAGTGGGACATGTACATTTGTATAGGCTACATCTTTACTTGTAACTTGTAATTAGACCCGGTGTCTGTAAACTATGAAGAAGTAACCATGATCTTCTTCCACCACCGTACACCAACAACTAAAAGTTCTGTAAGACAGGGTGAGGTCGCATACAATCTTCTTTTACAAAAAAGCCGGGTACTGACGGAAGTCCAGCGCTGGAGTGGTGGAGACGTATGAACAAAAAAGTAGAACTAGTGCGCACCATCAAGCATCGAAAGGTTGCCTACTTAGGACACGTTTAAAGAAATAAACGTTACCAGCTGCTACACACCATAGTGGTGGGCAAAATACAGGGAAAAAGAAGGCTAGAAAATGACATGGCTGTGTAATATAAAGGAATGGACCGGCATCAAAACCGTGGAACAATTATCCAACGCCTCTATTATGTGAAAATTCCACTCAACCTCCGAGCGTCAAAACACTCGAAAATAGCCCTTATTGAAATGAACAATCTTTTATTTGACATTTAAAAACCGTTATTTTTACGGTGGATATTTTGGATAATACAGGGGCTGGACAGCCATGAACAGAGAGCGGTGCAGGGAGCTGACTGTCAACCTCCAGTGATGGAGAGGCACTTCAAGAAGAACAAGGAGTGGTCCGCCTCTCCAGCACATGCTGAGTCAGAGCCCCTTTGCAATTATTCACACATCCACATTTCTCTCCAGTAATTAGTCTGTTTTCTGATAACTCAATTTGTCATAATAGGGATTTTTCCAAGTGTCAAATTTGACAGCGATTCGCGAATTATCGCGAAACTAAATCTGTGGTTTGTATAGAAACCACAGATTAATAGACTGATTTTGACAGTTATTCGGGCTATTTTTGTTGCCTGGAAAAAACCCCATTCGTTTTACGTGTATTGTTTTTGTCCCTCTATGTTGTCTGTCTTTCTGCTGAACAATGTTTTCTTTGTTTTATTCTGTATTCTCTGCTATGTGTTTGTGGTTTTGCAAATAAATAAAATACTAATACAAAAATCTTGATGTTCCAGAAGCTGTCATACGGCTCTCAAATTGGGGCGCCCTCAATTTAATCTACGAAGGATATCCATTTATCAAACAATACAAAGAGTCCGGTTGCAAAACCCGGTGGGTCTGCAGAAAGTCAAGGCGAACCAAATGTAGAGCTACCATCGTGACAGTTGATAACACGATCGTGACAGTAAAGAATTGTCAGCACAACCACAAGCCTTAACCCTTAATCGGCCAGAGGTGGTATAAAATAAATATGTTAATTAAGAGGCGGTATTTTCATTTTCTCACGCGCGCTGCCGCGCCGCCAATGCAAAAAATACTCTTCTTTTTGGGTGCGATTTTTACAAAAATACTCAGGTCTAATCTTAAAAAAAATTGGGACCTAAGGCTTGGATCCCAGATTATAGAACCTAAGAATAATAAATACCTGCGCAAGTAAAAGACAGCTACTTCTTGTCTTGTGAAGCGGCCGTAGCATGTTAGAAGTCGCGCGCGGCGTTCTTCATTTGTCACTTGTTTTAAGAGGCCCCTCCAGGACCGTGGCAACTCGGCGATGGCCAAGCGCGTGAAACACTGTTTTCTATAGCTGTTTCACCCAGAGCGAGACGGGGCGCGGGAAAAGTGAGAGGCAATGCGCCTGTATGAGTCTACGTGTGTTCGTGTCCTTTCGCGAGTATCTAGTTGTAGTTGTAATGTAATAGATCTATTTTCCCAAAATTTTTCGTAGTTAATTTTTTTTTCCTGACAAGTACAACACATTATTGATGTTCCCAAGGTAGTTAGACTCCAATAGACAGTGTAATAATGTAAGTAAATAACAGCTGAAAGTAACCCCTTTTTCGGCGCGAAAAACGCATCGCTGTAATTTCTTTCAGGCTATTTTTTTATTATAAAAACTATTTGCAAACCTCCGTATTGGTCATCTACTGATATGAACCAAGTTTCAGCAAAATCCAGCCTGAATTAAACGTGAACAACGTTTGTAGGGGAAAATGGTGCTCTAGCAGCGCCTTCTTAACCCTTAATCGGCCAGAGGTAGTATACAATAAATATGTTAATTAAGAGGCTGTATTCTCACGCGCGCCGCCTCCAATGCAAAAAAAAAACAGTTTTCTTTTTGGGTGCGATTTTTACAAAAAAAAACTCAGGTCTAATCTTTAAAAAAAAATTAGGACCTAAGGCTTGGATCCCAGATTATAGAACCTATAAATAATAAATACCTGCACAAGCAAAAGACAGCTACTTTTTGTCTTGTGCAGGTTTCATTTATAGGTTTAAGGATCTGGGTCTTAAAAATCGTTGAGACTAGAGTTGAGAACATGACGCTCCGTTTTATTTTTGCATAAACTCATTCAAAACGACGATATGTCTTTTTTATTTATTTAAGATATGTCTGCCTTCCCTTTTGTCTTAAGGTACTACGATTCCTATAGGTCTTCTTCTTATTCTTGGCGTGCCTCTCCACTAATGGAGGTTGGCCGTTAGCTCTTCATATTCTTCTTTGTTCTTTGCCAAGCGAAATAGATGTTCGACGATGGCTATCTCCGTCCATTCCTTGATGTTTCTGAGCCACGACTTTCTTCTTCTACCAGCATGCCTCTTCTAATGGTTCTAATGGTAGGTACTAATGTATTTCGTGGATAAAAATGGAATATAATTAAATTACACACTGAGATGCATTTTGAAATTTATTTGCTGTAAATTATACTTATTTGACTAGAAATAAATCAAATTTGTCGGATTCATCCTATAATTGTATATTCCAAATATACTGCAGCGTCCGAGAGGTTAATAAAATGTATTCTATCTATTGTAAGTGAAAATACCCACTGAGACTAGATTTTTTGTAGGAAACAATGATGTATCTTTTTATTTTTTATCCCTTCATTTTTTTTTCACAGTAGTCATTATAACGAGATCGAGAAAGGGCGCTGAGAATATAATACACAAGGGATTCGTCTTCCTCAAACAATACACAATTAGAAGCAAGATCAGATGGGTATGTAATAGGCAAAGGCGTGGAAGATGCACAGCCCACCTTTACACGATCGGTGGAATTATCGTCAAAGCTAATACCACCCACAATCATCCGGCGCCTGATTTGAGCCAGATGCAATAACGCTATAATTCGGTACGCAAAGTAATTCGGTACGCAAAGTAATTCGGTACGCAAAGTTTTTTGTTCGAAAGTCCGTTATTGGCTTAATCTTATCTTTAGACAATATTGAGAAACTAATTTCAGTATTTTTTATTTTGGTTCAGTAGTTTGGATTTTACAACGTTTCAAAGATACGGTTTTATAACGTCACGCGACGGTCTGCATACTGTTGGCGGTCATAGGAACAAAACATTTTAGCGCATAAAAACAAAACTACTGGACCAAAATATAAAGTATTTAAATTAGTTTCTCAATATTGTCTAAAGATAAGTTTAAGCCAATAACGGACTTTCGAACAAAAAACTTTGCGTACCGAATTACCTATACTCCGTGCAATTTTAGTGGTTTTAAAGGTATTTTGTTGCACTGGTGATTCTGAGCCAAAATACAAAATTTCATTCCAAAACCCAAAACGCGCGAAAAAAAAATGCACTTCTCCATACAAATGGTGACGATTGGCGATAGCCGTTTGTATTGGGAAGTGTTTATTTTTTCGCTCGTTTTGAAATAAAATTTTGGAATTTGGCTGAGAATCACGAGTGCAACGGCTTTAAAACCACTAAAATTGTATAAAATTTGCTAACACTTAGTATAGGTTTGTTTTTCTACTAACTCTATGGACTTCATTTAATTATGTAGGTTCTTATTTTTTTTAAGTCCGAAATAAATATTTTCAATTAACATATTATTAAAATCATCTGGATGACGCATAAAATATGCAACGTTCCCGGTTGTTACTTTGTTGTTATCTTCAGAAATACCTTTTTGATTCGATCATGTTTTTTTTTTTATGAAAGCAATTATACAGAGTGATATAAATTGATATTACAACACAAAGTCCCATATTTTTTTTACACGGGCCACTTAATACCTACCTTCTTTTTTCCGTACTAAGATTAGTGGTAGTAGATATGAATAATTATGTGCATTCCAAATACTGCAGCGTTCGAGTGGCACTTTATATCTTCTATTGTAAGTGAAGGTCCTACTGAAAGATTTGTGTTATCTTTTTTTATCGAAACAAATTATTATTACTATTTTACCACAGAGAGCATCATAACGAAATCGAGGAGGGGCGCTGGGAATATAATACACGAGGGACTCGTCTTCCTCAAACAATACACAAATAAAAGAAAGACTAGATGGGTATGTACTAAGCAAAGACGTGGAAGATGCAAAGCCCACCTTTACACGATCGATGGAATTATCTTCAAAGCTAATACCAACCACAATCATCCTTATTTAAGCCGGATGCAATGACATAAATTGTATTATATAAATACTAATACTTAGCTTTAGCTTAAGGCTCGTTTTTGTACTAACTCTGTGGACTTCATTTAATTATGTAGGTACTTAATTTTTTAAAGACTGAAATAAATATTTTCAATTTCAATATAATCCGGTCTGAAATACCTTTATTTAAGCTCCTAGCTTTAACCACTTTTTGTATTTTCTAAAGCACAAACCCGTGACAGTACTTGACTCGGTAGTATTTTCTAAAGCTACCGAGTCAAGTACTGTCTTTGCGATTAATATTAATATTTTGAATTAATATAATTTATTTTTTGGAATGCAAGAAGGTTCCGGATTCAAATCCTGTCCCGAGCGAATTTTTTAACCTTATAAAAATCTTTATAAAGCTCCCAGCTTTAGTCAATTCAATATGAATAATAAAATTAAAGGCATTAATAGTTTCTCAGGAATCAATCCTTACACAGTAACTTTAGGTAAACGTAGGATTTACTTTCCGACAGCCAATTATATCCCAAATACCTACTGCAGCGTCCGAGTGGAAATTTTTCCATTTGTAGGTGAAAGTCTTACTGATAGTGAACTTTATGTAGCGCATCCCAAATAATGCAGCGCCCGAGTGGCAATTTATATTATTATCTTCTATTGTAAGTGAAGGACATATTAAAAGATGTGTTTTTTTTTTACAAAAGCAATGTTATTACTGTTTTACCACAGAGAGTATTATAACGAAATCGAAGAGGGGCGCTCATAATATTATGTACACGAGGGATTCGTCTTCTGCAAACAATACGCATGTAGAAGCAAGACCAGATGGGGATGTATTAAGACGACGTACGTCTCACAACTAGCGCCACCAATAGAAAAAAAAACGTATCTTTTTTTTTATGCGTTTTTAGCAAAAAACGCTCCTGCGATTTCTCAATGCGAGGCTTAACTATTTTTAGGAACTAACGTTTGGATTCCAGGATTGCATTCTTAAGTTCTAGGATCTGGAATCCAAACCTTAGGTCCTAAAAATAGTTAAGCCTCGCGTTGAGAAATCGCAGGAAAAAAGATATGATTTTTTTTCCATTGGCGGCGCTAGTTGTGAGACGTACGTCGTCTTAAGCAAAAATGCAAAGCCCACCTTTATACGATCGCTGGAATTATCGTCAAAGCAAATAACGCCCACAATCATCCGGCGCCTGATTTAAACCGCATGCAATGATGGTATCTTCAGCGATACTTTTTTTTTTATCGTCGCTGTATAAAAAAAACATAACGCTCGTAAGTAAAAAAAAAAACATTTTTTTTTTCTTTTTAGAAATCGAATGAAAACCACGTATTTCATAATGTGGCGAACCTTTGAACATAATTATAAGACTACTAATGCCATCTTTTAATATTTTAAACATTTATTAATATTTTAAACATTGACGAAATCAATATTTTTTTTTTGTTTCCTATAAAGTTTGGTTCTCTGGACCTACGAGGTTATCATTCTACAGCGACGTTATGTTTTTATTTTTTGTATATTTTATAGTTGAGCGTCGAACAAACGATCGACCGCTTCTCCGAATATGTTTTGCTTCGACAGACGAATATTAGTGATTTTCTTAGCACTGATCGTACACACGACAGCACGTCGACCCTTACACGCTAGCACTCTATTCGGTTACGTTACGGGCGACTTTACAACAAAAGTGCACAGTCGTGTGTACCTGTAGTGTGCATTTTTTTTTTTTATATGCTCTCCTGTTTCTTTTATAATATGACATTGCAATAAAAATAAAAATGTAGTGTAAAATGTTACTTGTCCCACTAGCTGGACAGAGGCTTATCAGAAACAGAGAGTTCAGGCTACCACAAGAGGACTACACGCCCATATTAACGAAGAAAACGTTTTACTGATTTCAATCTGAAACATTATCCGATTTTTTTTAATCATTAAATTGACACTAAGATATTTAAGATCTTTTAGTCTTTAAGATTAAAGGCCAAAGACATTTGTTTTTATAATCTTCTTTTGCTTAATTAAACTTTTTAGAGATAGAGAGATCAAAAATAACTTGATTTAAAGTATATTAACATGAAAATGTATAAACAATTTTTTGATGGGGCTTAATTATATTTTTTGCTTATTATCTGTATATTTTATTTGTAAACGGTTAAACTTGCTTGTATTTATGTCGGTGTAGCCGACTAGTTTCGGTTCTCATTCGGAGACCTTAATCATGGAGCTGAGACGGCCCTCGCGACGCCGCCGTGGACAGCCTCAGACTGCGCGCGTGCCGACAGTTCCGGTGCGGGGGGTGGGGCGGAGTCAGCTGCGGGGGCGCGCCCGCACGCCCGCACACAGCAGGACTATCTAGAGCTCGCGGCACCAATCAAGTCTCTCGGTGGAATCTTTAATCCATTGCATTAAGAACTAAAATACTTTAACTCATCGGTCTTCTTTCGTAGCGCGAGCTCTTATATGTTCTTCGTTGCAAACCTGGTCGGGTATAGTCATACAGGCGAAACTTACGGTGTCGTTCGTTTGAGTGTTTTGGCTTTAATACATAAGTGTAACTGGTGACCTCATTGTTACTAGCAATTTCTTTCAGATAAGAAGGTAGGTACCTACTGGCAAATAATATTTCATTTTAATGAGGGCTATTTTCGAGTGTTTTGGACAATCTTTAAACCAAGTCTGATGCCCTTTGGGTGGCCTTGAAACTCAAACACCAGGGGTGCCACTACCTCATACCATTACCTACCATGTTTATGAGTATGTTAGTTTCCTTTAGGTCCCTTTAGGTACTAACCTGCACCCAAATCTCCTTTGCAGATCGACCAATATTCTGGACAACGAGTACTGGAGCTCGCCTGATGAAAGTGCGAGGCTACACGTACGGTCGACACTCAGTATGCTCGAACAAAGTCAAGTGGCTATGCAGTGAGAGCCGCAACATTCAATGTCACTCGACAGTCGTCACTATTGGAAGGCAGATCATCGCACCGGGAGACAAACACACGCATCCACCCCTTTAGGCCTTGATGTCACTGTGTTTAGGAAATCAATTCGGCAACGCCCGTCGCCCTCTTGCCTTGCAACAGAATCATCATCATCAGCAGGCTGTTAACACTCACTGCTGAGTAAAGGCCTCTTCATGCTCACGCCACCTCTCACGATCCCGCGCGAGGCGCAACCACTGTTTTCCGGCTACTTTGGCCATGCCGTCGGACCATCTGGCTGGTGGTCTGCCAACCGATCTCTTCCCCTCACGGGGTCGCCATTCCGCAATGGACTTTGTCCATCTGCCATCGGTAGGTACGTCTCGCAAGGTTAATTTAATAACTGACAGTATTTTTCAGCATTTATAAAATTACCCTGTATCATCTTTGTAGATTGTAATGACGTATTTGAAACTATGTCAGGACTTAATTAATGTACGAAAAAAATACAAAGGCGCCTGCAACGGTGCCGAAATATCGGGTGCTCAAAATAAAAATCAAATCGTGGTAAGAATCTTGCCCTCTTACATTAATTACATCTTATTCACCACAAACATTTAAAAACATCATGTGTCAGGCAGGACTTTTTTTTTACCGCCTCCACGCAGTTCTTCTCTTATCTTGATGTTCCCAACAATTTTGTGATTACGTTTATAATCCGTGTGGAATCAGTATGGGATAATACCTTTTTGAACTGAACCGAAAATGACAGTTCTCGAGAAGCGTCAGTAAAAAAAATTTTAGTTCAACGTTCTATCAAGGGTTATGAAATTGGAATTACACAAAAATGTTTAATGTTTGTAGTCTAAAAGGATTCAATGTTATTGCATTAATTGAATAAAACGTGATAAAACTCGAGCAGACACCCACGCGCACAGAAAACACAAGCAAGTTTCGACGCGAGTTTGCCATAGACAACTAGAGTTTGCCAAAATGCTGACGCTACAGGACCGCGAGCTTCTCACTTCCAAAAGGTATTATCCCATTCTGATCCCGCACGGATTATAAAAGGTCATATTCGTCACCAGTACGAAGTTTTCGAGGTTGAAAGAGGGTCTCTTTATGTGATATAAAAATATTGAAAGACCAGGGTCTAATCGTTGACTACAATGTTACTCGTTGTTTTAAAATTATGCCAAAATACCGATTACAATGCTTGTTTATTTAGAGGCCTAGCTGGTACGACGACAGGTAGGTGTTATAAATTTATAATTCAGTGATCGGAGTACCTACGTACTCTACAGCGATTTTGTGCCCTTGCATCATGCAATCTTTAACAAGCATAATGTAAGGACACAAATTCAATCAACTTACCTACTTGCCTAAATATCATTTAATTAAATCCAGGAATCTCAATGTTTTCGATGACAGCTTTTGAAAAAGGGCATAATTATCCATTCGAATGGAATTCATAATAAATGCATAACTGTTGTATTTATCTAAGTGTCGTTTGACTGTGAGAACAATTAAATGGTTGTACTTTATGAGAATTAATACGCTTTATGAAGTAAAATATCTATTCAGTTCCTATCATATTTGTGTCTTTATTGAAAAGTTTTCTTGGTATTATTTTCATAAAGTTTCGAATTGCGAAAACAACACACAGTTGTTGTTGTTTTTCTTTAAACAACGGTCTGTTTTTTTCATGTTCTTTCCTCTTTCATTTGAGTTGAAAAATATTATAATATGTGACTTTATATTTCTATTGAAGGTTTAGACAGTGCTCTCTATCACATAAGAAGACGCGACGTGGAGCAGAAAGTGTGGCAGAACCACATTTACAACTTCCACAAGCGCTATAACGAGCGGACGCGGTGGCGATGCCGCTATACCTGGGTCCTGGGATGCAAGGCTTCTATCATCACTATGGGCGATATTGTACTCAAATCATTTGGGGTACATACGCACGATGAAATCATTGAATAACACCTTTGGTTCCACAAGCGCTATAAAACGACCGGTCGCGGTGGCGATACCGATACACCTGGGTTCTGGGATGCAAGGCTTCTATCATCACTATGGGCGATATTGTACTCAAATCATTTGGGGTACATACGCACGATGAAATAATTGAATAAAACCTTTGGTTCCACAAGCGCTATAAAACGACCGGACGCGGTGGTGAACACGGATCCTGGGATGCAATAGGCTTCTATAATCACTATAGGCGATATTGTACTCAAATCATTTGGGGTACATACGCACGATGAAATCATTGAATAATACCTTTTGTTCCACAAGCGCTATAATTGACAATCAACGTTTCAAAATAGTCAGCCGCTTTTAATGGTTCGAAAGTAGGTAAAAAGCTCAGGGATTGCTTTTGCTTTTATGTTTTAAATACAATAAATAAAAATGAATAAAGGCAGGCAATTAAACAATTTAATCCTTTTCCAAAATGTTGTTTCACCATATTTATGTGACTCAAGTGCCATTGCCAGATAATTTTATTGCAAACAAAAAAAAAGTCAGACAACAGCTAGCTAGTTTTAGCCTCGAACCCTACATTTCGTACATACGTCGATACCTTTTTACCTATGTTTAATTAATTGTTTGCTTACTTATGAGATTTTCACATAGGTGAAGGCCTAAATAATACGGTAAGATAATCTATCAGCTATTTTATCACAGCTCTTATGCGTAAGTAAATTGACCAAAAACAAAAAAAAAACTACCTAGTCACATAGTGGATTATATGCAGCAAGTAGGTTTTTTTTTTAAATATTTTCTGGACATGGTGTACCTAATTGTTACCAAAGCTTCAATATTCAGGTATGAATGTCGATGAAATAAAATAAAAAGTTATTAAATACTCAATATTTTATTCGCACTTCTTTTTATACCTGGTCAACCAATTCGGACCGGAGGGAATTTACCGACCAAGTCGCCTATCTGCCGATTTCTGAATCAAGAAATTCAATAAGCAAGCTCTTAAGTATCGTTCTGTCTCTGCAGATTTGTCACAAAAGAACGTGACCGAACGATACTGAAGTATTTACTTAGTAAAATTCTCAATTCAGAAACCGGGCCTATGAATTACAATCGTATCTAGGTATTGAAGGTCTGATATATTTTTTCCCATTTCAGATCGAGGTCCTATTTTTCAAGAAAGACACAAACATACTTTTAAGAGAAACACCGACGCCCCAAGAAAAGGATGCGCCGTGTGCTATAAAAAACTAAGACTTACAAAATCAAGTCGTGATGCGAGCAGAAAAGTTAGAAAAGTCTTCACTCGTTGTGTTCAATGCGCCAGAGCTATGTGTAACAAATGTTTTATCGACTCGCATTAGCAGAACCATGGGTCGGGTCTAAGACCTTGACGAGCCTGAATATTGATGGGTAGAGTATACAATATAAATATTCGTGTATGCAAATGTGTTATCTATAAAATAAAATAAAAATGGTTCCACTGCTTTACCTGGTCAACCACTTTAATATTATAACACAATTTACCGACCAAGACGTCAATGAATTATCTACAATCGTATTGAATGCCTTCCGATATATTTTTTTCCATTTCAGATCAAGACCCTATTCCTCAAGAAAAGCGCAA
Source organism: Zelleria hepariella (assembly GCA_949319315.1). Classification (NCBI taxonomy): domain Eukaryota; kingdom Metazoa; phylum Arthropoda; class Insecta; order Lepidoptera; family Yponomeutidae; genus Zelleria; species Zelleria hepariella. The sequence continues at coordinate 13,987,687 of OX439388.1, forward strand.
ACATACTTTTGAGAAAAACACCGACGCCCCAAGAAAAGGATGCGCCGAGTGCTATAAAAAACTAAGACTGACAAAATCAAGTCGTGATGCGAGCAGAAAAGTTAAAAAAGTCTTCACTCGTTGTGTTCAATGCGCTAGAGCTATGTGTTACAAATGTTTTATAGACTCGCATTATCAGAACCACCAACCCGGCTCGGGTCACAAACAGATCTGTATCTTCCCGCCATTGTTCGCTTATTGTTCTCGTGACGTCGACGAGCCAAGGAGTTAACCACCAGACTCTCAGAATTAAGAAGACAATAGATAGCCTGGGCTCTTAGCCTGTAACGCAGTGGTGCCAAAATGGGCTCCCGGTTGACGGTTTCAATTACGATAATGCTGTCGGTCCTTTTAATGTTTTTGTAGTACAGCAAAGAATATTATGAGTCTAATTCTAGAGGATTAGTTCGATGGTCGTAGGAGAGCAACGAAAAAATCCCGGTTTTGTCCTTCTCCCTGGGACGCCATTTGTACGCCATTGGGTTGCAGGCTAAGGACCCTGGACAGAACTGTTCATATTCACTTTTAATGACTCGCGATATTCACACATTATTGTATTCGAAACGGGTCGAATCGAGGTTGGTTTTAGGCAAAATTGATCATCTTGAGAGTCAGGTGGTTAACCTCCGAATAACAGTTTTTTTTTTGTAAAATAATCTTTACAAATTGTAAGTGCCTGTAAATATTATACTTACCTGGCTACCAACCAAAAACCTTTGCAGTATTTACGATACCAGGTACTTAGGTCGCTTGTCCATCGCACCGATCACGAGATTGTGGGCGTAAAATTTTTGTATAGGTTGAAGTTGGGATGAAGTGACTTGGCGGTGGACCTTGTGCACCTTGTGCACGTTTCATATAACTGACATAAATATGTTATTATGACAACTCGATATAGATTGCGTAGTCGATTTGACATGAGGCTACAAAAAAGGTTTGTTTACATACCGACCTATCAATGAACAACGAATTGTCATAATAAAATATTTATTTCAGTTACTTTATGAAACGCGGGCACCGTACGGCATTTATGGACATTTTGCACGTGGCTTATTGTTCTTCCTATTCTCATTAATGGCTATGAGCGGTGTGTCCGTGAACGTGCCAATCAGAACTCGTGGGATGCGATGCCTTACGGAACTGTGTCAACCAAATCTATACGTCCTTTAAGGCCTGCGCAAACGACGGACAGTGGCGGACAAAATGTCCGCGCTCCTATTAGTAAGTACAGTAGGTAATAAGGTTGCACTTTGTCTGCGTGTACCGCCACGCGAGACGAGGTATTGCGCGGACAAAGTGCGACCTTATTACTATGGGTGCTAATAAGAGAGCCACTGTCCATCGTTTGCGCAGCATAGTATACATAGTATATAACCCGTGCCATTAAAGAAACGATATATAAATGGCGGACACTCTCGCGCCCTCTCTCTTTAATCATATCTCCGTCTATACTCACACGTAACGTTAGCAAAGTCATTTTAGGCAGTCCTGATTAGTCACCTACGCTTGGCTAGTAAAACACGCCAAAATACGTTCGCCTCTTATTGTTTTTTTAAATATTTGTCGAGTTATTTCAGTATTGTTGTTTACGTTAAGTGTTGTTATTTGTTGAGGTTTGTATTATTTACTACGTTTTAATATTTTTGATCTTATTTTCATAAAGATTGTTGTTTAATCACAAACCCAACGTAGAACAATTACCTAAACAATAAAGAAAGCATCGTAAAACAATATTTCCTAACCAAAAATGTAAGAAAGTTTTAGGTATGAACCGAAATCGTATTTTCGTAACCTCTTTTTCAGACCTTACCATAGATACCCGCCGCCATTTTCATATCGTTTCTCTATTGGCACGGCTTATACTTGTACGTTACATTTATTGATCTGCATGGTAATAACGAGATTATTTCATTTGTCTCGCAGGTACGATAAGATGCAAGCCCAGTAGAGTGCTCCTGCAGCGCCCTACTCTGGCTACCAATCATCCAAAGGTATGTGGAGAATCGTGAGCTTCATTTTAGGGCGTTATCACACTGGCGGTTTAAATAACACGCTACGGGCGCGCGTGTAGTTTCCCTTTATTTTATAGTAACAAAGCTAACAACAATGTGATAGCGCCCTTACCGCTGTTTCCCCGAAGACCCAAATGTCTAACGTAAGAAAGGTTTGAAGTACCTACTACACACGACAGCACGTAGACGCTTACAAGCTAGCACTCTACTCGGTTAAGTTACGGGCGACTTTACAACAAAAGTGTACAGTCTGATGTGCTGTCGTGTGTACAATCATATTTTATGAGCTTTTACTTCTGATTCGCAATACTTATTTACTCATAATTTGGTTCAAACGTTGGTAAATTTTACCAAAAATAATTATAACCATAAATCGTCCCGATTCGAATTAAAATTATCAAACGGACCTACGGTTTCTGTATTGAGAATTTTATTTAGTAAGATGTAGCCTGTACAATTGTACATGTCCCACTAGCTGGGCAAAGGCCTTCTCTCAGAGAGAGAGTTCGAGCTTAATCACCACGCGTGCTCAATGCGGGTTGGCGATTTTTGCGTTGAGGGTATAATGCCTCATACGCTCAGGTTTCCTTACGATGTTTTCCTTCACCGTCAGCGAGTGGTATTGCTACTACAAATTCACAAATGTACGTAACTTTTGAAATTAAACAAAGTCATAGATACATGCCCGCACCGGGAATCGAACCTAGGACCTTTCGCTTCAGAGTCCACTGTTCTACCCATTAGACCACCACCGCCTGCTATTTAGTATCGTTCATTTTATAACTTTTTAGTACAGTAGCCCGTAACGGTTTAATTCACGTAAAGGGTTCTTTTTTTTTTCAATTTATAAAAGGGGAGTCAATTTATAAAAAATCTCTTTTTTTTTTCAATTTATAAAAGGGGCCGGCCTTTTATAAATTGAAAAAAAAAAGAGATTTTTTCAGATTATTTATGGAGGCGGTGGGTTAGAAACTGTAAGACATTGGCCCGGTTTCCGAATTGAGTATTTCACTATCACGAAATCCTCAGAGGCAGAACGATATTTAAGTACTTGCTTAGCGAATCTCTCAAATCAGAAACCGGCAGTTATATTTATATCCAAACTTAGGAACTTTACGTCCCATATCAAAAGGGTAACCTTTTACATGAATTAAACCGTTACGGGCTATTTCGTGAAATCTGAAGAAAAGATACACAAATCTGAGAAATTGGGGAGAGAACGATGCTGAAAATGGGAGTAAGTACCTATTAGCATTGTGAAATTTCAATTCAGAAACCGGAAGTAAGAACTAGGTAGTCGTAAGTGCGTTCCTCCTCAAACACAGGCGCGTTATTGCGTTCGCGTTCCTGCAATATCTGTTATCAGTACATTTTGTATTAGGAACGTTGCGGCGTTCTTACCGCAGCAGTGTGTAACTCCACAGCGATCCTAATACAAAATGTACTGAAAGGAGATAACGCAATAACGCACCTTTAATTTCACCAATAGGATGATCTTTAGTTGAAGTTTTCTCTTTCGTAGGGGCTACGGGTGAACGCTTCGGGGTGCCTACCGTCTGGAAATACCAACGTCTGGAAGATGAAAAATCCAGTGCCTGGCAAAGCCTACGTTTTAAAGCTGAAAGAGCCAATCGAGAGACCTGTTTTGGAGCTTAAAAGGCACCCATCCCAGAGTGCTTATGTTTTGAACCTCAAGAAGCAGTCATCAGGCACTGCTGATGTCTTGGAGCTAAAAAGGCAGCAATTCGAGCGTGCCGATATCTTGGAGCTAAATAGATACCCATCGGGGAGTGCTGAAGTCTTAAACTTGAGGCACAAGTCCCAAAGTGCTAATGTTTTAAATCTTAACAAGCATCCATCCGGGCGTGCTGATGTCTTGAAGTTAAAATGGCACTCATACGAGAGTGCTGATTTCTTGAAGTTAAAGAGAAATCCGCCCGAGACTACAGATGTCCTGAACTTACAGAGGCACCCATCCAAAAGTTATGTTTTGAAGCCACCGAGTGGAGCATCGACAATTCACCAATTAGAAGCGAACGAGTCCGACTCAGATTAATTAGATAAAGCCAAAGGCAATTTAAAGTTTTGATGAACTACACGACAAGAATGAAATGAATGTATTCTGTGACTGAACAAAAAGATACAGTGAAAAATATTGAAATATTTATTTAAGGCCACTTTCAATCCACAAAATTACAGAATGTTGTATGAAGAATAACAATTTCTATAGTGAGCTATGTTCTTTTGAGGAATGTTAAAACTTATCTAGATACTAACTTAAGTAATCATTATATAAGAATATTAAAATTATTAACTAAATGAATTGGGTAAATGATATAGCTTCTTGTTTGTTACATACTACTACTTAGGTCTTATTTTCTTAAAAACTAAGTAACATTACCTATTAAATAATTAATTAATCATCTTTGATACGCGAATATTGGTACTTTGACTTTGTAAAAAATATATGTTTCTTATCTATATAGGCTGTTTAAATAACGCCAACCCCATTTTGTAGGTACCTTGGTTTTAAAATAAGAATCTCCACCATAACATATACATTCATGACGAAAAATATAACAACAACATTTATTCACAAAGCATCTAATGTTATCTCCACGCACACTACAATCATGGGTAACATTTTTTTTTACCACTTGACGCTTCAGGACGGGCCTGAGACAAATGTTTGGGTTGAGTAAGACAGTAAGTATTATCACGAGGATATTCGGCCTAATCATACTATATTATTTTTATACATACTTGAATACAAGGTAATACAAGGTCATATCTAAATACATTATTTTCAAACATACTTGAATACAGTATACCGATCAAACAGGTATAGTACACACAACAGCACGTCGACGCTTACACGCTAGCATATGCACGAGTAGGTATCTGATTTAATAGCACAATCTGTTTATCTAGCGGTATGTAAAAAAAATCTATTTATTTCTATTACTTGCAATGGGAACCACACAAATTATTCACGGGTGACGAATAACTGCGGTCAAATAAGGATGACAACATAAACATTCTGCTAAATATCGTAAATATTAATTTAGGTTAATTGTACATTTTATAAAAATATGAAACATTTTTATTGACATAGGGATAGAAAAGGCACTTAGGATGAATAAACCAAGTCATCAAGTATGGCCAGACATACCTACCTAATAAGAACGAGGGGAATTAATATTTAACAAAGTGTAACAACAAGACATATTTTTTGTAATATAATTTGTACGTAGGGTAGCAATTTTAAATAATTTGCAGCTCTTTGAGATTATCTTTACAAATATAGAAAATGTAATATATTAATATTAAACACCGAAATGGACGAATAAACCAAGCAAGGCACATACTTACCTATGTGTACCTAATTGGAGCGTCTCCATAACAATTAACATTATTTATTACTTTACAAAAGTGAAAATACAAACACTTATTTTTGTATTTTAATATTGCTTATATCTATATTTTTCTTAGGTTCAATAAAAATATTTCATTGTATAAATAACTTATCAAGGCACTTTATTACGCCAATACATTTAACTAATTTCAAACTGTAAATAATGTAAATAAAATTAGTCTTAGTACAGTATACAAAATTATTTAGACACTTTTTTACTTTCAACCTTGCCATGATCGTGGACGTTGTACATACGAATAACGGCGTCGTTACACGTCGTTAAACGGGCTTTGCAGCCCTTGTCGCATTTGTTACACACCCAGTGGGTCTCCTGTTTCATGTTCTGAGCCTTGGAGCGTTTCTTAAACCTGTAGGGACCCAGAACAATAACGGCGTTGCCTTGACGCGACCAACTGTACTGGGGCACCAGAAGACCTGTGAATGCAAAAGGGTGGAATATACTTCCTGTATTTCGGAGCTCAAATTAAGACGACTATTAGGTGAAAAAATATTGACAGTGGGATTGGCGCGCTTTATTCCAAGCGGAATTAGGGCCGACATTTTGACAGCGTCATATTCCGTACAGATCCACCAACTTATCTGTGAAGTGGCAGAATCCGGAACTACGGCTAACTTCCAATGATATCCTTCCTTAAGTGAGAAGTTCAATAGACTGGGAACAATGAAACGCTGAGAGCGACACCACTCAGTTCACAGTTAAGTTGATGGATCTGTACTTTCACTCGATTCCACAGTTTAAAAATGCAAAATAACTGTCAAATTATAGTCTTTAATTCTTGCTGTGAAACTGCGTTTTTTATTACATAAGTACCTAGGTTTTTACTTAAGCGGAATGTCAATATTTTTACATGTTACTTGAAAGAATAATAATTAGTAACTGTTTAGTTTACTTACCTATTTGTTCAGTTACCATTGGTAAGCTAAGAGAAAAGTGCAGTAGAAATAAAGGAACCTTTTTTTAAAAAAAACGTTTATTTAAAAAAAAAGGTAAATTCTTCAAACAAGTATTCTTATATTCCATTTCGCATTTTTTTGTATAAATATGTACTTTACATGACTGCTTATAGTTTAATTAAGTATACGATGTTATTAATTTAACGCAAAACCTCACTTTTGTAACTACCTAAGATAGGTAATAATTATGATCGTAATTTAGGAGGTGTTAGCTGTTTTGGTACCCTGTGTCATTGGAATTTGAAAATGCTATTCGACCGATTGTTCCAATCCCAATTTATTCTTCAGTTTACTTTTATAATTGTTTAAAAAAGTGGCTCCACACTCAATTCTACATAAAGTTTCGTGTTATAAAATATAAAAAAAAACAATATCACCTTGTAGTATAAAGAAGTAACTAATACTATATTTTATTTATTTAATACCATATTCCACTTATATTCCATGGTATTGCCATTTGATTATTGTTATAAATTCACTAAGATCTGTTATTTATCAATATTTTCTGTGACTGCTATATCCTACAACTAATCCTCATATTTTACTTACATTAATTGATTTAGGCAAGTAGGTACCGTAAAATGTGGTTACTCTTGGGTATTTTTCACTAACATATTTTTATGTTTTTTTAATATTCTTTTAGCTTCAGTATCGTGTAATTAATCACCCCTGAGTCGGGTGTTGCAAAGAACACCTTGTATATTAGATTTTTTAAAGGTGTCATGATTTAGCAGGCCGTCCAACTTTACCCATATGAAGATTCTTAATTTTTCTTTGGAGCGAAGATTTAGGGATTCTGTATTTATTTTGTGCATCCCTTAATGAAAGAGACCCCGCCTTTATTTCATTTATAGCTTTCTGTAAAGTTTCTTCACTCCAATTCTTATATGGCCTGCAAGCTGCAACCTTCTTGTGATTTCGTGGCATGATTTCCTCTGAAATGTGAATCAAACTTGGGACAACATTATATAAACTGGAGAGGTTACTTGGGATGTTGTCTTATATTCCATGGAAAAGGAGGGTGAAGAAAAATATAAATAATCGTGGTTCACTGCAACCCAGCTATTTAGCAATAATACGCTATTTATCTCAAAAGAAGCCCGAAAGTGTGTCATTTACCGGAAAAAATACAACAACACCACTTATTTACTCGCGATACATGGAAGTTTTGGCCACAATGAAACAGGTGATGGTTAGTAACCGCTGTTTTAATCTCAAAAAACAAAACAACACCATTTTTTTACAAGGACCGTTTCTCTTTTTAAAGCGATATGTCTTAAGACATGGTTCAGTGTTGCCAATTGTTTGTTCACTTCCCGTGTTTGTCTCATATTGCCACGGTGTCCCAATTAACCACATTTTACGGTACATAGTTAGGTAAACATATTGACACAGTCGACAGCACGAAAGCCTTTACATTTTTATTATAAATCACCCTTAACGTAATTGAGTTGAGTGCACACGTGTGCAAGGTCGACTGTACCAATATACCTTTACACATAGATTTTTAGCCAAGTTGTGCCAAGTTAACGTACAGTATTTTGTCAATGTTATTATTGTTCAAAAACATTCACGGACATTTAGATTTTAAAACAGTCCATATCCTCTACTCTCGACGCAATTGGGTCTAAGAAAAACAGAGTTTATTAAATAAATCCCCTATAAATTCGCAAAAATCATGCTTCGATTTTAAATCCCTATTTTGCCATAAAAACACACAATGCAACAAATTCTTGGAATAATTACTGTGGCACAATATTTAAAAATTGCATCTAGAGGGGTCCTCTATTCCCACTAGTTTAGTTGTCTAGTTCAGTGTACTGAACTAGTAAGAAAAACATTCTCATTCAGTTGGTTGAACTTGTGATATTTTTTTACTCGCGAGTGCAGTCAACTGAACTAATGAGAATGATTTTTCTCATTTTTTCTGTTGACTTAAATAGTGAAAATGGTTTTCTCACCAGTTCAGTTGACTACTTTTGTATACATGATTACTTATTATAATTATTATTTATTGAACGAGTAGAACGAACACTTATAAATCATTTCCTTCGATCAGCAAGACTAGTCTAAAGGCACTTTCGGATGACAATCTTCTCTCTTTATTTGTTTTTTTTTTCAACCTTGATTGAACACATTTGGTTTCCATACATCAAAATCAACACATCTACATCAGTCAGTTTGGTAGAAAAGCTTTATAGTTACCTACTTATTATTATTTCATATTGTAATCTTATACATATACCTAGGTACCTTATAACTTAAAAGACTAGTTAAATATTTAAATAAATTAAATATGCATTTTCATAACTTTTTCCGATGGTATCAAAATTGTAAGAAAATCTGTTTTAGATTCATGCACATTGGTCGAGAGCAATCATTGTTTCGTATCATCGTTTTCGTTCAAGAAGGCGTAAAATATCATTTGTACACAAGACAGCACGTCGACCCTTACACGCCAGCACTCTACTCGGTTACGTCTCGGGCGACTTTAACAGCAACGTGCTGTCTTGTGTCGCAATGAAAACAGCCTTTTTGGTACAACTTTCACCATATTTAACAACAACAACACGCAACTTGAGGCTACAATGCTGGCTGCATTCCTTCATTACGTGACGATTCCAAGCTTACTTCTTCGTTGGCAAACACGGCTTTTTCTCTAAGGGCGCAAATTCTAAACGGCGGCGGCGAGTATTGAAACGCTATAAACGCTGTTATAGACACCTCAATACCCCTAAACGTCTGTAAGTTCAGTAACCCAGCGAGCACGCTCGAGACAATGCCCTGATGCTCCGAATTTGCAGCCTCAGAGACAGAGGCGTGGTGGTAGAAAAAGTTAGGAAACACCAGGAAATGGCCGGAAGCCCGCGCGCAAAGAAAAATGCACAAAATCGATTCCTGTATTAAATACACAAAACAAATCGAAAATGTACACATATCAAACACTAAAATTAGGTGAGAGTGTGAGACCTATCTAACACAGCCTGTTTCATGTTGATATCCAAAACAGATTGCAATGTATTTTCGCTGAAAAAAAGTGCGCCGCCTATTTTTTTCAGCGAAAATATCTTCAAAACGTTTATGAATGTCAACACGAAACTGGCTGTTTTAGATAGGTCTCAACTAATTTTAGGGTTTGATATGTGAACATTTTCGATTTTTTTGTGTATTTGATACAGGAATCGATTTTGTGCATTTTTCTTTGCGCTCGGGCGATTCACTATGCACGGCGCCTTAAGTCTGAAATGAGCCTTTTCACCCGACTGTCCAAAGGAGGGTTATTTTTTTATTCGATTGTTCCTGGCCAAAACGTTCTTCATGTACAGGTACACGCCTCTTCCTCTCAATCTGAGCCACATCGCCCCTTACTCCAGCCTGACACTGCAGCCCAGGCACTGCAGCGCCGAGTGGTCTCTTCGTGAGTGAAGGTGCCACTGGACGCTGTATAAATCATCCCAACAGTAACTGTCGTGCTCGATGCCAGATCAACAATTTTATCTTTCCTGACATATTTGATGAAAAAGTATTAGGCTAACATAAAGTCGTAGGAGCCTTCCGGATCAGCCCTTAGTCCAGCTTGACGCGCGCGCACCTCTGCCTTACCAGATCCGGCAGCATGCCAACACGGATGCACTTCTGGAACCGGCAGTACTGGCAGAGGCACCGACTCTTCACCCCCACGTCGCACATACCATCGCTCATGGTGCAGATGTAGGTAGGGTACTTGGCCTGCGCTATGGACCGCTTGAAGAAATGCTTGCAGGACTCGCACGTGTGGACGCCGTAGTGCATACCGTTGGCGTAGTCGCTGCAGACGGGGCACTTTGATGGGTCAAACTCTGTGGAGGAGGGGGGATTATAAAGATTTATTAAACGAGCGAGCGAAGCGAGATAAGTTCTCCGAGTCTGCTGGAACAATCCGGCGTTTGTATATTCGTTCGACGATAACTTGAGTTTTGGTTGGATCGACCATCATGAAAGATAGGCGGGAAATAAAAATATTTTTTAAGTTCTAACATGAATAAATCGGTCGAGGGTTGCTGAGACATGGGGTCGCGAGTTCACAGTTCGGGGCGAACAACTAGTTTATAACGTTAAAAAAATATTTTTTTATAGAGTTTAAAAAATCGCTCGATACTTGCAACCGTAACGTCAGGCATACTGTACCAGCGAGCTACCGGGCCAAGTAACTGTCGATGCGAATTTTCCAAACTGTATCTCATCTTAGGGACGGAGGGCGCCACCTGGTGTGAGAAGTTTGCGAATCTCCACCAGGGGGCAGCTTTCTTTTTAACCGACTTCAAAAAAAGGAGTGTTACCTCAATTCTACCCGTATTTTTTACGTGTATTGGTAGAGTAGAGGGTGTGGTAGAGTAGAGGAAATGGCTTGCCACCGACTCCAATAGTTAAGTTATATAGAAAGTATTTTTTTCTTTTCAGTGTGAACTTGAAAACGGTTTTTTTTTGTTTTTTTTTTTAACTAAGGCCTTTACATCTACATAATGAGATGATTTATATAGCGTCCAGTAGCACCTTCCCTCACACTAGGAGGGTGAAGAGACCAGTCGGCGCTGCAGTGCTTAGGACATTGTTTTAGATACTCTTAGGGTGGTATTCTAGAACGCTACTTAAACTCAGTTTAAACAGAGTTCAGACTGTCGATAAAGCAGTGCATGTTTTAATATGAAGGGAGGGATATTCAAATCAAAACATGCACTGTTTTATAGAGTTTAAGTAGCGTTCTAGTTTGAACTGAGTTTAAGTAGCGTTTTAGAATACCACCCTTAGTATTTTTTTACTTTTAACGTTTTAGCGTACCTATTTACTATAAAATGAAGCTCTACCAGTCTATCTAGTTCAATTAATTAATGTTAGAAAAAAATACTCGCTAATATTTCACTGCGGACATGGAGAAGCTGAGAAAAACAAACTAGAAATTACGCATAAATGTCGTATAATATAGTTAAAAGGTAAGTCAGAAATTGATTTACATGGGCATACCTACCTACATATTGATACGTACTTATTTACATTATAAATTAAATGCGAAACATTTGTGCGCGCTAATTAAAAACATGAAATAAATCTTACAATTTTACTGATTGATATTTAGTATTTCTATGATTGGTTCTACATACACTACTTAGTGCCGACATATTTGGTCAAGCAAGACCCATTTTGGGTCTTGCTTGACCACAATAAGATGTTCTTGGCTTATTCTCGGTATAAAATTTATTCAAAGTTCGTACCAAAGTAGGTAGGAACTCTTAAATGTAGGTATTCCCTAATCCATTGATATGAATTAATAAAACAGCCGACACAAAAATTTTTCAATGCTCGCAACCAAAATTAAGAAAGTAAAAAAAAACACATCACGATATGGGACACCATGTGTGATACGATACAACTTATGGTGCTCAGGCCCGCGATAAAATTAGCTGCCTCACTCTTTTCTCTTCCTACCTAGAGCGGGACGGAGTGAGCTTTATCGCGCTCTTAAACCTGATAAGTCACTATAACCCGTGTCATTAAAGAAAACATTTAGGACGGAGTTAAAAACCTAGCGTTGTCTCGCTTGGATTGTATTAATAAGAGCGAGAGGGCGAGTGTTTTGAAGTACATCCTAAATGTTTTCTATAATGACACGGGTTATATCGCTTCACCGTGCACTCTAGGTTTAATACATTCAAAGTACTTCATATGCGAGCCGATATTTTAGACACCAGCCAAACTCTGAAGAGTGCTATTCTACTCATCAAAACAAACCAATAGAAGATAAACTGGAGCTAAAAATAAATCAGCTGTGTCATTTAGTGCAGAACTGATTTATTTTCTTGCCCGATTAGTTTATTTTTTAGATTATAATGATACAAAAGATATAGTTTGTATAGCGAGTATAAAGGGCGACATGGAACTAATGATAACCTAGTAAGCGTAGCCCAATTCTGGGCTAAAACAATTTAGAGAGTGTATTGGTCTGCCATCGATACGCTAAGGAGAAGACAATTATAGAACCTAAGTTTTGCTGGTGGCTAAAAGTCAGCACATAGATGTCATTCCATAAAGGTACCCACCTACGTAAAAGTTATTTTGTGCTAAACAGATTGTAAGATAGGTAAGGCATTTTAAGATCAACAGGCCCACATGAATGAAGTATTTAGATATCATTACAGATTCTTCTACACAAAATTCTTAAAAGCAAGTATTCACAGCACAAATTGCTATCACTACAACTTAGGACAATAGAAGCCCAACTACACGGCGGCGGCGGGACACCACGACAAACGTTTTTTTTTTTTCGCTATCAACTACAGGGTGCAATCGATTCGATAGACAACTTACTACAACATAAATTTATTTACAAAATTTATAGGTACAAGGCGGCAATAAAAAAAGTAGTTGAAATTATTAGTAGACGGTTTTATCGTGCTATCAAGTACTCGTATTAATTCAGAAAGGGCGACTTGATAGCACGATAAAACCGTTTGTCGCGGTTCCTGCCGCCGGGAAAAACTTTAAAAAGACGAAAAATACAACCATGTCATTAAAAAAATATCTGTCGTCAAACTTGGGTCAGTATCGCAGTGGCGTAGTAAGCAGGGGGCAGTATGCAGGGGCCCTGGGGCAAAATACAAACTGGGGCCCCAACTAAACTTTTTAGATTGTATCAAGTCAAAAGCCACGGCAAGGAGGATACATCTTTGGCCGAGGTTTTATTTAAAGAAACGTGGGCAGCGCCCCTTAGAACTCTCCGATTTTATCCTTAAATAGCTCGGTCCGAGGGGGCCCCGAGGTCCGAGGGGGGGAGCTTGGGGGCCCCGGGACGTTGCCCTGCCTTGTCCCTATGTAGCTACGCCACTGAAGTTACGAGTACCTACATCCATTACAAAAAAAAAAACCCTCGCCTATCTCTCCAAAAGGGGTAAGCAGCGAAACCAACTTAAAACTAAGCCTAGTTTTGCCTGGCCTAAATCTAGCCTACTTGTAAACTGGGTTGTCAAATACACAATCACTGTTGAGAAGTTTCTTTCTATCGGCTACACCTTTACTGCCCCTACTCTTGACGGTATTTTTAAATATTCAGGAATATTCATCATCATCAGCCTGTTAAAACCCAGTGCTGAGTAAAGGCCTCTTCATGCTCACGCCACCTCTCACGATCCTGTGCCAGGCGCAACCACTGTTTTCCGGCTACTTGGGCTATGTCGTCGGACCATCTGGCTGTTGGTCTGGCAACCGATCTCTTCCCCTCTCGGGGTCGCCGCAGTAATATTCATTAAGCAATATTTAAATTATATTATTTGTATGTTTCTATCGTACAAAAGTCTTAAACTTTACAAAGTCAGTAGGTGGTCATGTGCAATCTGATTATGATTTTTGAGAATGCGAAGTCGTATTCGAATTTACTGGGAAGATGGCCGGTGGACAAGAGCAGTGACAGAGTGGAGGCAGAGAACTGGACGGCGATCAGTGGGAAGACCAGCAGCCCGATGGTCGGACGACATCGTCATTGCAGCGGAGGGTCCATGGATGCGGATGGCTAGGGACCGTGAGAAGTGGCGCGAGGGGAAAAAGGCCTATACCCAGCAGTGGGCAGAGGTGGGCTGATGATGAATGAATGATGAATGAATTCGAATTTACTAAGGCTCTAACACGAGCCACGTCCGGCAGACCTACGGCACTAGCAAAACAGGTTTTGCCAAAGTGAAGCTTGCTTTGCCGGTGACGTAGGTCTGCTGGATGTAACTCGTGGTAGAGCCTCTAAACTCATTCGACTCAAGAGCGTCGTGAGTAGAGGGGCAGTCAGGAAGAAACTTAACAATAAAGGACAAATAAATTCTTCGATTTACCAAGCCAGACAAGCCTACTCCACTTAAACGAAAACTCAAGGATCCGCTTAGTAGCCAAGAGATCACTACACTTAACCTAGAGAACACACACAAGCTTCACCACAGTTTTGCCTGCGCAAGCCAGCTTTTACGCTGAACTCTGTGCGTTCACACTCTGGCGCATACTACCGTCTCACCAACTACACGCGCAGTGTTCATTAAACAAGCTGGTTTGAGCAGGACAAACTTTGGTGAAATTTGTGCGTGTGGTTGGTAGGCCCATTCACACTCTGGCGCATACTACCGTCTTAGCAACTACATGCGCAGTGTTCATTAAACAGTGTTTAGGTGGGAAGATAGCAACGTGGCTGGAAATTTAAAAAAATCACAGTTTTTTACATTTTTTAGCTAAATTGAGCTCTTTCTGTTCAGCTATTTTTCGTTCGTGGCAATAAACCAGTATTCTTTTCATTATTGTAAACAACAGATCAACAATAATTCAGCCGATTATGTGTTGTTGTTGGATGTGAAGAAAAGAAGGCCTGTAAATTAGCAATATCGTGTAATAGGTAATGGCTGGCTGCCGGATGGCGTTAAAAAGAGGCAGCGCGCAGGCTGCAAACTAGTTTTATATAAATCAATTGGCGCCACTTGTCTGTCAAGGCGGAGGAACTATACGGCTCGGTAGCCCCTTTAGTGTCTCCGCGTTGAACAGATAGATGGCGCCCCTAACAGTAATAATATCTAAAAGTAGATGGCGCTGAACATGCTCCGGCGTTGAAATATAATTATTTTAAGATTTATTTGGTACCTACCTATTGTGCCCAAAGATTTTGTGACAAAAAATAGGAATTTACTGAAGTTATTATTTTCTGAACACAAAGAAAAATAATAAAGGTTAAAAAATATAAATTGTTTAGTTATTATTTACTGTACCCCCAAAGAAAATAATGAATTACAAATACTTGTTTGAAGTTACAATTGACTTGATTTGGTTTGACCTTTAACATAGGCATGTTTACCTACCTATCCAATGTTCCCCAGGATTATAATAAAGTCACACAAAACACTGGAAGGGAGGAAGGGTTCTGTCTGAGGGATCAGTAAATATTTTGTTTTCTTCTTTCTCGGTATGAAAGTATCACAAACATTTGAACTTAATTAGGTATTAGACAAAACAGTTTTAACTTATAATCTAAATATCACTTATTCTGTATCAATCGGTAGAGGACACAGTCTTGAGAATGATCGCTTGATGATGTCTCCATTGGAAGTTTTCATTGTGGCTACCCTAACCACTCCGTCGGGTCCAGGGTGTGTGTGGATTATCCTGGCCATCCTCCACTGGCACGGGGGAAGTCGGTCTTCCCTTATCAGCACCACAGTGCCGGCGGCCAGGCTGGGACCCTTGGAGCTGCGCCACTTTGTTCGCTGCTGGAGAAGCCCGACGTAGTCTCTCGTGAAACTTCTCCAGAAGTTTTGATACATCTGTTGAAGTTGTTGGAAATATTTCAGTCGGTTTGTAGGGACTTCCTCGTAATTGTAGTCTGGCAACGTTGTTGGTGGTCTCCCAATAAGGAAGTGAGCTGGCGTAAGGACTTGGATTAATTCGGTATCGGAAGATGGTATGGGACACAGGGGGCGACTATTTAATATTGCTTCAATCTGAGTGAGAATAGTGGAAAAACCTTCGTAGGTAAGAAGGGCCTGACCTAAAATCCTCTTTAGGTGAAATTTGCAACTTTTGACAGCCGACTCCCACAGGCCACCCATATGCGGAGAATAGACGGGTATAAATTTCCATTTTATACCTAAATTGGTGCAGGAAGCTGTCATCTCGTCTGAATTAATGGCAAGAAAATTATAAAGCTCCTGTAAATCGTTATTAGCTCCCTGAAAGGTGGTACCGTTATCACTCACCATTTCGCGTGGTCTACCTCTTCTCGCTGTGAACCTCCGAAACGCTGCGAGGAACGCTTCGGTTTCCATGCCTGTAATGAGCTCAAAATGAACTGCCTTCGTTATAAAGCAAATAAAAACGGCTATATAAGCCTTGTAAGTTTTGTAACCACGCCCTCGTCGGTCTCTAAGAAGGTAGGGCCCTCCATAGTCCAAACCCGTGGTGAGGAAGGGGGGGGAGGGGTTTACCCTGTTGCTAGGTAAATCGCCCATAATAGGCGTCGGTGTAACTGGCTTGGCTCTGGTGCATGTAACGCATTCGCGTACAATTTTTGTGGCTTGGTGCTTACCTTTTATTGGCCAGAAGCTTTCTCTCACGCTGGCGAGCAGAAGCTGTGGCCCAGCATGCATGAGGCGAATGTGTTCATTCCTCATTAATAATTGTGTAAGAGTGTGATCACTGTGTAGTATGACTGGGTGTTTTTTATTATAATGGTATTGGGATTGGCTCAGCCGTCCCCCAACTCTCATGAGACCATTCTCCATAAATGGCTTGAGATCTTGTATCTTTGAACCCTTTGGTAATTCAAGATGACTCTGAAGGAGTTTACATTCGATAGGGAACGATTCTCTTTGAGCAAACTTCATTAAAAAAAGAGTCGATTCTTTTCGCTCTTCGTAGGTAATTGGACCGATGCACTTATCGTGTTTGGTTTTACAATTGTGCACAAATCGTAAAATGTATGCAAAAATTTTAAATAATTTTATATCACTTGAATATTTTGATATAAGGGTACTTATGAGGCTATCTTTGTTGCTATCGCTACCCTGTGTTGTGTTGCAAAGAGTTTTGTGTTTTGGTTTGAGTTCAGGTAGTGGAGTGAGAGACTGTTTGTTGGTTTGAGGCCATTCCTCGGACGGTTTACTTAAAAATGATGGTCCCTCAAACCAGAGTTTTGACGTTTTAGTACAGTTAACTAATTTGTCCCCAAACACACCCCTGGATAGCAAGTCAGCTGGGTTTTCGTTGGTTGAGACCCAGTTCCAACTGGATGAGTCGGTTAAAGCTTGAATTTTTGTAACTCGGTTTGCTACAAATGTATTTAATTTATGAGGCTCTGTATTTATCCAGGCCAATGTAATTGTTGAGTCAGACCAGCATTTTACTTTGTCTATAGGTATTTTAAGTGCAGTTTGTACTGCTTGCATATTGGTTGCCAATAACAACGCCGCGCTTAGCTCAAGCCGCGGGATTGTTTGTGTTTTAATTGGTGCTACTCGGGATTTTGCAAAAAGCAGTCTCACCATTATGTGGCCGTGTCGGTTCATCGTGCGCACATAGATGGCAGCGCCAAAGGCTCGGTTGGAGCTGTCTGAGAAGCCATGCAACTCAATCGTGACATGATTATTTATGGTTATGTGACGTGGGATTTTTAATTTATTAAGGTGGTGTAGTTTGTTATAAAACTTCGACCACTCTTCTAGTAGGTCTTCAGTAATCGGTTGGTCCCAATCAGATTTATCTACCCACAGTTGTTGGATGTAACACTTGGCAACAATTAATATTGGACCAATTAATCCTAAGGGATCAAAAATGCTTGATAATCGTGATAATATAACTCGTTTTGTTACATTTTTCGGTATTGGCTTTAAATCAATGGAATAAAGTAAATTGTCGTCAGAATTAGACCATTCTAGTCCTAGTATTTTGTGTGATTTGTCCCCAAATGCTATGTTTTGTGATTGCGAACCTACTGGTTGTTGGTTGTTTGTACTGGGAGTGTCTTTTTGTGTAGAAAGTGCACTTTGTATCTGTAATGAATTGGATTTCCACTTACGTAGATGAAAGTTGGCTCCTTTCAGGATTCTGTCGATCTCCCGTGATACCTGCGTGACTTCGTTCTCATTGTCACCTCCGAAGAGTAGGTCGTCCACGTAGAACTGCTCTGCGATCGATGTGGCCGCTTTGGCGGTCACTGATGGCTGAGCGGCCGATGATGTGGCTGGAATGTGTTGTTGTAAAGACGCGTGAGCTTCTTGTGACAATTGTAATAAGCAACGTGTGGCTATGTGTGGAGCAGGTTTGAGACCAAAACTCAGTGTCGTTAGTTTGTAGGTTAGCAATTCGGAAGGCAAAGTTTTTTGTTCGAAAGTCCGTTATTGGCTTAAACTTATCTTTAGACAATATTGAGAAACTAATTTAAATATTTTTTATTTTGGTCCAGTAGTTTTGTTTTTATGCGCTAAAATGTTTTGTTCCTATGACCGCCAACAGTATGCAGACCGTCGCGTGAAGGTCATAAAACCGTATCTTTGAAACGTTGTAAAATCCAAACTACTGAACCAAAATAAAAAATATTGAAATTAGTTTCTCAATATTGTCTAAAGATAAGATTAAGCCAATAACGGACTTTCGAACAAAAAACTTTGCGTACCGAATTCCTTGTGAGGTTCTTCTCGCCAAAGAATGCATTGGAGGTTTTGGTGTTGAGGGGCTAGATACACACAACAAAACATTTTCTGTATGTCAGCATTAATGACATATTTGTGTAATCGGAATCGCAATAAAATATTGATAAGAGTGTCCTGTTTAATTGTGCCTTTGTATAAAATATCGTTTAATGAATAGCCTGATGACGTGGAGCTTGCGGCATCGAACACAATTCTCAAAGGGGTGGTGGTTTTCTCTAAATTTACAACAGCATGATGAGGCAAGTAATTAAGAGGGACGTCAGAATCTTTAATCTTCTCCATACGTCCCGCCTGTTCAAAGTCTCGCATAGATTGAGTGTACATTTGTTTGAACTGGTCGTCTCGAGCAAATCTCTTCTCTAGAGAGAGAAATCTTTGTTTAGCAGCACCCTTGGACTCTCCTAGGGACGTTACAGGGGCCTTTAGGGGGAGATTTACTACGAAGTTGCCATCAGAGGTGCGGGAATGTGTATTGAACACCTTCTCGCATTGTGTGTCATCATTTGACAACTGTGACACACTTTCGGTTTCACTAAAAGGGTTGAAGGTTTCACTACACTCCTCGGTTTCCCAAAAATGTTTAAGTTTTGAGGTTAGAGATAAATTGCACTGTACCTGCTTTGATCCAGGTGTAGCGGAAAAGGCGCCGGAAAGTATCCAGCCTAATTTGGTTTTCTGCAGCGTGGGATACCCATCGCCTATTCGTTGCTGTCCAGGACATAATAGTTCGTAAAACAGCTCCGCTCCAATCAAAATATCAATCTCACCCGCTGAGCAGAAGTTTTCGTCCGCCAGCTCGATGTGCTGTGGAATGCGTAATGATTCGATTGAAATATCGTAATTCGGTAGGTTGCAAATATTTGGTACAATCAAACAGGTCAACTTTGTTTGGTATCGTCGGTTGAATGACTCGAGATCGAGATCGCAATAATGTTTAATATCGGTTGATTTATCGTTAAATCCTATTACCTGCATGTCAACTTTGTGTTTTGTTAATTTTAACAGCCGGTAAGCAGGTTCACTAATAAAATTGGATTGAGAGGCAGAATCCAATAAAACGCGCAGGGTATGCGGTGTATTTTGGTGGTCGTAGACCCGAACAATAGCAGTCGCTAGAAAAACAGTTTTGTTTTGTGAATCTGCCTTTTTCGATGTAGTAGTGTTGGTGTGTGTGCGCATTGATGATGCGTGTATGGCGCTCGGTTGCGCTTGCGTGCGTTCACTCGTAGATGTGTACTGCACTGTATTCGGAATTGTTGCGTCGGTTAATCGCAAGCCCTCGTGATTGGGCTGAAAAGGATGAAATGTATTTTGGTTTGGATGTGTGTGCGTGTATGCACTCGTATTCGGTTGTGTGGTCAGTCGTGTCTGATCGATGTGGAGTAATGTGTGATGCTTACCTCTACAATAGCGGCATGTAGTCGATCGGCAAGCAGAAGTTTCGTGGTTCGCCCCTAGGCAATTGGTACATAATTTGAAGGTTTTTACTGCGCGAATGCGTGCCATTGCATTCAGAGCCAGGAACGTTTGACATTGGTTAATGTAGTGCCTACCTTTACACTGCGGGCATTTGATCGGTTGGTGGGACTGGGTAGGATTTGGCCTTGAGGACGTGGTTACCAGGGACTTCTTTGGCGTGTACTGTTGTACCGGACCCCGTTCTGGCCCTCTGGATGCCATAGTGTCCAGAAGATCAGCACGTTTCCTCAGGAAGCTCTTGAATTCCTGCAACGAAGACAGTTCTTTAGGATCCTGGCGTTCCTCCCATTTGTTTTGGAGTGTCACTGGCAATTTAGCGACCATAAAATAAATTATAATCAGGTCCCACTCGTCGGTAGGTACATTCAGCGATCGGAGCGAGCGTAAATGTTTGTTTATATTATCTAAAAGGGACCTGAGTGAGTTATGCTCTTCGGTGTAAATTGGTTCGACTTCAAAAAGTGATTTTAAGTGATTGGATACGAGCAATCTGGGGTTGTTGTAGCGTTCGCATAACAACTTCCACGCCATTGCATAGTTTTCGCATGTGTATTCAATCGAGTTGACAACCTCCAGCGCACCGCCATGTAAACAACTGCGTAGGTATTTGAATTTTTGAATTGGGCTTAGCGAACTTTTATTAATTAGGGCGTCGAATGTTTCTCTAAATTCTAGCCATTCTTTAAAATTGCCTGCAAAGGTAGGTAGGGATATTTCTGGAAATTTAATTGAGTCGGTTACTTCAGAGGCTCTTGGCTCTGGGCTTGGTTTCCTAACCTCAGAATGATTGTAGGTATTTATCAGACCTGTAGCCTTCGATACGGCTTGAAAGTAGCAGTCTTCGAACTCGCTACGTTCTTTGACTAGAGTCTCGGTCTCACTAGATAAAGTTTCTATCCTGCCTTGGATTGTATCGAATTTAGCGTACGTGGAATTTATGTTTTGAATACGTAGCTCCAAATTCAATACATCGTCGGCCGCTAGGGGGGTGGGTAACGCGTTAACAAATTTGACAAATGTTGTTAATTTTCCTCTATGGGCCGCCCTACTGCGTTTTGAAAGCTGCAGCTGGCGCAGCTCTGATGTTCTGTCCGATTCTGACTCAGACGCTGACATTTTGACTCTAGTTTTAAGCACTGATTGAATTTAAAATAATTTAATTGGGTTCGGTAGAAAGTGAGGTTAGGATTGGGGAAAAAAAAGGAAACCAGCTCACTTACTTGGTTCTTCTTCTCCGTTGCTCTCTGTCGGCCTCCAGCCTGGTCCAGCCTCGTCTCGGTTTCTTGGCACGTGGTTGGTGATTTTTCGTCGGTTTTCTGCGGGGTGGCACTCGGTTCCCACCTCGTAGGTTGCTAGCTCGGTTGCTAAAAACAGTAAATCACCCACCAAATGCGTATAGGGTCCTAGATGCGTCGTAGCCGCGGCGTGGCACTCGGTTCCCACCCTCGCGGCTTGCTTCTAGGATGCTAAATCGGTTTGTCACGCAGCACATGCGTGTAGGGTCCTAGATGCGTCGTGACCGCGGCGTGGCACTCGGTTCCCACCCTCGCGGCCTGCTTCTAGGTACGTCGTAGATGCGTCGAATAGACTGCGGCGTGGCACTCGGTTCCCACGCGCGCAGCTTGGAAATGTGACGCTGTTGATGCTGCTAACTGTCGGCACTTGGTATAGAGTCTGATTGGCTCACCACGTTTTCTTCGCTGTGTCGTGGTAGCCAAACCTGGATTTTGCGCAGCGTTTGGCAGCCTGTGGAATCCTCCGCAGCGGGCGGGCAGGGCTCGGCAGGTCTGCTTGGCTGGCTTCGTCGCGTGTTCAGGGTGGGCGGCCTGTAGGGGCGGCAACGTGGCGCGCGCGCGCCGCTGCTGTTGGCAGGTTACGCGCCGCGCGAGCTCGTGTGGGCGTGACGGCGTGTCGGCGTCGTCGGCGGCGTGTCGGCGGCGTGTCGGCGGCGCAGGCGGCGTTGTCGGCGAATCCCAGGCAGGTCGGCGGCACCCAAGCTCAAAGGGGTCACCAATAATATCTAAAAGTAGATGGCGCTGAACAGTTGTGGTCTACGAAGCAGTGGCGCTGCCCAAAGAACTTGTTGATGACCAGAACACATAATCGGCTGAATTATTGTTGTTCTGTTGTTTACAATAATGAAAAGAATACTGTTTTTTTGCCGCGAACGAAAAATCGCTGAACAAAAATAGCTCAGTTCAGCTACAAAATGTAAAAAACTGTTAATATTTTGAACTTCCCGCCACGTTGCTATAGTCCAACCTTAAGCTGGTTTGCGCAGACAAAACTGTGGTGTTTGTGCGTGTGGTTGGTAGGCCCATTAACCTAGAGGAAAACACACACTACTCATCTTCAGCATACTGCAACACTTTCATGGGCCTCCCACGATTAATTAGGAGACTCGAAGCATCATGATTGTGGTATCCTTTGACGGCGATTATATGGAGGCCTCGTGTCTTCACTACCGCCTTGCAGTATCTGTAGGAGTGAGTGGAGCAGACCCAGCGGACAATGCCGTTTCTTACGGAGTGCTTGCAGAAGCTATAGTTGTTGTAGACTATAAGCGGCTTCCCTCGCATGGATGAAGTGAAGAAGGCCTCCGATTCTGTAAGAAGGGGGTTGGGTCAGTTCGTTATATTATATGAAGGTTTGAAGCTGTACAGTCGGCCACACGCTAGGATACCCCTTTTTGTTTGATTGGCGCCCTTATGCTGTGCGCTGTAAGAGCTGCCATGGGGTATCTGTGACTGTGGCCGACCGTACGTTGGAATAAGGCGGCAAAGTTAAGTTAAGATATTTTAACGGTCGTGCGGTTCGATCGCACAAACATCAAACGCCAGTTACTCGTATTAAGAGGAAACGCGGGTAGCCGCTGCTCCATACAAAAAGGGAGACCTATTTCCTCCCTGGATAATTATGTTAGAAAAAATATGTTTGTCATTCAATTTATATGTACCTACCTCTGCCACATGTCCCTATTTTTTCTTTTTAAAATGTTTTATTATTTTTTATAATTAAAATATGGAAAAAAGGAAAACATAGGGACATGGCAGAGGTACACATAAATTAAATTGCATAAACATGTTTTCAAAAATAATTATCCAGGGAGGAAACAGGTCTCCCTTTTTGTATGGACCAGCGGCTACCCGCGTTTCCTCTTTAAAACATTTTTTTTTACATACATGTACTTTTTTTTATTATTGGCTACCGTAGAATGTATTTTAGGTACTGTACATAACGTAAAAGAGTAGTTAAATAAAACTAGTAATATAAGGCCAAATAGAGAGTAGGTCTAATATAGTATACTCTCATATCGAATTTAATTAAAGGCATAAGAAAATAAACTTAAAGATCCAATAAATTCTTTATCGCATTTAAATAAAGGTACAACCAAATTAACTTACAGATACAATAAAAAAATAAACATTATTATATTCAACTCATGCTCAAATGAGCTGAAATAGGATTCAAATTGACTCTTTATTCTATAGATTTTCATAAGCTGGGTGTAACATAGAATACAGTGCAGTAAAGTGAAGTTTGTACTTACAATAATTCAATTGTTCATAAAACTCTTAATTTATCTCTAACTTAGTATCTTCTGGCAAGACTTTTATTTACTTAGAGATCTCACTATGGTTTGTTTTTATCACAAGCTTTAGCACCTACAACATGCTTACAACTCTAATTATATTAAATCACATAATTATTACAAACAGTAAAAAACAATACAATACAAACATCACCTCACAAACATATTATTATAAAATAGAGAGCTTTCACAATTATATTTTCTACGTCAAATCACAGTACCTAATTATGTTCATAGCTAGACTAATACTATCTCATCATTTTGTAATCAAACCACAAACGTACTACAGGTATTTTAAAGTTTCCAAGGCTCTGCAGTATCTGCAAAACAGTCATTTTGTACATTTTCTAGGGAAAAATAGTCATCAGATGCTAATACAAAACATCTAGAAAGTGAAGACCTAAGTAGTGTCAAACAAAAAACTCAGTAGGCGAATGACTATGCCGGTTTTTCACGTAAACTAGTTTGTCTCCTTCCGTGTAAACCTTGGCCGGGCACCCCTGCGCTTGATGCGTGAAGCAAGACCAACCACACTCGGTCTCTGACGAGCTCTGCTGGTCCCGCTCCTTGGTAAACGTGAAGTCTCCGACCTTCATCAGTCGCTCGCCGGCACGAGACGTCATGAAGTTCACTGGAAGTGAAGGGAACGGTGAAACACTGACCACGGGGTGTGCTTTCTACTTCCAGGTGAATGAATAGCCCTGTTAAATAGTGAGATGGCCGCACTTCAAAGTTAATATTGGACAAGAATATACACAATTTGCCAAATATTAATGACATTTAGAATTAATCTAACTATGCATTAAATATTGAAAACAGCCTTAATAATATAAGTGTGTAAAAGAGGTAACCAGAGGTATTGATTAAATTAATACTTGCTGGGTTCAGCCTAGCGCATTGAAAGCCATAATATTCTTTTACTATCGGACTTTTTTTGTCCTGCTTTTTGTTATAGTATGTTAACTCTTTAGTATAATAAAATAGTATTAATGAGTATGTAACATGCTATTTATGTTTTGGTTACTTACATTTTGGAGTAGTAGGTTGGTATAACCAGTGTCATTAAAGAAAACATTTAGGATGAACTTCAAAACGCTCGCCCTGTCTCTAATTAATAGTCAAAGCGAGACAACGCTAGGTTTTTAACTCCGTCCTAAATGTTTTGTTTAATGACACGGGTTATAAATACATAGGTAAGTACTGGGAAATGGGGCACCAAAATAAAACTACAATTTGATCAATTACCCATGTTTTTTTTTTAAGATATAATATGGTAAAATTTGGTAAATAAACACATTCAAAATAAAGTATCAGACAGAATAGACTTATAAATAACTTGTAATATAAGGTAAGAGCACTATTTAGTTCAGTATTAGCTTAGCGAATTAGCTAAGCTATGGGAATACTATTTTGTAAAATACCAATTTAAAATGAGTCTTAATTGGTGAAATCGCCATATTGAAAAACATGCGTCAAGGGTAGAGGGGCTGGTATCTTTAGCGCTAATATTCTGTCCAAGACTAATTTAAATCACTATGGATCTGCTAGCCTATTTGGGCTTTAGTGAATAGATCAATCAGCAGAGTTACATGCTATGATAGATAGTGTCGTGGCCCCAAAACTAGGGTTACCCTGAATCATGGATAACGGTATGAATAATGCTTCTAACATTATCACCAGAGGTACACACGACAGCACGTCGACCCTTACACGCTAGCACTCTACTCGGTTACGTTACGGGCGACTTTACAACAAAAATGTACAGTCTGACGTGCTGTCGTGTGAACCAAGCTGATGTAAATAGCTGTAATGCTGTTTGCACTGGTTGTAGGTATACAGTGAGTTGGAACAATTAGAAAGGCTGTATTTATTTCTAAATCCTAGGCACTTACCATTTATTTGAAGTCACTTAACACTTCAGTTTTACGAGTAATATTGCCTTAATACACAAAAAGAAAGACTTCATAAGATGATTTTGGCGTGTTATTTTATCCACTAGTATTCAAAGTGCCTATGTAAGTCATAATAACAACGAAATCACTCACTTTCACTACCATCATCACAATATACAATTTTAGGTTATACTCGAGTATCAAATCCACCAGGAATCACACAACACAATGTTGTCGTAGTTTGTGAAATACACAACATAATTAAGCGTGAAAAACTACCAGTAATTAACCATTTTTATTTTATTTTGATTCAGAAATAATTTCCGCTTTGCTTTCCGCAATGTCAAAGAAAGAACTGTCAAAAACTACGCGTTCAGAAACGTCAAGTGATAGGGAGCGTTCAGAAACTAACGGAAAAAACGTTCGCTGTTCGGAAATGAGGCAAAATATTTTTTGTAAAAAGTAATGCAAATTAATTTAGTTTTAGTTTAATTTATTATACATTTAATTATAGGAACCACAATTTTAAATAAATGCTAAAACGAAAAGCTACATTGAAACTAAAATGAACCTAAAAACAACAAAAAATATTTATTCAGTTTCGTATACCTACCAATGAAAATCAATGAGCCGATTTCAAAGAACAAATTCAAAGTAGTTCTAAGATGGCGCCTACAGAATTAATCTGTGCTAAGCGAAATTTGACAGTTGAGTCCAGGGCCCTTAGCCTGTAACACAATGGTGCCAAAATGGGCTGTCAGGTGACGACTTCAATTACGATTTGCTAACGCTGTCTGTCCTTTTAATGTTTTTGTAGTACAGCAAAGAATATTTTGATTCTAATTCTAGAGGATTAGTTCTCTGGTTGTAGGAGAAAAACGAGGAGAGCCCGGTTTTGTCCTTGTGCCGGGAAGCCATTGACCCGCCATTGTCTTACAGGCTAAGGCCCCCGGTTTTGAGGGACGGCACAGCCTTCTTTATCTCTCAAGCCATGCTGTTAGGTTTGGCAACCTCGCATTTAAGGACTGCGTGAACCGGTTGTCTGTCTTGTAAGACTATCTAATAATTAGTTTTCCAGCGACTTAATAAATCGTTATCCCGTGGGAAAGAAAACGTAGATAAAGGTCTTTATTCTCTCTTTAGACTTGAGTCGTAATTCGACTTACAGCAGGGCACACAACACCGGCGAGGCATTTGAAAATAAATTCATGATTTATTGTTGTGTTACGATTGGTTCTCTAGGATCAAATTGTAACTACAAATCGTAACTAAAACTATGAAAATACTCTAAAAACATACCTTAAGCTGGCAAGTCAAGTTAGGCTGTTTTAAAGCAATGAATAACTAATAAATTACTTAATTTTCACTCACAACATCAGCCACACAACAAATCAAAACAAATCCTTACGTCAAATGAAGATGACGTATTATCCAGCTAACTTAAAACTACAAGAAAAATGGTATAAAAACAAACAGCATAACTGCCATGTTATTTAGCCGGGTATGTATTATGTGACTAAAATTAATGGTTTCCAGCCAGAGTTGAAGTTAGTGAGACTCGGATTAGTTTTAATTTGGTCGTACTATCATAATGGCTTCTGACAGACAGTGCACTGCGTAAACCGGTTCACGGGCGACGTTGCCAGGACTTGCACAGCACGGCTTGAGAGATAAAGAAGGCT
This sequence comes from Zelleria hepariella, assembly GCA_949319315.1. Taxonomy (NCBI): domain Eukaryota; kingdom Metazoa; phylum Arthropoda; class Insecta; order Lepidoptera; family Yponomeutidae; genus Zelleria; species Zelleria hepariella. Next base: position 14,014,973 of record OX439388.1, read on the forward strand.
GTGGGGACGGGCACACCTATGAGCGCCATCTATGAAGTTCTTTGAATTTGTGCTTTGAAAACTGCTTATTATGAGTAGATCGAACTTTTGTATTTTTTTGGTGGCGCTTATTTTTTCAAGCACAACTGCAACGCCATCTCTACTACAACACCAATAGTTAGAGAGGCAATTTTGACAGCGTTTTATGAGAGAGTGATTTGGGCGTCGCGACGGCCGTCTCTCCTCCATGATAAGGTCTCCGAATGGAACCGAAACTAGTCCGCTATCCCGACAATAATACAATAAATGGAAACGCTCATTATTCGAACGGCAGTGTCGGCAGTGCGTGTATAAATCTATTACTGTATTTTATACTAGCTAATACGCTCTGTGGCTCTGGCGGTGCATGATTATGGATACCAACAATACTACCAATTTTCTCACCAGACATCTTCAATCTGCATTTACATCCGTTTGTTACTTTCATGCAGCGGTAGATGTAGTAGCTTCGTGTATCCTGGCCGAAGATATATCCTTGGAAACTTATTTTTGGCTTTTGACCTTCTTGATGGACAAATCTGTAGTCCAAAGCTGTAGAATAAATATCGCGCTTTAATAAAGTGGCCGTTTTTGGAGGTGGCGGCATTCGCTGGTTCTAGGATCTGACATCTAGACCTTAGGTCCTAAAAAAAGTTAAGCCATTTCACTGCTTGTTGTTTTAGCAAAAAAGCATAAAATATATATACAGGGTGTTAAAAGACCGCCAACAAAGCGGGAAACCACGTATTGTCCTCATCATAAGGAACATTTTTGCCCAAGGAAATATGCCTGGGAAATCAACGGTTTCCGAGATAATGCGGTTCAAGTCGGACTTTTAAAACTTTTTTTTTTGCAGAAATGTACTCAGTATCTAATTCTTAACATACCTTATCAAGAAGCCATATCAAAATTATGAATATTTCCTACAAAAAACGAGGTTTAAATTGCAACCCGCAATGTATTCTAAACATCGGCAAGAACGGGTACTTGAAATTTGAGCGCGAGCCTTTGACAGCTCCGCCATTTTTTTGCGCGTTCCTAGGAGCGGTTAAGTAACATAAACTTATACCTACGCTTGCGCAATATGACTTCTTTGCGTTACACGTCCATTGCGTGATAAAATATTTTTCAAAATTATAACCTATAAAACCAAAATCATTTCCCAGCAATAAGTTATCGAAAAAGTACTTTGTTTCGGCTGTATAATAGTAGATAGGTATTTCTTTAGATAAAACTAAAGTAGTTGTTAAGGAAACACTTTATTGCACAAAAAAAAGGAAATGACAAAAATTTCAATAACAAAAAGTATGATACTTAGTACGTACAAGGGCTTATTTAAACAGAAATTTCCTCCAGCCAGCCAAACAAATTGTAAACCATTTTTTGACGACGGCCAATAAAGAACCGAAACAAACGCAATTAATAATTATTATTTATATAAAATTATTTATTATATGTAGAGATAGAGAATCTTAACGCAATGTCTTCCCATCACTAATGGCAGATAAGAGAATCTTAGGGCCTAAATTCTAAAGGGACAATATTTACCTCGGGAATTACTCCCGTCTATACCTACAAGAAACTGGATGAGGAAAATACTGGATAGAGAAAGCTCAAGACAGAGAACTGTAGCGAAATCTGGAGGAGGCCTTAAGACGCAATACGTCTCACAAGTACTCACAACTAGCGCCGCCAATGAAAAAAAAAAATCATATCTTTATTTTTGGATCCGTTTTTAGCAAAAGACGCTCCTGCGATTTCTCAACGCGAGGCTGTTTTATTCCATAAAAAAAACAGAAAAAGCGTCTTAATTTGTAAAATATTAAATTTTTTTCATTGGCGGCGCTGGTTGTGCGTCGTATTTCATCTTAACCCAATAGGGGCATGTCATACACAACATTTTTTTAATTTAATATAGTTAGTGACAGTGAAAAAAGTTTATTTACGAGTATCATATTTTTTACATTAAAACACAAAAATAGATAAGAACAAACAGCTAATGATAATAAAAGGGGCGGTGCTCAGCTAAATGCTCTGTGTGCATGCATCAACACAACACAGCTCGCGTAGCATGAGGCGGTGTTAGAGACTATCTATGGGTTTAAAACTATATGTATCTCACTCTTTTGTTTGAAGTAGAGCGGGATGGGCAGAGTCCTAACACCCTAACACCGCCTCATGCTACGCGAGCTGCACTGTTTTTCAGCACGCCCCGGTTTTTAGATGTTACCTAAGTAAGATTTTTTTTTTTAATTAAGTTTCAAGTGATTTTTTTTAACCTTATAATACTTTTAAAACTTCTTATTTTACTTTTTCAAATACTTTTATATGTACCTAACTTTGAGAAGCTAGGAAAGGCATTTTTTTTATTATACCTACAAGAAAAAGTATTTGCCATCGCTTGTCATGATATATTTAGGTGCCACGTGGTTATGGCAAAGGTCGTACACTGATATAAACATTTGGGTATCATCTAACCGAATCTTGGCGGTACAACCTGTTGAGAACTTTTTACTGCAGTTCCAGTATTTTCCGTTACTGCTGGTCTTGGTGAAGGGATAGTCCTCTACCATCAGGCGATCTCCCTTTTCTGTTTTTATGCGTAAGAACTGGAGTCCTGGGAGAGGCAGAAAAAAACAGTTGATTAGAAATGGCCGTTGGACAAGGGCATTGACAGAGTGGCGGCCAAGAGTTGGAAGTTGGTCGATAGGAAGACCTGCAGCTCGATGGTCGGACGACATCGTTGTGGCGGCAGAGGGTCCATGGATGCGGATGGCGAGGGACCGCGTAATATCAACGTGTTAAGAAAAACCAGCCATATAAATAAGGTGAACATTGAAAAGTGCGCATTTATTGAGACGCTCTTTATTTTATTTTGACGTAAATTCCATTTGAAAGCTTATGTAATTTTGGCGCTTTATGATTATGACAGCTAACGCACTGCCTGATATTACCACCAGCCCTGTCAAGGGTCAAACGGGCCTTGCATTTAGTAGACCTTCGAGTGGTACAGGACCAGTTCCGTGGATCGCCGTGGTGGGTCAGAGAGAATGTGAAATCTGGTAACAAAATTAGCTCCCTGTTTCCCGAGGTTTGAATCATTTCATAGGTCAAATCTGTAACAATAAATCATTGGTTGTAGACTAATTAGTATAATCGACACTGGCTAGGTAACCATTCCAATCTAAAGCCGCCCACTGACGATGCTTCCAATTGGAATGCATCCTGGCGAATGGCGTGGCAGCATTCCATTGTTACCCACAAACTCTACCTTCCCGTACTTATAGTTCATTCCAAATAGCTATAGATGCTTTGGAATTAGGAAATATTTCTTTACTCCTGGTAGTTAGTAGTTTATTGAAGTGCCAACTACAGGGTGCACTCTAAGTCGTTAGCGGAAATTTAACTGCCGGTTTCTGAATTGAGAAATTAACTAAGCAAATAGGTAAGTATCGTTCTGTCTCTGCAGATTTCTCTCAAAAGAGCGCGACAGAGGGATACGTAAGTATTTGCTTAGTAAAATTCTCAATTCAGAAACCGGGCCTAAGTGGGCTATCTACTGATCAATACAAACAACTTTTACTAGGTGGCGAAAAAAATGGCGTGAAACAAATATCAGCTGTTCCATACAAAAGGTCGACTCAGTACTGCGCCAAATGTATGAAACAGCTGAAATTTTTTTCGCTCCATTTTTGTCGCCACCTCGCACAAGTTGTTTGTATTGATCAGTAGACAGCCTACATAAAGTTCCGCTATCGACTTAGAGTGCACCCTGTAGAAATGGTGCGGCCCAGTAGTAGGTACACACAACTAGCGCCGCCAATAAAAAAAAATGTGGCAACTTTTAGCGATAAAGCATTTCATTCGTAGGTTCTAAGATATGGAATCTAAACCTTCGGTCCCAAAAATAGTTAAGCCTCGCGTGAGAACTTACTGAGGAGTTTTTAGCAAAAAACGCTTCCAAAAAGAAGATATGATTTTTTTTCATTGGCGGCGCTAGTTGTGCCTCTTACTGGGCCTTAACAAAGAGCCATGTTTTTGAAACAAAAAGGGCACTTGTTCTTCGCAATCTTTTTTACTCATGGGTGGCTTTCTGCTGCCAAGATCCCACGTATTTTCTCAGGCCCGTTTTTTTGTGAGATGGTTGTGGTTGTCCACCGCGATTTTGTATTTTTTTGTACGGGGTGACGTGAAGTGACATGATATGCGGTGGAAAGGCGACTACTTCGGTGGACAAACGCCTTTACGGTACACACGACAGCACGTAAGACTGTACACTTTTGTTGTAAAGTCGCCCGTAACGTAACCGAGTAGAGTGCTAGCGTGTAAGGGTCGACGTGCTGTCTTGCGTACCATGCCATCAATAATACCGTCCGGACAGCGCTATCTTCGTGGTGATTGCAAGTGTTCGGACGGTCTCAACTTGGTTCCAAAGGAGAAATGTCGGAGTTTAGTAAAGTAAGGTTTCTATTGGTGCAACGTAGATACTTTTTGTGGAGCAATATCTTGGACCATGATATAAAACTAAGTTAATATTATTCATCATATGTGAAAGTTACAGTTCCCGGCGTGTAACTTGAGCAAAAGTCTGCGTAGTGGGGATGAGTTCGCGCATGTCAAACAAAACTTAACCAATCGGGGCCGTCCGAAGCAATAGCAATTCCGTCGCGCCCCTTGTCCCCCGCCAAAGAGACCTAAAAATCGTCTACTGCGCAGTCAAGGTCATTTTTCAAGTTATACGCCGGGAACTGTACCTGATGTTATCTTGTTGCAAAATTTTGCTTCACAAAAAGTAACTGCGGTGTGGATGCGCCATTTGAAAATACCTAAACTACTGCTTATTCTACTACTTCTTTATTGTTGAAGGAAACATTTAATTTTGGTTTTGAACATTTGGTTAGAGTAAAAATATATCACTGCAACACTTTTAATTTTAGTTTTAGTTTAGCTTATTTTAATTTTAGTTCACCTATTTATAGTTTGTATTTAATTACGTTTTAATAAAGTTTGTACATAAAGAAAAAAAATAAAAAAAAAAAAGTAAAAAACTGCAACAGCAATTTGAAAAATGTTCAAAAGCTCCTGTCTATATTTTTAAACTTATAATAGAGCAGCTGAACATTTTGTTCTTTTTCTATAAATGAGGATTTTTCCAAGCTTCAAATATAGTTAGAATAACTGTCAAAATCGGTCTATTAATCTGTGGTAAATATAAAACACAGATTTAGTTGAGCGATTTTGGAAAAAATCCTATTTAAAAAAACCGTTTTCAGTTTTGCAGCCTTCCAGCCAGTGAGTGTAGAGTTTCTTTGCGTGAGCGTGGAGCTGGCTTGAGATATCTGTACATACATTGGTAACTTAAACTTTATACATCAATCCAGAGGACGCTTGCAGATATTGTGGCGATCTGTGGTTGTGGTGCGGCATGACGATACTTATGCTGCCATTAATGTCGAGTGTGAGCCGAGCCGTACACTTGAAATGAGACCTATTGGTGCAGAACCAGCACCGGGTTTGCCGGGAGTTTCTGAGGGAAAACGTGTAGCCCTGGTACATCAACAATGGCGGCTTCCCCTCTCGTTCGACGAATGAGTAGGGCAGCCCTGAAAAGTTTGTATTACATTAAGGCTGGAAGATAATAGTGTGGCGGGAAATTCAAAATTTTCACAGTTTTTTACATTTTGTAGCTAAACTGAGCTATTTTTGTTCAGCGATTTTTCGTTCGCTAGAATAAAACCGTATTCTTTTCATTATTGTAAACAACAGAACAACAATAATTCAGCCGATTATGTGTTGTATGCATGCATGATGTAAGCCGATGATAATGAAAAGAATACGGTTTTATTCTCGCGACCGAAAAATCGCTGAACAAAAATAGTTCAGTTTAGCTACAAAATGTAAAAGTCTGTGAAAATTTTGAATTTCCCGCCACCTTTGCTATCGTCTACCCTTAAATACAACCACACGCCGTTGCTGGCGAATTTTCCCCTACTAGAAATATTTGTATAGGTTCACTCTGTCACCAGGGGTGGCCAATAGTATTGGCCATACCTCATACGATAACCTAACCTAACTAACTATAGGTAAATATTTTACTATTGTAAGCTAAGTTTATCTATAGACGTTAAGGTGGAATGTGCAACACCCATACAAACCATGCGGTTTAGGGGTGTCAAGCAACTATGTTTTGTTAATATTCAAAGAAAATAAATAAAAAAAAAAAAAAAATGGTTTACTTTTGCCTTTCACTGCAGATCAACGCAAACAAATTGTATCGTGTAAACTTAAAAGTGAATCACTAGCATTCAGGCCAAGAGCGGCAAAGTTAGTATTTTTTTGAGGCATTACATTTTGTTCGTGTATAATTCAAAATTCAGATAAGTAAATTCATATTTTAATGTTAAAAGGTTACAAATGAACCTTTATACATGTATAAAGCTAATCGTTTGGCAGCTACGAAGGACGAGATAGCCTAAACTGATTGCCAACCTCCGATAGGAGACGGCACGCAAAGAAGAAGAAACCTAATCGCAGCCTCTACTTGTGCGTGGCAAGAAGCGACACTAGCAGCGACATCTAGTGTCGCAGGATGGAACTGTCGATCCTATCAGCCATTACCTTCGGGAGCTGAAGTCCTACATCAAGGGTGCTACAATTTTCGCAAATAAAAATCGAAATAATAAAGACGAAAAAGATACAAAATATTATTTATTCTACACCAAAACTATGATTAACACAAAATGACACAAAATAAGTAAATAAGTATGAATAAGTATGTACATGCAATATTAAAGTTCACAGAAATCTTCGTCAAAATGTTTGGGCAAAAAACAATCATAATAAACACGAGAACAAACAAAAAAAATCACAAATCAAAGACAAAATTAATAAATAATACCGCCCCGTGACACATCTGACACAGAATGTTCCCATGACGCTAGCGGCATTCCCCCGCTGTACCGCCAGGGAAATCCTCTGCGCTAAAATAAACACATGTATGGAAAAACTTAATGGAAAAACTTATAACTAAGATTATAACTAAAATGGCCACTTTTGGCGGCAGCGGGTTTTATTCGTAGGTTCTAGGATCTGGAATCTAAACCTAAAATTAGGTACTAAAAATAGTTAAGCCTCCTCAACGCGAGGCTTAACTATTTTTAGGACCTAATTTTAGGTTTCGAACTGGAATCGATTGAAAAATTAGAGTTTAGTATATAGGAATAAGGGTACCATTTTGTGTGCTATAAAAATTCGGTGGAGGATGATTGTGTTCAGCTACGACGAAGTCAATTAAACCGTTAAACGGATTCAAACGGATTCGAGCCTGACATTTGTTCACGTACCTCTTCACACAGTACCTATATACTTTGTTATGATTCATCTGACTGAAAGTGTAACCTTGGTACACCATTAGCGACTTTCCGTTCTTCGATTTTATCATTTGTATTGACGAACCTGAAAAAGAAAAGAAAAAAGTTATCGACCTGTAGTTTATCTGCTGGAGTTTGATATAATATTTTAACAAATAAAAATTACTGTTTTAAGGGTTGGGTTATTCACAGCGGAGACTAAAATTGTCCACCGCAGAAACCGTCATAAGTAAATACGTATAATATATCCTTATTTATGTAGTTTCATGTTATCAGATTTTTCACCACCTGGAGTAAACCCCGAAAATTGGTGGTTTATTGATGATGATAAATAAAATAGCGATGTTTTACGTAAAACTAATTTAATTAGGCAACTGTATTTTAGAAAATTGCAAAGAACCTAATATAACCACACCATAAAAACTACTTACTTATTAATTTTGTATACTGTTAAAATTTTTTTACACATTGCATTGTTCTATTCGCTTTGTTAAATCAATAAAATAGTTATTTGTTATGCAAGAATGCAAAATGATTGTTTGCGGCGAGTGCTTGTATTGAAAACCGAGCTAGCGAAGGTTTCTAAAATTGAGCCACGAGCGTAGCGAGTGGTTCAAAAAAAGAAACCTGAGCGTAGCGAGGTATTCAGAAGCACGAGACGCAAATAATATTGCATTCGTGCGAAACACAAAACTTTTCATCTCACAGAAGCGAGGAAATGATTTTGTTAGCCAAGCGGGAAAAACTCTATAGACAACTACTTACAGGCGAAACAGGTGAGTCAAATAAGTTCCTTTTAAAAGCATATTTTACTGTAGTTACGGCTGCCGCACTAAAATTTTGAGCTTCGTTGGTATTAAAACCATTCGTTTTATTAATAATTTCCTGAAGTTTACTTATCCAGACACAAAAATAATGTAAATAAAAGAATGTTTTTTTTTCCGGGTGCATTCTGAACTTTTACCATATTAATTAAAAATTTATAGGAGATAAAAAATGAAATTAGTAATATCGTTTGAAAAAATGTATTTAACAAACCAAAACATAATTATTTATTTGATAAAACAGAAGCGAAGCATTTTTTTTATTTACTGGTATTAATAATAAATATAGTGTACAAAATATTGAAAAAACCTGAAAGAAGAAACCGCGTTTCTGAATGTTCTATTCCGTGACTTTACCTTTTTAAAAGATCCTTATGCCCCATTTACATTCACAGTTTTGTATAGAGAATGGGCACGAACAATCACTTTCGCTGAAGTACGCGTGTAAATGAACTATGAATGAGGATCTTTTTTCCGTCGGGATCTGGCATCTACTTAAACGGCCAGTGTTTTTTTCTTTTTCAACACCATAAGGCGCGGGAGAGACTTTCCCGGCGCCGCGTTCAAATTTCGAAGCGCACTAAAATGCAGATAGTTTAAATCCGGCCTTTACACGATCGTAAGTTACTAGTAACAGCAAACTTTCCGAGCGTGGGAGATGAAATAGTTATTTGTTATGCAAGAATGCAAAATTATTGTTTGCGGCGAGTGCTTGTATTGAATACCGAGCTAGCGAAGGTTTCTAAAATTGAGCCACGAGCGTAGCGAGTGGTTCAAAAAAAGAAACCTGAGCGTAGCGAGGTATTCAGAAGCACGAAACGCAAATAATATTGCATTCGTGCGAAACACAAAACTTTTCATCTCACAGAAGCGAGGAAATGATTTTGTTAGCCAAGCGTGACAAACAATAAACATAGGTAGTTAGGTACCTACCATAGAGGTTAGTGAAATGAGTTTCCTTCTTTTTTGCTTCTTCACAAAGGAGTTTGTGGCATTGCCTAGCAACGGGTTGTTGATTTCAAATCATGTCTTCTTGAAGTGTCATAAAATCAACAACCCGTTGCTAGGCAATGCTACAAATTGAAGGAGTTCCTTTTTTTTTTTTTATTAGGGCGTCGAGTTCAAATTTCGAAGCGCACAAAAATACAAAGCGGTTTAAAAAAGGATCTTCTACGATCGCATGTTTAAAGTAACAGCGTACTTTCCGAGCATGGGAGATGAAAAATATATTATTATGATAACCAGATCAATAAAAGGTCCAAGTAATTAAAAATAACATTGATTTTATAAAAAAATATAAAAAACTAAGGCCTTTGCATCTACGTAGTGAGATGATTTATACAGCGTCCAGTGGCACTTTCACTCATACTAGATGGGTGAAGAGACCACTCGGCGCTACAGTGCCTGGGACATTGTTTTAGATGGAGTATGGCTTGACAAATAACACAAATACTATTCCAAAGCAGAGACACAATTCCATTAAACTGGGCCCAAGTTTCCTTGTAAACTTACTGATCAATCTAATAATTAAGTAAATTTAATTAATAGCTCTATTAAACTTATGCCATAATATTAAAGGCAGCGTTTACGCTAAAATAAAAGTCTAAAGACGCAAATATCAATAAAAGCATAGCAAATATCAATAAAAGAATCAGGAAGGAACCACCTAACTTACGTTATCTCCTAAACTTACGAGTACTTAACTTAAGGGCCAACGATAGCAGCGTGGCGGGAAATTGAAAATTTTCACAGTTTTTTTAAATTTTGAAGCTAAACTGAGCCATTTTTGTTCAGCGATTTTCGTTCACGGCAATCAATTCAATCAATTCAATTCAATTTATTTCAGATTTGCATCCATATTTTGTTAGTAAATCGCAATAAAATTGTATATTTTTTATTATTGTAAACAATAATTCAGCCGATTATGTGTTCGTTGGACTTTAAGCTGACCTAACTTGACCCATATAGTCCTTAACTTTAGTGCCCCAGTCCACAGGGTAAGTCTCAGACGTAACAATAGTAGACAGCGTTTGGGATAAAATAAGCGCAACTACGTATACATAGATCAAGAAGACCAAAGCAACTCAGACTCAAACATGACACAGAGCCGCTTTAAAATGTGATTACAATGGAAACAATAGATGAACGTGCAAAAAAAGGTTCTAGCATGATATTTGAACACAGTTCACATGCGAACATAACTCCCAGTGGTCCTTAGTCATTGTTGTTTCATTATTTAAAATGGTACACCTATGCAATTATACTAAAGTCAGCAGCGATTGCGATAAACAACATTACCAAAGTCATTAAACGTATGTATAAAAAAGAAAAACATGTCTCTTTCAGAAAAAGCTCTACTTTACAATACACTTTCATCCACTTTTTTTTCTTCTTTATCGAGGCATTTAAAGACATTCAAAAAAATATTGTAACAATGAAGAAAAAAAGGAAATTTTCTTTCAGAAACACCATTTTCTAAAGTAAGTCACAAATCGCGACACCTTTGAAAGAGATCGCGATAGATGCAGAAGTTAGGGAATAAATCCCCTGTTCACATGCGAACATAAATCCCGGTCTGGTCCCTGACTTAGTCGGGCGGTGGATGGTTGTGGGTGTTGTAAAAAAAAGCTATTTCTCTTTTAGAAACAGCTCTTTCTAGTAAAGTCACCAACAAGTCACAAATCGCGACGCCTTTGAAAGGGATCGCGATAGATACAGAAGTTAGGAAATAAATCCCCTGTTCACATGCGAACATAGGTCCCGGTGTGGTCCTTGACATAGTCGGGCGGCGGATGGTTGTGTTTGGGGGTTGTAAAAAAAAACTATTTCTCTTTTAGAAACAGCCCTTTCTAAAGTCACGAACAAGTCACAAATCGCGACACCTTTGAAAGGGATCGTGATAGATGCAGAAGTTAGGAAATAAGTTCCCTGTTCACATGCGAACATAAGTCCCGGTGTGGTCCTTGACATAGTTGGGCGGCGGATGGTTGTGGGTGTTGTTTACGAACACGATCCTACCGAACTCATCAAGCCGCACGCGCGCTTTGCACTTCAGCGAGGATCTGCGCGAGCAATACTGGTACCGGATGTCTGAACTGAACTTCGAGAAGGTATAGTTTTGGTAGCGGAGCAGGCATTTGCCCTTACTCTTGCCGATTGGGATGAGCTCGTAGTCGTACTCCTCGATTTTCGCTGCAAAGGAAATAGGGTTCGATTAGTGTGAGTTCTTTATCGTTGTCATTTTATTAAACTCTACATAATACAATTACATCTTAATAAAACAAAGCTGATGATTCGACGAAATAACCCAAGTAGCCGGAAAACAGTGGGTTGCGCCTGGCACAGGATCGTGAGAGGTGGCGTGAGCATGAAGAGGCCTTTACTCAGTAGTTGGTGTTAACATATCTTCACAACTAGCGCCGCCAATGGAAAAAAAACATATCTTCTTTTTGGATGCGTTTTTTGCTAAAAACGAATCATCAAAATTGATAATCCCTAGGCTTAACTATTTTTAGGACCTAAGGTTTAGATTACAACGTAGAAAACCTACGAATAAAACCCGCCGCCGCCAAAAGTGGCCACTTTTGGCGACGGGTTTTATTCGTAGATGCTAGGATCTGTAATCTTGGACCTAGGTCTTAAAAATTGTTAGGCAAAAAACGCATCCAAAAAGAAGATATGTTTTTTTTTCCATTGGCGGCGCTAGTTGCGGGTAGGTTATCACCTTAACAGGCTGATGATGATGATGAAAACTAAACCGAACTCAAGCGCCGAAATCTCCTCTGAGCGTTGCAAATATTCACTTTTAAAAGATGCAAGATGTTACATAAGGAGTTTTAATATAATAATAAGAAGAATCCCGAACGATCATAAAAACCGTTGCAGGGTTTGAATGTTTTGGTAAATACCAGAAAATAACAATGACGAAAATAAAAAAAACATATTTTTTACGTATCAAAATAATTTATTCATGAAAATGTGTACAACGTTTGATATGTCTGTCGCACAAGTTGACGTGGACAATGGTAACACTCATGATCTAACATGCAATGTTTCACAAAGCAGCTTGAGCCGGAATCCACCAAAGCGGTGATGACGCCCCTATGGTCCCACGGGATGCTACTCCGACTCTACAGGGCAATTTTTTTATAGCTTTATTCCTAAAACACGTCAAATTCTAAAATTAAATGTGATTTCCAACAACTTTTGTTCTACGACTTTGCTGTAAGCGCATTTTTTTCCAATATTATTTTTTTACTCTTCTACTTTTATAGTAACAAATAGGAGCAGGGGGGTTACCCTTGACACTATTGCGATCAAAATAAAAAAGTTTTAAAATTAATTTCTCTTTGAATACGCATAGTAATGCTTTGATTTTAAATACTTTTTAATGTTTATTCAAAGGTCCTTACCTGTTTTATTCAATAAAAACACAAATAGCGTCTTAATTTGTAAAATATAAAATTTTGTAAATTGCGCCATATTGCGGCCGTATTGGAAAAATGCGACAAGGGTAGAGGGGCAGGAGAAGCTGGAAAGGTAGCAGAGAGTGGAGGGAGGGGCACGAAAGCGCGCCGCGCAGGCAGCGCTAAAGGAAATGGTATAAATGCAAACTTGCAAAGAATAAGGCAAACGTTCAATAAAAGTTGTAGAACAACGTTGTTGGAAATCACATTTCGAAGTTGACGTGATTCAGGAATAAAGCTAAATATTTATAAAATTGCCCTGTATGCTAAATCTAAAATCGTCTTTATAAAAATAATCATCTCCTCTTGAAAAATAAAAACAATACGAATAAATCCAATTATCCATGACTCAAAGGTTCAAAGGTTATCCTGGTAGAAATCGTCCAAACTAAAACTGGGCGCCAATCAGCGCATCGTCGTCGTATCGTTATACGAGTAGTTAGCTTTTATCACAAGCTCTCACACATACTCACACAAAACACAAGCTTTAAGCCTTGTAAGATTTTCGTCCGCCGATAAATGTAAAGCTTTTGTAAATGAATATGAAATAAAACCTTTAAAAAAAATGTGTGAGTATGCTTTGGAGGCGCGCGTAGGACAATATCTAGGGTGCAATCGAATTCGATAGCGAAACTTTAAGTAGGCTGTTTAACACTACAAATAACTTCTACAAGGTGGCAAAAAAATTGAGCGAAAAAAATATCAGTTATTCCATACATTTGGTGCAGTATTGGTATTGAGTCTACTTTATGTATGGAACAGCTGATATTTTTTTCCCACCTAGTGAAAGTTGTTTGTAGTGATCAGTAGACAGACAGCTACTTAAAGTTCCGCTATCGAATTCGATTGCACCCTAGATAGTACCTACCTAGAACCTACGGCCAAAAAACTTACCTACCTTTTTTGGCACAAATACTTTTAAGTATCTTTGGCCATAGGTTCCCTGTCTTACGGAGATACTCATAAGTCAGGATTCAGATTTATTTACGACAATTTTTTTCCCTTTTTGTATTTTTGTTTGTTTGTTGTCTCTAACATATCCATAAGTGCCATCCAATCGCAGGATAAGCTGCGGTGGTACGTGATTGTGCTTATCTAATTTATACTTGATGTTCCCATATTCATCTAAGACTAGGTAGGCCTTGCAACGGAAACTTTGTTTTTGTGAGCAGTAACGGTGCATTTTCATCCGACCAGACCGATTAAAGGTGTATTGTTTATACATAATTAATGTTTTTTGATTAGCCAGCGTCAGTATTTCGTAGAAGTTGTCGTAATCTGAAAAATAATTTAATGTTATCTAAGATATTATTATAATACCACTACTCTACTAAGGCCTTTGCATCTACGTAATGAGATGATTTATACAGCGTCCAGTGGCACCTTCACTCACACTAGATGGGTGAAGAGACCACTCGATGCTGCAGTGCCTGGGACATTGTTTTAGATGGAGTAGGCTTGGCCAGCACCTATACCATCCTGACAGCTTAGTCGACCTAGCCCACAGGAAAGACAGGTCAATACGTGTGGATAACTAATAAAGCCGTGTACATTACTAATAAAAATAGGATTATTTTCTTACGTTTGCACGAACAGCTAGTGCTTCAGGTGCGGTGCATAGTCAATTAGCCCGCGCGCAAAGAAAAATGCACAAAAGATGATATAAAACGTTGTAAGGTTTGATAGTTTTTGTAAATACCAGAAAATAACTATGACAATAAAAAAATCACAATATATTTTTAACGTATCAAAAAAATACTATTCATGAAAAAAATACTATTAATGATGAAAATACTAGAGTCGTGCAAAGCTAACTTTGCAGTGGAGCATCCGAAATAGTAATTCCCGTACGTTGCTTTTGTATGTTTTCAAAATTTTTCAGTGGTACACGTTACGTCAGTTATTGTCTGTTACAATTTTGTTTTGTGGAATACATTGAAAATATGGTGAAAATATACAAAAGCAACGTACGGAAATTACTATTTCGGATGCTCCACTGCAAAGTTAGCTTTGCACGAATCTATGCGTACATTAGTTTTATTCCTGATACACGTCAACTTCTAAATGTGATTTCCAACAACTTTTGTTCTACGACTTTGCTGTAAGAGCATTTTTTTCCAATATTTTTTTTACTCTTCTACTTTTATAGTAAAAAATAGGAGCAGGAGAAGCTGGAAAGGTAGTAGAGAGTGGAGGGGCACGAAAGCGCGCCGCGCAGGTAGCGCTGAAATGGTATAAATTAAAACTTTTATAGAATAAGGTAAACGTACAATAAATAAAAAGCTTCGAGCTTTTCGAAAAGTTTTAGAATAAAAGTTGTTGGAAATCACATTTAGAAGTTGACGTGCTTCGGGTATAAAGCTATTAAAAAAATTGCTCTGTATACTCTGAGACTCTTTAAAATCTTAAATCTGAAGTCGTATTTGTAAAAATAATCATCTCCTCTTGAAATAAAAACAATACAAAGCATAAATCAAATTATTCATGACTCAAAGGTTCAACGGTTATCCTGGTAGATATCGTCCAAACTAAAACTGCGCCTCTATTATCTAAAAATTCCACTCAACCTCCGAGCGTCAAACACTCGAAAATAGCCCTTATTGAAATGTTTTTTTTTGTCATTTAAAAACGGTTATTTTTATGGTGGATTTTTTAAATAATACAGGGGCTGGGCGCCAATCAGCGCATCGTCGTAGGTAGCTTGGACTTTTGCAATGACACAGGCAGAGACCCCAGCGGTTGTCTTTGCCGGCACATCTATTGCCTATGAGATGACTGCTAATAACCTAGGCGTAATATACGACTGTCATCCTGTCCTTGGCCGCACATGTGAATGAGGTCAGTAAAAGGGTGTATGCTTCGTTTAATTCTCTTAGACGTCTTCAAAACTTTCTACCTCTTAAAACTAAAATCACACTTGCTCAGTATCTTCTTCTCCCCCTATGCTTCTCTTCTCCCTTTCTTCTTCTCCCTCTTGATTATGCGGATGTCTGCTATTTGGACGCCAACGAGGAGCTGCTAGACAAACTCGAGCGACTTCAAAACTTGGGTATCCGGTTTATATACGGCTTATGTAAGTTTTATCATTGTGTCCCATTTTCGACATGACATGGCTCCCAATCCGTCTTCGCCGGAATGCACATGTCCTCACACTTCTATATATAACATTTTACACGACCCATCCACACCCCTTTATCTTAAAGAACGATTCAAAAATCTACATTCTGGAAATCGACCAGTACGTTAATTAAACTCTCACCTACTTAGTATAACCCCAGTCCGTAACACTGAAGCCTATGGCGATTCCTTTACGATTCAGTCGGTCAGGCTGTGGAATGCACTGCCACAGAGTATTTGCACAAGTCCCACTTTAAACACTTTTAAGATGCGGTTGAAAGAGCACTATCTGTCATTAATTTAACTCCACTATATTCATTTATATATACAGGGTGTTAAAAGACCGCCAACAGACCCGAAAGGTACGCATACTAGACACCAAAATAAAGTACTTTTTCGATTAATTATTGCTAGGAAATGATTTTGGTTTTTTAGGTTATAATTTTGGAAAATATTTTATCACGCAATGGAAGTGTAACGCAGAGAAGTCATATTGCGCAAGCGTTGATATAAACTTTTGTTACTTACGCTCGAGGTGCCGATGTTAAGAATACATTGCGGGTTGCAATTTTGACGTCGTTTTATACAAGAAATATTCAAAATTTTGGTATGGCTTCTTGAGAACAAATGTTAAGTACTAGATACTGATCAAATTTATGCAAAAACAATTTTTGAAAAGTCCGACTTTGAACCTTATTATCTCGGAAACCGTTCATTTCCCAAGTATAGTTCCTTGGCCAAAAATACCACGCTTTGTTGGCGGTCTTTTAACACCCTGTATATTTATATGTATGTATGTATAGCTTGTATTGGTAGTCTAGGTATTTAGGCTAAGTAGTTTATTATAATTAGTAGGCATGATTAGGTTATTTTATAGTTTATGCAGTAATATTTAATTTTGTGCACGTTTACCTGTTTTATCGATCTAAATTCCTATCCCTCAAGGTTTGCTGGAAGAAATCTCTTACAGAGATAAGCTCGCCTTTGTACATTGTCTTTTCTTATCTAATGTGTCCTGTAATGTGTTTCGTGTGCAATAAAGTATAAAGTAGCTTTTGTCACAAGTATAAGCTTTTTGTATGTGTGTGGACAATTTCTAGTATCTAGCTAGATGGTACCTAGAACCTGTTCTTTATGTGTGCATTTAGCTTTGTGGCAGACGGCCTTAAATATTTTTTGATAATTTTTAACATATTCTAGAAAACGGGGATCGTATGTGTAAGTTTTCTTTTCATAAAGTGTATAAAGTGTACTCCTACTTTTTCGAATGCCCTCTGTTGCCCACTCACTAAATCCTGATTACTATTTTTTTCAGCTGAAACACTTTGTCGAAGCTATCTGAAACGACTTTGAAGAAGTCTCTGTAGTGATTATTTGCAATTAGTAAACTATTCGGACTAGGCAAGTAACATTGTAGTTCTTGTTTAAAAGACTCTAGCTTTTTAATTGTTGGCCTACAAATAATATTGGCCTACAAATAATTTTATTGTTTGGTCAGGTTTTTTTAAATCTAAGAAAGAACCAAACAAATTTACCTACCTTTTTTTGGCACAAATACTTTTAAGTATCTTTGGCCCTAGGTTCCTGGTCTTACGAAACTTTGTTTTTGTGAGCAGTAACGGAACATTTTCATCGGACCACACCGACTAAAGGTGTATTTTTTGTACATAATTAATGTTTTTTGATTAGCCATCGTCAGTATTTCGTAGAAGTTGTCGTCATCTGAAAAATTATCTATGTTATTATCACGTTGGCTAGCGAAATGGACAAATCTGTCAAGATCAGGTACTTATTTTAAAACGTTTATTTGGTACCAAATTGTTCTTACAACCTAAAATTAAAATTACATTGTAACTTTGGTAGGCCCCAAAATGGCCTCCGCTCAGCATTATGGCATGGTCAGTAGAAACCAACGAAGACGCTGATTTTCTACATAGATACCAAAAGAATCGTAATCTAAGATATTATTATAATACCACTCATAAAAATATTATTTTCTTACGTTTGCACGTGCAGCACTACATAATTAAACATACAGGCCCGGTTTCTGAATTGAGAATTTTGGTAAGCAAATACTTTACTATCGTTCTGTCACGCTCTTTTGTGAGAAATCTGCAGAGACAGGACGATACTTACCCATTTGCTTAGCGAATTTCTCAATTCAGAAACCGGCAGTCAGTCCACCGCGACCACGAGCCCTGCAATGTCTCAAAAATCTTGGCAAAAATGTAAAATCCAAATAAAACGAGTATTCAATCCGGTAGTGTAGTTTAATTGTTAAAGAAGGAAGTGCTCCTGGTCAATAAATCGTAAACAAAACATAATAAGTATGTTTTATGATAAAAGGATTTCATCATCATCATAATCAAATAAAGTTAAAAAATTTGCTAACGTAACATCACAAATTCACAACCAAATACTGTAAAAAGGATAAGTGCGTCTGTTTTCCAAAAAATCTACTCACTTGTCAACTGTCAAAAACGATTTAATTGCGGGAATATAACTCTTAATGAAATTAACAATATCTTTTTGAAATTTAATAACGGCAATATTTACGGCGCTCTGTACCTTTTTTTGACGTCACAACTTGTAGTAACAATTATTGGCATTCTTAAAAAACCTTGGTGGTGGGTGATTGTGTTTCTCGATTTCGGTACTAACACTTGCACCATCCAATAATATTCGTGCGGGGCAAGTATAGGTTCTCTTTTGTGAACAGTACCGCAGTTGGTCATTGTGACCGCTTCGTGAAAACGTGTATTCTTTGTACAAAATTACCGACCTATTAGTACCGGAAAGTCGTATAACTTTAAAAGTCTGGCCTGAAAAAGGATAGATACAATTATAGTAGGTCCAAGAGTAGGTAAAATGAATATTAATTTATCCAAGCTTACCTGACCTGAGGTTAAAAAAAAATTAAAAAAAGGTTAAATTAAAATATTTTTCACGTCGTCCTGACTCGAGCGAAATTTTTTAATTCCTCAACAATTACATATCATTGCGTATTTCTAGCACGGGTAAGTGATTTATAAAATAACCTACCCTAACCAGCAAGACAATGGACATACTACGATGATACTATCTACATGCACCACCACCAGTAATATTTTTTCCCGCATTTTATAATTTATTTCATAATCACTAGTGTAACAAAATACCTTTAGCTTCTAAACGACAAAAAATTGAGCGTGTATAAAATAGAAGAAGTATAGGTATGAAGTATGGATACAAATATGGGTAAGCACTTTTTTGTTTGCTCTAAATACCAGCCAATCTGTGAGTTTAGAATGGAAATTTCTAGTATCTACAGGGTGCAATCGAATTCGATAGCGGAACATTAAGTAGGCTGTCTACTGATTCCTACATACAACTTGTACTAGGTGGCAAAAATAATGTTCCATAAAGGTAGACTCAGTACTGCACCAAATGTATGGAGCAGCAGATTTTTTTTTCGCTCTACTTTTTTTGCCACCTTGTACAAGTTTTTTGTTCCTAATTATCAGTAGACATCATACTTAAAGTTCCGCTATCGAATTCGATTGCACCCTGTAGATACTAGAAATTTCCATTCTAAACTCACAGATTGGCTGGTATTTAGTTAGAGCAAACAAAAAAATGCTTTAGAACCTAGGTTACTAGTAAGTTACTAGTAGTGTTTAAGTTACTAGTAACTACGGCCAAGAATCATCGAGAAGTAGGTATGATGAGAAGTTGGCCATTTAAGAAGTAGACCTCTGGCACCCGAAGGCAGAAATACATAAAGTTTTCATCTTTATATCCTTGGCCCTAGGTTCCTTGTCTTATAGAGATGCTCAAAAACCAGCATTCAGATCACTCTTCACGTCGTCGTTGAACAATTCTGTTCAGAATATCACTGACTCGACTCACAGGGTTCTGAATTTCATCAGCCCGATGTTCAAGTTCAAGGTTCTCTTCAGGGTCATTATAGATGAACCTCTCAGGATTTTTTGTTTTATACTGCCTGTAGTGTTGTAGGAAATTATGCATTTCTGGGTCTTGGTGATCTAAAACAATACATATTTTACCATCATATTTAGGTATTCGTTAGTGCAAATTAGTATGTATTACGGATTAGGAGTGGACCACATAGATATAGATAACAAAAAAGCAAAGATTTGCCGCTTAATTCGTGTAGAAATCAGAAGGTGCCTATGTCTCCAAAATAGATAGAGATCGTTTGCACCAGAAATAACAAACAAATTACTTCAACGCTTCAAGAAAAACACAAATTAACATATTTCGTTTACTAGAATAACATTTCAACTATTTGCAAAGGTGAAATCATTTAATTTCTTGTATGAAATTTTTCAAAACATACTTTAGGGTGTAAGGTCTTTTCACATTTGACGCAAGTAAAGTTGGCTGATTTGTGGCAAATGGCGCATCTCAGCTGTTTAGGCATGTATCTGATTAAATGGCATAATTTATCGTCAAATCTTCTCGAACATCTGGAACCTTTCCGTTTGACATAAATACAAAATTTTTAATACCCTCGACATTTTAGCTTCAAATAAGCATATCTCATAAACGGCTGAACTGATTTTGATAAAAACATATCTAAGAAACCCAATAGAAAACCTGCTTTCAAATAAAAAAGCATCCAAATCGGTTCACCCGTTTAAAAGCTACGGTGCCACAGACAGACACACAGACAGACACCACTATTTTTATGAGTCGGGGGTTAAAAACGATTTGATCACTATATGTTTGCAAAATTGATACTGAGGACTCTTGACTAAACCAGAAGGAACTTACGTATTACTTCAACACTTATTATAAGAAAGAAAAACACAAATTAACATAATTTGTTTACTAGACTAACGATAAAACAATTTACGAAGGTGATATCATTTAATTTCTTGCATGAAATTTTTCAAAACATTCTTTAGGGTGTAAGGTCTTTTCACATTTGACGCAAGTAAAGTTGGCTGATTTGTGGCAAATGGCGCATCTTAGCCGTTTAGGCATGTATCTGATTAAATGGCATAATTTTTCGTCAAATCTCCTCGAACATCTGGAACCTTTCCGATTGACATAAATATTAAATTTAAAACACCTCCGATATTTTGGCTTCAAATCAGCATAGCATATCTCATAAACGGCTAAACCGATTGTGATAAAACATATCTAAAAATACTCGCTAGAAAACTTGCATTCAAATAAATAAAAAAAACGCATCTAAATCGGTTCACCCGTTTTAAAGCTATGGTGCCACAGACACACAGACACTCCTCTTTTTATGGGTCGAGGGTTAAAAAACAATCTTATCACAGTATGTCTCCAAAATAGATAGAGAGGACTCTTGATTGCACCAGAGAGAACACCAGCCACTTTTCCTAAACACTTTTTTCAAACCTTTCAAAGTGATGGTTTACCGCGGAGTCGGTCTTTTCCAGTGACCTTTTTTTAAACAAGTAATTTCTCAAAGTCTTGTGTATTTTCCTTCAGGACTGATATAGTACCGCGAAGGCTCGTGAGCGTGTTCCTCAACCGCAAAGAGGATACGCTGATTATTATCCAGCTTAACACGAGCCTTGCAACCCGACGGCTTTTTCACACAACAGTACCGTTCTTTTGACACTTGATTGTACGAGTATCCGTTTAGCAAAAGCAGGTTTTTACCACGCTTAGTAGGGAGTAGAGAAAACTGGGCAGTGTTTTCGATTACACCTGCGAAAGAAATGCAAAGTTGTATTGGTTGAAGGATTCAAAAGGTTTGCTTTAGACAAAATAAATAAAAACACAATTTATAAATAAAAACGGCACAATAGCCACTTTATTTTTATGATGCAGATAAGATAAATCTATCCGTACCGTAAGACGGAGTGATTAAAAACTATCCTAATGTTCTCCAAATAAAAAAAAATACAATAATTAGCTAGTCATCGAATAAACTAGGGCATTCGAAACAATCCTAATGTTCTCCAAATAAAAAATTATATAATCTTTAGCTAGTGATCGAATAAACTCGGGGTAAGTAAGACACAATAGCGCCAAAGAAAAAAATTATTTTCTTTGTAACAGATACCTATTATTTTTGTTAAAAATAATAAAAACAACGGAACAGAAAACCTCAATCGGTTTTAGCTGTTATTAGGACCTAAAAGTCAGGTCCTACGGTCAAAAACCTAATCAACAAAAACCTGCACAAGTAAAAAAGTGTGCCTTACCCGTCGCCTAAATACCTAGAGGTATATCGGCCCTTGATTACCTATGTCATATCTTGACGTAATCTCCTTGCGCCGTCATAATGAACTGCTGGGGCGGGTGCTGGTGCTCTTCGAAGGCGAAGTCGATCTGCTGGTTCAGGTCAAGTCTGACTCGAGCCTTACAACCCGATGCCTTCTTCAGACAGTAAAAGTGTCTCTCGGTCACTTGGTTATAAGAGTAGCCGTTGAGTACGAGTACCAGCCTTCCTCGCTTGGTTGGGATGAGAGTGAATTGACCTGGTCAGGGTTGAAAAAAACATTATAATTGTTTGACTACTAAAAGTCCAGATAGGTGGGCGAAAATCGTCACCGACTGGACCCCACAAGATGGGCACCGGCGCCGCGGCAGAACGAGATAGAGATGGCGGGACGACCTCACAACCTTTTTGCCGGGGTGGCAAGAGGCAGCCAAGGATAGAAAGGAGTGGAAGAAAAAAGGGGAGCCCTTAGCCCAGCAGTGGGACACTATGGAGGCTACAAAAAAAAACTACTAAAGGCTGTTAGTAATGTTCCTAATAGTTTTATCTTATGAATAAATATCTTACTTACTTACTTACGTAATACATTTTGTTAAGGCTGGCTTAGCATGAGCGCCATATCCTCTTTTGATCGAAATAGGGCGGAAAAGACATATACAGGGTGTTACCAGAATGGTCCTAAGACGCTGAAGGGAGTCGCTTAACTCACCAACGAGCAACTTTACTTTAGGGTAAAGTGCGAAAACTTGAAAAAAAATAACAGTGCTTTAGGAAAAACTAAAATATCAATTGTTCCATACATTTGGTGCAGTAGGTAGCTACTACGTATTGAGTTTTAGTATTGAACATCTGTAGTTTTTTTCTAGATTTCGCACTTGGCCCTAAAGTAAAAGTTACTTGTACTGTTAAGTTATGCGAACCCCTTCAGTATCACAGGGCCTTTCTGAAGATAACTCCCATTCTCCCTGTAGATATGGCGCTTAAGCTAATCCAGAAGGACTTGAAACTGATTTTTATTTTAAGTACACAAAAATTCTCTCCCTCTTTTGGAGGTACACAAGACAGCACGTCGAGGCTTACACGCAGGCACTCTACTCGGTTACGTTACGGGCGACTTTGCAACAAAAAAATGCCACTTAAGTCGCCATTGAAATCGACTTTTGTATGAAGATTTTAGTTAAATGCTGTTTAAGCCACATTTAAGAAAGTGGTGCAAGACGGCCTAAGTTTTTAATTTTAAATAAGTAGGATATTTTGCGTCGGACGTTGATAACTTAATTATCTAATTAGGTTTTGCCCGTGACTTCGTCCGCGCAGACTTATTTATATCAGTTGTCGATGTCAGCGCGGACGAAGTCACAGGAAAAAGCTAGTAACGTACTGCCGTCGTAATTGAAAACACAGTAACTTCAGTTACTGTGTTCATACTTTTTTTGGTTCTTTAAAATCAGGAGCCCGAGTACTATCTGGGAAAAAATTCGGTTTGTCTGTACGATGGATAGTTCCCGAGATAACTTAGGTGAAAACACAGTATCTTTAGAAAAATCAAGATATTTTTAAGGAAGAACACAGTATTGATCGTTTTTAGGTTATAACACAGTAACTTATTACTTACTGTGATGTTTGCTTGGTTAGAACACGGCATCTTCAGATACTGTGTTTTATTCTAAAATATTGATAAAAGTTTATTTATGAAAACTTGACTAAATCACAGTATTTCAATTACTGTGTTTTAAGTGCCTACAGGTAAAATTTTTTTTCGAATAAACTTGGCTATAATACAGTAACTAAGTACTTACTGTGTTATAAGCTTAATATAGTTTGAACTTACTGTATTATAAACTACATTTTGGGTAAGGGGATACAGAAGGAGCGGTATGTTGTTGACAACTGGCGCTGGGAGCACCGCGCTATCGCCACACCACGGCACAATCAATATTTAAGGCAGCAATATTTACTTTACTTATACAGAATGGTCCGATGTGAATTATATAAAATAAATCTTTAAAACGTCTTCATAGGATTGTGAACGGCACGCTCTGCCACGGTCACGCTCATACAAACGAAGAAAACGAAAAACCAGTTTTGCTACCTCTTAATATTATCCGATTTAGATTATTTGGTTATCAGTCGTTTTTATAGATTTTAATCTATGTCTATACGCTTTCAGTTTAAAAAATGATGGATACCTACTTTAGTATACTTCGCACTTTATAGACATATTTATAAACTTTATTGGACAAAATAAAAACTTAAATAACAAAGGTGAGAAATTACGTACTCAATAGAAATTTCTTCCAGCTAGTCAAATAAATTGTGAAATATTGTTTTGACGGCAGGAGACGGCCAATAAATTAGGTACATAAACAAACAAGACATAAATAATACAGTAATTGAAAACATACAAGTACATGATAGTATACGTATAACCGAATACTTTCATTAAAGAAAAAAATTGGATGTATAATTTAATAGACTAATGCAATACAAAATAATAAAGTTACTTGCAGTTTATGACCTACAATACATAAACTTACGCTAAGATATTATATTGAAAGGAAGTGCTCTTTGAGTTTGACTTTAAACCACGCTACGGAGGGACAGTCTCTGATCGGCTTTGGAAGAGAGTTCCACAGTTGAGCAGCACTCACCGTGAAAGAGTTCGATTAGAATTCGGTTCCAACGTGGAACTTGTAAGGTTCTGTAAGGTCTGGTATCACACGTTTTCTGTAGTCTCTCACGTGGGGAAAGTAACGAGAATCTCTCACGAAGGTAAGTCGGTTGCACTTGGGTTCTTTAGGATAGTACCTATACAGGGTGGCCCAAACATAGACGTCAAGCGAGAAAATCTAGAAAATAAAAATAGCTGACACCAAGGGCTACCTGAATCACCCCCTTGTACTCGTATGTTCAGCCATTTTTTGTCGTTTAGAAAATATGAGGATTTTAGGTTTTTGTTGAAAAAAAAAAACCTGGCTTTGGATTTTATTTTGTAACTTTTTATTCTTTTGACGTTTCAGAGATATTTTTTATTCTTTAGGGTCTCAGATAATTTATCTATTACCGAAAAAATAATGATTAGCTATGGACTCCTAGAAATTATTGCAATTTTGATCCAAAGTTCAAAAATTTTGTTTTTGAGAAATCATCACTGAAATAGTTAGTAAATACTTAGTATGGAGAAAAAATTAAGTAGAGGTGTGAAGGACTTTTTTTTAATTTTATAACTTTTCCAAAGCCTTAGTGCTTAGAATAGTATAAAAAACTTGTCACTTTATGGGATTTTTATTCAAGTAATTCGCGATCAAAGTCGAAAAATTGGAGTTGGAAGAAATTTTATTTCAATAGATTTTAATTTATTTTAGTTTATTCGGGCAAAAATCATTGCAGGTAGGCTTAATATCGCCTGCCAGCAATGCTTGCTGGGCTTGCATTCGAAATTCACGGATTATTTTTCGTTATTTGATGATTTGTTTGATTTTTAGAATAATTTGATCTGATATTTTCATTTTACAGCTTGGTTTTAGACACTGAACCTTGTTGATTTAGAAGAAAGATTTAATAAATAACATTTAATTGACATGATGACGTTTTACTGTTTTATTTCATATATTTTCAGCAAAACTAAGGCGATTTCATTATTAAGGCTAAAATCGCCCTAGTATTAAGTAATAAAAAAATGTACAAACACAAGCTTAGAACACAGTATATTCAGATACTATAATTGCACTTATGATAATCTTACTATAAATTAGCTTTAAAACCAGCATCTTCACTTACTAGGATTTGATTTAAGTCACAAAAGCTACTCGTATTAAGCTTAAACACAGTATGTGTAAAGTTACTGTGTTGCAATTTCCCTATTACTATCATCTTTACATGGTTAAAACACAGTAATGAGTAAAACTTGCTTAAAACACAGTAACCAATCAATTACTGTGTTTTAGCTTAAAAATATGATATTGTTTAAATTAATTACCCTAGTTCAAAACACATTATCTAATTTAATTAATTATACAACGATAATATTTGAGATATTTTGATGCCGAAATGAAGATTTAATTATTTATCAACATAAATAAATACAAGCAGTAATCCTTGTTGATTGGTTTGTTCATAATAACAAAATTTAACAACAAAACTTTAACTGCGTTTTTCTCAAAACGACTTTTGTCGAGTTACTGTGTTTTCAATTACGACGGCAGTATAGCCCATGTGTTATTCTGTTTTGTAAGCGATCCAAATCCGCCCGTTTCAGCGTGAAATAGTAAAATACATTCATCTAAAGACAATTAAAGAACAAATTACTCCACTACCTATTTGATCATGATTATATAAAAAAAAACAGACTAACTTTTTGATATTCTGTCGTGAGACCTAGGTAACTTCCTAAACAAACTCGCTTACAATACAAGGTGTTACAAAAGATCCTAAATTCCTAACACTTTTTACAGGGTGTAAACTACTGGTCAACAGGATGTCAATTCTGTACACAGCCAAATTCTGAATAAATACTTTTTGCGCCTGATTTTTGACTTCCATTTTTTAAACAAAACTCTACAATAATGGATTCTCAAAGGAAATTGCTAGACATGACAATAATGAAATTTCATACAGCTTTGAGTGAAGTCTCGTAGCGCATCAAAGACTGGCTGGAGGAAGTCCGTCTACCGCCTCCATACATATATTTGATTTATTTGCAGCGGTTTCTTCTACACTACGAACATTTTATAATAAGACTAACTTAACTTTTCTGTACCTACCTTCTTCAATCTTGCAAAAGATCTTTATTGCGCAAATCTTTGTGCAATAAAGATCTTTTTTACCCGACTACGCGAAGCAAAAAAAAGGGTTATGATTTTAGCAGCGTATGTATGTATGTATGTGTGTATGTGTGTATGTATGTGGGTATGTATGTGGGTATGTATGTGTGTATGTTTGTGTGTTCATCTGTTCCCTCGCAGAGCCTAAGCTACTCGGACGATTTCAACAAATGAGGTGTTGTTGGATTCGTCTCAATCGCCCAGGTAACATAGGATAGTTTAATTTTGAAAAAAAAAAAGATGGCCGCTGTGCTGCGCCCTAAAGTGGTGGACCTAAAAATAAAAATTATCGGATACCATCGTCATGGATATCAAATGAAAGGGCTTTAAAAGACCTTTTCAAAAATGTATAACACATGTAGCGTCAACATAACAAATAGAATGTTTTTTTTTTGCCGTTCTTGGTTCTATTCTGGATGATCGTCCTAAATAATTTACTAAAAAGCTAAAAAAAAAATTGAAGTTAAAAACTAAAACCCGACTACTAAAAGGCTTAAAACAAGACCTGCTTATCCTTAAAATAGACTCATATATAATTATCTATGAGTCTATTTTAAGGATAAGTAGGTCTTAAGCCTTTTAGTAGTCGGGTTTTAGTTTTTAACTTCTATTTACTTCCTTATTTTAATATTTAGTACTTTACACACTGGGGGCATATGATGATGTTCCCCTTTGACTGAACGGATCTTCCCTAGTTCATCGAGCTTGACCCCCGCATAGCAACCGCTCCTTCTCTTGACACAGTAGTAGTGAAACTCACTTGATTGATTGTACTTGTAATCTCTGAACACCATTACATGTCTGCCAAGTCTAGTTGGTAGCAGTTGGTACTCCTTACCTTCTGGGGAATAAAATGAAATTGTATTTAGTTAAAATGTGCCTACATATAAGAAATACTCCGTGCAATTTTAGTGGTTTTAAAGCCGAAGGTATTTTGTTGCACTGGTGATTCTGAGCCAAATTACAAAATTTAATTCCAAAACGCCCGAAAAAAAAAATCACTTCTCCATACAAATAGTGTCGAGTTGGGTACCTACACTTAAAAATCTAGAAAAGCATGGCGCATGAGCTCATCTTAGGATTTTGTCAGAAACTTCTTCTGAAGGGAGATATGATTTTTTCAACATTGGTGGCGCTAGTTAGCCTTATACCGAGCCTTAAGAATAATTGGAAAAAGGCGGAAAAAAAATTATCCAACTTTCTAGCTGGCTAACTCGACAACTCGACATATACCTAACCTAATAACATAAGTGCTTTGAGCTATATGTATATGTATGTATTTCAATGGTTTGATATACACCGTGGAATTTTAGTGGTTTTAAAGCCGAAGGTATTTAGTTGCACTCGTGATTCTGAGCCAAATTCCAAAATTTTACTTCAAAACGAGCGAAAAAAAAAACACTTCCCAATACAAACGGCTATCGCCAATCTACACCATTTGTATGGAGAAGTGAATTTTTTTTTCGCGCGTTTTGGAATGAAATTTTGTAATTTGGCTCAGAATCACCAGTGCAACAAAATACCTTCGGCTTTAAAACCACTAAAATTGCACGGAGTATAAAAACGCTTCATATCCATATGTAGTTACCGTCTTTGGTGACCATGTAGTTTGGTGGTTCGTGCTCATGACTCTCAATGGACCAGCTGATGGAGCCAAATTGATCCAGCTTTACCCGGGCCTTGCATCCGGCCGTCCTCTTCACACAGTAGAAGTGACACTTTGACGATTGATTGTAACTGTACCCGTTTCGCAAGAGGACGGTGTTGCCACGACTGGTTGGGATTAGATGATACTCGTTGCCTTATTTCGAATGAAAAAGTAATATAGAACAACAACTAACATAGCCTTTGAGAGAGAGAGATAGAGAGAAAGAAAGAGATAACACTTTATCAAACACACACACTACCAATCCGCACATACACACAAATAGGGAAAAAGAAGCGAAGGCTTTATCTCTTCCAGACAACAATTTAATGGACAGGACACTGAGAAAAATATCTTATGTGTAAACTCTTATCTTATTTGTATACTCTTTATTGCTAAATTTATTCTTTAAACACTTTTTACATGACTTCATAAGTAAATTAATAAGAAAATTAACAGGTATTCGCACCGAATTTCATTTCACTAGTATTATTTAATACAAAAAGAAAAAAATCTCCAGTAGATAAGTGTGTATAAAGAAATATCACTTTCACTTTCATGCTCGAAGTGCCTGTTACAATATCATCGGTTTAATAACATTAGTTCCTTTAGCAATACTTATAAGGAAAATTTGCTAGGTACAAGCAAAGCACACTAGCACCGCCAGAGAAAAAAAAAACATATCTACATTTTGGATGGCGTTGGCGGCGCTAGTGTGCCTATACAGAACTCCTACAAGAACTAAATGTAAGGTACCCACTACTGTGAAGGAAGGACCAAAGCGACAAAAAATCGCAATAGTTCCTCGGAAATATGTATTGCCAAAATAACAATAAGCCATAGCGTCTGCGGTACTTAATTTGTTGATCAACGCGTTACCAGCACCAATTTTAACTCGAAGGCATCCGTATTACCTACAAGAACTAAATGTAAGGTACCCACTACTGTGAAGGAAGGACCAAAGCGACAAAAAATCGCAATAGTTCCTCGGAAATATGTATTGCCAAAATAACAATAAGCCATAGCGTCTGCGGTACTTAATTTGTTGATCAACGCGTTACCAGCACCAATTTTAACTCGAAGGCATCCGTATTATTTCTGGTGTTTCATTCGTTCATCTGTCGCGTTGTCGGAGGCTCTACCACGTGTTACGTCGAGCAGACCTACGGCACTGACAAAACAGGTTTTGCCATAAACTTGCTTTGCCTGAAACCCATTTTCCCTTGAAGTTTTCGACCGTCAAGTTTTACAGCTTGGCTAGCTTGCACCTGATCTTTTTGACCCCGTGCAATTTAAGCACATACTTCCCACGTGAAGTTGGAATTAAGGAATAGTTTGTGTCTGCAATCAAAAATCAACCTTAGCCGATAAAATTAGACAAGTGAAAGAAGTAATATTATTAGTATTACTTCTTTTATTAGTATTACTTAGTAATTTAATTATTTATTAGCCCTAGGCCCTAACACAATCAACATGCAAATAAATTAATAGTCAAATGTTTTTAATTGAAATCCATTTTTTTTTTCTAATTACATATTAATAAATAATTATGTATATTAACATAATTTCTTTTCAAACATTATCCAGCCCAATTTTTTGACCGGGTTATACCAACGAGAAATAATCGCGGTAAACAAGATTATCTTAGTATCCTGGGGTTTGTTAGATTTTAACATACTGGCCGTCTTTACTCTTCATGTATCGGGAAGGTGCGTGATTGTGATCATCAAGAGCGTAAAGAAGTCTTCCAACATCATCCAGCTTCGCACGGGCCCTGCACAAACTGCCGTTGTACCACCGTCTACAGCAATAATAGTAGTTCGAGTGATTTTTCTGGTTGTAAGTGTAACCGTTGTACATGAGTAAGTTCTTTCCCGATTTCGTGGTGACAATTTCGTATGTTGGACCTGAAGTTAAATTGGATCATGTTAGTGCCACCAAATAAGAGATTTGACTGACCGCGCCTCCCGCACTTCTTTCCACCTCCCGGATGACGCCCGGTCCCTTCCCGCACTCAGACCTCATACCGCTAAAGAGACCTTTAAATCGTCACTGCGCATGTCAAACCATGTGGTTTCTCAAGCTTCGATCAAGGATAAAACTAGATACAACATAGAACTCTGAAATGTGTCTGGAAAAATAGATGTCCAAACTGCCTTTGGGAGCTTATTTGCTCGTAGTCTATGCAATTTAAGTAAAACTGTACACTAATGCAATAAGGTTGACATTCGAATATTAGACGTATGGTCGAAATGATGTTTCGTATTGTTCTATTGCTGATATCATTTGTTTCTGTGGGGACAAGTTTTTATTGTGATTTTATACGTAATGCGGATTCTATGGGATTTAGTTCGGTGTTCTCAAGTCTCATTTTTAGCGGCACGCACTGTAAACAAATGTAACAACAACATTTATTCAGAATCGCCAATAGAATTTATCAATTTGCGCTTTCCAGCTACTTATAATTCATCCGGTATAGGTAAGTATGTTTTATTGTAACTGAACTGTAACAAAATAATAAACGAACTGAAGGCACAACATTTTTTTGTAATTTTGTTCAAATAAACTTAACAATTTGTAACATATCCTGAATAAACAAAATTAAAACATTTCAACTCACTTTGCAAAGATTCAATAGCAGTTTTCATCTCTCGGAGTGAACTAGCATTGTCTTTTCTTCAAATACTAATGTGACAGAGACTGCCGCGCAAGACCATGAAAAATGGAGATCTCTTCTTCGAGCCCTATATCCCTGATAAGGGATAAAAGGATGTCATCATCATCATCATCACTAATCTGACATGCATACTCGATCAGAGCTAGTGAAGCTGGAGAAAAAAAGTAGCTAGATACTTAGTATTAGATCGTAATAAGTATCTGATTTATATACCTTTTTTTACTTTAGATAATATTTTGACGTTCAATGTAAATAATTTATTATATAAATGAATCGCCGTGCATTAGTCTCGCTAAAACTAAGAAACGGCTTGACCGATTTGCATATTTACTGTTTTGTTTAGTTCACCATAGTTCAGGGTAGGTTTAAAAGCAAAGAAATATGGGAAAAGTTAAAGGATTAGCTGAAAAACGGAAGAAATAAAAATTGGTCATTTTGTATTGGAATCGCCATTTTTAACGCGGAGAGTCAAACTATTTCAGGTGATACGAAGTTCACCGGGTCAGCTATATTGAATAAAAATAATTGATTCTGATTCTGATTCTACTCCGGGATTTGTTAAATTTTAAAAAACTGTCCGTCTATCTTCATGTACGTGTATCGGGGGGGTGCGTGATTGTGATCATCACGGGCGCAAAGTCTTCCAAGATCATCCAACTTCGCACGAGCCTTGCAGAAACTGCCCTTTAACCACCGCCTTGGGCAATAGTAGAGGTTCGAGTGATTTTTCTGGTTGAAAGTGGACCCTTTGTATACGAGTACGTTATTTCCCGATTTCGTGGTGGCCATTTCGTATGTTGGACCTGAAATAAAAACTGGTGCCTGTTAGTGAAACGAAAATGCAAGAGAAAATATTATTCAGAATGGCGAGTAGCCATTTCTCGCCTCGTAGCTACTTATATCCGATATGACTAGGTATATCGATAAACTACACTATGAGAAAATAATAAACAAACTTAGACGGTAATATTTTAATAATATAATTGAAATCAGAATAAAACATTTTTAAGTCACTTTGCAAAGATTCAATCGCAGCAGTCACCTCTCGGGACAAGCGTTTTTTTTAAATATACAGGGCGTCCCTCCCACGGCTATGCCACATGGAGGGAAAGTACTTTAAATATTGTAGATGGAACATTTTACTGAAAGAAGACATTATTTTAATTTAAAAACTATTTAAACTGCATTCATAGATATTAAAATAATTACATGGTTGAACCGGGAATCGAACCCGTTACATGAGAAAAATAATTACCTTGTAGTTTTATCATACCGATCGAAAGCCTTTATGATAAGGATCATTTTTTGCTAAGTAACATAGTGTCAGAAATAAAAGGAAGACCATTAATTATTTTAACATTTACCTGGTAGTATGCAACAAATCGAGCCGTTTCCTGAGCCGAAAGACGCGTAAAATTTTGTCCATCGCAATGCGGCTGGCTGATTATAAAGAAATAGGTAATAAAAAATGTGTTTCATTTCCATACTTTTATTCTTTTGTTACTGTGATTTTCATTGATAAATTGATTAATGTTGTATTAAAAATGTTAAAATTCATGGTCTTCCTTTTATTTCTGACACTATGTTATTTAGCAAAAAATAATCTTTATGATGAAGCCTTTCGATCGGTATGATAAAACTACAGGGTAATTATTTTTCTCATGTAACGGGTTCGATTCCCGGTTCAACCATGTAATTATTTAGATATCTATTAATGCAGTTTAAATTGTTTTTTAAATTCAAATAATGTCTTCTTTCAGTAAAATGTTCCAACTACAATATTCAAGGTACTTTCCCTCCATGTGGCATAGCAATGGGACGCCCTGTATAATTACTAATTAAACATTCCGGTTCTAGAATTTGTTACACTCTAGCATACTGGCCGTCTCTAGTCTTTATAAATCGGGGAGGGTGAGTGTGATCTTCACTAGCGTATAGAATTCTTCCAATGTCATCAAGAATCACACGAGCCTTGCACCCGTTACTGCTACACCGCCTTGAGCAGTAATAGTTGTTCGAATGTTTGTTCTGGTTGTACGTGTATCCGTTGTACGTGAGTTTCTTGTATCCCCGTTCCGTGGTCATAAGTTCGTATTTTGGAACTAAAGTTACATGGGTGCCTGCAAGTGCTACAAAAGTGTGGGAACAAACGTTATTTAGAATTGCCAGTAGAGTATACAATGTTTCAATTTGCAGCGACTACATTAAACTTAACTAAACTAAAAATCATCCGATATATTCATATACATTTATTGTGTATCGTGTAACAGGTTATTTACAGGTGATACATTTAAGTATGTTAGATTGTAATAATACTACATCAAAGTCATTAACGAACTGAAGAGACAATATTCTTTAAAAGCATCATTCAAATGAATTTAAAAATATAAACTTTTCAACTCGCTTTGCAAAGATTTAATCGCAGTTGTCACCTCTCAGGCTAAGCTGTTTTTTAATATATAAATACTAATTGAACATTCCGGTTCTTGAATTGGTTACACTCTAACATACTGCCCGTCTCTAGTCTTTATAAATCGGGGAGGGTGGGTGTGATCTTCACTAGCGTATAGAATTCTTCCAATATCATCAAGAATCACACGAGCCTTGCACCCGTTACTGCCGCTGCACCGCCTTGAGCAGTAATAGTTGTTCGAATGTTTGTTCTGGTTGTACGTGTATCCGTTGTACGTGAGTTTCTTGTATCCCCGTTCCGTGGTCATAAGTTCGTATTTTGGAACTAAAGTTACATGGGTACCTGCAAGTGATACACCAGTGTGACAATCAAAGTTTTAAATCGCCAGTAGATAATGCAATTTGTCGATATGTAACGACTTAAAATTAATCCGACATAAGTATGTATGTGGCATTTGCCCAGCTAGTAGGACATGTAGAATGCACAGGCTTTATCTTGCTTTTTTAAAAATAAGTATGTTAAAAGAAAAGAAACCAAAACTACAACAAAATAATGAACAAACTGAAGAGACAATATTCTTTAATAATTTATCGTTAAAATTAACTTAAGATACCTACATAACAATTCAACTCACTTTGTAAAGATCAATTGCAACACAAGATTATTGTATTTTTTAATACTGACGAAATGTTGACGTTTTTAAATTATTATATTCTAATATACTGGCCGCTTTTTGTCTTCATGTACCGGGGAGGCTCGTGATTGTGATCCTCAACCACGTATAGGATTTTCCCAAGATCATCTAGCTTAGCATGAGCTCTACGCCCGTTACTACCGTTACACATCCTATGTGAGCAGTAATAGTTATTCGTATGATTGTTCTGGTTGTACGTGTATCCGTTATAGAAGAGTAACTTCTTTCCTCGTTCTGTGGTAATCATTTCATATACTGGACCTGAAGTTAAATTAGACTATTTGTGTAACAGGTATAAAAGTTCTAGAACAAAATCACGAAAACCACTCACCATTGCCCGCTTTTCAGCGTTAAGAAATGTATCCGATATATTATAATTATAATAAATTCTGACTACAGGATAGGGATAAACTGAAAAAAATATATATACTGACCATATTGTTATTTGAATGATCTTAAATAATCATAACATTTTAACGCACTTTATAAAGATTTAATCGCAGTGGTCATCTTTCAGAGCGTGCTGATTGTAAATTAATTTTAGTTTGCCCCAAAACGTGAACTCGCGATGTTTTTACAACCCTAAGATCTCGGCAACCACTTGATCGATTTGACTCATGTTCTAAGTAAAAACATATATTTGTCTTATTTACTCGCCTGCCAAATTTCATGACGTTCCGATCGCCGATACTCCGGGTATCATCGAAGGAACTTACATACGTTCAAATGCTGGATCCGAGTACACACAAGTGAACACAAATGTAGAGTCGGAGAACTTCGCTCTCTCGTTCAATAATAATTTAAGAAAAAACTAAACATTCATGATCTCAGAGTTATTATAATCTAATATACTGGCCGTCTCGAGTCCTCATGAATTGTGAAGGCTCGTGATTATGATCCTCATCAGCATATAGTATTCTCCCAAGATCATCCACCTTAGCACGAGCCTTGCACCCGTTACTGCCGCTACACCGCCTTGAGCAGTAATAGTTGTTCGTATGTTTGTTCTGGTTGTACGTGAATCCGTTGTACATGAGTCTCTTATTTCCACGTGAAGTGGTCGTAATTTCAAATTTTGGAATAAAATTTAAATTAAAGCCTGTAAGTGACAAAAGTTATTTAGACCCGCCAGTAAAGTGTATAATTTTCCGATTTTCGGCGATTTAAAATGTATCTGATATAAGTTAGTATGTTACATTGAAACAAATTATAAACAATCTGAAGAGACAGTATTCTTTAATAACATAACTCAAATTAATTAAAAATTCAATCACTTTGCAAAAATTCAATCGCAGTTGAAGTCTCTTGGGGCAAGCTGATTGTATTTTTTTAAACAATAAGGAAATATAGAAGTTTTAGCATTTGTTACACTCTTACATATTGACCACTTTTAGTCTTCATGAATAGGGGAGGCTTGTGATTGTGATCCTCATCAGCATATAGTATTCTCCCAAGATTATCCAGCGTAGCACGAGCCTTGCAACCGTTACGCTTCGTTGAGCAGTAATAGTTGTTCGAATGATTGTTCTGGTTGTACGTGTATCCGTTATACATGAGTAAATTCTTTCCCCGTGCCGTGGTAATAATTTCGTACTTTGGACCTAAAGTTAATACAAAAATGTGAGAACCAAATCAAGGGTAGTCTAACATTTCTAGCTTATCTGCGACTTAAAATTAATCCAATAGGTGTATTCCAACTACACCATAACCAAATAATCGAAAAGAAATAACAAAACAAGGTAAATTTTTTAAGAATATTAGATAAAAAGAACATATTATTTCAACTGACTGAAAAGATTCAATAGCTTTTCTCATCTTTCAGAGCAACAATTTTGTTTAATACTTTGACGATACGTACATCATGACCTCACCTTTTTCATTTCATCCTTCCTCCTTCATTTCACTTTTAGATTAATGTTTTTTAATTTCGGTCCTCTATAATTTTTTTATTCAAATTTTACGACTTCGCCCACATTCTATACCTTTTTGACGGATTCCATACCCAGTTTAACCAAAGAGCATTGGTATCTACTAAGTTAATTTATTTCTTAATTTATCCAATATTCAGTACCTAACTTCAGTGTAAATAAAACAAGATAACTATAGTGTTTTATACAATTTTATTTAATTATCTTGAGATAATACTAACGAAACGTTGAGTTTGTTGAATTTGTTTTAGATAGACATAGAGATCATCCAGCTTAGCACAAGCCTTGCACACGCTACTCTTATTTGAATATAATAATAAAATTGTTTCATCATCATCAGCTTACATCTGCCCACTGTTGGGTATAGGCCTTTTTCCCCTCCCGCTAATAAAATTGTTTATCCCATTGTTTTGGTCGTGTACGTGTAATCGTTACGTTGCCCATGAGTAAGTTCGTTCCCCGTACAATTTCGTATTTTGGACTTAAGGTTGGACGATAGCAACGTGGCGGGAAATTCAAAATTTTCAGTTTTTTTACATTTTGTAGCTAAACTGAGCGATTTTGTTCAGCGATTTTTCGTTCGCGGCAATAACAACAATAATTCAGCCGATTGGCTGAATTATTATTGTTCTGTTGTTTACAATTATGAAAAGAATATTATGTTATTGCCGCGAACGAAAAATCGCTGAACAAAAATAGCTCAGTTTAGCTACAAAATGTAAAAACTGAGAAAATTTAAAATTTACCGCCACGCTGCTATCTTCCAGCCTTAAGGTAGGTTTTGAATTTCCATACAAATATTGTTTTCCAAATGTGTCAGAACTCTACATACTTAATTAAACACTGAAATTAATCTGTCTGGATTAGTTTACCTTTTTATTTGAGCGAAATTAAATTACAATTCCCTTATTATTATTCAATAACATGTATTATGTAAAGTTTCGACATATTTGGTAATTATCAATATTGTAGAGAAAAAAAAACAGATCTTCAACATATCAGTACTAATCTTAACAATTTTTAGGCATCAAGACCTATTTATCAGATCCTAGAACCTTTGAATAAAAGGTGTCACTGCCAGAATAGGCCGTTTTTTACTTGTGCAGGATTTAATCATAGGCTCTAAGATCTAGGATTTAGGTCGTCCTAAAATAAGTTAAGACTAGGATTAATAACTTACAAATCCGTTTTGTGCAAGAATGCCCCCAAAAGAAAAAAAAATCCTTTTACATTCGTCGCGCTAGTGTGCCTTACCTGCCGTCTTAAAATTTTACGTAGTGCCCATCAGCAGTTATCATATAACGAGGGGCGTAATGGTTGTGATTTTCCCAAAGTTCTCTAATTTTCCCAGATTTATCGAGCCTTATAAGAGCCTTACAACCGGCAGAGACATGTCTGGAGCAGTAATAATTGTTGCCATTATTATTGTTATATGTGTAACCATTCAGCATAAGCAAGTGCTTTCCTCGCTTCGTCGGAATTATCTTATAATTGAGAGCTGAAAAATGACAATTGAAACAAAATTAATAATTAATCGATTAATACAGGGTGGCCCATTTAAAGTGGTACAAATTATTATTTTTTGCTTGCGATCATCATATTTTCTACCAAAATGTTTATTATAGGAGCTATGATGTTTTAGTAAGTTTTGTGAATTTGATTAATTGATTGAATCGAATGTTATTTGGCATAAGAATAGCTAAATGACCTAGCCAGCTTGCTAAATTCCAAAATTGCATGTGTTCATAGACTGTCCCATTTAATTTTAACGTTTTTGTAACTTTCTGTATAATTTCAATAACAACTTGATTTTGATCAAAACACTGGCAAAAAAAATACCTACTGGAAATTTGCTCATAAGTCTAAAAAGTACCTTGTGTGGCACAGGATCGTGAGAGGTGGCGTGAGCATGACGAGGCTCAGCAGTGGGTGTTAACAAGCTGACGATGATGATGAATACGTTTTCACTCAATTTTATCGACATAGTGATAGACGACTAGTTTCGTATTGCATTTGGAGATCTTGAGGCTGACGAAAGTGGCTCCGGTGCCTGTCTGTCACTGTCGCAGACATAACGCGAGGGCGGAGTCATAATTTCCAGAATGGTAGAGACTTGGATGGACTGAGTTCAAAACAAAACACTATTAATATTTTCTTTAAAAAAATAATTTTATAGAAAGTTTAGCACACAAAAGTATCATAAGAAATATTATACTCAATCTTAATAATAAATGACCTTACAGTAAAATTATTATATCTAGCACGCATACCAAACCTCACTAATGCTAATACATATTTTCTTACGTTTGCACTAATGCACTAATTTTTTTGTAGTTATCAACTTCGAACATGAAACATATTTAAAAAATGGTGCCAACCCTCAGAACTACCTACCATAAGTGGTCTTAGTTGAACGTTGAACACAGGTCAGGTGTTAAAATTAGACATAAACAATCCATGTTCTACTAATAACTTTTAAGAATTTGTAAATCTTTGGTGTATGTACAATAAAGAGTAAGTATTAGGTATATCTATTTAAATTAGGGTTAGTAGCTAGCTGTAACAATAGCATATATTAAGATTGGTGTAAGTTATAGGTCCAGCAACACTGAAAAGGGTCGCTTAACTCATCAATACAAGCATCATTTAGTATGGGGTCAAATACGATATCTCGAAAAAAATATCAGCTGCTCCATACTTAAGTAAGTCTAAAATTTAAGTATGGAGCAACTGCTATTTTTCGACTTTGCACTTTTCCCCGTAGTAAATGTTGCTTGTGGACCTTTGTGTAACACCCTGTATTTAGGAGTTGAACAAAAAGGTATTTATTTGATTCATACAAATGACTGCTTCCGTACAAATGTAGATAACAAAGCATTCGTATGTTTTCGAGGTAAGTTCGATTTTCCAATAATTTCATGGTATCAAATTCATATTACAAAGGTAATTTGAGGTAATTTTAAGCATTTTGCTGAATTTTACTTTTAAAAATTATTATAATATTTAACCAATTTAAAAAAGAAGCAAGATCAAAATACACGTTTTAAAAAGTATTAAAATACAAAAATCTAACTAACCCGGCTGCTTCCGGACAAAATGCGAGTTTGACTCGCGCACCAAGGGTTCCGTTCAAACTTTTAGGTTATAGAGACGAAATTAACTTTTCTGCGCTAAAAATACTCCCCCATATATCAATATAATTATTTCGCGAACTATAACGAAAATTGCGTTTTGATAGACACGAGGACAACGAAATGATCCTTTTGAGGTACGGAACACAAAAAAATAGGGAGAAAACAACAACAATGAACTATGTACAACTAAACAATGTCCTGTTCATCCGGTCACACAGTCAAACTTAAGCTAAATATGGTCACACAACTCTCTTACATGCATCACACATACAAACAAAAAAACGACAAATAAATGAAATTCCAGTCACTCTAAAAATGCAGCACGTAACATCATGTGTTGTCCCGCTCCAATGTGGCTGGAAACCCTTCCAATTGAAATGGCAACCTACTATACAAGAAGTTTTCTAACTTATTCTTAAGGCGCTGGGCAAAGTGAATTAGCCCGCGCGCAAAGAAAAATGCACAAAATTGATTCCTGTATCAAATACAATGAAATAATCGAAAATGTTCACATATCAAACCCTAGAATTAGTTGAGACCTACCTAACACAGCCAGTTTTGTGTTGATATCCATAACAGATTGCAAGATATTTTGCTTGAAATAAAGTGCGCCGCCTATTTTTTTAAGGCGCTGGGCATAGTGAATTAGCCCGCGCGCAAAGAAAAATGCACAAAATCGATTCCTGTATCAAATACACCAAAAAAATCGAAAATGTTCACATATCAAACCCTAGAATTAGTTGACACCTATCTAACACAGCCAGTTTTGTGTTGATATCCATAACAGATTGCAAGATATTTTGCTTGAAAAAAAGTGCGCCGCCTATTTTTTTTCAAGCAAAATATCTTCAAACCGTTTATGACTGTCAACACGAAACTGGCTGTTTTAGATAGATCTCGACTAATTCTAGGGTTTGATATGTGAATATTTTCGATTTTTTTAGTGTAGTTGATACAGGAATCGATTTTGTTCATTTTTCGTTGCGCGCGGGCGATTCACTATGCACAGCGCCTTAAGCAAAATATCTTCAAAACGTTTATGAATGTCAACACGAAACTGGCTGTTTTAAATAGGTCTAGGGTTTGATATGTGAAAATTTTCGTTTTTTTTAGTGTATTTGATACAGGAATTGATTTTGTGCATTTTTCGTTGCGCGCGGGCGATTCATTATGCACAGCGCCTTAATATTAGCTTATTAAGCGCGTATATTTGGTGTGTGCCAATAAAACAAAACTATCGCGAGGTGTTACGGATCATAAGGGGCGCGTGGTGCTGTGTAAAGCATGATGGCAAACACATAGACTTACCATCGCATGCTCCACAGAACGTGGCGACCCGTTTGGGGCACAAAATACATTTGCGCCTCTGACGGCGGTTATTACCCGCAACATCCAGAAACTGCGGTATGTGCATCAAAGAGAGAGTCTGTATGTGTGGTGGGATCGTAATGTGTGGTGCATGACGTTCCAACAATTTAAGCACCAATTTTTGGCGAAAACTTCGGTGTTCAATTTGTTTTTTCGCCTTCAGCATTATATACGCGTTTAATACGCTAGCATTCAGAAGTCGGCGGAAAAGCTTCTTGTACCACACCTTTGTCCTCTTTCTTTCTATTGGATACATCGCCAGCATTTGATCTTTCTTGTCCACCCCTCCCATACAGACGTTATAATCGTGTATGAGAGTAGGCTTGGTGGTGGTGGCGCTCGTCGTGGTCGCTAACCCATGGTATGTCGAGATGAGACCAATGAGCCTCCTATCCCTCCATGCAAGGAGATCAACGTCACCCGACGTGCAGCCGCTGACCTGACCGACTTCCATGTCTTGGACCTTCAAATTCCTCAGTTCATCGGGAACTAGCTGACGATTTGTTCTAAGGGTTCCTACACAGTCGAATCCCAGAAGTTTCAATTCTCTCGCAAGAGCTGGAGAGTTATAGTAGTTATCCATCCACACTGTGTAGCCTTTGTGCTCTAGGCCTTTGAGAAGTCTGAGAACCAATGTAGGTATTTTCCCAGATAAAGGAGTTATATCCTCTGTATTCGTGGAGAACTGCCGTGCTTCCAAATCAAAACGCCAAAGGTAGCCCGTCTGAGACTCACATATTTCGTAAGTCTTTATGCCTACCTTTGCTGCTTTATTTGGGATTGTTTGCCTAATATTTAAGCGCCCAGTCCACTGCGTCAAACTTTCATCCAACGCTATATTGCGTCCACACACATACAATGATGTGAATTTGTCGTTAAGATGCTGCACAATAGGCAGCACCTTGAACAATTTCGCATCAGTGTTCGACAATGATCTACATCGTTCATTGTTGTTGAAGTGCAAGCACTTGTTCAGCAGATAGAACCGGTCATATGACATGGCAACGGAGAACTCAGGAGTACTGAAAATGTTCTTCGAAGATT
Organism: Zelleria hepariella; assembly: GCA_949319315.1. Classification (NCBI taxonomy): domain Eukaryota; kingdom Metazoa; phylum Arthropoda; class Insecta; order Lepidoptera; family Yponomeutidae; genus Zelleria; species Zelleria hepariella. Next base: position 14,056,702 of record OX439388.1, read on the forward strand.
GCCAATACTCCTGCAAACGTGATTTTACCACAATCCCGGTGGCCAAGATTATGGCAAAATACGTGTAGAGTTCATCCACCGTTGTGTCGACCCATTTGGTGATTCTGCTGGAGGGAGAAATTCCCTGCCGCAGCATCGTCTCTGCTAACTGCTGAGCATATTCGTTGGTCTCGCTAGCAATGTACTCCATGATCTGCCTATCCCATATGGCTGTAAATGCCTCATACGGGTCGGCATATGGAGCAGTGGGGCCAGTGTTTTGGGAGAATGGTTCCCTCCTCAATTCTGGTTCGATTTGAGGTTGCGGAAATTGTCTCCATCTAAAATCAAACTTGTTTGGGAACGGTGCAGCAAGTAAGGAGGCCGGTATTTCAGCAGTAGTAGGTTTCTGCTCTGGTGTGGCAGGATCCGCAACAGAGCTTGCGGGTGGCCAAGAGATCGCGACCGCAAAGGGCGCATCTTCCTCATCGCTGTCCTCATCAGGGAGGTACGGCCGGGTAACCCTTGGAATGGTAGTGGGTAAAAGATCATCATCGTCTTCACCGCCGCTATCCTCTTCCTCGCTGCCTGTCAAAAAAAATACAGAATGTTTATACAAAATACAGTCCACGAAACGGTTCATAAGCGTTCGCTAAAACTAACTTCTTTTCTTAAAAGGAATTAATCGTAATGACATTATATTGTGGCAATCTTAATGTTCTTAACTAAGATTGCCACAATATAAATGTGGGATCACATTTCAAATAAAAACTACCCATCGTTACATCTTAATCTATAATTAGCCTAATCAACATATAGGGGTATATTTTCTTATTTATTTATTATTATCTCAAGTTTACAATAAATATTTCAATTTGAATAGTTTACATTTTAGATTGGCATGACAAAATACGGAATGACAATTTTTTATAGCTTCAAATAATGTCCAGAATTGGTGATCATAAAATTCGGAGGCTCGTGATCGTGATCTTCGATAGCTTCGACGATTGTACCATCCTTGTCCAACTTGATTTGTCCTCTGCATCCAGAAAGGTACTTAGAACAATGGAAGCGATTCGACTGGTTATGCTGATGGTATGTGAAGCCATGCAGAACAAGGAACTTTTTCCCTTTCTTGGTTGTTACTATTGTGTATGGAGTTAATTGAGTATCTAAAATGCAAAACGAATAAATGTTATGGATGGACTGGATAGCGAACGTCTGCCACTAAAACGTCTCAATGTCTCAATAGGGATGTTGACACGTTAGTCAAATGAGTTACTTTTAAAACGATATTTTGTAGTAAAATACTAGTTCAAAATACTAGTTAAGGGTGGACATATACATAGGATGGTATACATATATGTGGTGGCACCACCGCTTGCCGTTGAGCAAGATAATGCGGATGTTGACGGTATCAACAATTTAAAAAGTAAATGTGAAAATACCAGCTTGTGAGGTTAAGGCTGGAAGATAGCAACATTGCGGAAAATTAAAATTTTTAACTTTTTTTTACATTTTGTATTTTTACACAGTATTTTTTTACATTATGTGTTCTGGTCTACGACAAGTTTTTTGGGCAGTGCTACTGCTTCGTAGACCAGAAAACATAATCGGCTGAGTTATTGTTTTTCTGTTGTTTACAATAATGAAAAGAATATGTTATTACCGCGAACAAAAAATCGCTGAACAAAAATAGCTCAGTTTAGCTACAAAATGTAAAACACTGTGAAATTTTTGAATTTCCCGCCACGCTGCTATCTTCCAGCCTTAACCTCACAAGCTGGTATTTTCACATTTAATTTTTAAATTGTTGATACCGTCAACATCCGCATTATCTTGCTCAACGGCAGGCGGTGGTCCCACCACATATATACCAACAGCTCGCCTCAAGCTGCCATTCCCTTAGTCGCCTTTTACGACACCCACGGGAAGAAATGGGTTGGTCCAATTCTTTACCTCCCGGGAACCACACGGGGGTATTTTTTTATGTATTTCACCACTTTCTCATTATTATTACTCATATTTCAGAAAGGTCTTGTGACACTGAAAGGGGTTAATCAACTTTTAAAATGGACCTAAGTGCAAAATCTTGAAAAAAATATCAACTGCTCCATACATTTATATACAGTAAGAATCGATTATTAGTATGGAACAACTGATATTTTTTTCGATATTTCTCACTTGGTTCAATAGTGCTTGTATGGCCAATACCATATTGCTTGTATGGGCGGCGGCGTGTAAACACTTATTTTCGGAGTGAAATGCTGCTATAGGTTTTCACTGTTTATTTACGAGTATTACTATAATATCATAGTTTACAACTAAATCTGTGTTTCACAAAGTGTAAACAATAAAATATTTTATTTACCACCAGTCTGCTCCCCCCGCCCCCTCTCTCTCTCTCTATTTCTCTCTCTGTCTCTAGCTGTCTCCCTCGCTCTCTCCGCCCAGTTTAGTAGGACGTGTATGCAATACATCTTACTATTTTGTATTTCGTAAACGGTTAAACTTACTTACTTACCGTTTACGAAATACAAAATGTGCAGTGCTTACGAGCCTTAAGGCTCGGTATAAGGCTAACTAGCGCCACCAATGTTAAAAAAATAAATTCTTCCTTTAGAAGAAGTTTCTGAAAAAATCCTAAGTTGAGCCTATGCGCCATGCTTTTCTAGATTTTTAAGTGTAGATACCCTCTTCGAAATTTACTTTTAAGCTAAAAAATTTTCGATAACCGCCAAAAGCGGCCGTTTTTGGCGGTTATCGAAATTTTTTTAGCTTAAGACTAGAAATTGAGTTGGGTACCTACACTTAAAAATCTAGAAAAGCATGGCGCATGAGCTCATCTTAGGATTTTGTCAGAAACTTCTTCTGAAGGGACATATGATTTTTTCAACATTGGTGGCGCTAGGTAGCCTTATACCGAGCCTTAAGTGTAAAAAAAAACATCTTACTATTTTCACAGCAGCTACTAATTTAACATCAAGGTTGCATAAACACTGGTCTCAGTCCTTCATCTTAAGGCTGGAAGATAGTAGTGTGGCGGGAAATTCAAAATTTTCACAGTTTTTTACATTTTGTAGCTAAACTGAGCTATTTTTGTTCAGCGATTTTTCGTACGCGAGAATAAAACCGTTAGCCCAGGAAACGAACGAAAAATAGGAAAAATAATTCGTGTAAAGCCAAATTTTGGCACAGTTGTAGAGGAAAGTGTCCTGAACAACATACTAAAAGTACTGATGGTTAGGGGGGGAGCTAAGGGGGGGAGTGGGGTGTATAGGTCCCTTTTTTCAGTTTTTCGTGAATAACTCGAAAACTACCAATTACCAATTACTGAATTAATCTACATAAAATTCTCTACAAAATGGGTTAATAACATTTTTCACTGGATTGATACAATAAGGAAAAATGGCGGGGAAATTATATTTGTCGCTTTGGTATAGGCACGATTTTCAGCAAAAGTGCGACATCGCCCTGGTGTCGTGGGTTTTGGCACTACGCAACTGATTGGGATGTCAAAAAAAGCGTCTTGACAAGGGCTACAAAATAAAAATAAAACTTTTAAAAAAAGTCAAAAACTTTTTGTTTTTAATCGAAAAAATGAGAAAAATGCTGTTGTTTTTCGCCCGGTTTTGGTGAGAAAAAAAATCATATCTCAAAAACGAAGCAAGATATCGAAAAAATAAAAAAATCGTCTAATAGTTATGATTTTGAACTATATAAAAAAAATATTGGAGGTGCGTAACATTGATGAATTATTCAAAAGTTGTACCTTCATGACGCGGAGTTTACGCGCGGAAAGCTCTAAATATGGTATTGAGAATGGAGTCAGGTGCCACAGGGTCGTTGGTTGTCACTGATTTTAGGACCATCGTCTTCTCTTGTCCAACCCCATCAGGTAGGTGGTAGAGATTTGCCGAATCATTGTTGTATCTGTAAGTATTTAGGTCAAATGCACCGTCACTACCGCGCTCACGCACTCAACTCCGCGTCATGAAGGTACAACTTCTGAATAATTCATCAGTGTTCATCACCTCTAATATTTTTTTTAATATAGTCCAAAATCATAACTATTAGAGAAGTTTTATATTTTTTCAATATCTTGTTTCGTTTTTGAGATATGATTTTTTTTCTCATCAAAACCGGGCGAAAAACAACAGCATTTTTCTAATTTTTCGATTAAAAACACAACGTTTTTGACTTTTTTTTTTAAGTTTTTTTTTATTTTGTAGCCATTGTCAAGACGCGTTTTTTGACACCCCAATCAACTGCGTAGTGCCAAAACCCACGACACTAGGGCGATGTCGCACTTTCGCTACAAATCGTGCTTATACCAAAGCGATAAAATATATCATTTCCCCGCCATTTTTCCTTATTATATCGATCCAGTAAAAAATGTTATTAACCCATTTTGTAGAGAATTTTATGTAGATTAATTCAGTAATTGGTCATTTTTTGCTATAGGCTGCAGTTTTCGAGTTATTCACGAAAAACTAAAAAAAGGGACCTTTACACCCCCCTCCCCCCCTTAGCTCCCCCCCTACCCATCAGTACTTTTAGTATGTTGTTCAGGACACTTTACTCTACAACTCTGCCAAAATTTGGCTTTACACGAATTACTTTTTCTATTTAGCCTTTTTTGGTCTTCGTTGCTCAGGCTACGTATTCTTTTCATTATTGTAAACAATAGAACAACAAAAATTCAGCCGATTATGTGTTCTGGTCTACGACAAGTTTTTTGGGCAGTACCACTGCTTCGTAGACCAGTCCCCGTAGCATGACTTTTATCGAGGCGGATTTATCCAACAAAATGGCGGTTTATCAGCATTTTTGACGTCTAAAGTGGGTTATAAATCGTCGATAGCGATATATAACCCACTATAAACGTCAAAAATGCTGATAAACCGCCATTTTGTTGGATAAATCCGCCTCGATAAAAGTCATGCTACCCCCGCAGAACACATAATCGGTTGAATTATTGTTATTCTGTTGTTAACAATAATGAAAAGAATTCGGTTTTATTCTCGCGAACGAAAAATCGCTGAACAAAAATAGTTCAGTTTAGCTACAAAATGTAAAAGTCTGTGAAAATTTTGAATTTCCCGCCACCTTGCTATCTCTACCCTTAATATAACATTGTCCCATCGCAAGTGCGCAAGTACTGGGGTGGGTCATGTGTATGACTCTCAACTGCATATACAATTCTCCCACTTTGACTCATTTTGACCCGAGCTCGACATGCTGCCGTGATGTACCTAGAACAGTAATAGTTTCCCGTGTTGTTAACTTGGCTGTAAGTGTAACCGTGGAGCATGAGGAGCATTTTCTTATTATTCTTACGGCCACTGGGGATCATCATGTAGTCTGAAAGCACAACGTGTATTAGAATGGGTACCATACCACCCCTTCAACATAGCACTGAAATGTCAGTCAAAATGGAACATGCCCTAAAACTACCAGGTGCCCGTTTCATCAAACTACAATTCAAATACAAATACAAATCACTTTATTAATAGTTTATTATGACAATTCGATGTACATTGAATAGTCGGTTAGTAAGCTAACCTTCTTTGTCACCTTTCTGATGTCTAATCGGCTATTCAATGTACATCGAATTGTCATAATAAACCATGAATTGTACTTTTATAAAACGGGCACCTGGCCTCGATCAGTGCAACAGGAAGCAGTCCCGGGATGGGCATATCCGAGCTTGCGATAAAAAGTGTTTTGAGAGCCCTATGTCGCTGGTTAGGTTATCGTATGAGGTAGTGGCCACCTCTGGTGTAAGATTTTTTAACTCCTGGTGCCCTGGTGTTACTGGCTTACTGGCTTTAAGGTGGGATGATAGCAACGTGGAGGGAAATTCAAAATTTTTACAGTTTTTTACATTTTGTAGCTAAAATGAGCTATTTTTGTTCAGCGTTCGCGGAAATAACAAAGTATTCTTTTCATTATTTTAAAAAACAATAATTCAGCCGATTATATGTTCTGGTCTACGAAGCAGTGGCACTGCCCAAAAAACTTGTCGTAGACCAGAACACATAATCGGCTGAATTATTGTTGTTCTGTTGTTTACAATAATGAAAACAATACTTTGTTATTTCCGCGAACGAAAAATAGCTGAACAAAAATAGCTCAGTTTAGCTACAAAATGTAAAAAACTGTGAAAATTTTGAATTTCCCGCCACGTTGCTATCATTCCACCTTAATGGCTTAAAGATTGTTATTAACCAACAACAACCGGGACCAACGGCGTTTAACGTGCCTTCCGAAGGCACGTTAAACCGTTAGTCCGATATTATTGCCTCTAGTGGTTCATGATCCCTGATTAGGGATAACAGGAACTGGTGATTATGATGATAATAGAATTGGTTGCCTTTATTTCACTTGACTTGACATTTGACTGAGACAAAGACGAAACTCAATACGATAGATATCACTGTATTATACACGAAAAATATTTAGATATTATTTTTATTATGCAGTGTTTTCCGTGACAGTCTTTGGTTAGACAGGACCGAGAATAAAATATTTGCATGTAAGTCAAAAGCATAATTATATTTTTAGGTACCTATGTATGTACAATCACACAACTTGTGTTTTTTCAATGCAACTTTCCCCTTTCACTTTCGAACTTTCAAAATAGGCTAACGATGATCTATTCAAAATTAGTTTGTCAATGTTTATGGTTGACGATAATCTATATCGTTTGAGGTAGTGGCCACTCCCAGTGGTGTCAAAGTTTTTAGGCTGCCCAAAGGGCCTCTGACATGGCTTAACGATGGTTATTAATCAACAACAGCCGGGACCAACGTCTTAACGTGCATTCCGAAGCACGGAAGCGCTCAGATATTATTGCCACTAGCGGTCACCCACCCATGTTCATGTCAACGTCCGACCATTTTTAGACTCTAATGTACCGTCCACCGTCAGTGATAAGAAACTTTGACGGCACGTGATTGTGTTCCTCAAACGCTTCACGAATCTCCCCATTCTCCCCGAGACTAACCCGACCTCTGCATTTGAAAGGGGCATTCCTCTTCTGACAGTAGAATAGATTTTTGTACGCCAGCCGTTGTCCATATGTAAAACCGTTCAAGACAAGCAGGGTATGTCCTCGATCATTCAGGTAAATGGCGTATTTCAAATCTGAAATAAAATGGCGATGAACAAAAAGGCCTTTAGTAAGTATTATTATTATTATTAAATTCTTTATTGCACAAAATAAAAATAGTGTACAAAGGCGAACATAATGCTAAGTAGCATTTTCTACCAGTGAACCTTTGATTTTGGAGATAGTGGCTTGGGTAGCGCAAGAAAGCACAACAATACATAAACTACCTATAATAATAAAAACCTAAAACTACACGGGGGGGGATATAAATAATCTACGTAAACAATATATTACATATATACATACATATTAATGTACCGTACAAGTATACACCGTGGAATTTTAGTGGTTTTAAAGCCGAAGGTATTTAGTTGCACTCGTGATTCTGAGCCAAATTCCAAAATTTTACTTCAAATGGAGCGAAAAAAAAAACACTTCCCAATACAAACGGCTATCGCTAATCGACACCATTTGTATGGAGAAGTGAATATTTTTTTCGCGCGTTTTGGAATGAAATTTTGTAATTTGGTTCAGAATCACCAGTGCAACAAAATACCTTCGGCTTTAAAACCACTAAAATTGCACGGAGTATTGATAAACTAAAACTGATAATATTACTTACATATTTTGGATTACTTACATAGGTATTTTGGTAAGTACCACATCACACTATGTCTATCTTGCGCGTCTCAATTTACGCTATGTTTTGATGATGCATCCTAAAAAATTAAAGGCTGAAATCTGCTATGGAATACTCCCATGCGTTTTTTTTGGATAATGTTGTTGTTTTGGCGGTGCTAGGGTTCCTTACCTTTATTTTATGTGAACCCCCCGACGCTGTAGTGATAGCGGAGACTTGCCCAGGACTTACACCGTCGTCTTATCTTATTCGACCAGGTAGGGGAGCACAACTTCAAGGTAAAGGTTTTATCCCAATATCGGGTAGCGGCATCTCGCTTCACGCGGTGAAATAAAGCGTAATTTATATAAAATAAATTACGGTCATAACAATTAAAATTCAATCACAATTAATTGTGGACTTAACCTTACAGCCTTCCCTTTCGCAATATCTTAAACATTCATCTGCAACAGCCATCATCGTGTCAGCAAAAAGGTCACACTTTGGTGCTGACTTCAGTAGAGCGTTGAGCGAGGTGAGTGAGCGCACAAGCGGGGACTGGCTATGGGAGACACACCGAACTAAATCCCATAGAATCCGCATTACGTATAAAATCACAATAAAAACTTGTCCCCACAGAAACAAATGATATCAGCGATAGAACAATACGAAACATCATTTCGACCATACGTCTAATATTCGAATGTCAACCTTATTGCATTAGTGTACAGTTTTACTTTAATTGCAAAGACTACGAGCAAATAAGATCCCAAAGGCAGTTTGGACATCTATTTTTCCAGACACATTTCAGAGTTCTATGTTGTATCTAGTTTTATCCTTGATCGAAGGGGAGACAGTATTCGTCACTGGCACTACCAGGAGAGTATGCGAGCGAGCTCGGAGGTAATTCGGAAGGCAAAGTTTTTTGTTCGAAAGTCCGTTATTGGCTTAATCTTATCTTTAGACAATATTGAGAAACTAATTTCAATATTTTTTATTTTGGTTCAGTAGTTCGGATTTTACAACGTTTCAAAGATACGGTTTTATGACCTTCACGCGACGGTCTGCATACTGTTGGCGGTCATAGGAACAAAACATTTCAGCGCATAAAAACAAAACTACTGGACCAAAATAAAAAATGTTTAAATTAGTTTCTCAATATTGTCTAAAGATAAGTTTAAGCCAATAACGGACTTTCGAACAAAAAACTTTGAGTACCCAATTGTCCGGTACGAAGAGCTTGCAGACCTGTGGCGTGAGGTTAGGACAATCGGACTCGCCCCTAACGATGGCAATAATCGAGAGAAACTACTCGAGCTACTCGATTATTTGAATAACTCGGATAACTCGAGTTACGGATTTGTTGTTTACTCGATAGTTATCTCGAGTGATTTTGCTCGAGCGATTTTTGCTCGCCCACTCACACCTTCCGATTCAACGCTCGCTGTCTAGATTAATCGAGCAACTCGAGTGAGTAGGTAACTTTTTTGCAACTCGAGAGTTTACGTTCATTTCGTTCATTTGCGCTCGCTCGTGCACTTACCTTCATGAGTTTCAGAGATTATTTTACTCGTTGAAATAAAACGTGGGTGTAAAACTGTAAAGTTATGTAAAGTGTAAACTGACGCGTGTCAATGTGTGTAGGTAGTACCTTCATCATCCAACCACTCGAGTGATTCGCTCACCAGATTTTATTTGCTTAGAAAACTTTTTTTAATCAAACTGAACGCTCATCCAACCACTCGAGTGATTCACTCACCAGAATCACTCGATTATTGAAACCACTCGAGAGGTGAGTACTCGATTATTAAATTTACTCGATTATTGCCATCGCTACTCGCCCCCCCCCCCCCGGAGTATGCGACATGCAGTCGTCATCTGCTCGCACTCACGACGAACTTGCAGAGTATTAAACCCAAGCATTCCGCAGAGGAACTGTGTTGGGTACATAAACGGATAGTAGCCATATCAAAGTAGATTGAGCAGGGATCAAATAAGGCAAATAAATGTTATGGTTGCATAGTTTATTTATTTTAATAGGGCATTAAATCTAAACTTTAATATAAGTTCCCTTAGAAGTAATCATGTACTTGGGGGGATCATGCGCGTGATCGTGGAATGTTTCGACAATCTTGTCTTTAACTTCGTTGAATTTAACCCAAGCCTTGCATCCTGTATGTTTTTGGGAACAATAGTATTTTGTCTTAGTCATTTGCGCATATGTGTATCCATTGAGCATCACTAGATGTTTCCCACTTTTTGTTGGAATCATAACAAACTGGTGATCTGATTCAAAGCAAAAAATAAAGTTAATCAAAGTAGCATTCAAACTCAAATGTGTGTAATACATAATAGGAAATAGGAATATAAAGCCAATGCTGAGCAGTTGCAACAAAAAATAAAACAAAGCTTTTTTTATGACTTACAGGAATTAATAAATTTATTTTTATAGTAACATAGTGCTTCTTTATTTGACTTTTTCCCATGAAACAAAAAATAAAAACATCACATTGAAGGTACAGACAAATAAATAATAAACAAATCAACAAGTAAATACTTGAAGGAAAAAAGTTACAATGTCATTTTTAAAAAAACAGTTCAAACGGGAAATAAGTACTGTGATCATGTGAGCACGATCAAATATTTAAATATTTAAAAAGAAATGATTAAATAGTAATTTTTTTTTTCATATAGTTTAAATTTTTATTACTAGAATAAATCTAAAGTTTAATATAAGTTCCATTAGAAGTAATCATGTATCTCGGGGCATCATGCGTGTGATGATCTTGACTTTAGATTTCTCTTTATTACAATAATAAATCTACAGTTTAATATAATTTCCATTAGAAGTAATCATGTATCTTGGGGGAGCATGCGCGTGATCTTGGAATGCTTCGATAATCTTGACTTTAAGTTTGTCGAATTTGATCCGCGCCTTGCATCCTGTATATTTTTGTGAGCAATAGTAGATTGTCTTACTAGTCATTTGCACATAAGTGTATCCATTGAGCATCACTAGATGTTTCCCACTTTTTGTTGGAATCATAACGAACTGGTGATCTGATTCAAAACAAAAAAATATGTTATTCACGCGGTAGTGTTGAAATACAAATGTGGGTACCTATTACAGAATTTAAAAATATTAACCGACTGCTGAACTGATGCAATAAAAATAAAACAAAATTTTATGAATTACATAATTTATTTTTATTAATTTAATCACACAGGCTATTTAAAAAAAAATACATATGATAAAACATAAATCTATAGTTTAATATAAGTTCCGCTAGAAGTAATCATGTATTTGGGGGGAGCATGCGCGTGAACCTCCTGTGCGTCGATAATCTTGACTTTAAGTTTGTCGAATTTGACACGCGCCTTGCATCCTTTTTTCATTTGTGAACAATAGTAATTTGTCTTAGTCATTTGCATATAGGTGTATCCATTGAGCATCACTAGATGTTTCCCACTTTTTGTTGGAATCATAGTGTACTGGTGATCTGATTCAAAACAAGAAATACAATTAGTCGTGTCGCAGTTATCAAATGCAAAAGCGACTGCTAGAGCTGATGCTATACGTAGTATAGAAGTTGAGAGTAAACAAATCAACAAATACAAAGGAATACTAAATTTTTGCTCCTTTTTGTTACTTGTTTTGTTACTTTTGTTGCTATGGTAAAAACCATAGTCGGGTAAAAAATAAAATAAAGCTTTTATATGACTTACAGGCACAAGTTATTTTAATTTATTTATACTACTTTATTTTCCCAATTCCGAAATCGAATATTTTGATGATTAAATTAAATCTATAGTTTAATGTAATTTCCATCAGAAGTTATCATGTACTTGGGGGGATCATGTCCGTGATCCTCAAATGCATCGATGAGTGTCCCGTTATTATCGAGTTTGATACGCGCTTTGCATCCTGTGCTTTTTTTAGAGCAATAATAATGTGTCCTTGTTATTTGCGCATAAGTGTATCCATTGAGCATCAGTAGATGTTTCCCACTTTTAGTTGGAATCATAGTAAGCTGGTGACCTAATAAAAACAAAGTAATCTATAGTAATATTTAACGGCCAATGTACACGGTAAGGTCAGCAACTCACTATGACACATTACACCACATGAAAGCTCTTATCAAGCAAAACATAACTACGATAATGAATCTAAAAGGTGCATCCTAGTATGTCACTGACTGTGCGTGACTGTAACTTTACAATCTGTCATTTTCTTGTAACAAAAGAAGCTGTCTCATTTGCGAGTAAGCTTACATGTTCGACATAAGTATATAGTTTCCACGTTTGGTTGTAATGTGTAACCTGTCAATACAAGGTGTTACAAAAGATCCTAACTCTTTTTACAGGGTAATAGCACCCGGTGACAGGAATCACCACCAAAATATTGTTTTTGCTCTGTGAAGTTCCATTGATTTTTAAATTAATAAAATGTGAACGCTGTGGCAGTAGAAAAGTATTTTTTAAATAATGTTTTCATTGACTTTCGCAATGTTTTAACAACTCAAACCTATGACAATGCATCTACACACACAATCATATTTTTTTATATTGAGCTAATACCAAAAGCAAAAAAGTTACGAAACATTTTCAATTTTGAAATTATAGAATAAAAAATGATTTTTTCAACTTTTTTTAACAGAATTGATGTCCTAAAAAGAGACAGGATGTTTTGTAACACGTTGTAGTGAGTAACATTCAATAGAATATAACCATAGAAACTCATTTCATTACCATAACAAGCAATTGTCAAGAAGCCCGCGTTCAAGATTCCAAAGAATTTGCCCCAAGACCTTGTTTACATATTAATGATCTAATTTAACGTGTTTAAAACCGAATAAGTACGGTGAAAAGAAGATTCATTTAAATTGTGATAATTCAATTAAATGTATTTTTGATCATTAGAAGTAATCGTGTATCTTGCGGGAGCATGTGCGTGATCCTGGAATGCTTCGATAATCTTGACTTTAAGTTTGTCAAATTTGACACGCGCCTTGCATTCTGTATGTTTTTGTTAACAATAGTAATTTGTCTTAGACGTTTTCGAATAAGTGTATCCATTGAGCATCACTATTTCACTTTTTGTCGGAATTATAGTGAACTGGTGATCTGGATGTCGGAATCATAGTGAACTGGTGAGCTGGTTTGGTAAATCAAAACAAAAAATACACTCATGCCATAGTATTTAAATGCAATAGCGGCTGCTATGGCTAATTCTATACGTATTATAAATAGAAGTTATGAGGGAACAGATGAAATTAGATCCATTCAGTAAGCTCCTTTTTGCTTCGACGTAAAAAATAAAATGGCGAAAGCTGTTCGCTTTTACGGGTAAAAAATAAAACAAAGCTGTTAAATGGCTTTAGCTTCCTTTACTTTTTGCAGTTCGACAAATTTTTTTTACACTATATTTTTTATTTCACACAAGGGTATCGTTAGTGTCTTAAAATGCGTCGAGATTATTTACAACAATCATTGAAACATTTATTTATTTTGCGAATGGCATTGTGCTGAAAATGCTATACGGTGAAAGGTAAGCCGTCCAACCACATCGTTACGTCTGTGTCGGCCTCGTGCACCTTAGCGACGCCGCCTTGGATGGCGAACAGTGGGCAGTCGTCGGTGATGTGGGACATCGTCTGAACCCCCCCGCACATTTGAAACCTAATTGAATTAATGTGAGAGACATTCGTGTCACGCTGACCCTATCGCCATCCTATACCTTTATATACTGTCCATCGGGTGTAAGCATGTACTTAGGGGGATCGTGGCTATGCTCTTCGAATGCATAGATAATTTTTCCATCCTTTTGAAGCTTGACTTTAGCTTTACAACCTGTACTTTTCTTGGAACAATAGAAGCCGTGTCTCATTTGCGCGTAAGTGTACATATTCAGCATTAGTAGATGCTTCCCACGTTTGGTTGGAATTAATGTGTAACCTGACGATAAAGTAATTCATAATACTTTATTAAATATCATAAGCAATAATTAAATAAGTTTTATAATTTCACAAAAAAATAACAATAAAATTAACAGTTCAATTGTATAATGAGAGACAAAATGTCAGACCTTGCATACATTTAAATGTTCTAAGATAACGTGTTTCGAACGGAATGTTGGATACACATCCAGAGTATGGCGGCTAAAAGAACATTTATTTACGTTGTGATAATTAGATGACATCTATAGTTTAATATACGTTCCGTCAGAAGTAATCAGGTACTTGGGGGGATCATGCTCGTGATCCTCCTGTGCATCGATAATCTTGATTTTAAGTTTGTCGAATTTGACACGCGCCTTGCATCCTCTTTTTCTTTGTGAACAATAGTAATTTGTCTTAGTCATTTGCGCATAAGTGTACCCATTGAGCATCACTAGATGTTTCCCACTTTTTAATGGAATCATAGTGAACTGGTTATCTGATTCAAAACAAAAAATACAGTTAGTCACGCCATAGTATTCAAATGCAAAAGCCACTGCTAGAGCTTATGCTATAATAAGTAGGTTTGAATTTATGAGGGAATATAAACAAAGGAACATTTATACATACATAGATACTACATTTGTGCTCATTTCTTTCGCCAGATTAGGTAAAAATAAAACAAAGCTTTTATATGACATACAGGCACAAGTTATGGTTTTCCGCGCTCACAGCCTAGTTGTACTAGCCGTTCTTAATCGATTGGCAAAGTTAAGCAACAACGGCCGCGGTCAGTCCATGGATGGGTGACCGCTAGTGGCAATAATATCTGAGCGCTGCCGTGCTTCGGAAGGCACGTTAAACCGTTGGTTCCGGTTGTTGTTCATTAATAACAATCGTTAAGCCATGTCAGAGACCCTTTGGGTGGCCTAAAAACTCTGACATCAGGGGTGGCCACTACCTCATACGATTACCTACCTACGGTTTTACTCACTTGTATTATAACCGTGATTAAATAGAAAAATTGCAGTGCTCACGAAAGATTAAGTTTAAAAATTTAATTAAATCTATAGTTTAATATAAGTTCCATCAGAAGTAATCATGTACTGAGGGGGATCATGTCCGTGATCCTGAAATGAATCGATGACTATCCCGTTATTATCGAGTTTGATACGCGCCTTGCATCCTGTTTTTTTCTTAGAGCAATAGTAATGTGTCCTGTTTATTTGTGCATAAGTGTATCCATTGAGCATCACTAGATGTTTTCCACTTTTTGTTGGAATCATAGTAAGCTGGTGACCTGTTAAAAAAAAGTACAGTCAGCAACATGCTAGGGTACCTACCATAGCTCTTATCACACACAGCATACGTGCGTCAATTGAATAAAAGAGCTATCTGACTGTGCTTGCGTGACTCTAGCTTTACAACCATTTTTTTAAGCATCACTAAAACTCACGTCCCATCATAATTTTAGCATTGGTAGATAGTTACCACGTTTGTTTGACACTAATATAAATGCAACCCGATAAAATATATAGACATAAAATACTATTAACGATTATTAAGAAGTGACGAGTTTTCTCTGAAATACATGTATCTAGACGGGGTGGGAAAATTTTCATATAAATGTTTTTTTTATTCAAACATGCTGACACTTTATGAAATTATAGACAGAAATCTGTCTACATTAACGTACCTTTTTAATTTGGGCTGAAAAAAGCTTTAATTTTATAATTTCACTGTATTCAACACATATGAAAAAAAAACATTTGAGATGATGAAGATGCTACAATTTCCATAATGAAAATAAATATTATACACCTACCTTGTCCCACTAGCTGGGCAAAGGCCTTCTATTTAGAAAGTAATTTATAAGGTTTTAATAAGCTTAAACCTCCGTAAAAGGAAAAATATAGGTAGGGGTAATTCATATTTTGACTTCATTTATTTATTGTTCTTAACCTGTAAAATACTTAATTAACACATAACGGGCATTACAATTTTAAGGATTAATTTTTTTTTATGATATATTCATTAATTACATACTACGAACAAATATAAAATGTGTTCTAAATCTATCTATCTTGATGCTTGCTAATTCATATTTTTCCATGTTACGTTCATGTTATTTAAGATTGTTTCTTTTGATTTTACTGTTGTGTCATACGCTATCTTCGCCCTTATAGGCTTCAGAAACTATGTTTTAGATTTTTACTTTGGACAAAAGTATGTTTTGGTGATCAAAAGGGTAAAGACCATAGCATTTGAATCCGCTTTTTATTGTTTCAGGCTTGAGGCATCTATCAAAGCATCTTTGCACTTCTGCAGGAAAGTTTGTGCGCTCAAGATTTGCATAGTTATGGTTTTCTCTGAATTCACGCACTATATCCCTCCAAGTTCCTTCAACTGGTTTAATAACGGCCACGTCTAAAGGTGTTGCGTGCTGTGAATTCGGTAGAAGAGCAACTAGCACAATCCCCTTTTCCTTGCAAAAAGTTGTTAAAGGCAAAGATATATGTGACGTATGGCCGTCTAAAAATAAAGCAACGGGTAGTTTAATTTTTTGCTGTAGGAGCCACGGGTAGAACACATTCGCAACATATTCGTAGAATGACTCCATGTTCATCCAGCCCGATTCAGTGTTACCAAGTCCCCACCACGAAGGAACTGTTGACTTGATGTTGATGGGAAGTCTCTTGTAAGGAAAAAGCACCATTGGGGGAGCTATGTTGCCATCTGCGGACACATTGACTAACACAGTGAGATGGCCCGCTGCCCTCGAAGGACAGTCTAGCTATCTGCTTTGACAATGATCGTCTAGTTTGCCTAAAGTTACTGTGTTAGTATTGATTCCTAAGAAACCATTTAGATTGACATGATAAAGTGTAATGTCTTAGCCCAAAATACTGGGTGAATATTTAACTAAGCACTTGATTAGGTAAATTTTAGGTCTCCAGGTTCTTCCTGTAAGTCCTATTGCTATATAGATTCTTCCTCTTTTAGTCTCACTAAGGACAGTCCTATCAACACCTGTACTGTACTTTATTTGATTCCAATCAATCATTAGCTGTCTCTAATTAAAATTTGGTTGAATTACCATTTATTTCATGGCTGCTCAAATCAACAGCTTAAGGCCGGATGAGGTAAAAATTGGTTCAATCACCAATTATTTCATGGCTGCTTAAATCAACAGCTTAAGGCCGGATGAGGAAAGAGCCAGAATCATATTTCATGGCTGCTCAAATCAACAGCTTAAGGCCGGATGAGGAAAGAGCCAGAATCATTCATTATAATAGTTTGGTTTGCTCAAATCTACAGATCAGTGCCGGATGAGGAGTAAACCTTATAAAATCAATAACAATATAAAGTCAAAAGTTAAAGTCAGCCCTAAATTCATACGCCTTTCGTGTCTTTCATTCACTCCCCTTTTTCCCATTCATAAACACACTCAACATTTTATGTAGTCTGTCGTCGCCCTAACCTACCTAATAGAGATCAGCTTTATATTATTTGTATGTACCTCGCTTTAATTGAATCATTTGATAAGCGATTATAGTACCAGTTTCAGATGCGAGGTAGCCGAACCTTGTTGTGTACAACTAATAGAGGCTTGAATCTTTCTGTGCTTTTGGCAATTAATCATGTATTAGATATTTCCTGGATATTATGTATCTATTTTAGTGCGTATGAGAGAATGCTCTTATTCATCAATATCATGAGCGCTTCTATGCGTGAATGATACAGTTCTGATAATGACTGTTAATAATATGGTCCGCAGGACTCGAATATCTCTGTATTAAAACTTGAGGAAATAATTTATTTACGGACATTGGTACTTTTTGAGATATTATTTATTGATCATTTTAGCTTGCGCGTAAGATTGAGTGATTTATTCACGCAGCTTGGTTTGAACTCGTATGTGTGCTATTATAAATGTGACTTTAAATCTTGTAATTTGATCAAAAGGATTTAATTAAGTGTCAATAAGAAAAATGGCTCTTAGGTTTCAATGTATCTGGAATTAATTAATGAGTAATAAAATATGCAATCATTTTATCAGTCATATTCCTGAAGGGATTTAGTAATATTTTAGTGAATCTTGTTTCTAGCTATATTTGTGGAGATGAAAGGAAACAGCAAGGTTTGAAGTTTGAAACATTTGAATATGCGTATATTAACTTCAAAAAAAATCTGACTGTGTAACGTGTGACTTGAGATTAAGTCTCAGTCCAGCTTGGTTAAATGCTTTATTATACAATTTGACGGAAGGAAAAACCTTAAGAGCTGAATCTGAAAAAAACCTTCCAAGCATATCAAAATATCAAGAATAATCAGAATTCGTTTAACGTCTATATTCTTGAATTTTCTCTTAGTACATGAAATATTTGCATCGTCCAAAATGGATGTGCTGGGAGTTAAGCTCAGATATTATATTAATTTAATTATTACTGTGACTCATATTTCACAGTATTATTGGCAAATACAATGTCGAATATTTACATAATTATTATCCACTTTGTGCACTTAGATACCATTATAATATTATTTGACCATGTACGGAAAGCGTCAAAGTTTCCGCTCAATTTTATTTATTAATTATTTGTATGGAAATAATATCAGTGAGTACAATTTCTCAACCTGTATTCTCGGAGGTAAAAATAGAATTCCATACATTTTACAACAAACAATGTCTCCAGGTCTTACGGCTTTGATTTCTACATATTTAATAGAAAATATCAGTAACATTCTCAAACTGTACTCGATTCATACATTTTATAGCAAACAGGTCTATATTTTAAAAAGGCTTTAGTTTTTACATATTTACGTAATGACCTTCATTGGGTTTCGTTCATTTATCATTCACTTGCTCTTGCGAATTCATAATTATTTTGGGCTTTATTGGCAAAAGTATTATTTCAAAATTGGGTAAAAAAAAATCGGGAAACAATTATTATCAAATTGTTCATCTGTTCTGAGCAGCTTATTTTTAATGTACTTTGTCATTTTATAATTTATCACCGTCTTTAGCGGGGCTGCTCTCAATTAGTTTGTGTGCAATTTAACCAGCTTATCCAGAACAAATAAAATACACAAATCACAAAATAATCTTAATTAATTCTGCATTGTCTTGTTACTTTAAAATATCAAATTTACTCTCTCGTTTTCGTCGTATAAAATATATTAAATTTATGGTTATTTAATTCAGCAATAATTACGTCAGAATAAAGACAATGCAGCATTGTTTTGGAGATTAATTTACTTAACTTTGAATCCGGCTGTTCTCCCAATCAAACTGAATTTAAATACATTAATTTATCTGTCTCCAATCTCGTTCCAGGAACTTTAATAAAAATTAGACCAATATTATTCTCAGACCCTCTGTCACAACCATTCTCTAGTCCCGCTCAAGCTTGAGTTCCCTTTCCTATTCCCTGCATATACCCCGTTACAAATTTACAGTTTCCCTAATAAAATAGTTACTCTAATCCTTAATTTAATTAAGATAACCCTTACACTTGTAATCTTAAGGTGCAATGTTACATTTTTCTCCGATCCGATATTCCCTTTTGTCACTGGCTCCTCCGTCGTGAGGCAGCGTCGCCTGCGCAAGATTTGATTGGCTGTCATTCTTCGCGTGTTTCTTTGTTTGGTGTCAGTGTATGCGCCGGGTTGTGCAAGGTATTTTGAGTCTTAAACCCAGGTTGTCTAGCTCCCGTCTCGTCTGTGTGCTGTGCTGTGTCTTTAGCTCCATCTGGAGTTAAAAGAGAACAAAAACGCGTAATATCTATTTGGGATTTTTACCTGTGTCCTCATATAACACAGAGCTTATTTTAGTCTGTCACAAACATCCCACACAAAACCAACACATGCGCTTGATTTTCAGGTCTCTTGGTTTTTTTTTCGTTTATCAGGAATTCCTCGCGTTAAGTTTTGTCAAACATACTTAAAAAAATAATTTATGTGACGTTCCACTTTAAGTAAATTATGGCCACTCCGAAACTGTTGCAGTGTTGTTTATTGAAAGCGAGCTTGAACTATACAAGGTGTTACAATGAATAAGGCTAAATCACATACTATCACAACAGTTAAGCATTCCTTTTTATGATTTTCAACGCGATTATACACTTGTTTGCTGCCTCTTTTCACCAAATCTTGCTTGTCTTTTGGGCAAAGAAAAAACCCAGTTTCATCGCAGTGAAATATGCGTTTTGGATCTTTAAAAACTTGTAATAAGTCATTTTCTTCAAAATATGTGCATACCCGATCAAACCAGGCCCGCATTGCTTCTTCTGTGACTTGATTACTACTTGTTGGAAGATTTTGGGTAACATGGTTTGACGTTTCTGGATGTCGTTGGATGAAACCTAAGAACCAATGTCTTCCAGGAATTCCATTTTTAAATGTATTGGTGCGTTTAAGATTTTCAACTAACTTAGAGACAGTATGAAGCAACTGCTCTTTAGTCACTGTAAACCCACAACTACACAGGAAATGTATATAATCAACAATTTGTTTCTCCTCGTTTAGGTTGAGTACTGGCTGTCTCGTAACGTAGTTTCTGGCACATTATATTGTTTTGAGGCTTGGTAAATGCTCATGCCTTGTCGAATGAATGAAAGTGCTTCAGCCACCCGAGCATTAGTATAAAGCTTGCGTTTCTTTTTGTCGATGGTGTCTGCAAAAACAGAAATAAAAACTAGAATGACTTGAATCAAAGTCACTATATTATCATATTCTAGCGGCCTGGCTACATGGTCCGTCTAATTATAATTAAAATCCATTATGGGACACAAAAAAATAACACATTAAAAATTATCTACAGTCGTAAATAGTTTAATAATTAACAGTCTGTGTGGTTCTTAAGTATAATCTTGTATATGCGACCATATTAAAGAAACTGGACCTTTTAGCCAAATGAGACGATGATATTATACAAAACAAGGATAGGACCAAAAACTGGAAACGATAAAAATATATTTTTCATCTCCCATGCTCGGAAAGTTTGCTGTTACTAGCAACTTACAACCGTGTAAAACCCGAATTTAACCAATCTGCATTTTTGTGCACTTCGAAATTTAAACGCCCTTGTTCTGCACGCCCCATGATGTAGAAAAAGAAAAAACACTGGCCGTTTCACTAGATGCCATATAATTTCATAAAAGCTTCAGAAAGAAGAGCCTCGTTTAGACGCGACTCTCCACGACAGTGCCCATTTTCTATACAAAACTGTGAATGCAAATGAGGCATAGACATCTAAAGTCATGGAATAGAACATTCAGAAACGCGGTCTTTTTAATATTTTGTACACTATATTTATTTTTAATTACAGTACATTAAAAAAATGCTCCGCTTCTGTTTTATCAATTAGATAATTATGGGTTGGTTTGTTAAATACATTTTTTCAACCGATATAATTGAATTTACTTTTTAACTCTAGAAATTTTAAATTTTTATGGTAAAAGTTCAGAATGCACCCGGAAAAAAAAACATTCTTTTAATTTTCATTATTTTTGTGTCTGGATAAATAAACTTAGGAAATTATTAATAAAACGAATGGTTTTAATACCAACGAAGCTAAAAACTTTAGTGCGGCAGCCGTAACTACAGTAAATTATGCTTTTAAAAGGAACTTATTTGACTCACCTGTTTTGACTGTAAGTAGTTGTCTACTTTGTTTGTCCCGCTTGGCTAACAAAGTGATTTCCTCGCTTCTGTGAGATGAAAAGTTTTGTGTTTCGCACGAATGCAATATTATTTGCGTCTTGTGCTTCTGAATACCTCGCTACGCTCAGGTTTCTTTTTTTGAACCACTCGCTACGCTCGTGGCTCAATTTTAGAAACCTTCCCTAGCTCGGTTTTCAATACAAGCACTCGCCGCAAACAATAATTTTGCATTCTTGCATAACAAATAACTATTTCATAGCTGCAAAAATATTATCATGAATTCACGATCCTGTCACCTTACACTTTTACGCAATGTCCTTCAGGCGTAAATATGTAGTTCGGGGGGTCGTGGTTATGCTCTTCGATTGCATAGTAAATTGCTCCATCTGTATCAAGCTTGACTCTAGCTTTACAACCATTCTTTTTCTTGGAACAATAGTAGCTATTTCCCATTTGCGCGTAAGTGTACTTGTTCAGCATCAGTAGATGGTTCCCGCGTTTGGTCGGAATCAATGTGTAACCTGATAATATAGAAACAATCAATATGAAATTAAAAAAAAAAACAAAATGTAACGTGTATGTATAATCTGTGAGTTTATTTTGTTATTCCCGGAGCTGAGTAGGGGGGGAAGAGTAGGGGAGAGGAGAACGTTGATGAAGACAATAGAATGCAGAAGAGGAAAGATGCTAGGCCACTTGCTACGTCACGACAAATTCATAACCAACATAATAGAAGGAAAGAGAAGTAGAGGAAGGCCACGGAGAAGCTACTTTGACCAAATTAAAGAGAAGGTGGATGTCGTGACGTACCAGGCTGCAAAGGAACTGGCCTGCGATCGAAGTGCATGGAGAATGCTGCACCGACAAGAGGAGAACTCTTAAATATAATGATGACGGAGCTGAAATATATGTTTTTTTTATTTTTATTAAAACAATGATATTAAATCTACAGTTTAATATAAGTTCCATTAGAAGTAATCATGTACTTGGGAGGATCGTGCCCGTGATCCTCAAATGCATCGATAATCAT
This sequence comes from Zelleria hepariella, assembly GCA_949319315.1. NCBI lineage: Eukaryota > Metazoa > Arthropoda > Insecta > Lepidoptera > Yponomeutidae > Zelleria > Zelleria hepariella. The sequence continues at coordinate 14,079,045 of OX439388.1, forward strand.
CCCATTATTATCGAGTTTGACTCGTGCCTTGCATCCTGTACGTTTTTGGGAACAGTAGTAATGTGTCTTATTCATTTGCGCATAAGTGTATCCATTAAGCATCACGAGATGTTTCCCACTTTTTGTTGGTATCATCGTGAACTGGTGACCTGCTAAATAAAAAATAAAAACTGAAGACAAAGGTTAATAAAAAAATAATCTGCATTATATAAACTCTAAATTAAAATCCGAGTCCACGTAATGACAGTTGCTACAAAGGCTTTATCGGACAGCAGCAAACTAGCATCTGTCATTCCGTGGACTCGGATTTTAAATTGGAGTTTAGACGTGAAGGTTCGTTTCGCAATTTCCCTTTTATTTGGAATGAGAGCATTGTAATAAGAAAATTGAAATGAAAAAGCATTTATTGACACCTGTAGAAATGTGACCCGATGAATATAAAAATGCAGTATTAATGAATTAATAACATTTCAGGAATACTGCTTTATCTGTTCTATTAAACATGTAATTTATAAAAAAATTAAGCACAAAAATAACAGTTTTGTAGTGGAAAAAACTTAGAACAAAAAACATAATAAAATAAAAATTAAATAAAACAATGAAAGGTTAGGTATTGTTGCGAAATTTACTTGAAATATGCATAATGATATAAAAACGTAAGTGCTACATACCGTTAAACAGTTTACTTATTAAAAGCTATACTTATTTTATGTTATAATATTTTATTTAATGATCAGGAAAAACTGCCGAAGAACATAGAATTTTAAAATTAACAAAAAATTAGTAGCTCCTACTTTATAAACTATAACCCTACACTGGATTTTGATAAATTAGTAGTAGGATTAAACAAATTTTCGATAACAGAGGTATCTACAATTTGACATACTAAGTTCCATCGAAAGCCCTGGTACTTGGGTGGATAATGTTAGTTGTAAAGCTTAGCACAAAAATGAAATTAATAAAACATTAAAGGGTTTATTATAACTAATTAAACAAAAACTTAATTGGTGCATAGAATTGAACAACTTATTCATTAAAAGTTATACTGATTTTAAGTTATTTGATTAAAAATACAATTATTAAAATTTACTAAATACTTAGTAGGTAATAAACTGGGTATTTTTTCCATCGATAATAGAGGAATCTACAATTTGACATAAGTTCCATCGAAAGCCCTGGTATACTTAGGTGGTTCATGTTGGTGGAATTCAAACGCTTCGACAATTCTGCCAATTTGGTCGAGTTTGACACGCGCCCTGCATCCCAAAACTGTCTTCTTTGAACAGTAGTAGAGATTTGCGGAGTTCAACGCATAAGTATATCCGTTGAGCATCAAAAGACATTTCCCACTTTTGGTTGGGATAAGAGCGTAATCATGACCTGATGAACACAAAATATAGTTTATATTAATACACTGAAATACACTAATACACGTTAACTTATAATTTTACACATTCTATTCGCGACTAAGTTACCTGTAGGCTTAGCACGTGGGCCATTTTGCCTACTCTCAACTGTCACCTTAGCCACTGTTCACTGTCACCTCAGTACTGTCAAGTGGCTAAGGTGACAGTTGAGAGTAGGCAAAATGGCCCGCGTGCTAAGCCTTCTGTAACGCCGCCGAAACGACAGGATAAATAAGGAATCTAATTTTACCTTCAATATCAATCGTGGTTCGACCGGTTTGAAATGTGGAAATACAAGTGGAATTCAAATGTTATTTTAGTGTAACTCATTTTCTTTATTTTTGTAAAATAAACCATTCCACATTTTAATTGCGGCGATTAGTTGCGAAACAATCACCCCAAAAATACAATGAAATAAGACAAGAAATAAGAGAAAAAGAAATAAGAAAAACATGCATAGATAAATGTGACCTCATATGCCCACTGTCTATCAATTCTGACGCACGCCATGCAAGCCACGCAATGATGTCATATTAATGCTAGTTTTATTTACAGTGTTGGTGATAAAACAATATACCTCTAGACAAATCTACAATTTGATATAAGTCCCATTGGCAGTTTTCATGTACTTGGGTGGTTCATGTACATGTTCTTCTAATATATCGATAATTTTGCCATTGTCATCGAGTTTGACACGGGACCTGCATCCCATAACTGACTTCTTCGAGCAGTAGTAGAGTTTATTGTACACTAACGCATACGTATATCCATTGTGCATTAATAAATGTTTTCCACTTTTGGTTGGAATAAGATCGTAGTTTTGACCTGTAAGTAAGATTTAGCCTGTATAAATGTGCACGTTCCACTGGCTGGGCAAAAAGACCTTCTCTTTTGCTTTTAACTTTAAGGGTATTATGTCTCAAACCCAAACCCAAATGAAGAAAATTAAAAGTTTTTGTAAAAGTTGGAATTGTATTAAAAAAAAATGGAGGGCTACCAAATACAAGGTAATTTTTTTTTCTAGATTCCGCGCGCCTAGGGCTATTCAAAAATACCCCATGTATGTTCAGCAATTTTCGTGGTTTAGAAGTTGTAAGTTGTAAATATATATATATAATATGGCAATTTTTTTCATATTTTTGGCCGAAAATTATAAAACAATAGTCAAAGGCCACCAAAAATCTCGTCTCGATCAAAAATATTTAATCCCTCAACACAAAATAAATCTACACTTTAACGTAATATCCATCAGATGTGACCATATACTTGGGTCGATCGTGTATGTGTTCCTCACATACATCAACAATTTTTCCACGATTGTCAACTTTGATACGCGCTCTACACCCAATGGCTGTCTTCTTCGAGCAGTAGAAAAGTGTTTTGCTCATTTGCGCATAAGTGTATCCATTGAGCATCACTAGATGCTTCCCACTTTTGGTTGGAATCAGAGTGTAGGTGAGTTCTGGTAAATAATAAAGAACAATTATTAAAATGACGACATAAAATTTCTAGGTGTTGCATATTATGGACTACCTTCGGATGGTCGGCGTCCATTCATAAATTATGTGAGGAAGTTTTTCGACCACCGATTGGATTTCAACTGGATGAAATTCTACTCGATTAATTAAGGGGGTATGGGGTTCCCCCTTAATTAATGCCTCAGGTAATAAATGGACGCCCTCTAAGAACTTGAAATGAAATAATGATATCATTTTTTTGGACGAAGCATAATAATTATGTGCATTATTATGTTTGTTTATATATTTTAATCTATAAAATTTACTTTTACATCATTTTATTTTTACATAAGTTCCATCGGAAGTTATCATGTAATGAGGTGGATCATGAATGTGTTCATCAATTATTTCGACCAGAGTTCCATGCTTATCGAGTCTGACTCGCGCTTTGCATCCAGTAGTTATCCTCTTCGAACAGCGGTAGACTTGTTTAGACATATACGCATAAGTATAGCCATTCAGCATTATAAGATGTTTCCCACTTTTGGTTGGAATCAAAGAGTAGACAGGAGCTGGATGACAAGAGAATTATACTGCCTGTTACTGTTGTCAGACTTAACGAAGTCATTAAACTCATCTATGTTGAAGATAGTGAGATCTTTAAACTCATCTATGTTGAAGATAGTGAGATCGTTAAACTCATCTATGTTGAAGATAGTGAGGTCGTTAAACTCATCTATGTTGAAGATAGTGAGATCTTTAAACTCATCTATGTTGAAGATAGTGAGATCTTTAAACTCATCTATGTTTAAGATAATGAGATCCTTAAACTCAGCTATGTTGAAGATAGTGAGATCTTTAAACTCATCTATGTTGAAGATAGTGAGATCGTTAAATTCATCTATGTTGAAGATAGTGAGGTCGTTAAACTCGTCTATGTTTAAGATAGTGAGGTCATTAAACTCATCTATGTTGAAGATAGTGAGGTCGTTAAACTCATCTATGTTGAAGATAGTGAGGTCGTTAAACTCATCTATGTTGAAGATAGTGAGGTCGTTAAACTCATCTATGTTGAAGATAGTGAGGTCGTTAAACTCATCTATGTAGAAGATAGTGCGTAATGCACTAGTCAAACAAAGGCTGCGATGGAAGTATCTTCTATTCTGTGATAATTTTTTCATAAGTACTAAATAAAAATTTAAACATAATCCGGACATGTTAGCTTTAAAGAAGCATATCTCATAAACGGCTAAACCGATTTTGATAAAACATGTTTAAGAACACTTGCTAGAAAAATAAACCGCATCCAAATCGTTTCACCCGTTTAAGAGCTACGGCGCCACAGACAGACATACCCTCATACATAGACATAGAGCGGTCAATTTTATAACACCCCTCTTTTTGCGTCGGGGGTTAAAAGTACAATTTAACGTAATCCAAGGTAAATTATTATTATAGGTTATGGTCGACGGAAAAAAAAGTATCATCTGACAAGTTGCATACTTTTTAGAGAGTTGCAGAAAATATAAACCCGTACTAGCTCACAGTAAAACTTAAAGGAAAATTTACCTCCATATTAAAAAATAATACATGTTTGAGGAGTAAACATGGTACTCGTATTATTATATTATAGGTTTATAACGTTGATGGAGATAATCTTACTTAATATATAAAACATAGTCGTGTTAGTTACACCATTTATAGCGTGAGAACGGGTGGACCGATTTTTATGATTTTTGATTTGTTGGATTTTTCTCCGCCCCGAATATCAGAATAACGATTAAAACAACGGAAAAAGTCACGACAAAAAAAAAAGTCTGCGCGGACGAAGTCGCGGGCAAAGCTGGTGTTTTATAAACTACGGGCCCTCCCTAGAGTTTAATGTAATGCCCTTTAGCAGTAACCATGTACTTGGGTGGTTCATGGTCGTGATTCTCCAATGCCTCGCTGATATTTCCATCATCATCAAGTTTGACGCGTGCCTTGCATCCGCATCTCTTCTTCGAGCAGTAGTAATTTTTCTTGTGCACTTGCGCATAAGTATACCCATTGAGCATAAGCAAATGTTTTCCACTCTTGGTAGGAATAAGATTGTACTTTTGGCCTGTAATATGTTAAAAAGGTTAGTGAGTACTATTATGTCATATCCCATAGTACTTTTCTATGTTTTTTCACAAAGCATGTTAGTAGTAACAAATTATAATTGCTGACGTAGGTACAGTCAACAGCACGTTAAGTTTTACATTTCGCTGCAGAGTCGCCCTTAACGTAGCTGAATAGAGTGCACGCGTGTAATGGTCGACGTTCTATCGAATGTACAAATAATAACATATTTTATACAACATAATTTATTAAATAAGAATTTGTCAAAATTTACATTGTCATTTTATTAAATTTATTTTAGCGTTATATCTTTACTGACAGCCGAATCGTTAAGCCACCTCAAAGGCCTAATGGCCACTGCCTCATACCTACCTACCTTCAGGCAGCCTGCCATACATGAGGAGTTTTGCTATCAGTTTCGATTCAACTAACTTCCTTAAATCCAACGGCCTCAAGGTCAACGCACTTACTGCTGAAGCAATACCAAAAGAACAAGCGCAGATTTGTCTGTGCAGTTGGCCCCTTGATCTGGGCTACGTATGTGAATATTGAAAATCACTTCAAGGTACACACGACAGCACGTCAGAGTGTACACTTTTGTTGTAAAGTCGCCCGTAACGTAACCGAGTAGAGTGCTAGCGTGTAAGGCCTAGTGACGTGATGTCGTGTGTACTACGTTTAATTATCCTTCAATATACCTAATGTCCATCACACTTCAAGGTACTTTGTTTACTTATACTTTAATATAACGTCCATCAACGATCATGAACCGCGGTGGCTCATGGTCATGAACCTCTAAGGCCCGAACAATGAAACCATTGTCAAATTTCACAGTGGCTTTGCAGCCGGTCTTTCTTTTAGAACAATAGAACAGGTTGGCCCATGCTCTACTGTACGTGTAATTGTTGTATAGGAGAAGCTGTTTTCCACTTTTGGTTGGAAAAAGTGTGAATTGGTGACCTGAAAAAGAAAAAAAATGCGGTTAACCTTTGGCGAATTTCAGGACTGTGAAAGATATAACTTCACTCGCCGCTTAAAAACAGTTATGTAGATTGTAGATGGTATACTTTAGATATACAAGGTGTTACAAAAGATCCTGACTCTTTTTACAGGGTAATAGCACCCGGTGATATGGATCACAACCTAATTATTATTTTGCTCTATGTCGTTCCGTTGATTTTTAAATTAATAAAATGTGAACGCTGTGGCGGAAGAAAAGTATTTTTTAAATATTGTTTTCATTGACATTCACAATGTTTTAACAACTCAAAGCTATGCAAATGCAACTACAAAGACAATCGTATTTTTAAATTTGAGCTTTTACCAAAAACAAAAAAGTTATGAAAAATTTACAGAATTGACATCTTGTTGTTGAGTAGGTTACACACTGTAAAAAGAGCTAGGATGTTTTGTAACACGTTGTATGTCATCCATTGGTCAGACCGCGTTCGGAATACCGAAGTTCTGCGCCGAGCAAAGGTCGGCGGTATAGAGGCATATCTAATGCGGCGGCAGCTACGGTGGTGCGGGCATGTTTCCCGAATGTCTGATGACAGAGTGGCCAAGCGCATCTTTTATTCAGAACTGCAAGTTGGCAAGCGGAACCAAGGCGGCCAACTACTGCGGTACAAAGATGTGCTTAAGCGTCATATGAAGCGATGTGACCTGAAGCCTTCACAGTGGGAGACAATGGCCGAAGACCGGGCAACGTGGAGGCGTACCGTGAGCACCAAGGTGTTTGACTTTGAGTCAAAACGTATAGCAGAGCTCGATGCTAAGCGAGATGAACTCAAGGCCCGACCACCTGCGGCTATTAACTATAATTACGTTGGAGGGGTGCTGACGTGCAGGGAATGTGGTCGCACATTCACTGCCAAAATTGGCTATGTCAGTCACCAGAGGGCACACGAACGCCGCCCTCAATAGTCAGATCCCAGTCGCTTTGGCCGAATACGGTCGGGATCATATATATATGTATGTCAGATTGAAGATAGCGCATATTATTTCTGAATACACTTTAATGCTTAACACCAATCAATTCATGCATATTATAATAGTACAATAAAGTATTATTCTATCTACATTTTCTTGTTTAAGCTGCCTACAGTCCCTTGTGAATTACGGCGAATTAGTGAATAATTATGTACTGTGTCTATACTTTAAAGTAGACATTAAAGACGAAAATTTGTCAGTTTTGATACATTCTACAAAAAATACTGTCAATATTTCGGAGACGGCACTACAAGAAGAAGAAAAAAAAACAGTTACTTGGGCATTCCCGAGCGCGTCAGATATTCATACTACGTATGCCCCGAGTGCCTCTGATAACAACGGTATACTAATCTGCCGGTTTGCGTGGTGGGGGTAGGCATATAAAGGAGTCAAAAATGCAAAATAAAAAAATTTACTCGAGCGCGTCAGATTTTCGGAAGGGGTGTTAAGTAGGCCCCAAGGAAGCTCCCTTTAAAAAAACTGACGATTTCGGCGTGACGATAAGTTACGATGAATTTTTGAAAATGCAAAAAAAAAAAGTTTTTTGAAATACTCGAGCGCGTCAGATTTTCATAGGGGAGGTTTATCTCGGTATCCTGAATTTTGTTAATCTGACAGAAAAAGTTTGAAGTTTTTATGATGCTTCAAGTCAAAACGTTTTAACTTTGGACAAAAATGTAAAGAGACCTTTTTTGTGTAAAATAAAATTACCTTTTTTGTTTATTTAAACTTTTGCGACTTATCGCGACTTATACGCCGTAACGCGTTCTTAGGAAGACGAAATGGCTCCTCCACACTTCCGGTCATGCGGAAACCGGCAGATTTTGTATTTTTAGTAAGTTTTAGATTATATTCTACAAAATAAAAAATATAAAAATCGCGCTCGAGAATGCCGGATTAACGTTTTTTTTTTACAAGTTCGCGACCCTATAACTCGGCGGCGTCAAGGACTTATCGTCAGATTAGTTAAATTTAGTCTTTAAACACTAAAATCAACCCCCAATATCTTAATCTGACGCGCTCGAGTATTTCAGACTATCCATTTTTTTTTACTAATCTGATCGTCTATCCTAGGCGCGCGTCACTACATATAGAGCTAAATACTTTACAAGGTTGTTCTATTAGGTCTAAGGTATCTCTCATATCTTAAACTGCCACGCTCGAGTATTGCCGAAAATTCCCCTATTCGCCTCCCTAACTAGTAGTACAGGGGACGCTGATAATAATATAATTTAATACTTCTGCAACTTTAGCCGCGTTTTCACAGTCTTATATTACTAAAACCAAAAGCGCCATCCAAGAAAATAGACACTTCTGATTGGTCGATCCCATCCGAACCAGAGACAAGCTCGCTAAAATTTAAAAGCTCGGATGGGATCGACCAATCAGAAGCATCTATTTTCTTGGATGGCGTTCTTTGTAGTGTTATACGTGAAAAGGCGGCTTTTAATTGGCGGCACTAGTGTTATAGCTCATCAGGATACAGATTACCTTAATATGGGGACAGATACTACTTTCCTGCAGTCGCCATAACCTTACTTAACTACAAGGTAATGAGAATTTTACTATAAAATTGTTCTTACTTTATTTACCTACTTTACTTAATTCAAGTTATAACTACAGTAAAATTACACCATACAACTTTTACGAAAAAAAAATCTCCGGATCATCGTGGTGACATATTTTTTTTATATTCTTAAGACTAAAGCGTAACCTTCTGAACACATGTCACTTTTTAGTTCTTTCGCTATGATAAAAAAAATTGTTATTTTTTTATCCGTGATTTGCAAATTATAGTTCCATAAAACTTGTAAATACCTTCAATATACAGACATAAACTAACAGATACTATACATATAATGGTATAAAATAAGCCTTAGCAATATGACCGACACACCGAGATACCCCTTTTTGTTGAATATGCGAACTCAAGCCACGCGCGGTAAGAGCTATCAAGGGGTATCTCAGTGTGTTGCTGACTGAACTGCGCGCCATGCCGCGTTCACGTCCATAAAAACCCCATACATATACAAGGTGTTACAAAAGGTAATAATACAAGGTGTTACAAAAGATCCTTACTTTTTTACAGGGTAATAGCACCCGGTGATAGGGATCACATGCAAATTATTATTTTTTGCTCTATGACGTTCTGTTGATTTTTTTAATTAATAAAATGTAAACGGGAAGATAAAAGGGAGATAATTATTTTAAAAATATGGTGTCATTGATTTTTACAATGTTTTATCAACTTAAAACTATGCTAATGCACCTACGAGCACAATCATGTGTTCAATTCAAAGTGAGTCCCGAAAAAACTTTTTTTTTTTTATTATTTGGAGGTTATAATTTTTTTTTTTTTACTTTTTTTTTACAGAAATGTCTTCCTGTTCACAATTAGGTTACAAACAGAGTTAGGACCTTTTGTAACACATTGTATGTAGGGGTAGCAAAACGTTTCCTTCCCTTTGGATGGAAGTAAACGCGGTAAATCTCTCAAATCTGCACTCACTCCTACTCCTTCCGGCGTTCCTCAGGGATCAATTTTGGGACCCCTTCTCTTCATACTTTATAGCGCTGACATTGTGAAGAACATCCAAAATTGTCGATACCACCTTTATGCTGATGACCTTCAGATATATATCTCGTATGATCCAGGTGATATAGATGATGCGGTTTCAAAAATCAATGCAGATCTGGATCGCATCTCGAGTTGGTCCTTGAGAAATGCCCTCGTCCTGAACCCTTCTAAATCGAAGTTTATGGTCCTTGGCAGCCCTCACCAGATTAAGGCTTTCACCCAGTCCAGTATCTCGGTTCGCATTGCAGGTGTTGACGTCGAACGTGTCCACCAGGCCAGGAATCTGGGTGTTATCATGGACGAGGAGCTGCGTTTTGTCGCTCATGTAGCGGAGCTGGCACGAAATTGCTTCTATCGATTGAGTGTCCTTTATCGAATTCGCAATTTTATAAGCGAGGAACTTCGTGTAAGACTCTGCGAGGCTCTCGTTTTGTCTAAGCTGAATTACTGTATCGCGGTCTACGGACCATGCCTATACGCAAAATCCAATCGAGTTATTCAGAGAGTTCAGAACGCGTGCGCCCGCTTCTGTTTCCGGATTCCTCCGAGATCCCATGTATCCCCTTTCCTATCCCGTGCTAGAATCCTGAACATGTCTAATAGGCAAACATACCATCTCGCTTGTCTTCTGTTCGGTGTGGTCAAATCGGGTGCTCCAAGGTATTTATTCGATAAACTTACATGGTTCACTTCAACGTATAGTCAGCGTAGTTGCAAAATTGGTCGCCTCCAGAACCCTGAGCACAAAACAGTCGCTTTTAGGGGAAGTTTTAGATATGCTGCAACGCAATGTTGGAATAATATCCCGCCGCCGATTCGTGATTTAAAATCTCTTTTCACATTTAAAAATAATTTGAAATCTTACCTTATGTTGTTGCAATCCCCAGATAATGTCAACTAATGTCAACTAGCGCTGCAGGGTTAGCGGCTATCACTTTTCTCAATTTCTAAAACCCTCCTTCTATTTTTAGTCTAATTCCAACCAAAAAAAAAATAATTTGCTGCACACTGACCGTTTTGAAATATTATTTCACTTTTTATTTGATTTTTTACTGTTTGTCTGTGGTTACGACCAAAGAGAATACCACTCAAAAGATTACCCCACGTTTGTAGGTACTTTTGTAAAATAAGGCGTTTGTTTTGCGCAGCGTGTTTCTGTGTGACTTTCAGTGACATTGCGTATATGTCCCTAGTCTGTGCAAGTTTCAAAATGTTTTTCTTTGAGTGCATGCCAGTATGCCTCTTTTTTCCATTGTTTTAGGTATTTTCTATTCTATGTTTTTATTTTATTTTATTTTTTTTTGTTTTACTTTTTATGTTATACTTTGGGCTCTGGCAGAATACCAGCGCTATGAGCACGGGTAGCTACCTACCCGTCTCATAGCACACGCTGAGTCAGAGCCCTTTTTACTGACCACTGCGCACAGTGGAAATTAGGTAGGTATGGGTACTATGGGTTAGGTAGGTATGTATGTGTAGGTCGTCCCATCTGTATAGTATTTTTAAGTTAGTAACTGCCTAATTATAAGTACCTATATGTATTAGTTCTATAAGTTGTAATTTGTGGTCAGTAAAATAAACGCTTTCTATTCTATTCTATTCTATTCTAAACAATGCTCTTAAGCCTTAAGAATACGTAATTAAACAAGAAATTTAATTATGTAACAATTATTGTTTGTTCTTCGCCCTAGCACGCGCGTGGTCCTTGACGTACTTGCCATCTTCGGTCACCAGGTAAGGCGGAGGGCTGTGCGTGTGGTAGTCGTTACAACGAACTATCAGCCCTTGTTCGTCGAGCTTGATTCGCGCCATACATCCGGCGCTCTGCTTGGAGCAGTAGTAGAGGTGCTTCGTCGATTGCCAGTACGTGTATCCTTGCCGCATTAGTAAAGCATTCCGGCGTGGGCCGCGCTCGTTCGGTATCATCGTGTAATCTAGGAACAATAAAGAAAATTTATTAGAAAAAAATAAAACTTAAAAGAAAGCACCCGTCGATTTTATGAAGTTTTTGTTTAGTTTTATCCAACAAAGGGCTACGAAGGCGCTGCTACGCGGCTACGACGTAGCATCAGCTACGCGACTACGGCGTAGACGTTGCTACGCGCGTTGTGAGGCGGGTCAGTCCTATAATATACTGTCGTCTATTTATGTAAAAATATGTGTATTTTTTCAGCATGGTGTAATTTGTACAAATCTGGGTTAAAAGTATTTTAAATTAGGTAAAGTGTAATAATACAACAAAACTTTAAAATTAAACTAGACAAATAATCGACTTTTAAATAAACTCTTATTTATTTATTTATTTTATTAATTAACAAAAATCCACAGCAATACATTAGTTGAAATTCTTCTTTACAAATAACTAATGGAGCCAATAACAGATTTCATTGAACGAGCGAGCGAAGCGAGCGAAGTTCTCCGAGTCTACTGGAACAATCCGGCATTTGTATGTATGTATGAATGTTCGTTCGACGATAACTTGAGTAAATTTGATCGTTATGAAATTTGGTAGGCGGGTAAATTAAATTAAAAGAATTTTTAAGTTCGAACATGAGCCAAATCCGTCGAGGGGTTGCCGAGATATGGGGTTGTTAAGTTTATATGGGGTCGCGAGTTCACAGTTCGGGGTGAACCACTAGTTATTTACGACCAAACCATCGCGATCGCATGAAGGAAAACCTTCACAGCTTGACATACCGGCCCGTAGAGTTAACAACATAACGTGGGGGATCATGGTCATGTTCGCCCACTACTTTTGAGATTTCCCCCGATTCTCCCAGCGTGAGTCGAACTCTGCACCCGTAGTCTCTTCGACTGCAGTTGAAGCGATTTGTTGCGCACCGCCAGTAAGTGAATCCGTTGAGCATCAGCATTGGCTTACCGCGTGACGTCGTTATCATTTTGTACTCAAGACCTGACGAATAAGTGCGTTGTCGTATTAATTACGAAGGTTGGTACGAAGGCAGTGACAGAGTGGCGGCCGAGAACTGGAGAGCAGCCAAATAAAAAGAACTCGTCAAATACATGCCGGAGTGGTCTGAGATGGCCCAGGACCGAAAAGCCAGGCCTTTGCCCAGCAGTGGGACCTAACACCGAGGCAATGTAAAAAAAAAAAGTTACGAGTAGAAGAAGTAACGTGCACCGCGTGGGAACTGGAAAACTATCGTCTCTGCCTACACCTCTGGAATACAGTTGTGAAGTTATGTATGTACGTATGTATAAACTTATTTAAACAATCCCTCATTTTTATTTATTATGTAAAGAGAAATTATAAGTCAAGCCACAGAGTTTTTTTTTGGCCACGGGATCAAACTTCTGATTTTATAATTAAGCAACGGGAAAATGAGATAGCTTCTAATAAACTAATTCGCCTTTTTTAGATCGCCACCTAAATATTCCAAAGAAAGCGTCAAGTAAAATACAACAATTATTTTAAATTGTCCTCCTGATTTATCTATTGCCACCTAATTTAGTAACTTTAAAACGTAGATTTCACAACTCATCACCATTTTACGTTTTACAGCTTCAACATAAGCTCCTCAAAAAAATCTAGTTCAAGCTTCAATAGACTACATTATACTTAGCATGTAAATTAATACATCATATTCTTTTATCGTGAGAAAAGCTACTATACGATTCAGACTGAAATACGTGACGCCACCTTTAGAGGCAAAGGCGCAACCACTTGGATTAATAAACAAAAAACCCGACTTTTTTAAATCTTTTGATATACTTACCCAGTATCACTCGCACAATACCTCGCAAGCTCAAATCCATCAAGTCGTTTAGGCTACAGAGCGTGCCAAAGAAATATACAAACATACATAGAAAAATAAAAACACTCGATAAACATAACCCTCCTTCTGGGTCAGTCGGGTAAAAAGAAAGCGTGGAATGGAAGGCCAACTAAAGCGCAAGCTGCATTAATAATCCAATAACGGTTTATTTTTATTTTGATTAGGTAATATATCTACTATAATAATATGACTGAACGTAAAATGATGGTATTTCAAAGTACTTACATGTTTTTTTTTTTAAAGACTTTTCATTTGTTTCCCTTCAATAGTTTCTGGGTATTTTAGTCGCCATAACTTACTATTTGATTACAATTTTAGGTAAATTTTGACGATCAATTAATGTAGGACGAGTTAAATTTTAAACGTACTGAGTTATAAAATTAGAAGCTAATTGGAATACTTTTTTGGTGTTATTTATTATTATTTTAGAAGTTTACTGCTTGAATGCATATTACAAATTTAGATGCTAAATAATAACCACCACGCTGAGTTGTATTTATAGTGTCTTACATAGAAGATATTTAGTGGCTAATATAGTATTATTTAGACGCACGTTGATTGTGGCTGACTTAGTAATTTAGAAGGCAATATTGTAGATTTTTAGAGGCGTATAATGCTATTAAAAAGAAGCCGGTTTAATTACAACCCTTATGGAGGCGGCTCTACAAAAAAAAGGAAAACAAAGCTACATTTATAATGCCCAGCTTTAGAAGTCATATAGGTACTTCTTTATCTTTGATCCTTTACTGTTAAAGACCCAAATAGCAAACGAATTAGCAAAAAGGTGCGGAAAGTCAGCGACGTGGTAAGATAATAAATATCTATTCGGCACTTATGGAACTCCACTGCATGTGAGATAAAATATAAACCCAACATCAGTTTTAAATAATAATTTATGATGTCAGTCAGAAGCAAATGATTTATGAAGACGGTAATAAAAACTTACAAATCAATAAACATTGTGATAGACAACAATAATTTCAATAAAATTAGGTATATTAAAAAATCAAATATGGAATGAAATGTGTTTTTTAATGAAATGAATTTAGTGTGCTAGAACATGGGTTACATAATTATTAATACATTTATTTCAAATTTTAAAAATTCATACATTTTGTTAGTAGTCTTACCCTATGTGTTAGTAGATGAAATTAAATTAAATTTAAATTTGATAAAATTGAGATATTTACATTCAAATATAATTCAGCTTTACATGCTGGTTGGAGCAGTGACACATGTAAGGCGAGTTGTCGTGCTCCGCTATCATTTTCAGGATGCTATTGGAGCTGGCCCGCACCCTGCAGAGCAGTGAGTAGCAGCGCTTACGCATTGTAGTGTAGAAGCAGTCCACCCGCGCTTCGGCGAACATGCCAGATGCACTGCAGAAGCGGGAGTACCATCAGAGTACCATCATAATAGCTAGAGTACCATCAGACGCGATATCCAGGAGGATCGTGATTATGGCTCTCGTTCGCTTCAATGATCGCTCTTTGATCGTCTATCCTCACTTTGGCTGGGCATTTGGCGCGCGTCTTTCTCGAGCAGTAAAAAATGTGCCGCGAATTCATTTGGGAGTATGTGAAACCGTTTAGAACCAGCAGTGTCTTGCCACGCTGCGTTGGTATAAGTGAGTAATTTTCATCTGTTCGTGTTGAAAGATACTTTTCACGCGTCGTTGCGCGCCGATAACACGAGTTTTGAGCTGTGGCAGAAATTTTATAGTATCCAACATCAGTTTTAAATAATAATTTATGATGTCAGTCAGAAGCAAATGATTTATGACGACGGTAATAAAAACTTACAAATCAATAAACATTGTGATAGGCAACAATAATTTCAATAACATTAGGTGTCTTAATAAATAAAATGTGAAATGAAATGATTTTTTTAAATAAATGAATTTATTGTGCTAGAACATGGGTTACATAATAGGTAGAGTACGATCAGACGCGATATCCAGGAGGATCATGATTATGGCTCTCGTTCGCTTCAACGATCGCTCTTTGATCGTCTATCCTCACTTTGGCTTGGCATTTGGCGCGCGTCTTTCTCGAGCAGTAAAAAATGTGCCGCGAATTCATTTGGGAGTATGTGAAACCGTCTAGAACCAGCAGTGTCTTGCCACGCCGCGTTGGTATAAATGAGTAATTTTCATCTGTTCGTGTTGAAAGATACTTTTCACGCGTCGTCGCGCGCCGATAACACGAGTTTTGAGCTGTGGCAGAAATTTTATAGTATCCAACATCAGTTTTAAATAATAATTTATGATGCCAGTCAGAAGCAAATGATTTATGACGACGGTAATAAAAACTTACAAATCAATAAACATTGTGATAGACAACAATAATTTCAATAACATTAGGTGTCTTAATACATAAAATGTGAAATGAAATGTTTTTTTTTAAATGCAATGAACTTATTGTGCTAGAACATGGGTTACATAATAGGTAGAGTACCGTCAGACGCGATATCCAGGAGGATCGTGATTATGGCTCTCGTTCGCTTCAATGATCGCTCTTTGATCGTCTATCCTCACTTTGGCTGGGCATTTGGCGCGCATCTTCCTCGAGCAGTAGAAAATGTGATGCGAATTCATTTGGGAGTATGTGAAACCGTTTAGAACCAGCAGTGTCTTGCCACGCCGCGTTGGTATACATGAGTAATTTTCATCTATTTGTGTTGAAAGATACTTTTTACGCGTCGCGCGCCGATAACACGAGTTTTGAGCTGTGGCAGAAATTTTATAGTATCCAACATCAGTTTTAAATAATAATTTATGATGTCAGTCAGAAGCAAATGATTTATAACGACGGTAATAAAAACTTACAAATCAATTAACATTGTGATAGACAACAATAATTTCAATAACATAATAAAATATGAAATGAAATTATTTTTTAAATGAAATGAATTTATTGTGCTAGAACATGGGTTACATAATAGGTAGAGTACGATCAGACACGATATCCAGGAGGATCATGATTATGGCTCTCGTTCGCTTCAACGATCGTTCTTTGATCGTCTATCCTCACTTTGGCTGGGCATTTGGCGCGCGACTTCCTCGAGCAGTAGAAAATGTGCGGCGAATGCATTTGGGAGTATGTGAAACCGTTTAGAACCAGCAGTGTCTTGCCACGCTGCGTTGGTACAAATGAGTAATTTTCATCTTTTCGTGTCGAAAGATACTTTTCACGCGTCGCGCGCCGATGACACGAGTTTTGAGCTGTGGCAGAAATTGTATAGTATAGAACAACTTGCAAGAAATACTTTACCTTACTCTTTCATACACGTATATTTCCTTTTCGGGCCCTTGCCCTTCCGTTCTTTAAATTTAAATAAATAAAGTAAAGCAATTTTAGTATTTTTTTAATACATATCCCAATGGGAGCTAAACAAACATACCAACAACATTATTCTTGTATACTTACTTAATTGCACAAATTATATTCAATCTTAAAAAGGTTATAGTTTGTTTGTTGCAGCCGGAATTTAATAAACTACTTTCTTCTTCTTCTTTGCCTGCCGTCTCCTATCGGATGTTGGCGATCAGTTTGGCTATCTCGTCCTTAGAAGCTGCCAAACGAAACAATGAGCCGGTACTTTGCTGGAACTATTCGCGCAGGTTTTGGCGCCAGGATATCTTGGGTCTTCCAGGTCTCCTTCTGCCATGTATCTTGCATAGCTACTTTTCCTCGGCGTCAATCAGTGTGTCATGCACGGCACTGAATAGGTACTCAAGATGACTACGGCTGTTTGACAAGTCTGTGTTTTGGCAACTTAACTATTGCTAGAGTACATGTTGAACAAATCAACTCTGATTCGGCTATTTTGCTCGTTAGGAGACGTAATAAGGTACTCAGGAGGGTCGTGATTGTGACACTCGTACGCCTGAACAATCGCCCATTGGTCGTCTACCCTCACTTTGGCAGGGCATCTGGAGCGCATCTTCTTGGAGCAATAGAATCTGTAAGGTGACGTCATTTGGGAGTACGTGTAACCGTTCAGCATAAGCAGTTTCTTCCCGCGCTTCGTCGGTATGTATGAGTAATTTAGAGCTGTAAAAGAAATTTCAGATAAATTGAAAACGGAATACACGGTATGTATGAGTAATTTAGAGCTGTAAAGGAAACTTCAGATAAATTGAAAACGGAATGAAACATACAAAGGTTGACCAATAAGATTAGTTGGAATGGAACCTTGTAGCAAATTAAAATTATTTATTTAGTTTGTTCTATAGACGTTATGTCTGAAATAAATAATTCACAGCACAACAATAATTCAGCGGATAAAGCAATTTGCTCAAAAAATCTCTGGTACTGAACCAAAACTAGATATTTGAGCAAATCTAGTTACCTGTTGTTCAGAATAATAAAAAGAATGTTGTACACACGACAGCACGTCAGACTGTAAACTTTCGTTGTAAAGTCGCCCGTAACGCAACCTAGCAGAGTGCTAGCGTGTAAACGTCTACGTGCTATCGTGTGTACTAAACCAAAAATCACTGTACAAAAATAGCTCACTTTAGCTATAAAATTTAAAATTACTGTCAACATTTAAATTTTCTCGCTGCGCTACATTAGTTGAAACTTCATTAAAATGAAACCAAAATAAATAAAAAATAAAAATCGAGATTAAGAAATTATAATTAAATTATAAATAGATATAATTCTTATATGAATATTAGAAAAAAATATTAGAACAGTGTCATTTTTGGACCTCGCGCTACGCAAGCGCCTCTAGCAGTAAATCTGAGCGTCTTGTACAGTCGGCCACGCGCTAGGATACCCCTTTTTGTTCGATTGGCACCCTTATGCCGCGCGCGGTAAGAGCTTCCATGGGGTATCTTTGACTGTGGCCGACCGTACTACTTTATAATTTTATATAATTGCCATCAGATGTGATCACATATCGTGGCGGATCATGGTCGTGACTTCCAATTATTTCATCAATCTCATTATTTTTCATTCTGAGGCGCGCTCCACACCCGGCGGGTTTTTTAGAACAGTAATAAATATACGGTGATCCTTTCTGAGAGTACGTGTATCCGTTCAGCATGATCATTCTATTACCGCGTTTCGTTGGTATGCAAGTGTAGTTTAATTTTATGCCTGTAAGAAAAACCATACTGTTTATTTGCTCAAGCTGATGAAAAAAAGAATTTAAAATACTTTATGTCAAAAGTTTTCTAAGAATCGTGCATGTTAGTTGACAGTTTGTCGTAAACAGTAATGCCATAATTAGGTGTTAGTTTTCTCAAGTTTAATAATAATAATAATAGGATGGTAATGTAAGTGATCAAACTCTTTATTGCATACCAAAACTGCATTTAGTATAATTAAATACACTTTAAATCTTAACATAATGGCCACTGGTTGAAATGAGATACTTTGGAGCATCATGAATATGCGTTTCCATGGCTTCAACGATCGCATTGCTTCCGTTTAGTTTGATCCGAGCTCTACAACCTAAGCCACATTTTTGGGAACAGTAAAATATATTCGATGCATTCTTTTGAGAATATGTGTATCCGTTAAGCATAAGCAGCTGTTTGCCACGATGCGATGGTATAAATGTGTGTTTTTGAACTGCAACAGTAGATGTAGTTATTATGCCTTCAGTGTATAATTCAACATCCATTTGTGTGGAATGTATGGAAATAGTAGGACAAAGAAATTATGTTTCTTATTTTACTTTTCTATCTTTAGTAGTTTCGCCTGTGTACGTCAGTCAGTCAATAAATCTGGGTGTCTCGGTACTGTTCAACGGGTAAAATAAATTCATCAAGTTTACACACATGTTTATTGTTTTGTTTTTATATTTTAATACATATATTGGCCATTGGCTGAAATAAGATACTTCGAAAGATGCAGATGCGTTTCGATAGCTTCAATGATCGTATTGCTTTTGTTTAGTTTGACGCGAGCTTTACAGCCCCACCTTTTTTTTTGGGAACAGTAAAATAAATAAGGTGACTGCTTTTGAGAATATGTGTATCCGTTAAGCATGAGTAGCTTTTTGCCACGATGCGATGGTATGAATGTGTTTTTTTGAACTGCAACAATAAATGTATTATGGCTTCAGTGGATAATTCAACATTCATTTGTGTGGAATGTATGGAAATAGTAGGACAGAGAAAACTATGTTACATAAGGAAAAATATTTACTTTTCTAACTTCAGTAGTTTCGCCTGTGTATCGTCCGTCAGTCAGTCAATAAATATTTGTGTCTCGGTATTCTTGGTTGTGTGTGCGTTGCATTAGCGTTGCGTCGACTGAGCGGTTACGCTCCGTCGTTCTACATATAAATCTGAACGACATGCCACTCGGGCGTTGTGGCTGCGCTGCGTCGTCGCAACGCACGCGAGAGAGGAGAGGAGGGAAACGAGGTGGGGAAGGGATCTGCGTTGAAACGACGGAGCGGCCGCAGTATTTAATAGCATATCTCTTTACGCCGACACGACGCAGCGCTCGTGTGGCAGTCACTGCGTTGAAATAATTGCGTTGCGACGACGCGACGCAGCGCAGCCGCAACGCCCGTGTGGCATCGCTCTAAGGCTAAACGGTATACTTAAACTTACTCTTTAAAAAATGCATATTTTAGATTTTAATATATTGACCATTAGATGAAAGCATATATCGCGGCGGTTGGTGGCCGTGATCCTCCATGGCTTCCAAAATCGTTCCATTTTTATTGAGCTTCACTCGAGCTGTACATCCAGAAGTTCTTTTAGAACAGTAGAATACGTGAGGCGAGTGCATTTGAAAGAACGTATGTTTGTTGAGCACCAGGAGCTTCTTCCCACGCTTGGTTGGAATAAAAAAGCAATTTTGTTCTGAAACATTGATAATAAATTTAAAAAATATATATAGCCCCAACACCAAAACCTTAGGTCCTAAAATTTTTTAAGCCTCGCGTTCAGTGGCGTAAGTGTACCAACTGGGGCCCATGGCAAATTCTTTTGATAGGGCCCTATCAGTAAAAATCGTCACGTTGTACTCAGTTTAATTTGAATAAACTTCGAGATTTTCTGCGTACTTAATCACTCGTTTCACGTTACACGTTTTAGGTATATGCCCCACTAATGGCCATAGGCCTCCTCTCTTAGGCGATAGGGAATGGTCTGTAGTCACTACGCTAGCCCAATGCGTATTGGAGACTTCGCATTCATCCATAGAACATAATATCTCAAAGCATTCATCATCTATTCGCTAGCTTTTCGTTGAAGGAACAACATCGTGAGGAAACCTGGGGCCTTAGCCTGTAACACAATGGCGTATCAATGACGTCCCAGGTAGAAGGACAAAACCGGGATTTTTTCGTTGTTCTCCTACAACCAGAGCGAACTAACGTTAGAGAACGTTATACCGTCATCTGTAAAAGAAGTTACACTGGGCACATTATGAAAAATATTCTTCCGGACTGATAGGACACTTACAGTACAAAAAACAAATGAAGATTTCGTTAGAAATAAGGTTATACCGTCATCTGCAAAAGAAGATAAACTGGGCACATTATGAAAAATATTATTCCGGACTGACAGGAAAATTAAAGTACAAAAAACAAATGAAGATTTCGTTGGAAAGAAGGTTATACCGTCATCTGCAAAAGAAGATAAACAGGGCACATTATGAAAAATATTATTCCGGACTAACAGGAAAGTTACAGTACAAAAACAAATGAAGATTTCGTTAGAAAGAAGGTTATACCGTCATCTGCAAAAGAAGATAAACTGGGCAGATTATGAAAAATATTATTCCGGACTGACAGGAAACTTACAGTACAAAAAACAAATGAAGATTTCGTTGGAAAGAAGGTTATACCGTCATCTGCAAAAGAAGATAAACTGGGCACATTATGAAAAATATTATTCCGGACTGGTAGGAAACTTACACCAGAAAAAAAGAGATTTCGTAAGAAAGAAGGTTATGCTGTCATATGTAAAAGAAGATAATCTGGGCACATAATGATTTTGAAGTACGGTAATATTTTGTTTCTAAGGTAGCGTAGAGTTGTATCGGAAGAAAGTTAGTGCTGGAGGTGAAGGTAAGATAGAAAAAATGCGATGAAATATTAATTTTACCCTTTATTGACTCTACAACAAGATCACACAGGTATAATCCGCGCGCTATGATAATGGAATGCTACCTTTTCGACGCGTCGACGCAACCTTGCCAAAGTAAGTATGGTACATTTTCGATTTACTTTGTCAAGGTAGCATCCCATTCTTATCGCGCGCGTTTTATACTCCCAAGAACATTATAATGACGGGAAACAGAGTAGCTACCACGAGTGCGAAAAAGCTGTGCCGGACGTCTGCCGGACGTCTGTCATGTATCCTAATACTCTACTAGTAAGGTTGTTTATCCAACTTATCAAAATCAGTGACAGTGACAGTAAGCACTCGTGGTAGCTGCTCAGATTGTAAATTTGTGCTCACTTTAACACCGAAACTTATTTCTCTTTTGCCTTTTAATTAGTTTAGACACAACCAAAATATTTTCTGTGAGTTTGTTACATAAAGGAATGTTTCTTTTCAGTAAAATCCGTCGTTAATATTTAGAACACAGTATATAATTTTGGTTCGAAACGGGTCGAATCGCGGTTGGTTTAGTAGATGAACCCCCGCAATAAAAACACCCGCCGCTCCAGTCTGCCCGTGACCACAGTCACTGCAATGCAGCCGAAACGTCGGAATAATAAAGGTAATTCATTTACCGACTAAACTAACCGCGATTCGACCCATTTCGAACCAAATTATGTGTCAATATCGCGAATTATTAAAAGTTACGACTACAGTATAGTCCAGTATCCAATCCAGTCCAACTATCTCAGCATGTCATATCAACGAACGTTCTATGTGAGCAATTTTGCCTCCAACGGCAGTCTATTTTCCACCCTCTATGTATTAAATCTTAACATATTGCCCGGTAGAACTGAACACATACCTAGGAGGTTCGTGCTTATGGTCTTCGATCACTTGAACTATGTCATCATGATCATCTATTTGAACCCGGGACTGGCAACCGGCGCGTTGCTTTGAACAGTAAAATGTGTACTTCGAATTCCTTTGAGAGAAAGTGTATCCGTTGAACATGAGGAGGCGTTTTCCTTTCGTTTTAGTGGGGAAAAACGTACAAATTGCATCTGCAACACCAAATATGAATTTAAAAAAAACAATGTCAGTTTCTGTGTTTTCTTGGGTGACGAATAACAACAAAAAAAAAAACAAATTCTTTTTGTGACCACTCGTGTTTCATTCAATATTTTTGACAAGAACACAAAACTTAAAAGATATTATGCTGTTAGAGAAAAAACAATAGTTATCAATAGTTACGACGACGACTGGACGACGGTCGGTGGGCAGACCAGCAGCCCGATGGTCGGATGACATCGTTGTGTCGGCGGAGGGTCCATGGATGCGGATGGCGAGGGACCGTGAGAGGTGGCGTGAGGGGGAAAAGGCCTATACCCAGCAGTGGGCAGAGGTGGGCTGATGATGATGATGATGATGATGATCAATAGTTAAAAACAATGAAAACAAAGAGCTTATACAGGGTGTTAAAAGACCGCCAACAATACAAAACAAAGTACTTTTTCCATGAATTATTGCTGAGAAATGATTGTAACAAATGTAAGTAATGGTACGGCAAACATAAATTTTCGTTAAATATGAGAAACAATATGATTGTTGCAAAACCTACTTATCAAACTATGACACAATACTCCATGCAATTTTAGTGGTTTTAAATCCGAAGGTATTTAGTTGCACTGGTGATTCTGAGCCAAATTACAAAATTTCATTCCAAAACGCTTCTCCATACAAATGGTGTCGATTGGCGATAGCCGTTTGTATTGGGAAGTGCTTTTTTTTTTCGCTCGTTTTGAAGTAAAATTTTGGAGTTTGGCTCAGAATCACGAGTGCAACTAAATACCTTCGGCTTTAAAACCACTAAAATTTCACCGTGTATAACCTTTTGGACAGTGACATAAAAATCTTTTGGACAGTGAGATAAAAACCTTTGGATAAAAACCTTTTGGACGGGGAGATAAAAACCTTTTGGACAGTGAGATAAAAACCTTTTGGACAGTGAGATAAAAACCTTTTGGACAGTGAGATTAAAACCATTTGGACAGTGAGAAAAAAACCTTTTGGACAGTGAGATAAAAACCTTTTGTACAGTGAGATAAAACCTTTTCGACAGTGAATAAAAACCTATCTCACTGTCCAAAAGATTTTTATGTCACTGTCCAAAAGGTTATACTCCGTGCAATTTTAGTGGTTTTAAAGCCGAAGGTATTTTGTTGCACCGGTGATTCTGAGCCAAATTACAAAAATTCATTCCAAAACGCTTCTCCATACAAATGGTGTCGATTGGCGATAGCCGTTTGTATTGGGAAGTGCTTTTTTTTTTTCGCTTGTTTTGAAGTAAAATTTTGGAATTTGGCTCAGAATCACGAGTGCAACTAAATACGTTCGGCTTTAAAACCACTAAAATTGCACCGTGTATAACCTTTTGGACAGTGACATAAAAATCTTTTGGACAGTGAGATAAAAACCTTTGGATAAAAACCTTTTGGACGGGGAGATAAAAACCCTTTGGACAGTGAGATAAAAACCTTTTGGACAGTGAGATAAAAACCATTTGGACAGTGAGATTAAAACTTTTTGGACAGTGAGATAAAAAAGGGAGGGAGTGTTACACAATAAGCCATGTACATTATTAAATTATGGCTTATAGTAGACAAAACCAAAATATAACTATACCTTAAACCTTTTTCTTAGGTCGTACATACCACAATTTAAAGGGTGAGAATAAAGCTTGACAACAAAACAATAAAGGAAAGGTAAATATATTCACATTTCACACCAAAAAAAATTAATGCATAACAAAAACCATACTTGCTCATACAGCTTACAGGTTAAGTTAAGTTAGAACATAGTTATTGAATGTGTATTTCAGTATTTTTTTTGGTGTGTGATTAAAAACAACCTTAAATAAAAGAAACTCCGACATGCATTGATTTGATGCTACAACCCTGTAAAACGAGTTAGGACTTAAAGCGCCGTGCATATTTTCGCTGAAAAAAAAATAGGCGGCGCGCTTTTTTGCCGCAAAAATATCTTGCAATTACGGATATCAACATGAAACTGGCTGTGTTAGATAGCTCTCACCTAATTCTAGTGTTTGATATGTTTGCTTTTTCGATTCATTTAGTGTATTTGATACAGGAATCGATTTTATGCATTTTTCTTTGCGTGCGGGCTATTCACTATGCACGGCGCCATAACATATTCCCTGACATTACGGTATCTTAAATCTTAACATATTCCCCGTTAGAACTTACCATATATCTAGGAGGATCATGATTATGGTCTTCTAGAGCTTGAACTATCTGATCGCAACCATCTATCTGGACCTTGCCTTTGCAGCCAGCGGCCTGCTTCGAACAGTAGAATATGAACTTCGAACTCCTTTGGGAGTAAGTGTAGCCGTTGAGTACGAGTAAGCGATTCCCAAGCTTTTTCGTCGGAAAGAATATTAGATCGCCATCTGTCAAAAGTAGGTATTACACATGTGTAAGAAAATCATTGATTAGTCCCACATGTAGGTGTTTATTTTGGTAATTATTCTGACATGAAAAAAAAAAGATATCCATTTGGTCGTCAGGTAGGTTAAAAATATAGATGAAATAAAACTGAGCATAAAAATAAAATAAATTTAAATAAAAAAAACAAGAAAATACTTTTTTGTCGGAAAGAATTTTAGAACGCCTCCTGACTGTCAAAAATTTTTGAATGTTCAAAATTATTTTAGAACTTCACGTGTCTTCACGTGTTAATCGTGTAATAAAACTAATAAATAACCACAAATATTAATTTTGACGAAGGTTACAAATTAAAAAGGTTAGGTAAATAATTTACATTTTATTGTATATAAATCTGTAGAGCAAAAAGATTTTCAAACGCAAACACATTACCTGTAACGCAAACACATACCTAAATAATATAGTTAGGCATGACATGAGAATAGAGAAATGCGAGTAATGTAAGTAATGTAAGTAATAAAAAATATTTAGAAAACATGCATGTATCATAAGAGAGGCACCTTTATTCACACTAGACGGGTGAAACGACCACTCGGACGCTGGAATGCTTGGGATATTGTTTTAGATGGAGTAGGCTTGCCCAGCACCTATACCATCCTGACAGCTTAGTCAGCCTAGCCCATAGGAGAAACAAGTCAATAAATAAATTATTTTGTTTCGGAAAACAAGGTTCCATATTATCACAAAAAATACAATATACAAAGTCACAGTAGACACAAAAAAGAAAATAGTAATAATAGTATAACGCCCAAAATGTTGTAAAAATTGTTCTAAAATAACAACATTATAAAAATTTAAATTGTTTAAAAAATAATAATAATATTGTCCAGATAAAATATGTCACTAATAGGTCTATACAATACATGTTGGTTAGGCTTAGTTGGCTCCGCTTGTAATTAAAAAGAGATAAACATTAACAGGACACCGATGGTAGAGGACGAAGTTCATTGTGGAATGGCGACCTCGAGAGGGGAAGAGATCGGTTAGCAGACCACCAGCCAGTACGTGCAGCATGGTAAGCCCGAAATAGGCCCTTCTCTATGCAAAACTGTCAACTTGTCGGTCGGGCTCGAGTTGGCTCTACGCCAACATTGCGATGGGGACAAAAATACAACATTTTTATTAAAAATGGCAATATCTACTTTCTGCTCGACATGACCCTAATCTATTGCCATCTCGAGTCCCACCTGCCATGCTCGCACAATAGACATGGCACGTCTGTCACTCGAGTTCGAGAGAGTGTCAAAACGACCATGCTAAGCATACAGATGGTCCGATGAGACAGCCCAAGTAGCCGGAAAACAGTGGTTACGTCTGGCGCAGGATTGTGAGAGGTAGCGTGAGCATGAACAGGCCTTTACTTAGCAGTGGGTGTTAACAGGCAGATGATGATGAAACGTGACTGATGACGTTGATGATGAGTGTAGTTTCCTACTTTTTTTGAGCGACGTTTAAGACGGAACGCGGGTAGCCGGCTGCTCCATACAAAAAATACAAAAAGGGAGACCTGTTTCCTCCCTGGATAATTATTTTAGAAGTGCTGATCCTTTACTCAGAAGTGAGTGTCAACAGGCTAACTAGTGGTTCGCCCCGAACTATGAACACGCGACCTCTTATCTCAGCAACCCCTCGACCGATTTAGCTCATGTTCTAACTTAAAAATTATCTTTGCCTCATTTACCTGCGTACCAAATTTCATGACGATCCGACTAAATTTACTCAAGCTATCGTCGAACGAACATTCATAGATACATACATACAGACATACACACACAAACGCCGGATTATTCCAGTAGACTCGAAGAACTTCACTCGCTCGTTCAATGATGATGATGAAAAAATAAAGCGACTACAATCAAACTTTAATGTACGATCCATCAGCTGTGACAGCGTACTTTGGAGGCGCGTGTCTGTGCTCTCCAGCAACTTCTCTAAGCCCCTGACCCGTTTCATTTAGTTTAACGCGAGCTTTACACCCGGTGTTCTTCTTAGAACAATAGTAATTGTTCGTTTTACTACTCTGGGAGTAAGTATACCCGTTAAACATGAGAAGGCGGTTCCCGTGCTTCGTTGGAATAAATAAGAAAGGTTTATCTGAAACAAAAATAAGAAAAATCAGAACAAAAGAGAATCGCCGCCGCCGCTATGAAAATCTGTAGACGGATTAGGCCCGATAGATCAATCACAGTTTAAACCAAAAAGGCTAGTTTAAACCCTATCTGTCGATTAGCTTTCATACAAAATGAGAGGTTTAATCTATGGATTGAGTTTAAACTGTGATTGATCTTACGGGCCTTAGATGAATATTAAAAAAAATATTTATTCATACCAGTTGAAAAAAATATGTACTTGCAAGTTATTAGGTACTTATTTGACATTTAGTGCAGAGGTATAATAGGTGTAGGTAAGAAAATTAATAAGTCACAAGAAATTCGGAACCAAATACAATTTGTATATTTGTTTACTGCCATCAACTACACGCAGTCTTGGTCAGAAACTAAGGAACAACCTAGTACTAATAAAAAGCCTGTACAATTTTACATGTCCCACTAGCTGGGCAAAGGCCTTCTCTCAGAGAGAGAGTTCGAGCTTAATCACCACGCGTGCTCAATGCGGGTTGGCGATTTTTGCGTAGGTACTAAAATATTTAAATTTATTTTATAAGTTCGATAAAAAGAGTTTTCTCCGTTCTCTGTGTGGACAAAGTATGCGAGCCTTTCGAGTGAGGCGACAGTCTTTTAACGCCCTTTATACAAGGTGTTACAAAAGTACCTAACTCTTTTTACATGGTAATAGCACCCGGTGATAGGGATCATAACCAATATTTTTAAATTTGAGCTAATAACAAAAACAAAAAAGTTATAACATTTTTTTTTCAATTTTGAGGTTATAAAATAAAGATTGTTTTCTTCAACTTTTTTTTACAGATTTGACATCCTGTTGACCAGTAGGTTACACCCTGTAAAAATAGTTAGGTACTTTTGTAACACCTTGTATATTTTGGGCAGCAGACGAAATATTCGACGATGTTCCTCCAGATTCTTCCTGGCGGCTCGGTAGGTCTCTTAGCTGGTCATTGCTTCACCGACTCACTTTGATGTACTGTCCGTCATCCGTGACCATGTACTCGGGAGGTGGATGTGTATGATCTTCATTGGCTTTGCAGATTCTGCCGTCATCGCTGAGCTTTACCCGCGCCTTGCAGCCGATGTCTTTCTTCGAGCAGTAGTAGAGTCTTGATGACCTGGGGAGAATTGTCAATTGTTATTTAGAATCTATCGCGATCTCTTTCAAAGGTAGAAGAGAATATAATATAATATTTTTGATTGTACTAGAAAAAAAAAGAGACATACAGTATTGATACATAAGGAGGTATCGGGACTATGATTGTAATCGCTACTTTAGAATGGAATTACTTACTTACTTACTTACTTAGAATGGAATTGTCGAACGAATGAAAGAATTTAGCTATTTTGTTCACACCATATCTTTTTATATTGATTTAACGGTCCATATTATCCTTAAAAAACCGGTCAAGTGCGAGTCGCACTCGCACACGAAGGGTTCCGTACCATTATCTATAAAAACGGCAAAAAAACACGTTTGTTGTATTGCAGCCCCCTTAAATATTTATTTTATTTTGTTTTATAGTATTTGTTGTTATAGCGGCAACAGAAATACATCATCTGTCAACATCATTTCAACTATCACGGTTCATGAGATACAGCCTGGTGACAGACAGACAGACAGACGGACTGCGGCGTCTTAGTAATAGGGTCCCGTTTGGTTACTCTTTGGGTACGGAACCCTAAAAAAAGAGTTCAGCTCGTGTGAAATAAATGCAGCATGAAATTAAGGTCAGTGCAAAAGTTAAACGGAAAGGTCATTTAAAAACTACTCCGAGAAGAGGATAGCTCTTAAATACAAGGTGTTGTTTTGTAAAGTTACAACCGACTCAGGGGTGATTAAAAACTAAGGCCTTTGCATCTACGTAATGAGATGATTTATACAGCGTCCAGTGGCACCTTCACTCACACTAGATGGGTGAAGAGACCACTCGGCGCTGCAGTGCCTGGGACATTGTTTTAGATGGAGGTGATTATTTACACAATAATGATGCCAGAAAAAAAAAATGTCAGTAAAAACAACCCAAAAATCATTAAATTGTGGCCTCCCTTACACTAACGCTTGCGTTGCGGCGAGTCGGGCGCCACGTCGCGGTTATTATAGAACAACTTGGTACAAGGTATTATGTGTATAAAAAAAAATGAAAAAATATAAACTTATTTTTAGTTTCAAGCGTTACTGACCAAAACAACACACTGTATAATATTGATGATTAAAAAGTAACACACCCGTTCTGTGAGTAAGTATACGCGTTCAGCATTAGCAGGTGCTTCCCGCGAGTCGACGGGATGAACTTGAAAGGGTATTCTGGAAAGAAAAATCACTATTAAGCACATTGGTCTGTACTGGGCCCTTAGCCTGTAACGCAATGGCGGGTCAATGGCGTCCCGGCAGAAGGACAAAACCGGGCTCTCCTCGTTTTTCTCCTACAACCAGAGAACTAATCCTCTAGAATTAGAATCAAAATATTCTTGTACTACAAAAACATTAAAAGGACAGACAGCGTTAGCAAATCGTAATTGAAGTCGTCACCTGACAGCCCATTTTGGCACCATTGTGTTACAGGCTAAGGGCCCTGGTAAGTCACAACGTCTTCGATGGGCCGGTCACCTGAAGAGAAATGCCAGCCCCCGTAGCACGCGGGCCATTTCGCCTACTCTCAACTGTCACCTTAGCTACTTAACACTACTGAGGTGACAGTGAACAGTGGTTAAGGCTCGGTATAAGGCTAACTAACGCCACCAATGTTGAAAAAATCATATGCCCCTTCAGAAGAAGTTTCTGACAAAATCCTAAGATGAGCTCATGCGCCATGCTTTTCTAGATTTTTAAGTTTAGGTACCCAACTCAATTTAAAAAAAATTCGATAACCGCCAAAAGCGGCCGTTTTTGGCGGTTATCGAAAATGTTTTAGCTTAAAAGTAAATTTCGAAGAGGGTATACAGGGTGTTAAAAGACCGCCAACAAAGCGGGAAACCACGTATTGTCCTCATCATATCAAACATTTTTGCCCAAGGAACTATGCCTGGGAAATCAACGGTTTCTGAAATAATGAGGTTCAAAGTCGGAGTTTTCAAAATTTTTTTTTTGCATAAATGTACTCAGTATCTTATACTTAACATTTCTTCTCGAGAAGCCATATCAAAATTTTGAATATTTCTTGCATAAAACGACGTTAAAATTGCAACCCGCAATGTATTCTTAACATCGGCACCTCGAGCATAAGTAACAAAAGTTTATGTCAACGCTTGCGCAATATGATTTTTCTGCGTTACACATCCATTTTTTTTTTTATGTAGCCTGAATGATGTCCCACTGCAGGGCAAAGGCCTCCCCCCTCTCAGCCCAGATTTTTCGGTCCTGAGCCACCTCCGACCACTCCGGCAAATATTTATCGAGGTCGTCTCGCCATCTTCTTCTCGGCCGGCCCCGTCTGCGATACACATCCATTGCGTGATAAAATATTTTCCAAAATTATAACCTAAAAAACCAAAATCATTTCCCAGCAATAATTTATCGAAAAAGTACTTTGTTTTGGTGTCTAGTATGCGTACCTTTCGGGTCTGTTGGCGGTCTTTTAACACCCTGTATACACTTAAAAATCTAGAAAAGCATGGCGCATAGGCTCATCTTAGGATTTTTTCGGAAACTTCTTCTAAAGGAAGATATGATTTTTTTAACATTGGTGGCGCTAGTTAGCCTTATACCGAGCCTTAACACTACTGAAGTGACAGTGAACAGTGGCTAAGGTCAGTAAAGTTGAGAGTAGGCATAATGGCCCGCGTCCTAAGAGGGCAGCAAGCGTAGCATAAGGCTGGGTTAGAGCGTATCTATGGGTTTATAACTTCATGTATCTCACTATTTTAAAACTTAAACTTTCGTAAGCACTGCACTGCTGCAAGTAAGTGAAACCGTTAAAGCGATATAAAAATGTATCTCACTATTTTGTTTGACGTAGAGCGGGATAGACAAAGTAATACCCCCCATAGATACGCTCTAACCCAGCCTCATGCTTCGCTTGCAGAAGTTGCAGAACCGCAAAAGGTTAAGGTTAAACGTGCTGTGTTTGTGATTCAGTAATAGATAAATAGATAGATAAAAATACTTTATTTACCGACTTGAGTAAACTGCTAATTGATTTATTTACAGGCCAACAAAATCTATTATTTGTAATTTAAAAAACATATACATGGTGTAACAGAAAGGTAACACCGAAGGGTGTCGCTTAACACCTCAATACGAGCAACTTTTACTATGGGACCAAATTCGAAATCTCGAAGGAAATATCTGCTGTTCCATACTAAAATTTGATACCTACAGCACCAAATGTATGGAGCAGCTGATAATCGAGTAACAGTGTGTTAAGCGACCCTCTTCGGTATGACAAGACCCTTCCGTAACACCCTATATTCAGTCAACAGCACTTAACTAAGCCCTAAGGTCTTTGCATCTATTTAATGAGATGATTTATGCACCGTCCAGTGGCACCTTCACTCTCACTATGTATAGATGGGTGAAGGGAGCACTCGGCGCTGCAGTGCCTGGCTTGTTTTTGCAACAGCACGTAAACCTTTACATTTTCGTTGTAAAGTCACCCGTAACGTAACTGAATAGCGTGCAAGGCTTCGACGTGCTGTCGACTGTACACACAATAGCACGTCGACCCTTACACACTAGCACTCTACTCGGTTACGTTACGGGCGACTTGACAAAAAAAGTGTACACTCTGACGTGCTGCCGTGTGAACTCGTGTGTAGGTACACTAAAAAATAACATTTAGGAAATTAAGAGTGGCCAAAAGTGACTACTTTTGGCGAGAATCGATTGCATTCTAGTTCTAGGATCTGGAATCCACACCTTAGGTCCTAAAAATATTAAAGGCGCTGGGCATAGTGAATTAGCCCGCGCGCAAAGAAAAATGCACAAAATCGATTCCTGTATCAAATACACTAAAAAAATCGAAAAAGTTCACATATCAAACCCTAGAATTAGGTGAGAGCTATCTAAAACAGCCAGTTTTGTGTTGATATCCATAGCAGATTGCAAGATATTTTGTTTGAAAAAAAGTGCGCCGCCTATTTTTTTTTCATCCAAAATATCTTCAAAACGTTTACGAATCTCAACACAAAACTGGCTGTGTTAGATAGGTCTCACTAGAGATGGGCGGCGCGGAAAGTTTCCGCCGGAAACTTTCCGGAAACTTTCCAAAATGGGAAGATATCCGGGAAGATTCCCAAAATGGGTATTTATGTGGGTAGAAACGTTTTTCATTGCAGTTATTGATCAAAATGAATCCTTTTACAGTTGTGTGCACTTATAAACAATAGACTGCCAATATTTTTTACAATTCTTGTGTAAAACAGGCGTACTTTCGATTTTATGTGATAATTTCTTTAACTTCGCCGAAAATCGGAAATAAAATACGAATTCTTCACGAATTCTTCATGAATTCTTCAATAATTCATAATCACAAGACTTATCACATCAAAATTATTTGAATTGCTACTAGCTAGAACATAAATTATACAAGGTGGCAACATGGAACTCTTTTTTTTGGGCTGATTCTCAAAGTGCCGTCCAAACAAAAAAATTTTTTCATTCCGTTGGAGTACATAACCGTTGCTGGCCAGTAATCTATCGGAAATTGTTGCATAAACTGGTAAAATTGCGTCTTTAACTTAACTTCTCAAAACAAAATACTGAGTAGGTAGGTATAGGAGCTTGAAAAAATCCGGACAAGTGCAAGTTAAACTTGGAGAGGGTTCCGTACATTCGAAGTTCATTTACGCACAAATGTTGAGAAACCATACCAAACCATAGATGTAGGACTGTAGAACGCCAGAGTTGAGGAACTAATGCTACAAAAATAATATTAATATTTTCCTTTGTTATTTTCTACACCATGGACTTTTTATAGGTTTTCCTGTAAAACCTATCCCTACCTACCTTTCGGTTTTCGGTTATAGTGTTTTTTGTGTGTGATGTTTTGGTTTTGGCAATAAATTATGTTTTATCTTTTTCTTATCTATAATCTGGTTAGGTTAGATATTATTGATTCTACAGAAAAATAATAGCCAAACCTCAAGCCAACCGTGATTTGTTAGTAGAAATAGAGATTTTAATGTAATATTAATATTTAAGACGTTGCGTTTTAGTTTGATTATGTTCAGGATGGTGAGAAAAGAGGTGAAATAAGTAAATTAACATCTTAAATGAGATGGATATTGTTTGTATGGACTAAATTGTCGCTGTTATTTGAGCTATTAGCCCAAAAATAAGAGATCTATGGTGTCACCTTGTATAATTATTTATAATTAATGTTCTAGTTAGAAGCGAGTCAAATAATTTTCACATTGTAAGTAAATTTTCCAATGTTTTGGCGATTTGAAAGAAATCGTCACAAAGACATCAAAAGTCCGCCTGTTTTACAAAAGAATTGTAAAAAATATTGGCAGTCTATTGCACACAATTGTAAGAGGATTCATTTTGTTCAATAAAAACATTGAAAAACGTTTCTGCATTTCCGTGTTTCTTTCCAAAATTGGTTGATTGATGGGTTGATTACAACTTATAAACAATAGAAAGCCAATAATTTTCACAATTATTTTGTAAAACAGGTGAAATTTCGATTTCTTTGTGATGATTTCTTTAACTTTGCCGAAAATTGAAAATAACATACGAATTCTTCATGAATTCTTCAAAAATTCATAATCACAAGACTTATTCCCTCCTACTTGCTACTAACTAGAACTTAATTATTAATAACTAGTGGTTCGCCCCGAACTATGAACTCGCGACCCCATATAAACTTAACAATCCCATATCTCGGCAATCCCTCGACCGATTTGGCTCATGTTCGAACTTAAAAATTCTTTTAATTTCATTTACCCGCCTACCAAATTTCATAACGATCCGATCAAATTTACTCAAGTTATCGTCGAACGAACATTCATACATACAAACATACAAACATACAAACATACAAACATACAAACATACATACATACATACATACATACAAACGCCGGATTGTTCCAGTAGACTCGGAGAACTTCGCTCGCTTCGCTCGCTCGTTCAATTATACAAGGTGGCACCATGGATCTCTTCTTTTTGGGCTGCTTTTCAAAGTGCTACCGAAAAAAACATTTTTACATTCCGTTAGAGTGTAATTATAATCGTTAGAACACTATTTCATTATATTGAACGAGCCAGCGAAGTTCTTCGAGTCTACTGGAACAATCCGGCCTTTGTATGTATGTTTGTATGTATGAGTGTTCGTTCGACGATAACTTGAGTAAATTTGGTCGGATCGTTATGAAATTTGGTAGGCGGGTAAACAAAATTAAAATATTTTTTAAGTTCAAACATGAGCCAAATCGCTTGAGGGGTTGCCGAGATATGGGGTTGTATAGTTTATATGCAAAGCGCGCGCGCGCCTGCGCTATTGGTGTAAGGCAAGTTACACATCTGTAACTGGGGTCGCGAGTTCATAGTTCGGAGCGAACCACTAGTTTTTACATATTACATTTTGTATTACATTGTGTAGATTAACTAGTGGTTCGCCCCGAACTGTGAACTCGCGACCCCATATAAACTTAACAACCCGATATCTCGGCAACCCCTCGACCGATTTGGCTCATGTTCGAACTTAAAAATTCTTTTAATTTCATTTACTTGCCTACGAAATTTCATAACGATCCGACCAAATTTACTCAAGTTATCGTCGAACGAACATTCATACATACAAACATACAAACATACAAACATACAAACATACAAACATACATACATACATACATACATACAAACGCCGGATTGTTCCAGTAGACTCGGAGAACTTCGCTCGCTTCGCTCGCTCGTTCAACTATGAGAACTATCAACCTACATTTATGATTCAGCTTCTGGTAAAATCAAGATATTACAAAATGTAAGGTCAGCAAACTCAAGTGAACTGGTGTGAGGTGTGAATGTGAACTTTGAATGTGAACATGAATTATAACAAAGTAAAATATTAATATTATTTTTGTAGCATTAGTTCCTCAACTCTGGCGTTCTACAGTCCTATATCTCTGGTTTGGTATGGTTTCTCAACATTTGTGCGTAAATGAACTTCGAATGTACGAAACCCTCTCCAAGTTTAACTTGCACTTCTCCGGATTTTTTAAAGCTCCTATACCTACCTACTCAGTATTTTGTTTTGAGAAGTTAAGTTAAAGACGTGATTTTACCAGTTTATGCAAAAAATTCCGATAGATTACTATCCAGCAACGGTTATGTATTCCAACGGAATGTAAAAATGTTTTGGTTTGGACGGCACTTTGAGAATCAGCCCAAAAAAAAGAGTTCCATGTTGCCACCTTGTATAATTTATGTTCTAGTTAGTAGCAATTCAAATAATTTTGATGTGATAAGTCTTGTGATTATGAATTATTGAAGAATTCATGAAGAATTCGTGAAGAATTCGTGAAGAATTCGTATTTTATTTCCGATTTTCGGCGAAGTTAAAGAAATCATCACATAAAATCGAAAGTACGCCTGTTTTACACAAGAATTGTGAAAATTATTGGCAGTCTATTGTTTATAAGAGCACACAACTGTAAAAGGATTCATTTTGTTCAATAACTGCAATGAAAAACGTTTCTACCCACATAAATACCCATTTTGGGAATCTTCCCGGAAACTTTCCGCGTTTCTTCCCAAAATGGGTTGATTCCCGGGAAGAATCCCATCTCTAGGTCTCACCTAATTCTAGGGTTTTTGATAGAACATTTTTGATTTGTTTAGTGTATTTGATACAGGACTCGATTTAGTGCATTTTTCTTGGCGCGCGGGCTATTCACTATGCCTCGCGTTGAGAAATCGCAGGAGCGTTTTTTGCTAAAAGCGCATCCAAAAAAAGATTTTTTTTTCATTGGCGGCGCTAGTCGTGTGTCGTATTTCGTCTTAACATTTGACGTAATTCCCATCGTTAGTGACGATGTACTGTGGAGGGTCGTGGCCATGTTCTTCGTTACGAGTAGCGTGGGTGATTATTCCCGAATCATTGAGCTTGACGCGAGCCTTGCATCCTCTGTTCTTTTGGGAGCAGTAGTAATACCTCGCTGACCCACTCTGTGAGTAAGTGTATCCATTGAGCATGAGTAACCGCTTCTGGTTCTTAAATCTCGTCGGGATAAACGTGTAACCTCCTGGAATAATTACTTTTAATAATTATTCGCGATATTCACACGGACTTGTTAAATAAAAAAAAGATAAAAATAAAAACTCTTTGTGAGTAGATAAGTGTACCCGTTTAGCAAGTAGTCTTTTATTACTATTGCGCCTTGTCAGAATGAACGTATAACTCAGTTCTGGAAATAATGTCCTATTTTATAATACGTAAGTACTGAGGTACCTTTAAGTTTTGTCTACGGACGCATAATACTACGAGTATATTTAAACATACATTTAAACAGTTCGTTTAAACAAACATTTATTTACTTTGCTTTAACTTAAAAAAACAGAAGAAGTAATGTATTACGTAGGTACGGTAAAAAATGTAATTTTATTTTGAGTGTAGTCAAAAAAATTAATACCTGCCATAAAAACTTAATTATAAATAACCCCTCAAAGTTTGATGTATCCGTCATCCATGACCATGTATTGTGGATCATGTGGATGAACTTCATAAGCGTAACAGATCGATCCACGATCATTGAGCTTTACTCGAGCTTTGCATCTGCCGGTGTCTTTCTTGGAACAGTAATAGCGATTTGAAGTCATTCTTTGTGAGTAAGTGTATCCATTTAGCATCAGAAGTGGCTTTTTGCTTTTGCGCGCATTCGGTACAAACGTGTAACCCAGTTCTGAAATTAAAGTGCACTTTCTCATTATTTACTGTCAAAATCGCACCGACTGCCCGTCTCTAACAAGTAAGTAAGATATTTATTATTTATTTATTTATTTATGCAGGGTGTTAAAAGACCGCCAACAAAGCGGGAAACCACGTATTGTCCCCATCATAAGGAACATTTTTGCCCAAGGAACTATGCCTGGGAAATCAACGGTTTCCGAGATAATGAGGTTCAAAGTCGGACTTTTCAAGACTTTTTTTTTGCAGAAATGTATTCAGTATCTAGATCTTAACATACCTTCTCAAGAAGCCATATCAAAATTATGAATATTTCTTACAAAAAACGATGTTAAAATTGCAACCCGCAATGTATCTTCAAGCTTAAGAAACATAATCTGATACCTACGCTTGCGCAATACGACTTCTGTGCGTTACACGTCCATTGCGTGATAAAATATTTTTCAAAATTATAACCTAAAAAACCAAAATCATTTCCCAGCAAAAAAAAAACGAAAAAGTACTTTATTTTGGTGTCTAGTGTGCGTGGCTTTCGGGTCTGTTGGCGGTCTTTTAACACCCTGTATATTTATTTACCAAACAGAGGTGGGCTGTTGATGACGATCATTATCATCAACAGCCCACCTATTACCTTATTTATCATTATTTCCTTTATTTTTATATGTTCTTCCTCATCTTTAATTGTCATACCTAGATAAAAAGAAAGTGGTAAAGCCAAATTAGCAGCATTTTTTATTAATAACAATAAAACTTGGTTTGATAATTTACAACATAATATCATATTCTGATGTATTTTCCGTCAGAAGTGACCTTGTATTGCGGAGCAGCATGTACATGATCTTCGTATACGAAACGGATTGATCCATTATCATTGAGCCTAACTCGTGCTTTGCATCTGGACTTTTTGTTGGAACAGTAGTACCTATTTGACGACATTCTTTGTGAGTAAGTGTACCCATTCAGCAACAGCAGCTTTTTGCTTTTAAGAGCACTCGGAATAAACATGTAACCCGGTTCTGGAAATAATGTCCTAGTTTAATATCTATTTCCTTTACTTCCTCGTGCGGCCCAGAAGTTTTTTTGGAAGTTCTTAATTATGACCCAACTGTTCTTTATAAATGACAAATCAGCAACTAGCATTACCGCCCATAGATTTAATGTAGTTTTTTTATGTTATAGGTATCGGATATTTTTTATATTTTTTACCGTTAGTAAATAGGTGTCTAAGAAGTGTGTTTTAATTTTAAAAATGGAATATCTCTTGTTCTTTTAAAAGGACACTGGGCGTTAGTTGCATAAGTAAGCTTATTTAATTAGTCCGTTTTGGTGTACATTGGGAGGTAATGAAGTAAAGATTTTTGTTGTTGTGTAATTATAATTATGAAAAATTATCAAAAATCTTCTACAAAATAAAAAAATACATAAGGTTACTTAACAAACCTTGGAAATGAACACTGTACTCAGTCAGTCTATTCAGTGTTACAAAAAGTTAACATTTTACTTTAGGTAGAGATATGTTCTTATCTAAGTTTCAGACCGTTAGTCGACTTACAGCACTTTATATTTAGGCACATTATTCATTAACATATATAAATTCTTTCTATCTTAGTAACAGACCCATGATTATTCTTTATGAACAAAAATTAAACGAAAATCCTCTTACAAAATCAAACAATAAATCGAAACAAAAGACTCAACAATATTAAACATGAGTACCCATCTAAGTTTCATTACATAATTAACTTTCTTCAAATCTTAAGCCTAAATGGCATTATTCAAAATCTTTTTTTATATCCATAGACATTAACATGTTTCGAGATCATTGATTATTTTCAGTCTTGTAATCCTAAATAACAAAATAATTTGTCATTAATCTATAGAAATAAGTAACGTGTTATAAATATTTATTCGTCATGAAATGCAGCATAGCAGTTTCTTTTTTTTGTAAGACACAATCGAATGTTGCATGAGCGACAT
This sequence comes from Zelleria hepariella, assembly GCA_949319315.1. NCBI lineage: Eukaryota > Metazoa > Arthropoda > Insecta > Lepidoptera > Yponomeutidae > Zelleria > Zelleria hepariella. The sequence continues at coordinate 14,117,939 of OX439388.1, forward strand.
AGGAAAAATGTCTTGTTATCATGGCAGACACGACATCTACCCTGTTGCTCTGTGAAAATGGGTATATGTTTTACATGAGATGTTCGTTGTTGTTTTGTCGGTATTGGCACTACAGGCATACCTCTTGAACGTTTCCGATTCTCTTGAAGTTTCGTAACAATCTTCGGGGGGACAAACTCTTGATCATCGCAGTCATCATCACTGAAATCTACCAGATCCGAATCATTGATAAGATTGTCTATATCTTCAGCTTGCAAAACTGCGGACAAAACTTGTATGTATAGATAGTATCGGCCTAAAGGGAATCGTAAAGGACAGACATTCCTATTGAGTTTATGTAATTAACGCCAGACGTCAATTTTAATGTACTAATAGCTTTAAAAAATAAATGGGATATACAGGGCGTCCCACGGCTATGCCACATGGAGGGAAAGTACCTGGAATATTGTAGATGGAACATTTTACTGAAAGAAGACATTATTTTAATTTCAAAAACAATTTAAACTGCATTTATAGATATTGAAATAATTACATGGTTGAACCGGGAATCGAACCCGTTACATGAGAAAAAATATTACCCTGTAGTTTTATCATACCGATCCAATGACATTCTAATACAAATGGACAACTCATAGGCGCTCGAAAAAGGTAACTGCAAAATTGTGCTTAAATTCAGTGTAAGCACAATATTTACATTAGACGTTTGATGACTACGCAGCTGACAACATGCCAAAAAAGAATTAGAATCAGAATAATATTTCCTGTACTTACAACAAAAAAAAAACCGACACAGCATGAATAAATTGTAATTGATGCTGTCAACTGGGAGCCCCTTTTGGCACCGTTGCGTTACAGACTCAGGCCCCAGGCCCCGCCACACTGATACACGAATACTTCACCCTCTTCATTCGGCAGAAGACCAAAGTCGAAGATATCTGGCTAGGCGGGAGTACCAACGGTGGACTAGGGCGTCACGGAATGGTGGCCTAGAATGGGTCGAGGGTCGGTGTGTAGACCAATAGCTCGATGACATTGTCAAAACAGCGGGCGGACAATGGACGAGATTGGCATTAGACCGAGGGGGTTGGCGTGAGAAGGAAGAGGCGTATGCACAGCAGTGGGCTTTATTCATGGGCTGGATAAATAAGTAGATTTGTATCACTTGGTTTTTTTGGTTTTTTTTTGTATCACTTCGCTGTTATTATTTTCCTAGAAGCTATCGAGCTATTCGAAAAGTCGTAGAACAACATTTGTTGGAAATTACATTTAGGGGTTGACATGTTTCAGGAAAAAAGCTATTTACAAATTATACTTACTTATACGGCCTATTTTTCATAGTTTTGAATATAAACTGTTTAAAATAATATCCGCAACATGGAACAGATTTTTTTCCCCATAAAAAAAACTAAAATAGGCTATTGCTACTCCACTGCTATCTTTATTCCAATAAACTTCAAAAATCAACTTACGTAGCTTCAAACTGCGTGATTGATTTACGTTTCCGCTTATTGACACAATACATTTTGAGGGCTTGAAGTGTCAGCAGCAATGTAGAAACAAAAAGTCAGTCGAAGCATAATAGGGTGAAATTAGCGTGTGCCATGTTTCGACTTGGTTATTGTACGGAACAGTTTGTCCATTTGTATTGGAATGTCATTGTACCGATCGAAAGGCTTCATCATAAGGATATTTTTTTGCTAAATAACATAGTGTCAGAAATAAAAGGAAGACTATGAATTTTAACATTTACCTGGTAGAATGCAACAAATCGAGCCGTATCCTGAGCCGAAAGACGCGTAAAATTTTGTCCATCGCAATGCGGCTGGCTGGCTGGTTTCGATCGGTATGATAAAACTACAGGGTAATAATTTTTTCTCATGTAACGGGTTCGATTCCCGGTTCAACCATGTAATTATTTCAATATCTATGAATGCAGTTTAAATTGTTTTTTAAATTAAAATAATGTCTTCTTTCAGTAAAATGTTCCATCTACAATATTTAAGGTACTTTCCCTCCATGTGGCATAGCCGTGGGACGCCCTGTATATTTGCAGAAATTAATCTTTACGTAGTTAGTGTTAGCCACAATGCATATAAACTATTAGATTTGAAAGCGTTACATGTGAAGATTCTTTTAATAAAGTCGGATTTACTTACCTCTCTACTCTACATCGCTACAACGAACTGTCAAACGCTGCTGGCTTGACGTTTCATGTCTATGGTTACGCTTTTTATACCAACCAATCACAGAATAAAGAAAATGGCGATTTGGCGCGAATTACGAATGTTAGACGACTTCAATTATTTGTCAATTATAAAGTACAGTGGGCTGTAGATTTGATTTCGAGTTTTACGCTCTGAGCGTTTATGATATAAGAGTTCAATTTCAAATGACATTGGGCCGCACGATGAATATGCACTTCATATTTTATTTTAGTTAGTGTTTTGAGGTTAATATGCACTTCATATTTTATTTTAATCGATGATCGTAGCTATTATTCGTAGAGTAAAAAACAGTAGGTAATAAGGAACATTATTTATTTCAGATAAATTATGCCTTGAATATGCGATAAGATGTACTCAAAATTGCCAATCACAAGGTTGTGCAGAAAATTTAGCGCCGTTACTGACATAAGAATTATGTGCAATAACCAATCAAAGTTTGACATATTTTCCAGCAGAAGTGATCATGTACCGCGGAGGATCATGTGTATGATATATGTTAATTACGTGTAATGATCCGAGATCGTCAAGCTTAACACGAGCTTTACATCCGCTGTCTTTCTTGGAACACGAGTAATGATTCGATGACCACCTTTGTGAGTAAGTGTACCCGTTTAGCAGGAGTAGGCTTTTCTTACTATTGCGCATTGTCGGAATGAATGTATACCTCAGTTCTGGAAATAATAATAATACACTATGCCTCACTTTTCAAGTTTGTTCTATAAAAAGATGATAAAATAAATGTTTAAAGCTTCGGACCCATTGTTTGAATCATTGGTAAGACAGTATCATTCGTGTTATTTACCTACAGTAAGTAAGTGTGGGTAGAAATGAGAAACTGCGATGATGAACTCTATTTAATTCAGGTTATTTTTACTGACATTATGCGAATAAATTTAATATTGAAGAATGAATTACCGATTAAATTTTGACATATGTTCCATCGGCAGTGACTGCGTACCGCGGTGGATCATGTTCGTGATATTCGTAAACGTGAGAGATTGATCCATGCCCATCCAGCTTGACTCGGGCTTTACATCCGAGGCTATCTTTCTTGGAGCAATAATAGTACTTTGCTGACCCGCTTTGTGAGTAAGTGTATCCGTTAAGCATCAGTAGCCTTTTTGTACTATTGCGTGCGGTCGGAATAAATGTGTAATACAGTCCTGGAATCACGTAGTTAATTTTTGTTATTAAGTATGTAAATTGTACCAAATCCCTTATTATTAGTGTTTTTACTTACCTATGTTAAGTATTATTAACAGTAATTGTGTACTGCATGCATTATTTCGATCAGTTTTCTTCAACACTTCTTAAAATGTACCGCATGCGAAAATATATCCTTCAAGGAAAGTCCCATAGGTAGGAAAATAAAAACATGTAAAATATACTTAACATTAATAAAAATAAAGTAATTGAAAATAATTGATTTCAACTTCGTTATGGTCATGAGTTGGCGAGTTTGAATATTTTGTGAATTGACTATATTCTTACATATTAAAAATATACCCGTTTAGCATGAGAAGGCTTCTTTTTTTACAGAGCGTAGGTAGGTACCTAGTTAGAATAAAAGTGGGAGGCAGTTCTGAAATGAATATGTCGTTATTGTTATTTATCTACTTTTGTTAACTTTACGACGATGATATTTAGGACAGTTAGCTCATATTTATTAAATTACAGTACAATAAACTTCATATGCGAGAAAAATATGACGAAGCGATTAAAATTAACATGATGTTTCCTAAACATTTATTAGATGACAGATAGTAACGGAAAACATTTATTTCTCTTTACGAAATCACCAGCAGGTAAATAATACAACTGAGATTTATAGGTATAAAACACAAATAGTAGGTAACGTCCTCAAGGAGAGGAAGTTTTTACAAACTTTGATGTTAGACACTTTCTATACTTATTCAAGACGAGTCTTAAATTATATGATGTAGGAAAGTAACTATGGAAAGCATTTATGAGTAACATTGTAAAGACCATCATATCTGATCTGTAACTGTGGAGGGTCGTGTCTGTGATCCTCGTGAACTCTACAGAGTGATCCTTGACCATCTATCTTGACCAGAGCTTTACATCCGCTTTTTTTCTTGGAACAATAATAGAGATTCGATGATTCACATTGTGAAAAGGTATACCCGTTTAGCAAGAGAAGGCGTCTCTTTTTGCTGCGCGTAGTTTGAATAAAAGTGTAACGGAGTTCTGGAATAAAGGTGTCTTGGTTATTATTTGTTATGTGTTCCAAAATAATTATCCAGGGAGGAAACAGGGCCCTTAGCCTGTAACGCAATGGTGCCAAAATGGGCTCCCGGTTGACGGTTTCAATAACGATTTATGAATGCTGTCGGTCCAGTGTCGGTCCTTTTAATGTTTTTTATAGTATAGCAAATAATATTATGAGTCTAATTCTAGAGGATTAGTTAGCTGGTTGTAGGAGAACAACAAAAAAAAACCCGGTTTTGTCCTTCTACCTGGGACGCCATTGATACGCCATTATGTTACAGGCTAAGGCTTCTGGTCCCCGTTTCATCAGTTTTTCTGTCTCAAAATGGCAGGTCGCCATTATCATTAAGGTGCGTACAGAACTACAGACTGACCTTTCAGCCTCGCAAATTCTCGATAAGTTCGGTAAAGCAGCTCATCCAGTCAGTACCTGGCTACTTACCGAGCATTTGGCTCTTTTTGTATGGAGCAGCGGCTACCCGCGTTTGCTCTTGAGATTTATTTATTAAATTACAATAATTACAAATGTGCAGTGCTCACGAAAGTTTAAGTTTTAAAATTACAATAACATGACGAAGTGATTAGTACTTACATTAGGTTGCCTAAACTAATAAAACACATTTAAAATATTTTTTGGTAATTTTAAGTTTATTTGTTTGATTTTAGAGTTAATACTCGTTCAAATAATTTTATTATTTATACTACATTAAGGCTTGTTTATCGTAACTAGTGTTCTCACAATTTTATCTGGTTCCTTGCGATACAGGCCTAGCCTAGTGCAAGGACCCCTGCAAATTTTGCAAATTTACTGCCTACGCATAGGTAGATTTTAATTATCTGTAAAATCAATTTCATGTAAACCCTTTTAGTGCTTTAAATATTTAACACATTGATTAACGGATGGATAATTACGGATTATATTTGATTCTCTGTACGAAATCACATAATTATATAAATATACATCTGAAATTGAATTCCAATAATTAATACCTTACGGCATTAATTATTACGGTATTAATTATTATACACACGACAAACACGTAAAATACAGTTTGAAAAATTGGTAATTTTAAGAATCACCGATCAAATTTTGACATATTTTCCATCAGCAGTAACAATGTACCGCGGTGGATCATGTCCGTGATCCTCTATGGCAAAACTGAGAGAACCTTGCTCATCGAGCTTAACGCGGGCCTTGCACCCTGTGGTTTTCTTTGAACAATAGTAGTGAGTTGTCGACCCAATTTGTGAGTAAGTGTACCCGTTCAGCATAAGGAGTCGTTTTCCTCGTGCGGTCGGTAAGAACGTCAAATTTTGACCTGCAATGAATATACGAACATTAGGAATATTGAGTAATCAGAACCAGGGAAAAATCTGAAGATTTATTACCATCAGCAGATTTTCCAAGAGATGAGTAAATAGTAACGGGGAGGAAAACTCTACAATGGGATTCGAAAATACCAAGATGTTTTTAATATACATAAAACATTATTTATTTCAAACCAAACATATATCTATCAGACCAGTTAATACGTGAATAAAAACAGACTTGGCTAACATGAAGTAGGTAAGTATTAGGCTTTATGATAAAACCCATCAGTTGAGATAAAGTACTCAGGAGGTTTATGCACATGGTACTCATTTGCTTGTACAATCCATCCACGTTTGTTGAGCTTAACACTAGCCTTGCACCCTTCTAACTTCCTCTTGGAACAGTAGTAGAGAGGGGACCTTTTCACGTTTTGCGAGTATGTATAACTATTGAATATAAGCAGTAGATTGCCACGCCTGGTAGGATAAATTGTGTAATTTCCATCTGAAATGGAGGTGCGAAATTAGAACTATTTCTAAATTCAATCCTATTATTTGAACCAGAAGGTATAACCCGTGCCATTAAAGAAACGATATATAAATGGCGGACACTCTCGCGCCCTCTCGCTTCAATCATATCTCCGTCTATACTCACACGTAACGTTAGCAAAGTCATTTTAGGCAGTCCTGATTAGTCACCTACGCTTGGCTAATAAAACACGCCAAAATACGTTCGCCTCTTATTGATTTTTTAATGTTTGTCGAGTTATTTCAATATTGTAGTTTACGTTAAGTGTTGTTATTTGTTGAGGTTTGTATTATTTACTACGTTTTAATATTTTTGATCTTATTTTCATAAAGATTATTGTTTAATCACAAACCCAACGTAGAACAATTACCTAATCAATAAAGAAAGCCTCGTAAAACAATATTTCCTAACCAAAAATGTAAGAAAGTTTTAGGTATGAACCGAAATCGTATTTTCGTAACCTCTTTTTCAGACCTTACCATAGGTACCCGCCGCCATTTTCATATCGTTTCTTTATTGGCACGGCTTATACCTAATATTGCAGACCACAAAATTATTATGTCGCACGACAATTAAACTAAAACATCCGAACCAAACAACAATGCGAATATAAGCAGTAGATTACCATGCCTGGTAGGATAAATCGTTGAATTACGATCTGAAATGTAGTTACGATAATAAATTAGATATAGATAGAATACTCTTTATTGCACACCAAATAATTATTTACATAGAATTTTCTTACAACTAACTAATAAATAATATACTATAGTTACAATGATAAGACCGCCCTTATTGCTAAAAGCAATCTCTATCAGGACAACCTTTGGATAGAGATCGAGGATATAATAATATAGACGGATGGTAAGTGTACAAATAACATAGGAATATACATAATTAAATATACATATTAAATTATTTCATAACTCAATCATAATTATAACTTTGACAAGTACCTAAATGTACATTAAATATATTTTCAAAGGCTAACGGTAGACTATAAAAAAATGGCGCCTATCAATTAAACAAAGCCTAATATTTAGACAAATTTATTTTGAAAACTCAAATCGTATTTCGGCAGATCATGTCTGTGATCCTCTAACGCTTGGATAATATTGCCACACTTATTTAGCTTTACGCTAGCCTTACATCTAGAACGCCTCCTCTTGGAACAGTAGTAGAGAAATTTATTCGAGGATTGAGAGTAAGTATAACCATTCAACACAAGCAGTGGATTGCCATGCGCCACACGCATAAATGAGTAACTGCGATCTGTAAAGAAATAAAAATATATTTCATCGATACGCTATTTATATTTTATTGATCAGTACTTTAACAAAAGATAAACACAAAAAATAACGTAAAATTGATGATTATCGCCTGAACTAACATGGCTTATTCTACCTATAAAAAGCTTTGTCATACATTATCTGGACAAAAACTGCGCTTGGACACGTTATTAAGATAAACGAATGTAGTGCAGGGCGCGCAGTTTTAAAATCAAAATAAAAAAAACGGTTGTCTGTAAAGTCGGTTTACTGGCGATAGTTGAACGTGACTACGCTGTCCGCGCGGACGCATCGCTCACTCAAGTAGGAGAGAGACAGATGTCGAACGCTGCCGAACGCGGAGGCCGATTGTACCTCTTTGTCGCTCGTTCCGCGCTCTCGCTTGCACTTCAAGCCTTAAGGCTCGGTATAAGGCTAACTAGCGCCACCAATGTTGAAAAAAACATATCTCCCTTCAGAAGAAGTTTCTGACAAAATCCTAAGATGAGCTCATGCGCCATGCTTTTCTAGATTTTTAAGTGTAGGTACCCAACTCAATTTCTAGTCTTAAGCTAAAAAAAAAATCGATAACCGCCAAAAACGGCCGTTTTTGGCAGTTATCGAAATTTTTTTAGCTTAAAAGTAAAATTCGAAGAGGGTATCTACACTTAAAAATCTAGAAAAGCATGGCGCATAGGCTCATCTTAGGATTTTATCAGAAACTTCTTCTAAAGGAAGATAATATGATTTTTATAACATTGGTGGCGCTAGTTAGCCTTATACCGAGCCTTAAATGGAACGCCTCAGAGCGAGGTAACGCCGCATGAGTCATGTTTTTTCGTGCCTGCAGCCGGCTCCATCGAATTATAAGACGTTGTCACGTCAAAAAAATCTGCATTTCCTCCTCATCACCATCATTCGGTACTACATGGGACGTTTAACGCGTGTCATCGTGCGCACACAGATCCAGTCCATTCTAGATGCTTGGTTGTAAGCCCTACAAATTCCGTCTTTGCATGAACTTTAACTCCACAATTTTTGGTTACTGGTTTCCATTACATCCCCTTGCCACTGTAAAATCTAATATTTACGGGTTAAAATAGATAAATTAGATACAACGAGGCTTTAAGTTCAACGATTTATTCCGACTGAGAATTTGCCAGGTACCCTTAGGTAGGTAACATAAAAAAATACTTGAAAATACCTTATAATCACACAATGCGAACATTTTACCATTTCGGAGGCAGTTGGATACCAACATTTGACACTCGTTCATTGACACACCTCCTGTAACCATTGACGACAATTAAATAGGTAGAAATATACAACTTGCGAAGTGGCAGTGAATGTGTTAAGCTAACGATGGTACGTAAGTACGAGTCGGCGCTCAGGCACAGATTGAAACTCCGGCGGATCATGTACATGATCCTCAAACACATGGATAATATTGCCACATTCATCGAGCTTTATGCTAGCTTTACATTTAGAACGCTTTCTCTTGGAACAGTAGTAGAGACATTTATTTGCGGTAGAGTATGTATAACCATTGTACATGATCAGTGGTCTGCCACGCACATTTCGTATGAAGGTGTAACTGCGACCTGAAATGTAGGTATGACATTAGAAATATCATATCTTACTAAACATGCTGTTTTGCCATTTGCTCATTTGAGCAGGTTTATTGGTTATTAAAAAAAACAAGGTTTATTGGTTATTAAAAAAACAATAAACACATGGTGTTCTTTAATTTCGATCAATAAAAGTTTTTTTAGGTTTTCCATAAAATATAAGTTTTACCCTGCTCTGCTACACAACTTATTATTGTATTACACAACAATAAGTGAACGAGTGCTAACAGTTAGCACTCGTTCACGTTTAATAAAAGACAGCAAACCTACGTAAATGGTATTTCACGGAAAAAAAAATTGTGCCATTATTACTACGTTATTTTTAGATACGTTCCTGTGGCACTCAAAACGTACCGCGGTGGATCGTGGACATGAACCTCGTTCGCTTTGATGATCTTCTCGCTCTTATCAAGCTTAAGAGTGGCCTTGCATCCATGCATCCTCTTGGAGCAGTAGTATAGACGTGTATTTAGATTTGTGTGCATTCGCTTGTATGTGAAGCCGTTGAACATGAGCAGATGGTTCCCTTTTGCCGTCGGAATAAACGTGAAGGGTTTTTCTGTAAATAAATTTTGAACTTTAGAGTTTTCATAATACTAGGTACTATCTATCACCGTAAGGTGCGTCACTTTATAAACCATCCATTCGTCTCTCGTAATGTCTGCAGCTCGCAACTATTTGCAGCGAATAAAATCCTAGTTAATCTCTTCAATCTTGCTTCAATCGCCCGTAACGCCATAACAACTTCAAATATTTAGATTTAGATTTAGAAATGGTTTATTGTCACAAAATTAACACAAAAAACTTATACAAATAAAATTATCATCCGCGGTTGTGGCAAATGGGGCTGTTTCAGCTGTTGCTGTAGTTAAAAAAAAATGTAGGAATAAAAACACTGATACCAGAAAAGAATATGAATAATGTGACAGTATAAACTTTAATTTATTTTAATGTAAGCTCCATTAACAGTGACCATATACCGGGGCGGATCATGACCATGATCCTCGAAGGCTTGGATGATCTTCCCGCACTCATCAAGTTTTACGCTAGCCTTGCATCCGGCATCCCTTTTGGAGCAGTAGTATAGACGAGTAGTTCTTTTCATGTTCATTCGTCTGTATGTGTAGTTATTAAGCATGAGCAGATGGTTTCCTTTTATCGTCGGAATAAACGTATAAGGCATTTCTGTAACCACAATTTTGCATTTATATGTAAAAACATACTGAATGTTTTATGTATAAATTTCTCGAAATTAATTTTCTTTCAGAAATTTATTTAAGGCAGTCTTGCACCACTTCTTTAATGCCACTTAAGTCGCCATTTAAATCGACTTTTGTATGAAGATTTTAGTTAAATGCTGTTTAAACCACATTTAAGATAGTGGGGCACGACAGCCTAAATGATGTCAGTTGTGTTACATATAATTGTCGTTTCCTCCACAAACATAAAAACAAATCGTATTTGTGATACGTTGTTAGCAAAAACCGACATAGAATTTTGTAAATATAGTTTATTTTTCCAAATGGTGCTACTTTTAATAAATATAACAGAATCAAACTACGCATACAACCACTGCCACCAACCAATTATATTTTGATGTAATTTCCACTAGCAGTGACGATGTACCGCGGCGGATCATGACTGTGGTTCTCGAGCGCTTGGATGATCTTCCCGCATCCATTAAGTTTAACGCTAGCCTTACACCCACTATTTCTCGTAGAGCAGTAGTATAGACGTGTGTTTCTGTTTAAGTTATTTCGTTTGTATGTGAAGCCGTTCAACATGAGCAGATGGTTCCCTTTTGCCGTCGGAATAAACGTGTAGGGCTTTTCTGTAAATAACTTTTTAACATTAGGGTAAACCAACAATTAAAGATTAACTATTGATTATTATTAACTTCTAGCGCCACTAGGTGCGTCACTGTATCTACCATCAATTCGTCTCTCGTGTAATGTCCGCAGCTTGCAACAATTTGCAGTGAATAAAATCCTAGTTATTCTCTTCAATCTTGTTTTAATCGCCCATAATGCAATAACAACTTAAAAAATATAAAAAGTACGAATAAAAACACTTACAACAGAGCATAATATTAATGAAAAATAACGTATATATTAATTTATTTTAATGTAAGCTCCACTAACAGTGTGCATATAACGCGGTGGATCATGACTGTGGTCCTCGAACGCTCGAATGATCTTCCCGCACTCATTAAGTTTTACGGTAGCCTTGCATCCAGCATCCCTCTTGGAGCAGTAGTAAAGGCGCTTGATTCTTTTCTTATTCATTAGTTTGTATGTGTAGCTATTAAGCATGAGCAGATGGTTTCCTTTCTTCGTTGGAATAAACGTATAAGGCAATTCTGAAAACACAATTTTTAATAAAACTTCAAGGTGGTAACGATTGGTAAATTAGCAAGTTTCGTTGCCCTCACGCACGTGATATGCAGATAATTATATTAAAAAACATACTGAAAATGTTTGCAATAATTTCTCGATTCGAGACTTATTTCAGAAATTATTTGAAATTATGTCATCGGTGATACTGATTATTTCCGTTTGCGCCACCAAAATAAAAAGGGATCACCTTTCACAAGTCCCTACATTTTATATCTAGTTATAGCAAAAAAAAATCTTAGCTTTAGGAAATAGGATCTATAAATATCTATGAACTATAGTTGTATGAATTCACCTTTTGCAAAAAAAATAAGAAAATAACAAGAAAAGTCTTTTTTATTGATAGTTAACACTAAGAATTTTATTATTTCAGTGTGACAACCGACTCAGGGGTGATTATTTACACGATACTTAAGCCATAAAAATATAAAATTAATAAAAATAATTCATTTAAATAGGAAAAAATCAACGCTTTCGGCCGCACTCACACTATCGGGTGCCGCTCGGATCGGTATCACGCGCGCGCCTTGAGAAGACCGGGGTGTCCGCACGTAGTGGTTATTAAAGAATTAATTGAACAAGATTTGTAAATTTGTAAAAAACAAATAAAAAAAACCTGCATTTATTTCAAGCGTTACTAAACAAAACTATCTTCCCTGAGTCGGGTGTCACTGACCAAAACCACACCATTTATAATTACATTAATAATGTAGAATTATCTTATTTTAATGTAAGCTCCACTAACAGTGACCATATACTGGGGTGGCTCGTGACCGTGATCCTCGCACGCTTGGACGATCTTCCCGCGCTCATCAAGTTTAACTTCACTGTGTATCTACCATCAATTCGTCTCTCGTATAATGTCCGCAGCTTGCAACATTTTGCGGTGAATAAAATACTAGTTATTCTCTTCAATCTTGTTTTAATCGCCCATAACGCAATAACAACTTAAAAAATATAAAAAGTACGAATAAAAACACTTACACCAAAGCATAATATTAATGAAAAATAACGTATATTTTAATTTATTTTAATGTAAGCTCCACTAACAGTGAGCATATACCGCGGTGGATCATGACTGTGATCCTCGAACGCTTGAATTATCTTCCCGCACTCATTAAGTTTTACGGTAGCCTTGCATCCGGCATCCCTCTTGGAGCAGTAGTATAGACATGTGTCTTTATTGGCACGCCTTTGTTTGTATGTGTAGTTATTGAGCATGAGCAGATGGTTGCCCTTCTTCGTTGGAATTAACACGTAAGGTTTTTCTGTAATTGTTTTTTATTCACACAAAAATAAGTGTTCAAAACACAAAAATGAGGTTAAAAAGGTTGGGTTGGTAAAAAAAATCATCGGTTTACTTTACTTAGGATACTGAAAAATAGGTATTTTAATAAACACTAATTATTTTCGCAATTACTGTGTTGACTGATTGCACAGGTAATAACCACGAAGTTTGATGGTAAACATCAGCTTAACTTAATAATAAACAAGCACTTTGTAATAAAACTATGTAAAAACAAAATAAATCTAGTGTTAATAGCGATAAAAAATGTGTTTAATACAACTACGCTAAAGTTCAGCAACTGCCACTTACACCCAAAAGTCACAGCTATAAAAAGACATTAAAACAATGGTGATTTTGTACCAACTAATCAATACCAAAAAAAGTAAAATAGAAACGGTGTTTTTTTTTTTTTTATGTAGCCTGTATAGTGTCCCACTGCAGGGCAAAGGCCTCCCCCCTCTCAGCCCAGATTTTACGGTCCCGAGCCACCTCCGACCACTCCGGCAAGTATTTGTTTAGATCATCTCGCCATCTTCGTCTTGGCCGGCCTCGTCTGCGGTGTCCGCCGCTTGGCACCCACTCAGTGGCGAGTCTCGCCCACCTATCCGGGTCCATGCGGCTAACATGGCCAGCCCAGTTCCACTTCAATTTGGCGGTCTGAAGGCCCACGTCGGCAATACGTGTTTTTGATCGCAGTGTGGTGTTGCGGACCCTGTCGATCCTTTTGACGCCAAGTATGCTCCGCTCCATTGCCCTCTGGCAAACCTTGAGCTTGTCCTTTTGTTTTTCGGTCAATGACCAAGTCTGGGAGCCATAGGTGAGGACAGGCAGGATACACATGTCGACGAGTTTCCGCTTCAGGGAAAGCGGAAGGTTTCCCTTCATGAGACCCTTCATGGACCAGTAGCACTTCCAGGCGTTCTCGATGCGGCGATCGAGTTCCTTGCCTTGCCTGTTTTCGAAGCTTACTATCTGGCCCAAGTAGGTGTACTCGTCGACATAATGTATTATCTGCCCATCTACCTCAACCGTTCGCTTTTGACTGTTGGTCATGACTTGCGTTTTGGACCTGTTCATGGAAAGCCCAACCTCAAGGCTTGCTGTATTAAGCTCTTGCAGCATATTTTGGAGCTCAGATGAGGTTGAGGCAAACAAGACGATGTCATCAGCGAAGCGGAGGTTCGTAAGCCGCTTGCCACAAATTATTATTAATATTATTAATGATTATTATTAACAAACTATGAGTACCAGGTAGTAAGTATCCTTAATATGTATTATTTAGTGTCAAAAAAAGTTTGCCTATATTTTAATATAATCTCCTCCAGCAGTGACCATGTATCGCGGTGGATCATGACCGTGGTCCTCGACCGCTTGGATGTTCCCGTGCTCATCAAGCTTTACGCTAGACTTGCATCCAGCATTCCATTTGGAGCAGTAGTACAGACGTACATTTTTTCTATTTATGTTCCTTTGTTTATATGTGTAGCCATTGAGCATGAGCAGATAATTTCCTTTGATCGTTGGAATAAACGCGTAAGGTTTTTCTGTAATTAATAAAGTTTCAGGTCTGAGAGCTGATTTACGGGTATTTCGCATTCAAGGTTCTGCCAAGAAAACATCACTAACGAGTCGCATTCGGGATTCCTGAGAATATCTCCGTGATCAATGAACAAGTTCAATCGGTCTCGATTTCGGTACAGCTGTAAAACTCGATAAGACCGGCCATGCTTCGCCATTTTTAATGCTACGTTATTTTTAACTCTTCGGTTCTGAAGGACACGTGAAATCACGCGAAATGCAGGGTTATTTGAAACAGAGTCTATTTTTAATTTATTTCATTTATTACTCAACTAAATACTACTTCCAGCAATGATAATAAAATTTAATCAAGTCAGTGGTCGTGCTGGTCATGGCCACATCGGCTTATACTCATTATAACAATAATTAATTATAATAAACATATTATGGCCAAAATAAAATAAAACTACGCTTAAAATCTTTCAGCGTATTATATTTTAATGTAATCTCCTCCAGCAGTGACCATGTACCGCGGTGGATCATGACCATGATCCTCGAATGCTTGGATAATCTTCCCGAGCTTATCAAGCTTTACGCTGGCCTTGCATCCAGACATCCTCTTGGAGCAGTAGTAGAGAGGTGCAGTTTTCACGTTTTGTTTAAAAGTGTAGCCGTTGAGCATCAGCAGATGGTTCCCTCTTGTTGTTGGAATAAACGTGTAATTATCAACTGAAATGAACATAGTTTT
This sequence comes from Zelleria hepariella, assembly GCA_949319315.1. Lineage (NCBI taxonomy): Eukaryota > Metazoa > Arthropoda > Insecta > Lepidoptera > Yponomeutidae > Zelleria > Zelleria hepariella. Next base: position 14,133,076 of record OX439388.1, read on the forward strand.
GTCAATAGTTTATCAACCTACACAGCCTACAGGTCGATCGGTGTAAGTCCTATTGTGTTCAATAGGACAGTGCCCATCATGCGGAAAAATAAATAAAGGCCTTTGCATAAACATAATGATTTATACAGCGTCCAGTGGTACCATCACTCACACTAAATGGGTGAAGAGACCAGTCGGCGCTGCGGTGCCTGGGACATTGTTTTAGATGGAGTAAGCTTGCTAAGCACCTATAGCATCCTTATAGATGTAGTAGCCACATGCAGGGTCAAAGTAAACTAATTTTAAATAAGTTAAATGTTTATTTCTAACTTAAGATGATATCTTAAGATATTCTCCCAAGCTAGTGACCATGTACTGCGGTGGATCATGATGGTGGTCCTCAAACGCGTGACTTATCGTCCCGTCACTACTAAGTTTAACGCTAGCTTTACAACCAGTCCCCGTAGCATGACTTTTATCGAGGCGGATTTATCCAACAAAATGGCGGTTTATCAGCATTTTTGACGTTTATAGTGGGTTATATATCGCTATCGACGATTTATAACCCACTATAAATGTCAAAAATGCTGATAAACCGCCATTTTGTTGGATAAATCCGCCTCGATAAAAGTCATGCTACCCCCGCAGACATCCTTTTGGAGCAATAGTAAAGGAGGGCTGAATTTCGCTTATTATTTTGTTTATAAGTATAGCCGTTTAGCATCAGCAGGTGGCTTCCTTTTGTTGTTCGTATGAACCCATAAGTACCATCTGTAACTGTAATCAATAAATTTAATTTATAACGGTCATTTACAATATTGTTTGTGATAATTTAAGAATTCACCCATTTTGAAAACCATAATTTAATAATATACAAAAAAATAAAACCGGCCAAGTCCGAGTCTGACTCGAGCACTGCGTGCGGGTTCATTACCACCATACAATACATAATTATGTGGTATGTATGTACATTGTAGAGGGTGTTTCTGAAAGGTCCTGTGACACTGGGAGGGGTCGCCTTACTCATCAATACAAGCAACTGTTAAAATAGAGCGAAGTGCTAAATCTCGGAAAAAAAATACTAGCTGCTATAAACATTTGGTACAGTAGGTATGGAATTTTAGACCTACGGCACAGGTAAAGCAAGTTTCACTATGGAAAAACCTGTTTTGCTAGTGTCGTAGGTCTGCCGGACGTAACTCGTGGTAGAGCCTCTGATACTTTTTCAAGATTTCGCACTTGCATCCATAGTAAATATTACTTGTATTGATGAGTAAAGCTACCCCCTTCAGTGTCACAGGACCTTTTTGTAAGACCCTTTATAAGAATTCAAAATAAAAACTGGTTGTAAGGTCCACCAGTTTTTGAGTCTGACTCGCGCTTGGCCATTTTTTGTAGAATGTAGCAGAATGTAGAATGTAGCAGAATGTAGAATGTGAGGATGTTTGCCTACCTATCTGGAATAATACGGCGAACCTGGCCGGCCCATTTCCACTTCAGTCTAGCGGTTGCTCCAACATGTACCTAGTAGCCACATTCAGGGTTATTGTAAACACAGTTAGGTATATATGTATAATATAAGTAGAATGTTTATTTATAACTTAAGATGATATCTTACGATATTTTCCTGAGCTAGTGAGCAGGTACCGCGGAGGATCGTGTCGGTGGTCCTCAAAAGTTTTACTTATCAACCCGTCACTGGCAAATTTAACATTTGCCTTACAACCAAACTTTCTTTTGGAACAATAGTAAAGGCGAGATGAAGTTTTGTTGTTTCGTTTAAAAGTATAGCCGTTCAGCATCAGCAGGTTATTTCCCGTAGTTGTAAGTATGAACCGATAACTTCCATCTATAACTGTAATCAATATCATAGTTTTATAGCGGTTATTGAGGAGGCATAGGGACATATAAATCCACGCTGGCTAGTAAAACAGTAATTGTATACGATATTTTTCGACACCTCTTTTAAAAACAAATAAAATAACCAGCCAAGTGCGAGTCGGACTCGCGCACTATGCCACCACATAATACACATAAATGGGTTATGTATAAGAATACAAATCAAATATTTTGTACGGTCTCCCAGTGCTTGATTCTGACTCGCACTTGGCCATTTTTTGCGGATTATAGCCGGTAACGATGTGTGCCTACATATCAGGAATAATACGGCGAACGTGACCGGACCTGGGCCCTTAGCCTGTAACACAATGGTGCCAAAATGGGCTGTCAGGTGACGACTTCAATTACGATTTGCTAACGCTGTCTGTCCTTTTAATGTTTTTGTAGTACAGCAAAGAATATTTTGATTCTAATTCTAGAGGATTAGTTCTCTGGTTGTAGGAGAAAAACGAGGAGAGCCCGGTTTTGTCCTTCTGCCGGGACGCCATTGTTCCGCCATTGCGTTACAGGCTAAGGGCCATGTCCAGTTCCCCTTCAGTCTAGCTGTTAAAGCTCCAAAATGTAGTAGCCACATGCAGGGTTTACGTTTTTTTTTCTGAATACGGGCCATTGTGGAGACAAATTATATGTATAAGTAAAATGATTATTTATAATTTCAGATGATATAATATTTACTTAGGTTTGCACAAGTACTATACATAAATAAAAAAAAGAAAAAGTGTAAAATCCGGTAATATGGTTTTTAAATTATTAAGATGATATCTTAAGATATTTTCCTGATCTAGTGACCAGGTACCGCGGAGGATCATGTAGGTGGTCCTCGAAAGTTTGACTTATCAACCCTTCACTGTCAAGTTTAACACTTGCCTTACAGCCAAACTTCCTTTTGGAACAATAGTAAAGATGAGCTGAAGTTTTGTTATTTTGTTTAAAAGTATAGCCGTTCAGCATCAGGAGGTTGGTTCCTGTAGTTGTAAGTATGAACCCATAACTTCCATCTGTAACTGTGATCAATATTATAGTTTTATAACGGTCATTGGGAGGCCAGCAGTGGGACATAAATCCAGGCTAGCTAAAAAAAACGATCAATGTTTACGATGTTTTTTGACACCTGTTATAGAAACTATTAAAAAATTAAATAACCAGCCAAGTGCGAGTCGGACTCGCGCTCTGAGGGTCCATGCCACTACACAATAAATAAATGTACCAGTATAAGAATAGAAAACAAAGAATGGTTGTAGAGTCTCCCAGTGCTTGATTCTGACTCGCAGTTGACCATGTTTAATATAACTTCAGATTATATAATATTTACTTAGGTTTGCACAAGCACTATAGGTACATAAATAAAACGAGTGTAAAATCAGGTAAAATGGTGTTAAAATTATTAAGATGATATCTTGAGATATTCTCCTGAGCTAGTGACCATGTACCGCGGAGGATCATGTTTGTGGTCCTCAAACGTGTGACATATCGTCCCGTCACTAGCAAGTTTAACGCTAGCCTTACATCCAGACGTCCTTTTGGAACAATAGTACAGGAGGGCTGAACTTCGCTTGTTATTTTGTTTAAAGGTATAGCCGTTCAGCATCAGCAGGTTGTTTCCTGTTGTTGTTCGTATGAATCCATAGGTTCTATCTGTGGCTGTAATCAGTAATTTAGTTTTATAATGGCCATTAAAATTATTTTTATGATATCCGACACCCGTTTTGAAAACCATAATTTAATCATATTCAAATAATAAAACCGGCCAAGTCCGAGTCTGAATCGCGCACTGCAGTTTCGGTACCATCATACATACAAAAACATGAGCTGTACTATCCCTCAGTGCTCGAGTCTGATTCGCTCTTGGCATTTTTTTTGCGGAATTTAGCCGCTAACGAATAATATGCCATACGTTCCACTTCAGTCTATCGGTTACAGGTCCAACATGCAGTAGCGCTACTCAGAATTATTGTCAACATTATGTTTATTAACAATTTAAGATGATATCTTATGATATTCTCCTGAGTTAGTGACTATGTACCTCGGAGGATCATGTCGGTGGTACTCCAACGTGTGACGTATCGTCCCGTCACTACTAAGTTTAACGCTAGCCTTACATCCAGACATCCTTTTGGAACAATAGTAAAGGAAGGAAGTTTTGTTATTCTGTTTAAAAGTATAGCCGTTCAGCATCAGCAGGTTGTTTCCTGTAGTTGTTCGTATGAAGCCATATCTTCCATCTGTAACTGTAATCAATTTTATATTTTTTTAACGGTCATTGTTTTCGTTTTTTTTTCTTATATCACAGGGCCCACTGTTTTTCGACACTGTTTGTTTGACAATATTGGGCTATTTTCAAAACTCTATATTTCAGGAGCATTGCGTTTTTATTGTACAAAACACCCTTACATTTGAATGAACATAACAAAGTATTTATGTAATCAAAGCGAATTCAAAAATAATTTATTCAATAAACTTCATCAATATTGATAAGATAGCTTCACGGGTAGAGGGGCTGTTTTGGAAACCTAAAGTAAAAGTAACAAAAAACCAAAGTAAAAGTAAATAAAAAACCGTTAAATAATCATCATTAAAAAAAAACATCTGATCTACAATTATTAGCGCTGTACACTACACACAAAATTCAGAGATAAACGCATAAGTAACAGCATCCTGAAGTTCGTCAGCATCCTTCATAGACAGGTATGTCAAATTGAATGAGATCGCGATAGTTTCAAAATATAATCGAAAAACAAACGACAACAAAAAATTTGGAATCTACAGTAATTTAATGTACTCTCCTTCAGAATTTACCATGTACTGCGGTGGATCATGAACGTGGTCCTCATGCGCTTCGCAGATCATCCCGTTTCTATCAAGTTTAACTCTAGCCTTATAGTTGGAGAGCTGGTGACCAATCGAGATATTTTTTCGTACAAGGCTGGGAGTTGGTAGGCTGATGGAGTAGACTTCGCTGAGTCTGGGAAAAATAATTTTTTGGCCCGGTCGCGGTTGAAAGTTAGATTTTTTCGACTTTGAAAGTTTAAATGTATGGGTTGAGTCATTTCTTTTTTGTCTACAAGGCTGGGAGGTTCTAGGCTGCCTTTTTAGTCTCCGCCGATCACAAAATCACTATTTGTTACTAGCCATACGCAGTAGAAATATTGTTTTTTATAACCTAGATAATGTGAATTTTTGGGTTATAAAAATCAAACTTTCAACCACGTTCGACCAATAAAAAATATATTTTCTTGTTCAACGGAGTCTCAACAACTAACCTAGAAGTTTCTAGCCTTGTACGACAAAAAAAAAATACTGAATCCATACATTTAAACTTTTAAAGTGGAAAAAATCTAACTTTCAACCGCTACCAGACAAAAAAACTATTTTTCCCAGACTCAGCGAAGTCTACTCTATCAGCCTACCAACTCCCAGCCTTGTACGAAAAAATATCTCGATTGGTCACCAGCTCTCTAACTATTACATCCAGTCTTCCTTTTAGAACAGTAGTATAGAAGTGACCACTTCACGTTTTGGTTGTACGTGTAGCCGTTAAACATAACCATATTATTGCCACGCTTAGTGGGTATAAAAGTAAACTGTCTTTCTGAAAAAAAAAAATCGTATTTAATTTCAAGAGTCAATCATTCATTACACAAAATGTATATCACTCAAACCCGTTAAAGAAAACGAAGATATGAAGAAAATTAAAAAAAACACTGAATCCAGGTGGCAGATACTTAAGGTGGGACGATAGCAACGTGGCGGGAAATTCAAAATTTTCACGGTTTTTTACATTTTGTAGGTAAACTGAGCTATTTTTGTTCAGCGATCTTTCGTTCGCGGCAATAACATAGTATTCTTTTCATTATTGTAAACAACAGAACAACAATAATTCAGCATTCAACAAAAATATCTCAGTTTAGCTACAAAATGTAATAAAACTGTGAAAATTTTGAATTTCCCGCCACGTTGCTATCGTCCATCCTTAAAAGGCTTGTTGTAGGTTGAAGTCCAGCCTCGAGAGAAATACTTTTTTCATCTCCCACGCTCGGAAAGTTTGCTGTTACTAGTAACTTACGATCGTGTAAAGGCCGGATTTAAACTATCTGCATTTTTGTGCGCTTCGAAATTTGAACGCGACGCCGGGACAGTCTTTCCCGCGCCCTATGGTGTTGAAAAAGAAAAAAACACTGGCCGTTTAAGAAGATGCCAAGTCCCGAGAGAAAAAAGAGCCTCATTCATAGTTCATTTACACGCGTACTTCAGCGAAAGTGATTGTTCGTGCCCATTCTCTATACAAAACTGTGAATGTAAATGGGGCATAAGGATCTTTTAAAAAGGTAAAGTCACGGAATAGAACATTCAGAAACGCGGTTTCTTCTTTCAGGTTTTTTCAATATTTTGTACACTATATTTATTATTAATACCAGTAAATAAAAAAAATGCTTCGCTTCTGTATTATCAAATAAATAAATATGTTTTGGTTTGTTAAATACATTTTTTCAAACGATATTACTAATTTCATTTTTTATCTCCTATATTTTTTTTATTTATATGGTCAAAGTTCAGAATGCACCCGGAAAAAAAAACATTCTTTTATTTACATTATTTTTGTGTTTGGATAAATAAACTTCAGGAAATTATTAATAAAACGAATGGTTTTAATACCAACGAAGCTCAAAATTTTAGTGCGGCAGCCGTAACTACAGTAAAATATGCTTTTAAAAGGAACTTATTTGACTCACCTGTTTCGCCTGTCAGTAGTTGTCTATAGAGTTTTTCCCGCTTGGCTAACAAAATCATTTCCTCGCTTCTGTGAGATGAAAAGTTTTGTGTTTCGCACGAATGCAATATTATTTGCGTCTCGTGCTTCTGAATACCTCGCTACGCTCAGGTTTCTTTTTTTGAACCACTCGCTACGCTCGTGGCTCAATTTTAGAAACCTTCGCTAGCTCGGTTTTCAATACAAGCACTCGCCGCAAACAATAATTTTGCATTCTTGCATAACAAATAACTATTATTCTCTAAATGCACAATTTACATATTTTAGGGGTAAGGCTGTTAGAAAAAAATACAAATGCCATTAAATATTATTTATTATTCAAAAATTACTGTTCATACTTTTACAAATTTTCCATCAGCAGTGACCATGTATTGCGGAGGATAGTGGCAGTGATCTTCTATAGCTTGACAAATGTTTCCGTGATCATCCAGCTTCACTCGAGCCTTACAACCTCTATCTTTCTTGGAACAGTAATATAGATTTGTTGACCTCGCTTGTGAATAGGTATAATTGTTCAGCATGATCAGAGCTTTTCCGCGCTTTGTTGGAATAAATAAAACACTTCGACCTAAAATAAATTAAATTATAAGTTATCTGAAATTTGATACGGCTTTGGGTGTGAGTTATGCTACTTATTTTTCAAACCCGATTTATTGAGGGATATAAATTCATGTACGGTCGGCCACACTCACAGATACCCCATGGCAGCTCTCACCGCGCGCGGCATAAGGACACCAATCGAACAAAAAGGGGTATCATAGCGTGTGGTCGACTGTACCTAAGTATACCCGGACGCTCACTCATCTCTGACTATACGGGTAATTCGGTACGCAAAGTTTTTTGTTCGAAAGTCCGTTATTGGCTTAATCTTATATTTAGACAATATTGAGAAACTGATTTCAGTATTTTTTATTTTGGTTCAGTAGTTTGGATTTTACAACGTTTCAAAGATACGGTTCTAAGACCTTCACGCGACGGTCTGCATACTGTTGGCGGTCATAGGAACAAAACATTTTAGCGCATAAAAACAAAACTACTGGACCAAAATAAAAAAATATTTAAATTAGTTTCTCAATATTGTCTAAAGATAAGTTTAAGCCAATAACGGACTTCCGAACAAAAAACTTTGCGTACCTAATTCTACGGCAGAGCAATTCCCGTGGCATTTTTTATTTAAGGGTTTTCATATAATTTGATGTTCTCACATTACTTTAGAACACATTAGTAACAATTTTATAATCATGTAACAATAAAATTGTTACTAATGTGTTCTAATAAAGTAATGTGAGAACACCAAATTATCTGAAAACCCTTAAATAAAAAATGCCACGGGAATTGCATTATGCAGCTCTGCCGTAGAATTACCAATAAAATTTTTAGGTATAAGGATTTTTGTATAAATGAAACCAATAAATAATCTTAAGCATATTATTATAAACCTAAGGAGTAGTTCGAAAAGGTGTAAATAATACAGAATACACCATCAACCACTAAGTTATATGGTACTTTACAAGCCATTATACTACTGTTAGTTTTTCTTGTTGTTCTTGTCCTTGTCGCGAGCTGTCGCTCGTGTCTTAGAGCACTTTGATGGAGAAGGCTTGCCCAGCACCTATACCATCCTTACAGATTAGTCGGCCTAGCCCACAGGCCAGACAAGTCAATATCGGTCCCAGGCACTGCAGCGCCGAGTGTAGGTGCCACTGGACGCTGTATTTTTTTTTTGTTTTCTTTAATAAATAAAATCAAGTGAAATGAAAATTATTTTTTTACTTATCACATCAAACTTTGACGTATTTTCCATCAGAAGTCACCATATACAATGGAGGATTGTGATTGTGATCTTCAAGACATTCGCTAATCATTCCATCCTTTCCTAGGATGACGCGAGCCTTACAACCACGACTTTTCTGCGAACAGTAGTAGTGTTTGGACGTGTTCACTTGCCAATAAGTATATTTATTGAGCATGAGAAGATGTTTTCCGCGCGGAGTTGGAATCAACGTGAATTTTGGAACTGAAAAGGATAATAATTTTACCGTATATTTATTATCATAAATGTAGCACACATAATTTGGCTCAAATTTTTTTTTATGCGGTTATATTTTAAGGTTAATTGATTTTCTAATTCCGACTTTTCGGCTGGGTTGCAGCGGCTGCTCGACCCGCTTCAAACATAAATTGTATTAAGAATAATCGCCAGAAATCGCGAGGTAAAGTGACATCTCGGGTTTTTTTTATTTCTAAATTATGTAGATTTAATTTTCTGCATTATAAAGCTGGTATTAATAAATTACAATACAATGGTTGGCTGACAATATCTAAATGTCACATTCTTCATTACTAACCTTTATCCACGACTTCATCCGCGCAGACTTGTATTTTTTCCCGGTATCAATATCAGCAACGCGGGCGAAGTCGCAGCGAAGTAAAGCTAATGTATTAAATTCTGGACTCTATGTCATCTGTATTTTAAATTTCAACCAAATCCGTCCAGCTGTTTCAGCGTGAAAGAGTAACAAACACACACACAAATTTTCGCATTTATAATAATTAATAGGAAGTGGGATCAATTCCATTCTAGTGACATATCAAACTACAGGGTGCACTCTAAGTCGATAGCGGAACTTTAAGCAGGCCATCTACTGATCAATACAAGCAATTTGTACTAGGTGGCGAAAAAAATGGAGCGAAATAAATATCAGCTGTTCCATACAAAAGGTCGACTCAGTACTGCGCCAAATGTATGAAACAGCTGATATTTTTTTCGCTCCTATTAATTCGCCACCTAGTACAAGTGGTTTTTATTGATCAGTAGAAAGCCTTCTTAAAGTTCCGCTATCGACTTAGAGTGCACCCTGTAGAAAATTACCCATGATGAAGTAGGTAGTGGTACAGGACCCTTGGTGAGTTTTAGCAGCCGGCCAGTTTAAAAGTAATGTCAGACTTAATATCCAATTTTTACGTAATGTCCATTATTAGTTCGAATGTACTTTGGAGGATCATGTCCGTGATCTTCAACAGCTTCGCCGATCTTTCCATGGTCATTAAGGCGCACTCGAGCCTTGCAGCCGCGATCTTTCTTAGAACAGTAGTACCGTTTTGATCTGTTCATTTGCGAATAAGTATATCCGTTGAGCATAAGAAGATTTTTCCCGCTTTTAGTTGGAATGAATGTATGCGTTAAACCTGAAAAATTTTGATGTTTTTATTAAATCGGTACTTACACAAATATGCGCAATGTGGATGCTATATAATTTTTAGTTCTGTGACTTTACACGAGTATAGCCATTCAGCCACGATCCTTTTTGGGATATTCTTGAAGGTACGAATTTATTTATGAAGATAAAACCAAATTCACTGTTTTCTAATTCGTAATAGATTGAATTACTAGAAAAAAATTAAGCGAGTGTTTAATCCGATGAAAGTGTAGTTTAATTATGTAGGTTTTAGTGCTCGTGCAATCGTATGAAAACATTGGAACTATTCTCTTTTATTAGATACAATATTTCGTAAGCCATTCTACCTACTTATTTAAACGACACTTTTAATGGATTTAACACTCACTCGTTTTCATAATTTTTTTACATTTTCCAACGCTTCCCTTTGCAAGGCTCGCGGTCGCGGTACAACTTACTGAATTAGCTTAATTAGACTTTTAGGAGCTTCCCATTAGCAGTGATAATGTACTTTGGCGGATCATGTCCGTGGTTCTCAAGAACTTGGCTGATCTTCCCTTGCTTATCAAACTTAACACTGGCTTTGCATCCAGACATCCTCTTGGAACAGTAGTAGAGGTGCGAATACTTCGTTATTTGCGAGTATGTATACCCGTTCAGCATAAGAAGACGATTTCCTCGCTTAGTCGGAATGAACGTAAAACTTTCATCTGGAATCAGAGGTTTTTTAAATAACTCAAAAAATACACAAAATCCATTGTTAATGGATGAATAGTTTAAGATCGCATACAAGAACAATGAACGAGCATTTATTACTTCTGAGATATAATACTTTACACTTCACAAGAAGGAATCAGACTTCTGGTTTCCAGAAGCAGTGACAATGTCCTTCTGTGGATCATGTCCGTGGTTCTCAACAACTTGGCTTGGCTGATATTTCCTTTTTTATTAAGCGTAACACAAGCTTAGTCGGAAACTCGGAAAGAACGTAAAGCTTTCATCCGGAATCAGAATAAATAACAAAAAAAAAACGTAAAAACCATAGTTATTGAATAAATAGTTTTAAAACGCATACAAGACCAATGAACGAACAGTCGAACATTGTTTATTTCTAAGATACAAAATTATAACTTCACAAGAATTAATTAAACTTTAACATGGTTCCCATCAGCAGTGACAATGTACTTCGGTGGATCATGTCCGTGGTTTTCAACAACTTGGCGGATCATCCCTTGCTTATCAAGCTTAACACTGGCCTTGCACCCGGAAAATCTTTTGGAACAGTAGTAAGTATTTGAATATTTCCTCATTTCTGAGTAAGTGTACCCGTTGAGCATAAGAAGATGATTTCCGTGCTTGGTTGGAATGAACGTAATCTTTCGGCCTGGAATCAGTGCGGTTTTTAAAGGATTGGATAAATAATTTTCAAATAAAGACAAAAAAATAAGATGAATAGTTAGGAACGATACAAAACGAATGTACGAATATTTAATTTAATTTCTAAGATATTATCTACTCCTTGTCCTTATTATTATTATTAAATTCTTTATTGCACAAAATTAAATACATTAATGGTGTACAAAGGCGTACTTAATGCTAGATACCCTTCAATTCACAATAAGGTAGGTATTATTAGACTTTAATGTGATGTGACTTTAATTATTTTTAGATGTCCTTCAATTCACAATAAGGTAGGTATTATTAGACTTTAATGTGATTCCCATTAGCAGTGACAATGTACTTCGGTGGATCATGTCCGTGGTTCTCAAGAACTTGGCGGATCTTCCCTTGCTTATCAAGCTTAACAGTGGCTTCGCACCCGGACAATCTTTTGGAACAGCAGTATAACTTTGAATGTTTCCTCATTTGTGAGTATGTGTATCCGTTGAGCATGAGTAAATTATTCCCTCGATTAGTCGGAATAAACGTAAAACTTTCATCTGGAATCGGTGCCTTTTTTTAAAACTGATGAAAAATTATTTAAAAAATACTCGCAGTAAATATGTTTTAGTTAGATTCATAGTTTAGGAACGCATACAAAACGAATGTACGTATACTGAATTCAAATATAAGATACAGTATTTTCTTCTTGTTCTAGAAGGTTGGTTTTATTAGACTTTTATGTAGTTCCCATTAGCAGTGATAATGTACTTTGGTGGATCATGTCCGTGGTTTTCAAGAACTTGGCTAATATGTCCTTGCTTATCAAGCTTAACACTTGCTTTGCATCCAGATATTCTCTTGGAACAGTAGTAGAGGTGCGAATACTTCTTTATTTGCGAGTATGTATACCCGTTCAGCATAAGAAGACGATTTCATCGCTTAGTCGGAATGAACGAATGATCGTAAAACTTTCATCTGGAATCAGAGGTTTTTAAAATAACTCAAAAAATACACAAAATCCATTGTTAATGGATGAATAGTTTAAGATCGCATACAAGAACAATGAACGAGCATTTATTACTTCTGAGATAAAATACTTTACACTTCACAAGAAGGAATCAGACTTCTGGTTTCCAGGAGCAGTGACAATGTCCTTCTGTGGATCATGTCCGTGGTGCTGAACAACTTGGCTTGGCTGATATTTCCTTTTTTATTAAGCGTAACACAGGCTTAGTAGGAAACTTTCATCCGGAATCAGAATAAATATCAAAAAAAAAACGCAGAAACCATAGTTATTGAATAAATAGTTTTAGAACGCATACAAGACCAATGAACGAACAGTCGAACATTGTTTATTTCTAAGATACAAAATTATAACTTCACAAGAATTAATTAAACTTTAACATGGTTCCCATCAGCAGTGACAATGTACTTCGGTGGATCATGTCCGTGGTTTTCAACAACTTGGCGGATCATCCCTTGCTTATCAAGCTTAACTCTAGCCTTGCACCCGAAAAATTTTTTGGAACAGTAGTAAGTATTTGAATATTTCCTCATTTCTGAGAAAGTGTACCCGTTGAGCATAAGAAGATGATTTCCGTGCTTGGTTGGAATGAACGTAATCCTTCGGCCTGGAATCAGTGCGGTTTTTAAAGGATTGGATAATAAATTTTCAAATAAAGACAAAAAAAAATAAGATGAATAGTTAGGAACGATACAAAACGAATGTATGAATATTTAATTTAATTTCTAAGATATCTACTCCTTGTCCTTCAATTCACAATAAGTTAGGTATTATTAGACTTTAATGTGATTCCCATTAGCAGTGACAATGTACAGTCGGCCACAGTCTCAGATACCCCTTTTTGTTCGATTGGCGCCCTTATGCCGCGCGCGATAAGAGCTGCCATGGGGTATCTGAGATTGTGGCCGACCGTACTTCGGTGGATCATGTCCGTGGTTCTCAAGAACTTGGCGGATCTTCCCTTGCTTATCAAGCTTAGCAGTGGCTTTGCACCCGGACAATCTTTTGGAACAGCAGTATAACTTTGAATGTTTCCTCATTTGTGAGTATGTGTATCCATTGAGTATGAGTAAATTATTCCCCCAATTAGTCGGAATAAACGTAACACTTTCTTCTGGAATCGGTGCCTTTTTTTAAAACTGATGAAAAATTCTTTAAAAAATACTCGCAGTAAATATGTTTTAGTTAGATTAATAGTTTAGGATCGCATACAAAACGAATGTACGTATATTGAATTCAAATATAAGATACAATATTTTCTTCTTGTTTTAGAATGTTGGTTTTATTAGACTTTTATGTAGTTCCCATTAGCAGTGATAATGTACTTTGGTGGATCATGTCCGTGGTTTTCAAGAACTTGGCTAATATGTCCTTGCTTATCAAGCTTAACACTTGCTTTGCATCCAGACATTCTCTTGGAACAGTAGTAGAGTTTTGAATTTTGCCTCATTTGTGAGTACGAGTATGTGTACCCGTTGAGCATAATAAGATGATTTCCGTGCTTGGTTGGAATGAATGTAATCCTTTGGCCTGCAATCAGTGTGTTTTTTAAAGCATAGGATAAATAATTATCAATTAAAATACTAAATTTTATGATGAATCGTTTAGGAACGCATACAAGACGAATGTACGAACAATGAATTTTATTTCTAAAATATTTAATGTTTTATCTTCACTTAACAAGAATGATTACACTTTAACATGGTTTCCATCAGCAGTGACAATGTACTTTGGTGGATCATGTCCGTGGTTCTCAAGAACTTGGCGGATCTTTCCTTGCTTATCAAGCTTAAAAGTGGCTTTGCATCCGGACAATCTTTTGGAACAGCAGTAGAGATACGAATGTTTCGTTTTTGTGCATTGTGAGTATGTGTATCCGTTGAGCATGAGTAAATTATTCCCTCGATTAGTTGGAATGAACTTGAAACCTCTGTCTGAAATGATTTTTGTTTTTTAAGAACTCTTGCATTTCATGTTAATATTGTATATTGACATGCGTGTATGAACATTGTTTAGTCTTATATTTTCTTAGTTTAATTAATAGTAAGCCTGTTCTTTGTGTTTATAAATTGGTTTTATTTATTAAAAAAAAAAAAAATAACAAAGCGTCATCATTATCCAACGTTTCTTTCCAATGTAATAATCCATCACGGCGAGAGAGTTAATTACTAAGATATCTCAATGACAGACTTACAAACTTTTGCATTTATAATAATCTTTGGGGGATTTTACATTTTTCTTTATTTTATGAAACCAAAAATGACAATAGTTCTTACAATAATCATACCCACGTCACGACTTATAAAAAATATTAAACTTAATTAGGAATGACAAAAAATCATACAAAATATATGTATTAAATAATTTAAAAGATCTCAAATGACTACTCGAATAAACCATTGTGGTATCAGAAATGCACAGGAGCGGATTTTATTCATTTCAAAAACACCAAAACTTCAGATTAACCCTTTCAGGACCACAAGGTGATTTCAACTCGTGTAAAGATTCAATCAGCATCCAAAAACCCTGTGTGCTTTGCATTTTTTTTTAAGTTTTTCTGAATATTTCAGAAAAGCACGTCGTGTTCCTGTGGCCATTAAAGAAGACTTTTTATTATGAAAATTATGAAAGGAAATAACTTGATTATTTCTTAGTTATTACAACTTTCTTTTGGTATTGATTTATAAAAAATATACATATATATAATTTACACATAATGTTTATTTATTTACAAATAACAAATTAGCAGTGGTATTCAGCAAAACAATTCCTATTATTAGTGAAACAAAGATTAACTTTACACACAACGCAGAAATTATTCGTGCGATTTTCTATTTTATATTTCGCACAGTTTACGCACCGCTTTCTCGTATTAGATTTTTCCATAGGATGTGAAGGTAATGGCTTCCTCGGGGATCTTCGTTGGCTCACCGTGGAATTATTTATCAAACTCCGAGCTTCCACTTGCATCACTTGCAAGCTGGTCAACAGAACGCCTTCAATTCGTTTTTCAGCATGAAGCTTTGTGTTAACGGAACATGCTTTAATTACTGCAATATAAAATTAATAAAAAAATAAATAGATGCACGCTTCGAATGTCTTAATTATCAAAATTATTTATCAAAAGCAAAATGATGAAGTCTTATTTGTTTTTATTTCTAGGATCATGTCCCCGTGGTCGTGTAAGGGTTAATGTTTTATACATGCTTACAGTAACTAATTCGTATTATGAATAAACAACCCCTTTTTATACATACAATATATTTTTAAAACCACACATTCTACTTATAACATTATTATAATTACCTCAAGAAGAAAGGTGTTGTTTCACGGTAGTATGGGGCTCAGGATAAGACTGAAATTTAATTAGGACCAAAAAAGACAGATTTTTTAATGCTAGACCATCTTTTACCGACCGATCCTCAATATCTTCATTAGGTTCCATGTATAAAATGTTTTCATTTGATTGCAATGCAACACACACTCAACACTGAAAAAATGGCGAACTCTGTGGTGAGCCATATGCACAGAATAGTGGAGCTATCAGCTGTCAAGCCATAGACTCACCAACACGCATCGGTCACCAACACACAGAACAAACTTCTTTTTGAAATCAGCACAAGTGTCAAAATACAAATAAATAGTAACCTCAAATGGTAGGTAGGTACTGGATTTATTTTACATTACGTAAAAATCAGCGAAACAAAACCAAAACACTTTTGAAACGCACCGGTCACCAACACATTTATCACACTTACTTCTTTTTTGTAATCTGTGAAACAAACACCAAACAACACCCCACGCCACGAACGAAACACCACAGATAAAATTCGCAACGGAGGGAAATGTTCCAAAACCAGAACGTTCGTAGAAAAAGAAACCTATGTAAATAACTTGCACATAATGCTTGACAATAAATAATGGGGGTCTATGACTCGAATGGCAAGGTTTACGCTTTATCTGATTATTGTTATGTTTGTATTTTTGGTAAAAAATATTGTCTCAAACACAAAGGCATTTTTTACACGAGCAACCTCGCTCGTGTAAAGCAGTTTCTGAACGCGTATAAATAACCTTTCAACAAACAAAAAGTGTTCGTACATGTAAATAACACATAAATTAAATATTTCAGGAATCAGGTACTGTTCAGGGGATTTTCCTCTTTCATAAAAAATGGTCCTTCAAAATTTTAAAGCGATTACAAAATAATAAAAAAAATTGGCCCGATATGAAACAATACCTTTTATATATTTAGTATCTACAGTGGGCGCACTACTCATTGATAGATAGATGCTGGTTAAATAGATCTACAGTTTAATGTACTCTCCTCCAGCATTGATAATGTACCTCGGTGGATCATGTAAATGGTCCTCACAAGCTTGGACGATCCTCCCGTATCTGAGCTTCACACTAGCTCTGCAATTCTTGGATTTCCTCATGGAACAGTAGTAGAGGTTCGAGCTTCTTATTATTTCGGAGTAAGTGTAGTGGTTGAGCATAAGAAGACGATTCCCTTTCTTAGTCGGAATGAACGTAAACGTTTGGCCTGCAATTAGTACGCTTTCATGTTTTATACATTTTAATTTGTATTTAATTACTTTTTATTTTCTATTTATTATTGGATACAACGGCTACATTAGGATAAAATTGTATACTTTACTTTACTTTATACTTTATTGCACACAAAAACATAACATCTTAGATAATAAAATAAAGAAAAGTAATAGTGTACAAGGTGTTCATGTTTTTTTACATACGACATTTTATCTGTGAAAAATTGTAAATGTTCACCTGATTTCGCAGTGAAAGTAATGGTTCAAGAACGTATACAATAGATAGATTTTTAAATTCTACTACAGGGTGCACTCTAAGTCGATAGCGGAACTTCTGTAGATTGATCCGCAAACGGGACAATACATTTTTAATGTGGATCATAAACCAGCAAACGTACCTATTATTGAAAAAAAAAAAAAATTACAGATAACAAAGGTTTAAAACACTACATAACTTTTCTTTTTATTCTTATTCTTAATGCATCTACTCCTTTCTTCTCAATATCTTTCAAATATTTACAGAAAACAAAGGTTTAAAACACTACATAACTTTTTTTTTTAATTCTTATTCTTAATGCGTCTTCTCCTTTCTTCTCAATATCTTTCAGTGCTGAACGTCGTGATTTTATTTAGTTCTTCATGTTTTTTTTTCTTAGTACCTCCGTGATGAGATACGTGATGATTTTTTTATGTGATTATCTGTAACAATCAACGGCGGCGGGGGTTCGTGGACGTGCTCTTCAAACGCTTCAATAAGGTTTCCCTGTTCGTCAAGTTTAACACATGCCTTGCACTTCTTGGAAAGCCTCCTGGAGCAGTAATATAGTTTGGAATTTCTTGTTACCTTTGAATACGTGTAGCCGTTGAGCCTGAGAATAGAAGTCCCCCGGTTGGATGTGACGAACGTAACAGTTTTACCTGAAATTAATGTGTTTTTAATAAAACTATTACAACAACGATTACAAATAAATCCATACTTAGGTATATTTGTTTTTGGTTATTGTGTTTGATAATAAACACTCACTGTATAGGTGGTTTTCTATACAGGTTTAAACTTAAAGTTGATGTGCTGTATTTTTAACGTGCAGTGGACATCAAGTCGACCTTTACACACCGGCACATTACGCAGTTACGTTACGTTACTACGGGTGAATAAAAAAAAAACTGTACAGTCTGTCATATTATAGACTGTTCCTATTGGTACACACGACAGCACGTCGAGGCTTTCATGCTAGCACTCTACTCGGTTACGTTACGTACGTGTAACTTTACAACAAAAATGTACACACGACAGCACGTAGACCCTTACACGCGTGCACTCTATTCACTTACACAACGGGCGACTACTGCTAGATAATTTAAGAGACCTTCTAAGAGTCACTTGCAGTCTCGTAAATCTACAGGGTGCACTCTAAGTCGATAGCGGAACTTTAAGTAGGATGTGTACTGATCAATACAAACCTGATTATCTATACAAAATATCTGTCAATGTGGTATTTAATCTTCAGTTCCTCATATTGAGAACCTGATCTGAATGCGTTTCCTGTTACGAACAACGTTCGTGGCCGTGTTCTTCAAAACGCTTCACTGTTAGATAAATTTTAAAATACTGCTGGATGGATCCGATTAGATCCGCAAACGGGGTAATCAATTTTGAATGTGGATCAAAAATCAGCAACACGTATTGTTCAAAAATTCAATGTATTTACAAAAAACTAAGTTTTTCATGATTTGAGAAGAGTAAACGACTAAACGGCTACAAAACTTTTATTTCTTTTTTTTAAACACTCCTTTATGCGTCTTCTCTCTTCTTCTTCGTCAAAAATATCTTTCAGAGCTGGACTTCGTGATTTTGTTGAGTTCTTCATGATTTTTTTCTTAGCGTCTACGTGATGAAACAGGTGATGACACTTTATTGTGATTCCCTGTAACAAGCAAAGCCGGAGGTTCGTGGCCGTGGTCTTCAAACGCTTTACTGATGTTTCCCTCGTAGTCAAATTTAACACAAGCTTTGCACATCTTGGAAAGTCTCTTAGAGCAGTAATAGAGTTTCGAGTGCCTCATTGATTGTGAGTAGGTGTAGCCGTTGAGCACGAGAAGTAGATTTCCTCGTTGAGTAGGAATGAACGTAAAGCTTTTGCCTAGAAACAATCCAACACTTTAAATGTTTCCTTAAGACGCAGTACTTCTCACAACTAGCGCCGCCGATGGAAAAAAAACATATCTTTTTTTTGGATGCGTTTTTAACAAAAAACGCTCCTGCGATTTCTCAACGAGGCCTAACTATTTTTAGGACCTAAGATTTGGATTCCAGGATAGGACTTCCTGCGAATGCAATCGATTCTCGCCAAAAGTGGCCACTTTTGGCGAGAATCGATTGCATTCTTAAATTCTAGGATCTGGAATCCAAATCTTAGGTCCTAAAAATAGTTAAGCCTCGCGTTGAGAAATCACAGGAGCGTTTTTTGCAAAAAACGCATCGAAAAAAAAGATATGATTTTGTTTCCATTGGCGGCGCTTGTTGTGAGAAGTATCTCATCTTATGCACCGAAAGGAGATTTGGTGTCATTTGATCTCAGGTAAGGTCCAAAATAAATGCCATAATTTCAGTCATCATTAAATGCAGTTACAAACTTAATCGTCAGTCATGAACTTAGACACATTTGAACTGGACTAAATTAAGGAATCTTAGTAAAATAAAATAGCATAATCAAAGTAATCCACGTTTTAATACACATGCAAATAAAAATTATAAGAGATCGATTATAACTGAGGTAATACGCTAGGTTTACTTATTTTGAAACTTAGTATCAGGAAAAATAAACTTTTATTATAATAAAAATTAACTAAGTCCATAACATACAACGTACCTAAGTTCTTAACAGTTACTTATTTATATCAAGTTTTGCTGAATTTGCTGAATGATCTTTTTTCTCTCTAGATACTTTTGTTGGTACTTTCTATTTCTTTGTCTTGCTATTTCTTTCTCCCGGGGTGTCATATGTTTCCTTTCTTTACTGGCCTTCCTTTGCCGATCTTTGGCTTTAACTTCTTGATATTTCAAGAAATCACTTTTTATTCGAGCTCTCCTTTCTCGCTCCGCCTTTTTTTTTCGATAAAGTCTCTCCTCTCTACTAATTTTCGGTCTTCCCTTATTCGAACTGAAATAAATAGATACCTAATTAAATAATCATACTTTGGTTGCGCGAATTCAACTCTGCTCGCCGCCTAATATTTATTGGAACGTCTAAACACACGAAAAATTTGTATAGAGGTAATTAGGTATTTAGAAAGGAATAAATTATTAGTAGTCGACACCAGTGGCCGCACGTGTACACACGACAGCACGTAGACGCTTACACGCGTGCACTCTATTCACTTACGTTACGGACGACATTGCAACAAAAATGTACACTCTGACGTGCTGTCGTGTGTACAATGCCAAATACAAAATTCCCTAATTTGTCAGCTGCTAAGGAATATTTAATTTAGCTATTTCCTCTGTGAAATATTGATTTTAATGGATTAGTTAAGTAGTAGCTCTGTGTGTTGTATACTTTAATAAATACTGGATATTAATACCCACCTTTTTCTTTTGGTCCCATCGCTAGGGTCTTTCTTGAATGTATGTTTCAGTATTATTTGGGCTATATCTGTAGCTAAACCTAAAATGAAAAACAAAAACGTTACAAATAAAACAATTAAAAACACAGATTGCACGCAGATCGAACTATAGCATACAAACTGGAAAAAGTGACAGTCATGGTAGCGTGTGCGTTTCACAAAAGAGTTCCCTTGACGAAACTCTTATTACAATGTAAAAGGGACTATTTTTGTTCAACCCAAGGGAATTATTTCGTGAAACGCCCTGTACCTACCTTGACCATGAGAGAATGCTGAAGGTCTTCCGCAGGGACATTACCTGGGGCCTAATTCTTGGGCATCTCGCATTCAAGACATCTCGAAAAAAAATCTCATGTCATGGGGCAAATTCTAGGGAATCTTGTTTCGCTCGACATCAACTCGAGTGGTCGGGATCAGTCGAGATCGAAATGACATAAGATTTTTCGTGACATGACATGAATCTCGCAATACCCGAGGATTAGGCCCCTGTACTATTATGGATTCTGTGACATTAATAGGATTTTTTGCGTAGCTTTTTTCTTATATTGAAGAAACAAAACTTGGAGAAACACTTCTCTCCATGAACCGCTTGACCTGCGTACACACGACAGCACATAGACGCTTACACTTTCGTTGCCAAATCACCCGTTTCGTAAGTGAATAGAGTGTACGCGTATAAGCGTCTACGTGCTGACTTGTTACACCCGTATCGCAGCACTGCGGCATTAGCTACGAAAGCGGCTGTAATTCATTACAGGAACGGTCAAAGTGCGGGATTTCAAGTATAAGGTGTATGCTGCAAAGATCCTTCACCAAACTGAATTAATTCTTCACTTTCAGTGCGGTGACGGGTCTATGGCCCGGTTTCTGAATTGAGAATTTTACTAAGTAAATACTTGAGTATCGTTCTGTCACATTATTTTGTGAGATATCTGCAGAGACAATACTTGCTTAGCGAATTTCTCAATTCAGAAATCGGCAGTAAATCCTTATACTAAAATTCCTACATCACAAAGTAGACGAATCCAAAACAATATTCATCTATTTCTTACACATTTATTTTTAGATAGTGAAATGAAGAATAATATTAAAAAATAAGAAAGCATTGATTAAATCCAAACAGAAAAACAAGGACTCTTCTACAAAATAACTTGAACTTTCATTGTAACACTGAAAAGGACTATAGGTAAATAACCTTTCGGCTTCATCGAATATAGCTAAGTCATCATAATATACGTATCGTAGACAAAACATGTGGACAATACATAATTAACTACACTTTCATCGCACCACTTGTTTAATTTTTATCTTGAGACCTTTGCAGGGGGCTAATTCTCGGGAATCTCGCATTCGACACATCTCGAAGGAAAAATCTCATGTCATTTCGATCTCGACTGCTGCCGACCACCCGAGTCATGTCGAGCGAAAAAGGCAAACATCTCGCAGAAATCTCGTGCCTTATTTCGAGGACGACTTCGTGAGAATATGAGATGTGACATTTGCCACAAAATGAGATTTTTCCTTCGAGATCTTCTTTGCGTGTCGATGGCAGACCGATATCTTAATCTAATTTAAATGGCTTTGGCCCAGAATTCCGCAACGCTAACTGCGTTGTTATTAGCCGCCATAAGGTCCTCCAGTGTGCAGTTGTTAGGGCACGCAGGACATGATGAGAGGTGCATCATTGTTTGCGGGGTACCACACAAACAGTTCAGGTTGCCACCTTCCGAGAATCCCCACCTGGCCATATTTTCCTTGCTTCGGCCGACCTGGGTCCTCAGGCGGTTTAGAGACTTCCAGGTCGCCCATACCTCCTTCGAGTTGACTGTGTCGAAATTGTGATTCCCGAGGATGAGCCCCCCCCCCGATGCGATCGAGCAAGCCAGCCAACATGCGTGTGTCGCAGGCGCATTATTCCTCCAAGACAGATATCTACCGATATCAAATTTTGACGTATTCTCCGGCATTATTAACCATGTATCGGGGAGGGTCGTGGTCATGGTCGAAAGAAGAATAGATGATCTTTCCACTGCCGTCGAGCCTCAAACGGGCCTTGCAACCAGCACTTTTCTGAAAGAAAAAATAGGTACGTACGTTTTTTTATTAAGGTTCGGTCTAAAGCTTCGTTTTTACAGTCAAATTACTTACATAAAACGAAAAGTACCGTCCAAGCAAGCCAAGGCTGTCGGCCATTTTGTTTTATTTCCATCCAAGGCAATTCGACGAGTAGAGCACCGTCCTATTTGATGTTTTTGCACCAAAATATCAGAAGAACCGACCAATCAGAAGCCCCGGCTTCGTTTTATTGTAATTTGACTGTGAAAACGCGTGTGAGCCAAGTCCACCACAGTTTCAAGCCAGGCTTGTACGCTGAACACTGTGTGTCCACACTCTGGCGCATGCTACCGTTTTACCAACTACACTTCTTCTTCTTGTAGTGCCGTCTCCTATCGGAGGTTGGCAATCATCTTGGCTATTTCTTCCTTTGAGGCGCAGTGTTAATTAAAAAAGCCTGCCTTGCGCATGCAAAACTGTGGTGAAGTTTGTGCGTGTGGTAGGCCTATTAGCTTTTGCGACATATTTCAGGTCTTATCGCGCCGCGAATGAAGTCGCGTTGCGCTGTTGTGCATCATAGATGGACTGATAAAATATGTCCACGACCTCAGTAATGGCGATACCGAAGCAAGAGCATCAAACTTACCTTGGAACAATAATAGTTCAGCCTTTGTCCACCTTTTGAATACGTGTATTTATTCAGCATAAGCACCTTTCTTCCGCCGCCAGTAGAAATGAACTTATAAGTCGTATCTGGAATGAATAAAAGTATTGTTTGGTTTACATACAAAACTTATAAAACAGACTTCACAAAATCAAAAATACCGTCCAGTCACACACACTTAGCACTTGACACTGGTGGCAAACACTGTGCCAGGTACCATTTACTCAGGTTTATCAGAAGATTAAAGTAGCTTTTTAAATTAAACTTATACAAATGCTTAATTGTATAGTTCTAATTGTATGCAATTGCTTAATTGTATGCAAATATAACATAATATGAAAATAATTTCTGGGTAAATGAAAAATCAAATTACAGGAATATTTTACTTATTTATTAATAACGTAGAGTGTGTAAAATGCTGATAAAAACAATAAAACCAACTAAATAATGCATTAAAAAGGGTAAACATATTGAAACTGTGCGTCCACACTCTGGCGCATGCTACTGTCTTACCAACTACACTCACAGTGTATGTACACAGCACGTCGACCCTTACACGCTAGCACTCTACTCGGTTGAGTTACGGGCCATTTTACAACAAAAGTGTACAGTCTGACGTGCTGTCGTGTGTACAAGCTGGTTTGCGCAAGCAAATATGTCATCAAGTATGGGCGTGTAGCAGGCGCAGTATTCGTCCAAGTCAGATGACGATATCATACTTTGACGTAACATTCGGCATTAGTACCCATGTATTTAATTGGGGAGGATAGTGGTCGTGGTTGTTAGTAGCATGGATGATCTTTCCACTGCGGTCGAGCTTCAAACGAGCATTGCATCCAGCCTTTTTCTAAGAGAAAAAATTACGTACATCTTTTTATTTATACCTACTTTGGTCTAAGTATAAAAAAAAACTTGTCAGCCAAGTTCGGAAATGAAAAGAAAATAAATGCTTCTAGTCAGTCGGAGATAGGAACAGCTAGCGACGAATCGTACTTTAAGGGTCAACTGACATTGTTGAATATACATACGATAATAAATATAAAATAAATAAATAATAACTTTATATCGGCTGTAAATTTTCCCAAAAAATAAATAAATAAAGTAGCGTGGCCGGAAAGCCTAAATGTTTTTTTTTTTTTCAATTTAGCAGCTAAACTGAGCAATTTTTGTTCAGCGATTTGTGTTGAAACAACAGTAAAATAGAATTCTTTTCATTATTCTAAACAACAGAATTAAAATAATTAAGCTGATTAAATTTCTTTTTCTGGTCGAACAACCAGCGATACTGCCCAAAAAACTAAGTTTGAGGAAATCACATAAATTATTGTTTTTGTTGTTTAGAATAATGAAAACAATACTATTTATTGCCGTGAAACGAAAGTCGTTGAATAAAATTGCTACAAAATTTAAAAAAGTGTGAAAATTGTGCATTTTTCGCTGCGTTAATATCGTATAAGCTTAAGGATTATTCTAGAATGTCCATGACCTCAGTAATGTAATGACTATACCGCTGCAAGGAAGAGGGTCACGCACCTTAGAACAATAATAGATCAACCTTCCACCACGTTTTGAATAGGTGTATCCGTTCAGCATGAGCACCTGTCTTCCGCCGCCAGTAGAAATGAACTTATAAGTCATATCTGGAATGAATTAAAGTACCTATTGGTTGGTTTACATACATAAAAAGTAAGATGAAGCCTGTACAATTGTACATGTCCCACTAGCTGGGCAAAGGCCTTCTCTGAGAGAGAGAGAGATAGCTTAATCACCACATATTTTTATTAATTATGAAATACATAAAAATATTATGTTTGTACGCCTCCAATATAGATAGGTAAGTATCAAAATACCCTTTACCGCACGTTTTTTTATTTTTCGCTAAAAAAATGTATGATATGGGGCATTAAAAATAAAAAGACTCGTATATTTTTGTTTTTACATATTTATGAGCCACTTTGGTCCTAATTGTGCACACTATGCAGTAAGGGCAGATGTCATATTTGAACCATTATGCGATAAAAGAACTAAAAAAAATTAACTTCGGTGAAATTCGGAGTAACAATTGCGATGGTTATTTAAACATAAATTCACGTCGCATTTGCTGCATAAGACGTGGGAGCGTCCATTGCAATTCGGCATTTTGCATCTTTGACGGATGCCCCATTGTGGTACATGGTCATATCTATCCAGTCGCACATCTCGTTGAGGCATTTTACAGACTGCACCCCTCTTTCTCTTCTCGTCTATTTGTTCTTCTACATCTGCAGTTGGACGCCCACGTTTCTTAGAGCCTTTACCCTGTTTGTTCGCCCAACAAAGAGCATCTGCCACAGCTACTTTAAAATCTGTCAAAGGCAAATATGGTTCTTTATCTCCATTTTTACGTCTGAATAATAGCCATGCATTTACGGTCACCATATCGAGCATGAAAAAAAATATTCGATAGTAAAATTTTTGGACCGAACTTGTATTCTATAATACCCGAGCATGGCGTCTAATAAGTCGACACCGCCCATGTATTGTGTTTGTTGTAGACGCTGACAGCGTTCGGGCATTGTATGTTTTTTTTTAGTTAGCCTGGTTGTTAGTAATCCAGTTTGTGATGTAATTTAGTAGTAAAAAGTTGAAAACTTACCTGTACACACGACAGCACGTAGACGCTTACACGCTAACTTACACGTTACGGGCGACTTTACAACAAAAGTGTACATTCTGACGTACTGTCGTGTGTACGTAGTGGTTTACGTATTCATCTGACGAATCAACTTGTATTTGTAAAGAAACGCAGTAAAACAATTTTATTTTTATTTTTCAAGTAAGGCAATCGTCACTCGGAAATTTTCGCTCCACAGTAAACTTGGAGGTCACACAAGGTCCCAACGTTTGACAACAGATGTCGTTGGTAATATCGAAATGAAGGGGAGTACGGTACAAATTCGGACTAGTATGCTGTGGGGTCAAATAATTTAACTTTTCAAAGAGTTTTTGAGCAAAAACCTGTTTGGCTAAAACGCATTAAGACCACGATGCGGTAAACGGAGTACTTCAAATACGGACTGCGAAAAAATATATAGTTTGTAATTAAAAAGACAAAACAAAAAGTAACAGTTAAATATGTAACAAAAAAAAACGACTGCATTTAAGTAGGCGTGAGTGACCAATCCAAATTAAGCCCAGATTCAAACACTAAATGGTCGCGGCCTGCTAAGACTGTAATGCAGTCGTTTTTTTGTTTTTTTTTTCATTTTATTGCTTTAAGTTAAGGGTTAAGTCTTTAAGGAATTAAAAAAAAAACAATGATTGGCACACATTACTGTTTATATAAACTTCAGGATTCAATATCTGCCTATCTGACTTAATATAAATCTACGTACTGGCTAGCCGAGGTTCGTGCTACTCTTGGAGGTTCATGGTTGTGCACTTCGAATGCCCTGGCGATGCCACCGTCTTTACACAGCTTGACTTGCGCCTTGCATTCTTTCATCTTCCTTGAGCAGTAGTAATGGTCCGGGTTCTTCTCAGAATAAGTGTAACCGTTGAGATATAGGACGCATTTCCCCCGTGGCGTCGGTATTAAAGAATACGAATGACCTAAAAAATTTTAATATATTTTTTTTTAATAAAAAACATTACATGGATGTAAGAAAACGGGATATATAGAAGAGTGCTGAAAATATGATGGACGGATAGAGTGACAAACGACTCAGTGCTAAAAAGAATGAACAAAGGCCTAGAGCTCCTGAAAACCATAAAGCGGAGGAAAATGCAATATTTTGGCCACGTAATGCGCAACGACAAATATAACCTTCTGCAACTGATTCTGCAAGGGAAAATACAGGGTCGCCGAAGACCTGGGCGCCCAAAAACATCATGGCTGCAAAATCTCGCAGAATGGTTCAACACAAGCCACTCACAACTCTTCCGAGCCGCAACATCACGGGCCAAAGTGGCCGTAATGATAGCCGACCTCCGATAGGAGATGGCACCAAAAGAAGAAGAAGAATAAAACGGGATTCTTACCACGATTTAATATTTTTTTATTCTATAATGAAAAAAAATGAAGCATCAAAAAAAATATTAGTTAATTATGAATAATATTTTGAAAAAAATATACAAAATTTGCAGTGCTTACGAAAGTTTGTGTTTAAAAAGCCATGAAAATAATTAATTTGGTAAATAAACGGCAGCGTGTTAAAAATAAAGTTTCTGTTACAACCAGTACCTATTCTTCAGCTAGCTACACCATCTTCCGATCTAAACTCCCGAGCTCGGTACACTCGCTATTAGCCCAGGAAACGAACGAAAAATAGGAAAAATAATTCGTGTAAAGTCAAATTTTGGCACAGTTGTAGAGAAAAGTGTCCTGAACAACATACTAAAAGTACTGATGGGTAGGGGGGGAGCGATTTTTTTTTCGCTCCATTTTTTTCGCCACCTAGTACAAGTTGTTTGTATTGATCAGTAGACAGCCTACTTAAAGTTTCGCTATCGACTTAGAGTGCACCCTGTAGTGCGAGTGAAGGTGCCACTGGACGCTGTATAAATCATCTCATTACGTAGATGCAAAGGCCTAAAGCAGGAAAGACGCTAGGATAGCAGGGCCGGACTTAGATTTCACTCACATTGCTTTTATTGAAGGGAACAATCTTTTTTGACAATTAATAAATGGGTGACTCGCAATTTTGAGATAATACAGGGGCTGGAAGACCCAAAATATAATGACTTGGCAACATCTTTGTGTCGTGTGGCATCTTCATGAAACAGGTAGCCAAGTTTATAGGCGCAATAGAGCGCCATCGACCGATAAAATATGAATACCAACCCTAGGGAAGCTACACCCGACGCTGTTTGTCAATATTGGGCAATTAATTAAAACAAACAATATACCTACTAAGGCATTTAGATACCTAGTATTATGTCTTTATTTTGCGAAATAGCAATACATTAAAATTTATGAAAAAACATTATAAAGAACATGAAACTTTTTTTTGTCATTTGTAGGGGTTTCTTGTTTAATTTGTCAATGCAATTATAAATATAAATGGTTATTAAGTTTTATGTACAAAAAACACGGCAAAATTAGAAAATACGTGACCACAGAACCTCAATATGTAGTCACGGGTGACAATTTTCTAAAACTTGTGGACGCGTCCAGTTTTCTTTTTATTTATTTTTCCATTACCTCTATGACGTGCCCTCTCACCCAGTTTCCGCTTGACATTGAATGTCGAGACACCCAGTATAAACGGAAACTAAATTAAACATTAAATAAAACGGAGACGTACAATTTCAAATGGTAGGTAGGTTATCGTATGAGGTAGTGGCCACCCCTGGTGTCAGAGTTCCAATGAAAAGTTAAATATAATATAGATGTAAAGCACGTCATTTACGGTTCTTATTAAGGCCCAAACCTAGGCACAACTAGCGCCGCCACTGGAAAAAAAAATCATATCTTCTTTTTGGATGAGTTTTTTGCGAAAAACGAAACGTCAGGTACTCAATGCGAGGCTTAACTATTTTTAGGACCTGTGTGTATTAAAGTGGCCACTTTTGGCGATAAAAGATTTTATTCGTAGGTTCTAGGATCTGGAATCTAAACCATAGGTCCTAAAAATAGTTAAGCCTCGCGTTGAGTACCTGACGTTTCGTTTTTACCAAAAAACGCATCCAAAAAGATATGTTTTTTTTTCACTGTGGCGGCGCATGTTGTGCCTAGGTTATCACCTTCATAAACTTGACTGACGATTACGTTTTATGCTAAGAATATGGGAAAACCATATTTTCCCTTTGTTTTATGTATCTCCCTTCTTTACTGACCACATACTGTGGCGGGTCATGATTGTGGGCGTTATTCAGTTTACGTATACCGCCCGCATCATTCAGTTTTAAGCTCGCCTTGCATTGAGTATGCCTCTTAGAGCAGTAGAACAACTTAGGACTGTTGCTCTGACAGTATGTGTATCCTTTACATGTTAATAAACCGTTTTGGCGGTGACGACCCGGTAGAAAAAAGTATTCTGCTTCTGAAAATAAACGACATATCGGCTCCATTAGTAACTATAGTCGACCGAGATTCACTTCATACACACAATGTATGGACTTTATCAACTTATCAACCAAGGAAGGATACCAGGCAGAAGAAGACCTGAAGAACCGCGACAAACCTTCAAAAACGGTTTATTTACTAGAAAATAACTTTTATTGAAAGGAACAATCTTTTTTTGGCAATTCATAATGGGTGACTCGCAATTTTGAGATAAAAACAAAAGATAAAAGACATCAAGCCTAGGTTATCACCTTAAGACGCCATACGTCTCACAACTAGCGCCGTCAATAGAAAAAAAAACATATCTTTTTTTTTCCAGGTCCTAGAACTTAAGAATGCAATCGATTCTCGCCAGAAGTGGCCACTTTTGGCGAGAATCGATTGCATTCGTAGGAAATCCAATCCTGGAATCCAAACCTTAGGTCCTAAAAATAGTAAAGCCTCGCGTTGAGAAATCGCAGGAGCGTTTTTTGCTAAAAACGTATCCAAAAAAAAGATATGTTTTTTTTTCCATTGGCGGCGCTAGTAATTGTGAGACGTATTTCATCTTAATAAACGTGACTGACGATTACGTTTTATGCTAAGAATATGGGAAAACAATATTTTCCCTTTGTTTTATGTATCTCCCTTCTTTACTGACCACATACTGTGGCGGGTCATGATTGTGGGCGTTATTCAGTTTACGTATACCGCCTGCATCATTCAGTGTTAAGCTCGCCTTGCATTGATTATGCCTCTTAGAGCAGTAGAACAATCTAGGACTCTTGTTCTGACAGTATGTGTATCCTTTACACATCAATAAACCGTTTTGGCGGTGCCGACCCGGTATAAAAAAGTATTCTTCTTCTGAAAATAAACGACACAATACAACGGTTCCATTAGTAACTATAGTCGAACGAGATTCACTTCATACACACAATGTATGGACTTCATTAACTTATCAACCAAGGAAAGACACCAGACAGAGGAAGACCTGAGGGTTTATGTTGAATTAAGTTTAGTTTATTCATTAAACAAAACTCACAGCACAAAGGGTGTCCCATAAGTCAATGTCAAGCTGGAATTGGGTAAAGTTATGACTTGCCTTTAACCGAGACAATTTTTCAGATAACTTGCTAGGGGTAGTGTCATACAATTTTCTTTGAAGATGGAGTGCCAAAGCTAGGCATATTATTTTTTCAAACTAAGACTCCATAATTTTTTTTTTAGTTACCTGAAAGGATTTATTGTTTGATTTGTCAATGTGATTTGAAAGTTAGGTTATTAGGGATTATATTTTTAAAAAAACACGGCCAAATAAGAAAATATGCGACCTCCTACCTCAAAATGTGGTCTAGGGTGATCATTTCCATAATTATTTTCAAAGAAATACTCATGACTTCCCAACGAAACAAGCAGGATTTTGTTTTCCAGTACCGTTATGACCTGCCATTTCACTCAATTCCCGCTTGACGTTGACTTACGCGACACCCTGTATATAATTTATAAAAAAAGCAAAAAAAAACGAGCAAAACAGAAGCTTTTTGTCATTGTATTGACATTAATTAGGATACTTCAGACTCTAATATATTTTCCATTAGAGACCACATATTGTGGTGGTTCGTGGTTATGGTCCGCGTCCATGTAAAGTATACTGCCCGCTCCATTCAGCTTTAGTCTCGCCTTGCATCCATTGTTTTGCTTTTTAGAGCAGTAGAACAATAGCTTGGACCTGTTATTCCGACAGTATGTGTATCCGTTACACATTAATAAACTGTTTGGGCGGACTCGACTTGGAAGAAAAAAGTATTCTGCACCTGAAAATTTAAAGTAACTAAGGCCTTTGCATCTACTTAATGAGATGGTTTATACAGCGTCCAGTGGCACCTTCACTCACACTAGACGGGTGAAGAGACCACTCGGCGCTGCAGTGCCTGGGACATTGTTTTAGATGGAGTAGGCTTGCCCAGCACCTATACCATCCTGACAGCTGAGTCGGCCTAGTCCACAGGAAAGACAAGTCAATACGTGTGGAGCCAACTAAACCGCGGGTTTCCTCACGATGTTTTCCTTCACGTTTGAAATTAAACAAAATCATACATGCCCGCACTGGGAATCGAACCGGGGACCTCTTTCTTCAGAGTCCACTGTTCTTCCCACTAGACCACCACCGCTAAAGAAACTACAGTTCCTACAATTACAGACACATCAACTGATGCCGACGAAATTCAAGCTGTAATGACACAAGCTATCACATAAAGATATTGTGATCTTAATTGCATCACGTTTTTGAAGCATTGTTTGCGATTGCGTGTGATATAAAAGACGACTCCGTGACGATAATAATAAGTCATTGAGCCAGCGGAGTAAGAAAAACAGTAAGGAAGAGAAAGAAAATGAATGTATTTAACAAAGCAATACACATCTTCAATACCTGGGGTCTATCTCTCGGGAATC
Source organism: Zelleria hepariella (assembly GCA_949319315.1). Taxonomy (NCBI): domain Eukaryota; kingdom Metazoa; phylum Arthropoda; class Insecta; order Lepidoptera; family Yponomeutidae; genus Zelleria; species Zelleria hepariella. The sequence continues at coordinate 14,164,686 of OX439388.1, forward strand.
TCGCATTCGACACATCTCGAAGAAGAAATCTCACGTCATTTCGATCTCGACTGCTCCCGACCACTCGAGTCAAGTCGAGCAAAAAAGGCAAACATCTCGCAGAAATCTCGTGCCTTATGTCGAGGATGACTTCGTGAGAATAGGAGATATGACATTTGCCGCCAAATAAGATTTTTACTTCGAGATCTTCTTCTTTGCGTGTCGATTGCATGACCTAAACGACTACGACATGTTTAGAAATATAAAAAAGACACTCTAGCCTCCTGAGGCCCAAGCTAAATTTGGCTTGTTTGAACTAAATGCCCAGTGTTCTTCTGCAAGTACATAATATGCTATAGTGCTTCCAGCCCAAACAAAAAATATTGTAAAAAACTAGTTTCTGTGGGTTTTTGGGATCTGTTCTTTTTTTGTAGCATCAATGACATGGTAAATAATAGATTTGGACTATCTAGACATCAAAATATTTTGTTCTTCAGGAAGAACATTGGGCCGATGCTTGAATTTATGTTGTCCTCAGTAGGACACATTGGGTCGTTGCTAAGTAAAATAAAACAATGTTCTTTTACTCTGCATCTTAATTAATTTTAACAACAGCTGCTTTTTTAATAATTAATAGGTTCTGTTTTTCTTAGTAACTATGAAAACTATTATTTTCGATAGAATTTGGCTCCAGTCTGACCTTATTTTAAAACCAAAAAATAAGTTTAACCACTTTTGATAATTTACATTTAAATCCATAACCAACTAAATATAACTTTACCTTAATGCGAAATAACAGAGGTCAAATTACTTTAGGATCATAATATGACTTTTTTGATATTAATTACAGACATCAATTTAGTTTAGAAACATAATAATTGGCTTTTTAGGGAGTAATCACATAACAGATATTTACTTTGTCTACCTCTCTTAGTCGTGTCAGAATTTGTACTTTTCTTCTTCACTTGAAATCGATGGAATTTTTTCTGACGTAATGACGAAAAGAGGGTCACCGGTACCTTCATCCGAAAGTGCAAAATCTACTATATCTGATCCTGCTAGCAGATTTTCGTTGTCTGTTTTCCGCAACAGTCCTATAACAAGATGTGCCAATAAATGCCCAATGTTCTTCCCAAAGAACATACAATTTTAGAATATAAGCCCGCTGTCCTCTGACAAGAACATAATGCCTCATTGGGCCATAAATTAGTCAAAAATGTTATATTTGCAAAACTAACACAACAACATAAATGATTGATCCTTTATCTTCAATTTTTACTAGTTTTTCAATCTAATAATCATATGATTACATACATATTTAGAGATATAAACTCACCCATCCCACGTCTCCACTCCTTGGTTGGAAGTTCGACGCCGAAAGACAGCTTAATGCTGATTGGTTCCACTATATGCCATTTAAAATATGGCGCAGACTTGTCCTCCAATCAGGTAACACAACGAAAAATGCAGGATCGGCGCTAAATTTCAAATCATCTACTCTGCAATATTATGTTCACGTGTGAGAACATTGGGCTTCTAGAACTTGAATGCATCTTTTGACCTCGGGCGGTAGTCACTTCCATATTTTGTTCATCACGAAGAACATTGGGCCTCAGGAGGCTAGGACAGTTTGACGTATTTTCCATCTGTAGTGACCATATATCGTGGCGGATCATGGTTGTGAGCAGCGTTCAGATAACTTATACCCCCAATGTCATTCAGTTTTAATTTAGCTTTACATCCAAGTTTATACTTAGAGCAGTAGAACAAGCACTTAGAATTGCTGTTTGAGCAGTATGTGTATCCGTTACACATTAATAAACTATTTGGACGGACACGACTTGGAAGAAAAAAGTATTCTGCATCTGAAAATTAAAATACACTATTATTAAAGTGATGGAGACATAAATACAACTACAAGCTTAAGGGTTTGGGGTTCGCGGATATGACTACCGCTTTTTGACGTTTTGTATTGAGTGTCTGTGTGTTTTGTTTTGACATTTCTGTAACTTTTAATTTTTCTAATAAATATTTTACACATACATAAAAAATTGGTTGTTTGTAAAGTAGGTTTACGATCGAGATGTTTACGTGATAACGTCTTATTGGTGATATAAGTTTTTGGGAAGTAAGGAATTAATGAAGATAACAATTTTTTCAAATTTTAAATTACATCTATCGTTTTATTCACACTTTTGATGATAAATTTCGGGTGTAAAATGACAAGTTTACTTATTCGACTATGATATACATTTTTCTTCATACATACATTCATACAAACATACTTTTATACATTTATACAAACATTTATGCATACATACATACATACATACATACATACATACATACAATACGATCAGTTACAATCTTCACGTAAATTTATCTGTTTCCAATCTGGGTAATTTTGTTCAGGATAGGACGATGATAGGAAAAGTAAGAAATAAAAGGAAGGTTTTCAGCTGTTATGTGCCTTGTAAAAGTCAGGTCGATGGTTGTTCCTTTTAACGTAGTAGACTTTGAAACATCTGACAAATTTTCAAGATTGAACGTTTCTTTCATGAATCTGAGGAATGAGTCATCTGTCTTAACGTTTTTGTTGAAATCACCACACAGAAGAATGGGTATATTAGAATCAACTTGAAGGAACGGGGGCACGTACTGGGTGTTGTGAATGTACGGACCGAGTGCTTGCCAGAGTAACATTCCGACGTTTTGCGTACTAGCTCCTGGATGAACGTATATAGCGTCAAACTTGAAGGTGGTATCTGCAGTAAAGCAAGTAACTTCAGTCAAGCACACATCTCCTGAGGTTTTGATGTGACGAGTTGAGTCTGTAATCGCAATTTCAACCACTTTCGCTGTAGATGGCGATGATAATCTGCGATAGATTGCAACTCCTCCAGCTGCGTTGGTGTCTGAATCAGTTCGATTATTATTCCTGGATATGCACTCATAATTGTTAATCGGAAGTGGTGGACAAATGTCTCGCATCCACGTTTCAGTCAGAACTAAATAGTCGGATCTTAGTATGACTGTATCTGTTTCTAAATCCTCAACGTGGGCGCTTAAACTTTGACAATTGATGTTTGTTATAATTGTTTGTCCCAAGTCGGTAGCATCATCACAGAATTTCACTGATTGGATCCAATGGCGGTAGACCTGGAGGTACCTCAGGATATGTGAAGCCGTTCATCTTCGCAAGACTCGGAAGCTTTCCTGTATTCAGCGAACGTTTACAGTTGGCGCAAACCAATGTAAATTCCTGGGCGTGTACTTGCCGATTTTCCTTAACACACCAATCTGAGATTATCTGCATTTGTGCAGCAGTGATGGCTTTAAGGTCATTTCTGAACCATAATCTATCGCAAACCGAACAAGTATGGCCAAAATCGTTATCCAGGAAAGTAGATTTGAATCGATGTATTGACGAAGACCATTTTGTAGGCCAGGTAGGTTGTTCTTGGTGCACTGCTGCTTGATTCGATGAAGTACTGGGTTGTGCAGCACTCCTAACTCGTTCGGCTTGACGCTGTCGAGATGCACGTTTTCGCTGAGCGCTGGTTTGTACAATTGTAGTTGTCTCCACCGTGCCGCTGGCGAGAGCTAAATTTGCAGCTCTACGTAGATTGTACGCTTTGCGTTGTCTTTCAGCGGCTTTTCTTGCAAACGCAAGACCATTTTGTAGGCCAGGTAGGTTGTTCTTGGTGCACTGCTGCTTGATTCGATGAAGTACTGGGTTGTGCAGCACTCCTAACTCGTTCGGCTTGACGCTGTCGAGATGCACGTTTTCGCTGAGCGCTGGTTTGTACAATTGTAATTGTCTCCACCGTGCCGCTGGCGAGAGCTAAATTTGCAGCTCTACGTAGAGGGTACGCTTTGCGTTGTCTTTCAGCGGCTTTTCTTGCAAACGCAAGACCATTTTGTAGGCCAGGTAGGTTGTTCTCGGTGCACTGCTGCTTGATTCGATCGTTCGGCTTGACGCTGTCGAGATGCACGTTTTCGCTGAGCGCTGGTTTGTACAATTGTAGTTGTCCCCACCGTGCCGCTGGCGAGAGCTAAATTTGCAGCTCTACGTAGATGGTACGCTTTGCGTTGTCTTTCAGCGGCTTTTCTTGCAAACGCCGCGGCCTGTTCTGGGGTTCTAGTAGCTGCTACACGTTTTCTGTACTCACGATTTCGCAGGGCATTTTTTTCGGCAGTTGTGGGTATTGCAGACGTTGACGGCAAAGCATCCTCGGTCTCCATCGGTGTACTGGATGTTGAAGGAATGTGCGCACAGGGATCCATCATGTTGAGCGTGGTGATTTCTATGGAACACAAAATATTTTAATTCCAAATGAAATGAAGTCATTTGAAAGTTTTGTAAAATACACATTTCCTGTACTCACGGTTTCGCAAGGTATTAGATTCGGCGGGATTGGCTGAGTGTTGCACAGTGGGAGGTATTGCAGACGTTGAGGGCAAAACATCCTCAGTCTCCATCGGTGTACTAGACATTGAAACAACGTGCGCTTGGGGATCCATCGTATTGAACGTGGTGATTTCTGTTAAACGAATTGAACTTAATTTTCTAAAGAAATATTATCAACTAGCTTTCGCCCGCGGCTCCGCCCGCGTAACGTTTATTTCTTCCCTCGGGAATAGAAATATTTCCCGGGATAAAAAGTACCCTATGTCCTTTTCTACACCCCAGACAACGTGTATGCAAAATTTCATGGTAATCCGTACAGTAGCTAAAGCGTGAAGGCGTAACAAACAAACAAACAAACTCACTTTCGCATTTATAATATTAGTTAGGATTAAAATTTGTTTAAATAATTCTAATTCCGTTTAAATTATCAATAAATGATATTCAATTAATTAGAAATAAAATTTGAATTGAAATCAATACTAATTTTAAATGTTTGAATTTGTATTACGCGCCTTAACCAACTTGACACATGAGAATGGTTTCTTGCATTGTGATTGGTCGCTCGAGTCGTAGGTTAGAATGCATTGTTTTGACAGGTGAGAGATTTTAATTCGATATTCTAATCATTCACACGACGCGACGCGCTCCTTTATCTATTTTTTCCGTATTATAATTATTTAGGGTATGAGTCCAACTATGTTTTTATTTAACACTACCACAATTCATTTTTATCATAACATAACCTCTAAATTTCGTTTGTTTACACGTGTCTTTTTTCCATCTTTCATTACTTTTACAAGTTTATTCAAGAATGTTAATTGTTAGTAAGCAGGCTATTTTATTCACCTTTTTTTGTTGCAATTGTTGTAACACTTCACTTGCACTTCACATTTTGTTTCACTGTTAAACATTCAACGAAAACTTAACCGCACGAGAAAATCTCCATTCGTTTGTATGCCGCTAGAGTGAGAGAGACGGAAGATCGGTCCACTCACTCGAACGCTATGCCAGCCTCCGCTCGTGAGGATTCCGCGTGACAAGTTTCACGGAATGACTGGCAGCGCTCTAGATAAGACGGGAGATCGGTCCGTCTCTCTCTCGTTATACCTGCGATCGCGCTCGTGAGGTTTTGGTGTGACACAAGTTTCTGAACATGTAACCCGACTAAAACGATTTTAAAGACGTTATCACGTCAAAAACTAATTGTATTTCTAGGATCTTTGTAGAACTTTGAAGGTACTTTGAAATAGACCAGTCTGTTTTGAACAAGTATACACGTTTTTGCATTGTCTAGTACCAAACACTTCAATATGTACCTACACATCAGTTGATGTCGACGAATTTAAGGTGGGTCGATAACAACGTGGCGGGAAATTCAAAATTTTCACAGTTTTTTACATTTTGTGTTATTTTTGTTGTCACAAAATGTAAAAAACTGAAAATTTTGAATTTCACGCCACCTTGCTATCGTCCAACCTTTAGAAGTACTGCAGTATTTGACACAAGCTGTCATTCTGATCGATTGTGATCGTGATCGCAACACGTTTTTAAGCATGTTGAGTAATTGAAGTCGCAAGTTCATTCTCTCAATACTTTATTATTTGTACTGAGTTTTTACTCCTTATTTTTATTTGCTCTTGTGTGTGATATAAAACTAAGACAACTCCGTGACAATCATAAGTCATTCAGTCAGCAGAGTAAAAAAAAACAGTAAAGAAGAAGAAATAACATGAATTTATTTGACGATGCAATTCACAACACGAATACCTGCATGACCTAAATTATTACAACACGTTTAAAAAAATAAATTTTACATTTTTACGTATTTTCCATCTTTACTGACCATAATAGCGTGGATACCTGAATGACCTAACTAACTACAACACGTTTATAAAAATAAACACTAAATTTTGACGTATTTTCCATCTTTAGTGACCATAATAGCGTGGATACCTGCATGACCTAACTAACTACAACACGTTTATAAAAATAAACACCAAAGTTTGACGTATTTTCCATCTTTAGTGACCATAATAGCGTGGATACCTGCATGATCTAACTAACTACAACACGTTTATAAAAATAAACACTAAAGTTTGACGTATTTTCCATCTTTAGTGACCATGTACTGTGGCGGATCATGGTCATGGGCCTCATACAGATAACTTATACCGCCGTCGCCAATTTCATTCAGTTTTAATTTGGCTTTACATCCAAATTTATATTTAGAGCAGTAGAATAAGCACTTAGACTTGCCGTTTGGACAGTATGTGTATCCGTTACACATTAATAAACTATTTGGGCGGACACGACTTGGAAGAAAAAAGTATTTTGCGTCTGAAAATTAAAAGGCATTATAATTAGGTTTATAACCAACAAATCAAAACGTCAATAAGCTTTTTTTTATAACTACCATAAAGTGAGGCTATTTGAAAATTAAGGGGTTAACTCTTCGGTATAAAAAATTTGGCTGCATGCATTTTTCTCCTAGCGATGGTAGCAAAAATTCTTATACCAGGTGTGCCCCACAATTTGAATAAAGATAGAACCCCACTTTAAGGGTGCTAAATGAAAAAAAAACTCACACATTTTGCATTACAAATTAAAATATCCCATAAACGGCTGAACCGATTTTCATGAAACATGTCTAGGAACCATAGAAAACGCATCCAAATCGGTCTACCCTGTGAGGCCTCAGACGCCCCACAAGATAAATAAATAGAAACACTTGACGAAGCACTGCTTATTTTGTTTTAATTACACTGAAATTAATATTATTACATACTTAGGTAAGAAAATAAAGTAAGGAAACTGCATTTCTGTTGAGAGCTGGATGTGGAAGCGTTCGAAAATAGTACATTACTGCCGCGGTCTTTAATGGGTGCGTTTCTGGCGCGCTTTTGATGGCCGACAGAGCGCAGCGTAGCGCAGCTCAAGGCCTTCACAGCGTGGTCAGCATTGCAGCCCTTGATGGACAAGCTGAAATAGCGCTTTATAGCGCGGACAGCAAGGGCTGCAATGATGACCAAGCTTGACGGCCGAGAGCGTAGCTAAGCTAAGCTCGAGGCCATCATAGCGTGGCCAGAAGCGCACTCATTGCAGACCAAGGCTTGTATAGTGCTTTACTCAAACAATGCGAGTAATTTAAATAGAATCAGCTTACCTTTTGTCTTAGTTTACTTTCTGTTGATTTTTCATTCCGCAAACTTTTCGTAGATAAACTTGTATTTTTCCTTTGACTTCGGTAGCAATTGGTACCTTTAAATCTCTTATTTCGCTTCCTTTTTATGCTCGGCGTTGTTAAACACATTGAATCGGAGGATTCGTTGCTTGAAGAGTTCAGTTTTATTTACAACAAAAACAGCACGCACAGAAAAAATCACTTCGAACAACGCGCGAAGCGGCGAAAACGCGGCCATATTGGCCGCGCTTTTTTTTTCTATGCAATTTGTAGACTGCCAGCACCCAAACAGCCAAATTCTAAATAAATACTTTTTGTGCCTGACTTTTGAGTTCTATTTTTGAAACAAAACTCGACATTAATGGATTTTCATACAGTTTTTCTGGCCGCAAAACACGACATTAATGAAATTCCATACAACTTTTCTGGCGCCTAATCAAAGTAGCCCGCAAGTCCTCCTTTGCTCAAAGAAGGTTGTCGAATTAATGACCACATTACGAGCTTTTTTGAGTAAAATAATTTTATTGCATGAGAGCAATAACGTAAACTTTGAATTTGAAAATTAGGAAGAACCGAAAGTAAAATCAAAGGATGGATGCAAAAATACGAAGTACTCGTAATGGTGTACATTGTTGCAACCAGTCTAAGGCGCTCGAAAAAAAATGTTCACATATCAAACCCTAGAATTAGGTGAGAGCTATCTAAAACAGCCAGTTTTGTGTTGATATCCATAACAGATTGCAAGATATTTTGTCTGAAAAAAAGTGCGCCGCCCATTTTTTTTAAATTTAAAATATCTTCAAAATGTTTATGAATCTCAACACAAAACTGGCTGTGTTAGATAGGTCTCACCTAATTCTAGGATTTGATATGTGAAAATTTTCGATTTTATTAGTGTATTTAATACAGGAATCGATTTTGTGCATTTTTCTTTGCGCGCGGGCTAATTCAATGCTCAGCGCCTTAAGAGCTAGGTACAGTGCCACAGACAGACGCACCCACACACAGCCTCACGCGTTATTCCAAAAGCCTGTTGATTTGGGCCACGTACCTCTGGCATTTGGAGCAAATATACAGGGTTTTGTTTTGGCTAGTGACAGCCGACTCGGAGAGGATAATTTAAGTAATGCTTGAAACTAAAAACAAGATTTTCTTTTTTTAAATTACCAAATTACAATTGTTTAATTTGTTCTACAACGTGTTACAAAACATCCTAACTCTTTTTACAGGGTGTAACCTACTGGTCAACAGAATGTCAAATCTGTAAAAAAATAAAAAAATAAAAATATTTTATTTTATAACCTCAAAATTGAAAAATTTTCATAACTTTTTTGTTTTTGGTCTTAGCTCCAATTTAAAAATATGTTTGTGGGTGTATTTGCATAGCTTTGAGTTGTCAAAACATTGTGAAAGTCAATGATAACAATATTTAAAAAATACTTTTCTCCCGCCACAGCGTTCACATTTTATTAATTTAAAAAACAAACGGAACGTCACAGAGCAAAAAAAAATTTAGGTTGTGACCCCTATCACCGGGTGCTAGCACCCTGTAAAAAGAGTTAGCATCTTTTGTAACACCTTGTATAATAACCGCAACTTCCGTACACCCCGGGGCCTTCTCAAAGCACGCGCGCAATGTGGCGCCCGATATTGCGAGTGCGGCCGCAAGCGATAGTATAATGTTAAATTTTTTTTGCTTTATTTTTATCTATTTTTATTTCGGGTGACACTTTACAAAACAACACCTTCTTTTGTATTCACTCGAAAAGCCAGAGCGGTACGGCCAAGAACCTGGCCCAAATCAACAGGACTTTGGAATAACGCCACCCTCACACATAGCGGTCAAACTTATAACACGCCTCTTTTTGCATCCGGGGTTGAAAATAGTTTCAACTTTCGATTAGTCAATTAAATTAAGTAACTTACAAGAAAAATAAAGGCTTTATTGTATTTTTAATTAAATAGGTGCAATAAAAAATATATTATAAGGTACTTGAAAATAAACCAGCCCTCTACCCTTAGCGCATTTTTTCCAATATGGCGCAATTTAATAAATTCAATATTTCACGAATTAAGACGCATTTTATATTTTTATTGTACAAACTAAGAATAATACAACAAAGACTCTTCAAAGTTTTATGTATTTGCCATCTTTAGTGACCATATACGGTGGTGGGTCATGCTCATGGGCCGCATACAGATAACTTATACCTCCAATTTCATTGAGCTTTAATTTTGCTTTGCATCCAAATTTATTCTTAGAGCAGTAGAATAAGCGCTTACACTTGTTGTTTTGGGAGTACGTGTATCCTTTACACATTAATAAACTATTTGGGCGCACACGACTAGGAAGAAAAAAATATTCAGCATCTGAAAATTTCAAGACACTATAACTGGTGTTTAGTGGATACTCTAAACCAGGGATGCACAAACCGCGGACGCCTTCTAGGCCCGCCAACGAATAATAAAATTGTGAAAACCCTCCCACCCCTCAACGCCTCATGTAATTAATGGACGCCCCCTAATGGATCATTTTTTTCTTTTGTTGCCCGGCGGCCGGTAGGGTATTTTATTTCTTCGAAGTTTTAGCTGGTTAGTAATAGTGCTTCGCGGAATATCATATTTTTTGCTGGCTTTTCTTTGAGTTAACTCGTGATTTTCTATGGAATCCAAACATTCCCTTAGAGTTTCTGCGCTGTAATTTCTGTAGTTTCTTGGTTGGTGATCCATCGGCATATTTCCTGAAAGGAAATAGTTATTTATTATACCAGGATGCGAAATTGTTGTCTGCTGCGACTTGCGAGTGATCTTATTGAATACCGAGTGTAGCGAGTGGCAATCACCCACTAAACTTTTTAACCCCATTATAAAGAGATTGTCGTAAAATCCTGAAACACGTGTTATATGTTTTTTTTTTTTAATATAGTTATAAATATAAAGTTTTCAGTAAATCCAGCCAATATTAAAAATAAAAACTTTCGATCTTTTTGGGAGCTCTCACGATAAAATTTCGTAGGAGTGAAAAATGCTAGAAATTTAAAAATAAGCTTTTCCTGCAAGATGTGTGATATGTGTGGCAATGTGTTTCCAAGCCTGTCAGATATAAAAAAAAACGATATTATGTTACTATTTCAAAGAAATATGTCGTTTATTTGTTCAGAGCAGCGCATTATAATGAATGTGTCTTACAAATTTCATAGCAAGCAGTGCTTTTTTTTTCTAAAGTGAAATTTAATTGATTGCCCATGCAAGAATAGGTACTTAAACAATTTTTTCGATACTTCAATAATTTATTTATGGAGTATAAATGACCGGACTACCAGCCCTCTTTATTCCGAATCGATGCATATAAATACAGCAAAAATCCTATAAAATCTAAACATCAGATCGTATTAAACGACACATTTTAGTTAGATTTAACGTAATTCTACTAAAACAGCTTGTCCGACCGTGTAGGCCAAAAGGCCGAAGCACGCATAGCGTGCAGGGGGCGTAGTTATCTATTCCTTAGTTTACAACTCCCGTCACTTGTGACCGCACATTTAGGTGGATCATGATTGTGCTCCCCTACTATTTTAATAATCCTACCCTGTGACGTCATCTTCACTTGTGCTTTACACCCCAAGCTTATTCTAGAGCAATAGTAAAGAGTTTGTGTTTTCAAAAAGTACGTATAGCCCTTGACCATAAGGAGTTGTCTGCGCGTGCGACCACTTTGGATAAAAGTGTAATTGATATCTGAAACGGGAAACAAAAATATGCTAAGGTGTTCCAAGGAATTTCTGATACACACTTATTTTAACTACTTAGCCTAAACACTGTAGCTACATATTAGGGACTTGGTATTGTACAATGTACATACTTTTTACATAATTATCTATCAGTAATAATTGACCGACCGAACGAAGTGAGCGAGTATCTCCGCTTCCGCTTGTCGTTCAGCTTTCGTATGTCCGGCGGAATGTTTGTTTTCCTCTTCAGGTCGCAATTCTCAACAGATTCTTGTGAAATTTTGTGAGCAGATTGGATATAATTACCTATATGGATTTTTTTTTACGATTCAGTTTTTCGAAATTTCACTCGCTAATGTCGAAAAGGTAATGTAAAATTTTGTTTTTTAATCCCATTTCGCTCAAATTTAGAATGGACATAGATGATCAGAAAGATTAAAATAAAATAAAATTGAGTAGTGTTCGAAATTTAAAAAAATATATATTCAACAGATTTTCGGAAAAAGCTTAGGACCGATGGGGAAAAGAGATTGCGCTACCGATATAGCGTCGATAAGGACATGAGATACGCCCCGTAATGGCCCATCTTTTTCTTTTGTTGCCCGGCGGCCGGTATTGTAGGTATTTTATTTCTTCGAAGTTTAGCTGGTTACCATCTTCTCAGATAAGGATAGGACTTACAGAATAGAAAACCTATTTGTTCACGAAAGAAACACCTATATGATTGTACTCATACAATCATATACCCAGTCACCCATTTTTTTGTGCTGTGTACCTAAGTTGATAAAATAATGCTTCTATTTTTTCAATTATATTTTATGCAGGGCCGAGAACTGCGGAGAAAAAAGCTTCGAGCGAGCCAGACCTCACTAAACTCCTGCGAGTACCTACGAGACCGAGGGTCAAACTCCAAGTGACTTGTCACCGGTCGGCACACAGCTGAGCATGAGTCCATTTGCCCAACTAAAGCTTAGCTCTAAGTATTACCTACCCTACTAAATCTATATAGCTCGGAATCTTTTGTTACTAAATTTTTATTTTATGTGTTCTCGGCAATAAAGTTTTTTTCACTTTCACTTTCACTTTCAAGTCGAGACTGCAAAGCGGCCGTTGATCAGAATGAGGCGCGAGCAGGGGGCGTAGCCATTTAGTCCATAATTTACACTTTTATGTAGTTTCCATCTTTTGTTACTACATATTTAGGTGGATCATGTGTGTGCTCCCCGATTACTTTATTAATGGTACCTTCAAACGTCATTTTGACTTGAGCTTTACACCCTAAGTGTAGGCTAGAGCAGTAGTAAAGAGTTTGGGTCTTCAAATAGTACGTATAACCATCAACCATAAGGAGTTTTCGGCGTTGACCCCGATGTGTGGTTGAAAAAAAAGTCCAAGTAAAGTCTGAAACGAGAAAAATTAAAAGATAAACAAGAATTATAGTTAATTATTGTTGCAGCGGTGGTGGTCTAGTGGGTAGAACAGTGGACTCTGAAGCAAGAGGTACCCGGTTCGATTCCCAGTGCGGGCATGTATCTATGACTTGGTTTAATTTCAAATTTACGTACATTTGTGAATTTGTAGTAGCAATACCACTCACTAAATGTGAAGGAAAACATCGTAAGGAAACCCGCGGCTTAGTTGGCTCCACATGTATTGACTTGTCTTTCCTGTGGGCTAGGCCGACTAAGCTGTCAGGATGGTATAGGTGCTGGGCAAGCCTACTCCATCTAAAACAATGTCCCACGCACTGCAGCGCCGAGTGGTCTCTTCGCCCATCTAGTGTGAGTGAAGGTGCCACTGGGCGCTGTATAAATCATCTCATTACGTAGATGCAAAGGCTTTAGTAAATTCTTGTTTCTTAAAGAATTTTAAAATCCTATGAATCATTTAGATTAACTATACTATATCATTTATATTAATTTATATTAACTACGTAGTTACCTTCCTACGTAGTTAAAATTAGTTTATATGTATTTTTGTTTTTTTTTTTTATTTATTGAGGAGAAAAAACAGAGCTGAAGAATACAATAAATCTTAAAAGTAACATAGTAGAAATAAATTTCGCCAACTCCTGGACATTTCTCACTGATAAGTTAGGAACATTAGAGTAATATAAAATGGGCCACTAGTAGCATCTAATAAGTGAAATTTATATAAAACAAGCAAAAAAAAAAAAAATTATTAATTTAGAATAAGATCGATAATTTAGAATATAGAGATCAGAACTATTTAACATTATATTATTTGAATTTGTTACTGGAAGATTTAGGAAAAACGCACAGGTACAAACATTAGTCACAAGAAGAAAAATCGAAGATTTTTAGGTATACACTTAAAAGTTTATAAGGTTATAAGCACCACACTTATTGTATTTTGTAAACCGTTTATAAAAGGAATAGGTATACCTACATAAGTTTTATAGATCTAATAGCAATTTAATAAACATTCGCTTGCAGCCTTGTTTAGAGAGGTGGAAGATATCTACATCGGTGAAATTTGCATTATAGGTATCGCACATCCTATACAGTGGTGCCCTCTTGCCGGCGTTATTACTGGAAGAACCCAACGCAAAGACCCATCTACTTCTAGTGAAATGTGCTGGTACCCGGAACTTTATTTGAGACAACAGAGATGGACAATAGATTCGAGAGGAGCAAATATCTCTCAACATACTCAGATCCGCTAGAGTGCGACGATTTTTTAGGGATATTAGATTATATTTTTTTAGCAGATCTTCGTAGGAGAGTTTTGGTGCGCGCATACGGTAGTTTAGGGATCGTACAAACTTTTTTTTGATCATTTCTACTCGCTCACAGTAAACGTCATAAAATGGGTTCCATACCACCGCTGCGTACTCTAGGTGAGACCTAACTAGGGACTGGTAAAGAATTTTATACGTGCCAGGCTTTTTGAATTTATTGGTTATTCGGAGTATGAATCCGAGCATACGATAGGCCTTATTTACTACATAGTCCACATGGCGGTCGAAAATTAGCTTGGAATCAAAATAAACCCCCAGATCACGGATCGACTCTACCCTGTCAAGGTCACATCCGCTCAATAAATAGTTGTGAAAGTAAGGCTCTAACTGTCTTGTGAATGTAATGACTTTACACTTGTCGTGTGCAAGGTAGAGTTTGTTTGATACACAGTAGTCATTAAATCTATTAAGGTCATCTTGTATAAGTAGGCAGTCAGATTTATTTTTTATTTGTTTATATACTTTTAAATCATCCGCGTATAACAAATAGTGACTGTGGATGAAACAATCACTAACATCATTTAAAAATATAACGAAAAGAAGCGGACCCAAAATAGAGCCTTGAGGAACGCCCGAGGTGATTGTAGAGAATGTAGAGTTAAAGCCATTGACGGAAACTGATTGGCATCTGCACTCTAAGTACGATGCAAACCATCTGAGAAGGTCGCCCTTAATGCCGTTAAAAGACAATTTTTTTAGCAAGAGAAGATGGTCGACCTTGTCAAACGCCTTTCGGAAGTCGGTGTATATAGAGTCAACTGGGATATTTTTGTCAAGTGATTTAAAAAGAAAATTTGAATACACAAGTAAATTGGTTACGGTAGACTTCTCCTTAACAAAGCCGTGCTGGTTATCGTCAAGGGACTTAGCCATGAATAGGTAGAGTTGCTCATGCACTAACTTTTCGAAACCCTTTGCTATCGCAGAAAGGATGGACACCGGGCGGTAATTGCTTATCACGTTTCTTGCGCCACTTTTATATATCGGTGTCACATGCGCCAGTTTCCACTGCTTCGGTATTCGGCCGTTGGACAGACTCTTGTTGAACAGAATTGACAGAGGAACACATATGTGTTTAGACGTATTTTTCAAAAAGAGGGGACTAATTTTATCTGGGCCAGGTCCTTTATTACAGTCAAGACCTTCCAGCATTTTCAACACGTCCGATTCACTAAATTGCATGGTAGATAACATAATTGTAGACGTGTTGTCGGTGCTCGAAAGCCCGTCGATGTCGTATGCGTCAGGGGCTGTTGACTCAAACACAGAAGTAAAATACGTAGAGAACATTTCGCATATTTCTTTAGGGTCCCGTGATGACTGCTTTCCCTGTTTCATACATGAAGGATAACCTGAATTAGATTTTCTTAAGCTGGATGAATAGCTCCAGAAGCTTTGATATTTAATTTAGT
The DNA here is from genome assembly GCA_949319315.1 of Zelleria hepariella. Classification (NCBI taxonomy): domain Eukaryota; kingdom Metazoa; phylum Arthropoda; class Insecta; order Lepidoptera; family Yponomeutidae; genus Zelleria; species Zelleria hepariella. Next base: position 14,180,161 of record OX439388.1, read on the forward strand.
AGCTTCCTCCACGTTTCTAATATAAGTATCATGGCATGATAATAGTAGAGCTTTTGAATTTGTTCTTAGAGCAGCAAATCTCCGATAGTCATACTGGCGACCATACGTTTTCCACCTCTTCCAAAACTTTTCTTTGGTTTTTAAGCTTTTAATCAGCTCCGGGGTAAACCAGATAGGAAAACGTGCAGGTTTAGTCCTTACAAGGGGCACTGTTTTATCCATTATGGTGTACAAAGTGTCATAAAATTTGTCTACGGCTTCCTCTAGGCCAAGATGCCCTAGTAGATCGGACCAACTTATGGCATTTAATTCACTCAGTACAGCGTCGTAATTCGCTTTTAAGAAATTATATTTAGGTGTGCCACTCCTCACTAACGAGTCAGTACTTTTAACAATCGGCAAATCAATTATGCTTGGTGGATGATAGAGATCTATTTTCACTAGTGGGTCAGCATAGTTAGAAACAGACGTGCCCACTAAGTCTAGCATTATCAGATCTAGTATGTTTCCGGCCTCATTTTTGACGGTATAGTATTGTTGCAGATTTAGTAGAGACATGATATTATGAAGTAATTTTGCTATTTCTGATGAAGGGTTAGTTAATGATCCAGCCGTACCATCTTCAGGGAAGGACCATTCCAAATCAGGCTGGTTGTAGTCACCGACTAGACAAAAGTTGTAATCCGGCAATTCAATGCAAATGTCATGGAACTTTAGTAAGTGGCATTCATATATATTTAGCCCTAGCTTAGGACCTATGTAGCATGCACTTACAAGGAGGCCATCAGAGACTGTCGGCAAGAGTAGTATGACCTCTTCTACGAATGGCGATTCCCAATCGGTTCGACGAATAACTTGTAGTTCCTTCCTGACAGCTATCATAACCCCAGTATAGGTTAATAGGAATTAAAGAATATAAACAAATATGACATAAAAAAAATATAATTATGCTCATATGGTAGCACAGGGGGCGTAGACATTTAGTCCATAATTTACACTTTTATGTAGTTTCCATCTTGTGTTACTACATATTTAGGTTGATCATGTGTGTGCTCCCCGATTACTTTATTAATGGTACCTTCGGACGTCATTTTGACTTGAGCTTTACACCCTAAGTGTAGGCTAGAGCAGTAGTAAAGAGTTTGGGTCTTTAAATAGTACGTATAACCATCAACCATAAGGCGTTTTCGGCGTTGACCCTTATGTGTGGTTGAAAAAAAGGTCCAAGAAAAGTCTGAAACGAGAAAAATTAAAAGATAAAAGAATTACAGTTAATTTTTGTTTAGTAAAGAATTTAAAAATCTTATGAATGAGCTATTTATATTAACTACGTAGTTACCTACCTACGTAGTTACGATGAGTTTATATGTATAGGTTTTTACACTTAAACTTTCGTAAGCATTGCACATTTTGTATTTCGTAAACTTACTTGTATTATGTCGGTGTAGCCGACTAGTTTCGGTTCTCATTCGGAGACCTATGTATAGGTTAATAGGAATTAAATAATATAAAAAAATATGACATAAAATATTTATTGTTATGTTCTTAAAGGTAGCACAGGGGGCGTAGCCATTTAGTCCATAATTTACACTTTTATGTAGTTTCCATCTTTTGTTACTACATCATTTAGGTGGATCATGTGTGTACTCACAAAATGCGATCCAAAACCAACATTGCCGATGTGGGCCTCGCGACGGCAAAATTGAAGTGGACCTGGGCTGGCCAAGTTAGCCGAATGCACCCGGATAGGTGGGCTAGACTTGCCACCGAGTGGGTGCCCAAAGGCGGATATCGTAGACGGAGCCGGCTTGGAAGAAGATGGCGAGACGATCTCGACAAATATTTGCCGGAGTGGTCGGAGGTGGCTCAGGACCGAAAAATCTAGGCTGAGAGGGGGGAGGCCTTTGCCCTGCAGTGGGACATAATACAGGCTACATAAAAAAAAATGCGTGTGCTCCTTGATTACTTTATCAATGATACCTTCAAACGTTATTTTCACTTGAGCTTTGCAACCTTATTATTATAGATTTTCAGGTAAGCCCTGCGTAGCTCTCTAGTCCATATTTTACACTTTCACATAATCCCCCTCTTTTGTAACAACATATTTAGGTGGATCATGTGTGTGCTCCCCTTTAATATTAATAATTATACCTTTCGAAGTCATTTTCACTTGAGCTTTGCAACCTAGAGACTTCAAGCTAGAGCAATAGTAAAGAGTTGGGGTCTTCAAATAGTACGTATAACCATGAACCATAAGAAGTTTTCCATCGCGATTGCGACCACCTCGGATAAAAGTGTAAGTGAAATCTGAAACAAGAAACCAAAATATGCATAGGTATAGTAAGAAAATTCTGATGTATTTAATACTTTTTACACGAGAATATATTACTAATAAGTAAAATAAATATTTAATGAGTGTTTTTTTTTTTCATTTTTGTTCCACAACGCAAAGTTCGATTCTCTTTAAATACCTAGGTACTTGGTTATATTGATGGAGGGATCGCACAATAAGAATAAGAAGAATAAGAATAATTTAGTTTAGCAAAATACATGCACAATTTTAATACATAATTCCCGTTTTGTAAAGAAGGTATAAACCATAATAGTGAATCAGTGATTGTCATTAAGTAACTTAACATTATGCACACGAATGGGAAATATAGAATAGAAAAAATGTCATTAAAAGAGAAAAACTTTATTATTGTTCTCATATAAATGTACAGTAGTTTTAGCACGCAGGCCATTATGCCTACTCTCAACTTTCACCTTAGCCACTGATCACTGTCACCTCAGTTAAGTGTTAAGTGGCTAAGGTGACAGTTGAGAGTAGGCAAAATGGCCCGCGTGCTAAGCCTTCAGGTAAGCCCTACGTAGCTCTCTAGTCTATATTTTACAATTTCACATAATTCCCCTCTTTTGTAACAACATATTTAGGTGGATCATGTGTGTGTTCCCCTTTAACATTAGTAATTGTTCCTTTCGACGTCATTTTCACTTGAGCTTTGCAACCTAGAGACTTAAAGCTAGAGCAGTAGTAAAGAGTTAGGGTCTTCAAATAGTACGTATAACCATGAACCATAAGAAGTTTTCCATCGCGATTGCGACCACCTCGGATAAAAGTGTAAGTAAAATCTGAAACAAGAAACCAAAATATGCATAGGTATAGTAAGAAAATTCTGATGTATTTAATACTTTTTACACGAGAATATATTACTTACTAAAAAGTAAAATAAATATTTTGTGACATGAAATAGTTTTTTTTTTTTTCATTTTCGTTCCACCACGCAAAGTCCGATTCTCTTTAAATACTTAGTTATATTGATGGAGGGCTCGCACAATAAGAATAAGTAGAATAAGAATAATTTATTTTAGCTAAATGCATGCACCATTGCACAATATACCTACATAAGTTTTATGAATCAAATAAAAATAATATAGAAAAAAAGGTATAATTAGGTACATTGCAAATCTACCTACTTAATGATGACAAAAATGCATGATATTAATGGTGATCTCCACACTAGGCCTAGCAGCCTGTATCGTGGGAACCATAAAAACGCTTACAAGAAAATGTTTCAACCGTTGACTTATTGAAGTAAGTAGGTACCTTATAATTATTTTAAAAAAATATTCAATATTCTTTATCGATTATTTTTGATCAATGACCCAATGAATGGTTGAAAAAGGTCCAAGTAAAGTCAGAAACTAGAAGCATAATACATAATTCCTGTTTTGTAAAGAATGTAGAAATTTTAATTATTGTTAATCAGGGATTCACATTAGGTAGGTAGTTATTTTATATTTTATCTTATGTTATTTACAACTTTTAAATTTAAATTTAAATTTTGTATTGGATTGAATTATTTGGAATAAATAAGTATTATTATAAATAGTTAAAATAGGTAGGCGAATAAGAATTACACAACAAACATGTTTTTTACAAAAAAAAACCCTTTATCATGCTCATATACAAGGTGTTGTTCTGTAAAATGACACCCAACTCAGGAGTGATTATTAAAGCCAAAAAATATATTTTAAAAAAATCTGTGAAAAATACCCAAAAATCATTAAATAGTTGTTTTTTTTACATTATACTATCGCTTGCGGCTGCACTTGCAATAGCGGGCACCACATCGCGCGCGCGCTTTGAGTCAATTAATTTAAAGAATTTTTATAACAAAATTAGTTAAATTGTAAGTTTCAAGCGTTACTCAAACTATTGTTCCTGAGTCGGATGTCACTAACCAAAACAACACCCTGTATGTATAGCTATAATCGTACTGCAGGGGGTGTAGCCCTCTCTTTAGTCCATATTTTACACTTTCACATAATTCCCCTCTTTTGTGACAATATATTTGGGTGGATCATGTGTGTGCTCCCCTATTATATTAATCGTTCCTTTAGACCTCATTTTCACTTGAGCTTTGCAACCTGAGTTCACGCTAGAGCAGTAGTAAAGAGTTAGCGTCTTCAAATAGTAAGTATAACCATTGACCATAAGGCGTTGTACTTGATGACCCTTATGAGTGGTTGTGATAAAGGTCCAAGTAAAGTCTGAAACGAGAACCAACTATAAAGTTAGAAACGGAAGAGTTTATCAGTTATAGGTAGTAGGCTAATATACAAGGTGTTACAAATGCACCTACTGGTCAACAGGATGTCAAATCTGTAAAAAAAAATTGAAAATAACAATTTTTATTTTAAAACCTCAAAATTGAAAAATTTGCATTTACATAGCTTTGAGTTGTTAAAACATTGTGAAAGTCAATGAAAACAATATTTAAAAAATACTTTTCTCCCGCCACATCGTTCTCATTTTAGTAATTTTAAAATTAACGGAACGTCATAGAGCAAATAAAATATTTAGCTTGTGATCCCTATCACCAGGTGAAATTACCCTGTAAAAAGAGTTAGGTACTTTCGTAACACCTTGTATAGGAAAGATGCAATAGGTAAAAAAAAAAAATATTTTATATTCTGGTTTTAATTGTAAGAGAAACCCTAATACTGTGCTCAAATAATAAATTGATCGCGGTACTAGATCCCGTTTGGTTTGGTGCCATGTGCTAAGACTATCATAGTCAGGTAAGTAGGTAATTGTATGAGGTAGTGGCCAAAGGGCCTCTGACATGGCTTAACGCTTGTTATTACTCAACATCAACTGGGACAAACTGTTTAACTTACCATACGTTCACGTATTTATTGATTTAACAATTGGGTACGCAAAGTTTTTTGTCGAAAGTCCGTTATTGGTTTAAACTTATCTTTAGACAATATTGAGAAACTAATTTAAATATTTTTTATTTTGGTCCAGTAGTTTTGTTTTTATGCGCTAAAATGTTTTGTTCCTATGACCGCCAACAGTATGCAGACCGTCGCGTGAAGGTCATAAAACCGTATCTTTGAAACGTTGTAAAATCCAAACTACTGAACCAAAATAAAAAATATCGAAATTAGTTTCTCAATATTGTCTAAAGATAAGATTAAGCCAATAACGGACTTTCGAACAAAAAACTTTGCGTACCGAATTACATATGCCTAATTTCTTACTTTCTAAATTCTTTGGATCGGCGCCGTAATGGGTACTAAAATCTACCGCTTTTAATGTACCTATGCCAAATAATTTATCCATTGCAATCCCTGTGTGAAGATCTTATTTGATATAACCGGTGTCCCATGTTAATACAGAAAACATTTAGGATTAACCACTTTTTGTTTTTTCTAAAGCACTAACCCGTGCTAGGGAATAATTTAAACATTTATAATAAGTTGAAGGTTGCGGGTTCAAGTCCTGTCCCGAGTGAATTTTTTCAACTTATTATAAATGTTTAAATTTAGGATTAACTTAAAAACTAGCGTTGTCTCACTTTGATTGTATATGATTAGAGCGAGAGGGCGCCTGATTTACGTTATTTAGGGTTATACTTACCCAGATTGCCGGGGTAGAAACAATAATTTTACTGCGCCGCGTTGTAGGAGCTCTAAAAGTGTAAGTACCTTGGTATTTTACTTTATAATAACTAGTACCCACAAGACTGTTTTGTTTTAAATGTGATGAATAAAATAATAATAATATGTAAGTAATATTATCAGTTTTAGTTTATCAATATCTTTGTACGGTACTTATAATATGTATGTATATATGTAATATATTGTATACGTAGTTTATTTATATCCCCCCCCCCCGTGTAGTTTTAGGTTTTTATTATAATTGTATTTATTAGTAGTTTATGTATTGTTGTGCTTTCTTGCGCTACCCAAGCCACTGTCTCCAAAACCAAAGGTTCACTGGTAGAAAAGGCTACTTAGCATTAAGTTCGCCTTTCTACACTATTTTTATTTTGTGCAATAAAGAATTTAATAATAAAAATAATAAAATCCAATTTATTTATTTATTTACTTTACTTTTATGTAATGCCCCTCTTTCGTGACCATGTATACTGGCGGATCATGGTTGTGGTTCTCAAATATTCTGCAGACGTTAGCTCCCCCTTTGTCCAGTTTAACTTGAGCCCTGCAACCAGCCTTTCTCCTTGAACAGTAGTACAGAGTGTCGGTCCTTATGAAATAAGTGAACTGGTTCACCATCAGCAGCTTACCCCTGGCTGTGTTGATGAACTTCCACCCTACATCTGAAATGGTTTATTGATAAAAACTAAGAATCATAAAATTTCCGGGCAGACTTCGATATTTATTTAGAGATTTATTTTGGTACAATTTTATTTATGAAGTGTTTCCTTTTAAACAAGGTAATTTTGTTGTCGATAAAGGGTAAGCTATCTCCGTCCTTAACTTCATCCGAAACCCCATAGCCTTATCAGCGTGGATGAGTAACAACAATGTTAGTGCTATATCTTCGTCATTTCGCATCAGATAAAAAAAAAAAAACAAAATGTTTTTGATGTCTGTATAAAACTGTGGGTTCAAAACTTGAATGATCCTCATTCCCGTTGACGTGTTCGGGAAGAAGCCGTGTCTTATAGCAAACGTAAAGGAAGAAATCCGAAAACCGCAAAATTTTAATTACGTCACAAAAAAATGGGATAATAATACAAAAAATGTGGGGTACACAAAGTGCGATGTTTTTCCATTTCCCCCTTACAAGTTTGTACGGAACCCTCGGTGCGCGATTCCGACTCTCACTTGGCCGGTTTTTCAAATAATTTATTAACGTTTTTTGTAGAATTGTGCCGTTAAATAAAAGTTTCTCATTTTCAATTCAAGGGTGCTATTTTATTTATTCGATTTTTTCCTCAGTCCCCGTAGCATGACTTTTATCGAGGTGGATTTATCCAACAAAATGGCGGTTTATCAGCATTTTTGACGTCTATAGTGGGTTATATATCGTCGAGAGCGATTTATCCAACAAAATGGCGGTTTATCAGCATTTTTGACGTCTATAGTGGGTTATATATCGTCGAGAGCGATATATAACCCACTATAGACGTCAAAAATGCTGATAAACCGCCATTTTGTTGGATAAATCCGCCTCGATAAAAGTCATGCTCCCCCCGCTGGACTCCATACTTTTTTTTTTATTCTTCATATTTCACACAATAATACAGTTTCATCAAAATTGAAGCTTGTTTATCAGCAAACCTTAAAATAATTGCCTTCCTTCGTCTTTTCGTAATGAGGGCGTTCATGCGTGTGAATTTCTTGTATTTTAACGATCGATCCCCTATAACCCAATTTGACTTGTGCCCTGCATCCAGCCGTTCTTGATCTTGAGCAGTAGTAATGATCCTTGTTCTTCAGAAAGTAAGTATAGCCGTTGACCATCAGTAACTGGTTACCGCGAAGATTACGGATGAAAGAGTAAGTTATACCTGAAAGATATTTTATTATTTTGTTAAAATACCAACACAGAACTGTGGAGGACTAGCCAAAAACGAGTAGACGAAGAAATATAGTTGCGAAAGTGGCGTTGGATAGGTCATACTATGCGAAGACCCGAAAACCACCCCTACAAGATAGCACTGAAATGGTGTCCAACTGGAACACGCAAGAGAGGGCGCCCTAAAACTACCTGGCGTCGATCAGTGCAACAGGAGGCACAGTCTTGGAATGAGCATATCCGAGCTTTAGATGAAGGCGCAAAATCGGCCAGATTGAAAAACTGTTTTAAGAGCCCTATGTCCCTGATTAGGGATAAAAGGAACTGATGATGATGATGATGTTAAAATACACTTTTACCGGATTAAACACTCGTTTCATTCAGTTTTTAATGTAAAAGTTAAATAAAAGTGTAGTTTGGTAGAACGCATGTTACCGGCAATGTATGCAGGTGATTAATATTTATGAGAAAGCTAAAAAACGTAAATTTGTATTTTTTATGCAGGGTGTTTCAGAATGGTCCTGTGAGCTGTGAGCTGTTTTTTTTATTTAGTTTTCGCTCTTGGCCCCATAGTAAAAGTAGCTAGTATTGGTTTAGTAGATGGCCGGTGGACAAGGGCATTGACAGAGTGGCGGCCAAGAGTTGGACGGAGGTCGGTAGGAAGACCTGCAGCCCGATGGTCGGACGACATGGTTATGGCGGCAGAGGGTCCATGGATGCGGATGGCGAGGGACCGCGAGAGATGGCGCGAGGGGGAAAAGCCAGCAGTGGGCAGCGGTAGGCTGATGAGAATGATGATGATGATTGGTGATTTTAGCTGCCCCTTTCAGTGTCACATGACCTTTCTGACACACCCTGTATAAAACAACCTTCACTTGTTTTATAATTTCTCTTTCTTCCGTTCGTGCGTATGGGTTCTAAAAAGCAGAGCTTTTCCTGGGCCGATAACCTTCACTCTGACCCTACAGCGGGCTCTGTCTTTCCTCGAACAGACATAGTTATTTGTGAGATCCATTTGGGAGAAAGTATACCCATCGACCACCATGAGCTGTTTGATGGCCCTAGAATGCGGGTTTGGGATTAATTTATAATCCACTGGAACGCCTAGAAAATAAAATGACCACGATAAAATGAAACACGTTAATTTGTATTTTTTCTGCAGGGTGTTTTAGAAAGGTCCTGTAATCCACTGGAACTGCTACAAAATAAAATGACCACGATAAAATGAAACACGATAATTTGTATTTTATCTACAAGGTGTTTTAGAAAGGTCCTGTGACACTATACTAAAATTCAATACTGTAAGTATGGAGAAGCTTTTTTTTTTTAGTTTTCGATCTTGGTCCCATAGTAAAAGCTTGTATTGGTGATTTAAGCTATCCCTTTCAGTGTCACAGGACCTTTCTGACAGACCCTGTACAAAACAACCTCTGTTTATTCTTGATTCTTATTACTTAAACAAAGTTCACTTATTTTAAGTTGCTCTCTTCCGTTCGTGCGTATGGTTTCTAAAAAGCAGAGCTTTTCCTGGGGCGATAACCCTCGCTCTGACCCTACAGCGGGCTCTGTCTTTCCTCGAACATATATAGGTATTTGTGTTATCCATTTGGGAGAAAGTATACCCATCGACCATCATGAGCTTTTTGATGGCCCTAGAATGCGGGTTCGGGATTAATATATAATTCACTGGAACTCCTAGAAAATAAAATTTACGAGTATTACGGTAAGTATTTATATATTTTTTCTATGCCACACGATATATGTATGTCACATTGGTTCAACAATGAATGAAAATATCCACCCAGCCAGGCGTCCTCGACACGGCCGAAGTCCTACACAGCATTCTCACGAGTAGGGTTGCCAGGTCGTCTAACCTAATAGCCGGACAGACCAGCCAGTTTGGCCGGACATTTGGGTAAAAAAGCCGGACACCCTAATTATTATTAAGGATTTTCTGCCTTAGCAATAATACGACAATTTTTTTTTCATCTCCCACGCTCGGAAAGTTTGCTGTTACTAGTAACTTACGATCGTGTAAAGGCCGGATTTAAACTATCTGAACTTTTGTGCGTTTCGAAATTTGAACGCGACGCCGCACAGTGGATCGAGTCCATAGAAGCGTGCGGACTTAGGACGCGTGGTTTAAAAAAACTTCTGAATTACAATCAAAAGTATGCCAATGAGTTCTAATTAACATTATATTTTAAAAGTACGTCTTGGTAATTTTGCGTAAAACTTATATTTACTAAGTTATTTGAGCTTATGTGATTTTTTTGTATGGGAGCGAGGACATTTTATAACATTTCTCTTTTGCTTCAACCAGCTTCACTTTCTGGGTTTCAAAAATGGAGTAAGTATATTATTTACTACATTTCACCCAAATAAACTACACACCGCAAGGGACCGCATTCGGTAGTAATTAAATATTTTGTGTTTTTTTTTTGTTATTTTTTTAACATTAACATAGATTTATAAACTTTTAACTGACTAATTTCCCACCATAAATTGTTTGATTATGAAATCCTGCTTTTGTGCTACGATTTTCATCAGATAGAAAAGCTGGTTGAAAGTTATTTACGAATTATGTCAGGCTATAAAAAAACTTCTGAATTCCAAACAAAAGTATGCCAATGAGTTCAAGTCAACATTCTATTTTAAAAGTACGTTTTGGTAATTTTGCGTCAAACTTACATTTACAAAGTTATTTGGGCTTAAGTGATTTTTTTGTATGGGAGCGAAGACATTTTATAACATTACTCTTTTGCTTCAACTAGCTTCTCTTTCTGGGCTTAAAAAATGGAGTAAGTATATTATTTACTACATTTCACTCAAATAAACTACACACCGCAAGGGACTGCATTCGGGAGCAATTCAATATTTTATGTTTAATTGTTGTTTTTTCGGTCGTGGAATCCTTTAAAACTGAAGTTTAATAAGTATAGTGCTCGTTAAAACCTAAAAAAACATGAGAACTACATTATCGAACAACTTTTGGTGGGAAATTAGTCAAGTAAAGTAAAAAAAAATACAGTTTTAAAGGTTAAAAAAACAACAATTAAACATAAAATATTGAATTACTCCCGAATGCAGTCCCTTGCGGTGAGTAGTTTATTTGGGTGAAATGTAGTAAATAATATACTTAATCCATTTTTGAAACCCAGAAAGTGAAGCTAGTTGAAGCAAAAGAGTAATGTTATAAAATGTCTTCGCTCCCATACAAAAAAAATCACTTAAGCCCAAATAACTTTGTAAATGTAAGTTTGACGCAAAATTACTAAGACGTACTTTTAAAATATAATGTTGACTTGAACTCATTGGCATACTTTTGTTTGGAATTCAGAAGTTTTTTTATAGCCTGACATAATTCGTAAATAACATTCAACCAGCTTTTCTATCTGATGAAAATCGTAGCACAAAAGCAGGATTTCATAATCAAACAATTTATGGTGGGAAATTAGTCAGTTAAAAGTTTATAAATCTATGTTAAATGTTAAAAAAATAACAAAAAAAACACAAAATATTGAATTACTCCCGAATGCGGTCCCTTGCGGTGTGTAGTTTATTTGGGTGAAATGTAGTAAATAATATACTTACTCCATTTTTGAAACCCAGATAGTGAAGCTAGTTGAAGCAAAAGAGTAATGTTATAAAATGTCTTCGCTCCCATACAAAAAAATCACATAAGCTCAAATAACTTAGTAAATATAAGTTTTACGCAAAATTACCAAGACGTACTTTTAAAATATAATGTTAATTGGAACTCATTGGCATACTTTTGATTGTGATTCAGAAGTTTTTTTAAACCACGCGTCCTAAGTCCGCGCGCTTCTATGAACTCGATCCACTGTGCGCCGGGACAGTCTTTCCCGCGCCCTATGGTTTTGAAAAAGAAAAAAACACTGGCCGTTTAAGTAGATGCCAGATCCCGATGGAAAATAAAACCTCATTCATAGTTCGTTTAAACGCGTATTTCAGCGAAAGCGATTGTTCGTGCCCATTCTCTATACAAAACTGTGAATGTAAATGGTGCATGAGCATCTTTTAAAAAGGTAAAGTCACGGAATAGAACATTCAGAAACGCGGTTTCTTCTTATAGTCTTTTCAATATTTTGTACACATATTTATTTTTAAATACCAGTAAATAAAAAAAATGCTGCGCTTCTGTTTTATCAAATAGATAATTATGTTTTGGTTTGTTAAATACATTTTTTCAAACGATATTACTATTTTAATTTTTTATCTCCTACAAATTTTTAATTTATATGGTATAAGTTCAGAGTGCACCCGGAAAAAAAACATTCTTTTATTTACATTATTTTTGTGTCTGGATAAATAAACTTCAGGAAATTATTAATAAAACGAATGGTTTTAATACCAACGAAGCTCAAAACTTTAGTGCGGCAGCCGTAACTACAGTAAAATATGATTTTAAAAGGAACTTATTTGACTCACCTGTTTTGCCTGTAAGTAGTTGTCTATAGAGTTTGTCCCGCTTGGCTAACAAAGTCATTTCCTCGCTTCTGTGAGATGAAAAGTTTTGTGTTTCGCACGAATGCAATATTATTTGCGTCTCGTGCTTCTGAATACCTCGCTACGCTCAGGTTTCTTTTTTTGAAACACTCGCTACGCTCGTGGCTCAATTTTAGAAACCTTCGCTAGCTCGGTTTTCAATACAAGCACTCGCCGCAAACAATAATTTTGCATTCTTGCATAACAAATAACTATTACGTACAACTAAGATTTTCTTGATTATTTACCATAAAACTTCTTAAATTCTAATAAAATAAAATAAAATTGAATAACTCATATATACATACATACATACGTACATACATACATAATCTAGCGCAGTGTTGTCAGGCCCTTTTTACGAAAATCGGTTTTCAAAAAACGCTACCGAGGTGCGAGGTAAAGCCTAACAAAAGCCGGACAGGCCGGACACCGTTTAATTTGGCCGGACACTCGATCAAAAAGCCTACCTATGTCCGGCTTTAGCCGGACGCCTGGCAACCCTACTCACGAGATGGACGCTATTTTTTGGGGGTAAGGAATAAGTGCTTGCTGGATGGGTAGGGATGGATAAGCAAATCAGCTCGTTTTCCCCTTAACTGGCAGAGCGACCTTCAGGTTAGGTTACACGCACCGTAACGATAATTTCCGTTAAAGACCTTTTAACGAAAATTATCTGCACCTCTGCAAGTCTAGTGGTCATGGATGAAGGACCCTATGAACCTATAAACTAACAAGCGTTGTGAGTTGAGATCGTATGGTGCTGCATCCATAATGACAACTACAGGGTGCACTCTAAGGGTGGTATTCTAGAACGCTACTTAAACTCAGTTTAAACAGAGTTCAGACTGTCGATAAAGTAGTGCTTGTTTTGATATGAAGGGAGGGATATTCAAATCAAAACAAGCACTGGGCCTAAGGGTGGTATTCAAGAACGCTACTTAAACTCTGTTTAAATTCAGTTCAAACTAGAAAGCTCCTTGAACTCTGTTTAAACTTAGTTTAAGTGGAGTTTAGTTGTGTTGACTGTCGATAAAACAGTGCATGTTTTGATTTGAATATCCCTCCCTTCATACAAAAACATGCACTGTTTTATCGACAGTCTGAACTCTGTTTAAACTGAATTTAAGTAGCGTTCTAGAATACCACCCTAAGTCGATAGCGGAACTTTAAGTAGGCTTTCTGCTGATCACTACAAACATCTTGTACTAGGTGGCGAAAAAAATGGAGCGAAAAAAATATCAGCTGCTTCATACATTTGGCGCAGTACTGAGTCGACCTTTTGTATGGAACAGCTGATATTTTTTCGCTCAATTTTATTCGCCACCTAGTACAAGTTGTTTGTAATGATCAGTAGATACCCTACTTAAAGTTCCGCTATCGACTTAGAGTGCACCCTGTAGTCTTGTATAGGTTTTTTTTAAATTAGGGGTGGTTGGTGACAACGGGCATTGGTCACGTTGATTGTAGAGTGTAAAAATTCGAAACGAAATTGTAGAAAAAACTCTTTGTATATTTTTTTTTTTATTATGTAGATAACAGCATTTCGATCAACACGGGTAAATTATACTCTTTCACACCTGTGGCGCTTCATATTTCATTATTTCGATTGATAAAATTGTATTGTATTGTATTGTAAAAATTTGCAGGATTCAAAATGCGATGGTATACAAGGTGTTACAAAATATCCTAATTCTTTTTACAAGGTAATAGCACCCGATGATAGGGATCGCAACCAATTTTTTTTGCTGCCTGCGTCGCCGACGTTCCGTTGATTTTTAAATTAATATTTTTAATTAATGTTGCTGTGGAGGGAGAAAAGTATTTCTTTAATATTGTTTTCATTGACTATCACAAACATCTCAAAGCTATGCAAATGCACCTACACACACAAACATATTTTTAGAGCTACTACCAAAAACAAAAAGTTATAAAAAATATATATTTTGAGGTTAATATTTTTTTTTTTTACAGTTTTGACATTATATTAACCTCTTGGTTACACCTGTAAAAATAGTTAGGATAAATTTTGTAACACGTTTTATATTTTGTTTCATTTTTCATCATCTTTGTGGCATTTTCGCTCGTGACTGTAGAGCGCCATACCATGTCCACAGAATTTATTTAGATAACTTCTTGTATTTTCCTTGAGGCGTTATCATAAACTGCGGCGGCGGATGACTATGGGACCTTATAGCTAGGGCTCTTCCATGTTCAATAATCTTCACTGTAGCTTTGCATCCGTTATCCTTTTTTGAACAGATGAAGGCATTTGTATCCCGCTTTTGTGAAAACGTGTATCCGTTTACCATTAGCAGATTTTTTCCACCAGATCGTGGGTTTGGGATGAAATGGTAATTTACGAGCCCTTGAACAAAGATTAGATTCTTGTGTGAGACAGCAACAATTTTTTTTTTAATATTTGGCCTCAAACTAGAGCGTCAACTTCTGTCCAAAGTGATAACTATTATGCAATAGTGCTAAACAGATATTCACGCTCGAGTGTGGCTCCCCTCTTAGTTACTCATGTAAAAATTGCTTGAATACATTTCCTGTGAAGTGTATTCGAGAAAAGTATGGTACGGGTTGCCTCTATGTTGCTCGACTTGGCGGCGGCACTCAGATTCAATACTGTATAAGGCCACAGGTACCTTCTCTCGATTAGGAAACCTTTTAATGTACGACAGCACGTCGACCTTTACACGCTAGCACTCTACTCGGTTGCGTTACGGGCGACTTTACAACAAATATGTACAGTCTGACGTGCTGTCGTGTGTACCAACAATAATAAATTTAGTGGCTTTGATAAATTATAGAAATATATGTTGACACGAGTGTGCCACCTTTATTATTTCAAAATGTGAATGGAATCCCGTAACTAAATATTTTCCAGGTTTATTGTATTGTATAATTTATTTCAGATACTAAAATAATTAGAAAATATAAAATTATTATCACTAATAACTACACACTATGAATTAAAGTTAAGATCAAATTTTTGAAATGAAAATTGAAGCTCTGGGCATAGTGTAATTAACCCGCGCGCAAAAAAAATGCACAAAATCGATTCTATCTTTTTCTTCCAAAATATCTTCAACACGTTTATGAATCTCAACACAAAACTGGCTGTGTTAGATAGGTCTCACCGAGTTCTAGGGTTTGATATGTGAACATTTTCGATTTGTTTAGTGTATTTGATACAGGACTCGATTTTGTGAATTTTTCTTGGCGCGCGGGCTATGCACTATGCACGGCGCTTTAATAATATTTTCTTAGGTTTGCACGAGCACTATATACATAAAGAGTGTTAAATCCGTAAAAAATTGTGTTTAAATTAGGAAAATTAATATTAAAAATTTGAATTAAAACCATGTTTGCTCTAATCCTGCTCTACATTTTAACGTATGTTCCGTCAGGCAAAATCCGATATTCCGGCGGTGGATGGCCGTGAGATCCGATGACAAGGGCTTTTCCGGGCTCACTCATTTTAACTTTCGCTTTGCAGCCTGAGTCTTTCTTGGAGCAGTAATAATTTTTACTATTGGATTTTTGAGCAAACGTATACCCTTTAACCATAAGCAGGTTTTTACAGCCAACACGAGGATTTGGTATGAAACGGCAAGAGACGAAAGATCCTGAAACAAAAAGTAAAATGATATATTTTCTCACATGAGGAGCCATCCCGTAGTCAATATGGGATGGGGTAAGTAAATACAATTATTTAAAGTACAACTGAATGCATTTGCTTATAATTTTACGATAAAATCGATTCTTTTATAAAAATTACAAGTCCCAATGTAGTTATTTAACTATTGTATTTCTTAATAAAAATAGCTTTGAATCTTTTTTATCGCATAAAGGAAGAAGATGGCGAGACGACCTCGATAAATATTTGCCGGAGTGGTCGGAGGTGGCTCAGGACCGAAAAATCTGGGATGAGAGGGGTGAGGCCTTTGCCCTGCAGTGAGACATCATTCAGGCTACATAAAAAAAAAAAAGGAAACCGGGTGTTTAGTCAATCCCTATTAGTTAACTTAAAGGTTTGCGTGACGAAAAAATTGAGCAGCAATTGAATGAATCGGACTTGAAAGTAGATCCGTATGCTGTTGGCAGCGATGTTGACATCTCAGACGAAAACGAAAGCTCTTTTGTTTGAGAACATCACTCTTCAGATTAGTTTGTCATGATGAAGGAGACGAGCCGTCGTGGACACCACCACCACAGCGAGGATTAGGAAGAGCTACCTACTCGCCGACAAGTACATGGAAGCGCAATAGGCCGCGGCAGTCGCAGCCGAGGTCACCAGTTGCAAGGCAGTGCAGGTTCTATTGAACTTGGCAAGAAAAGCTATTTACTATTTTAGCACCCAAGATGTAATAAATAAGACTAAAATCTCAACAGACGTGTTTTACTCATCTTCAATCCGATGTTACTTTATTAAGTAACAAAATTAAATAACAACATGTAAAAAAAAAAGTAAGATGTAGCCTGTACAATTGTACATGTCCCACTAGCTGGGCAAAGGCCTTCTCTCAAACATGTATTTTTGTAATATTAGCCCCACAGACATTGATTAGCCCGAATCCCTTGTTTGCGAATAGTAAAAAAATTACGCCGTTTAAAGGGGTGGAATGTGAACTCTAGGTCCTTCTACATCGCCTTTGTGAATATAGTTCATATCCAATTACTCTAAGGCCCGTAAGATCAATCAAAGTTTTAACCAAAAAGGCTAGTTTAAACCCTATCTATCGATCAATTTTCATACAAAATGCTTAGTTTAATCTAAGGTCTGAGTTTAAGGCTGGAAGATAGTAGTGTGGCGGGAAATTCAAAATTTTCACAGTTTTTACATTTTGTAGCTAAACTGAGCTATTTTTGTTCAGCGATTTTTCGTTCGCGAGAATAAAACCGTATTCTTTTCATTATTGTAAACAACAGAACAACAATAATTCAGCCGATTATGTGTTCTGGTCTACGACAAGTTTTTTGGGCACTACCACTGCTTCGTAGACCAGAACACATAATCGGCTGAATTATTGTTGTTCTGTTGTTTACAATAATGAAAAGAATACGGTTTTATGCTCGCGAACGAAAAATCACTGAACAAAAATAGTTCAGTTTAGCTCCAAAATGTAAAAGTCTGTGAAAATTTTGAATTTCCCGCCACCTTGCTATCGTCTACCCTTAAACTGTGATTGATCTTACGGCACTAAGTGTAATAATCTGTTTGAGCTTTTTGCCTGTGTGCAGTAGGTCGCTTGTTTCTCGTGAAGAAAACACCGTTTTCGTTTTGGAAGATAAGTGGTGTATAATATCAATCCAGCGTTAGTATTAAATTATAATAACTTTTGTGAAAATGAGGATAATCGGATATACATCAAAATCGCGTCGAGCGGTTAGTATCGCAAGAGCAAGTGTAACGGTCTCTCCAATTTGGTGAGTTGGAAGGGACCCCCCTTCCAACGCCGCCGTGCCGTCTCGCCATTGGTCCAAGTCCTCTAGCAGCCGCTCTATTGGTTGAAGATGGCTCACGTGATCTGCGCAGTCGCAATAGCTCTATCAGAAGATAGAGAATAAGAATAGAGCGCCTGATTATTTGTGTGTGCTTAATGATGTCGGATGGGGTCTATTGCTTTTAGCTTTCGCAGGAGCTCGGCGTGAACATAATCTAACTGTCAAAGTTTGGATCTGAGGGGCTATAAAATATTATTACTATAAAAAGGCAATGGGGGTTTTATTTCGGAAGGGTAAATACATCTTGGATCTTACGAGGATATTCTAAAGTATGTTCCGTCAGAAGAAATCCGAAATTCTGGCGGTGGATGGGCGTGAGATCCTTTAGCGACAGCTTTGCCAAGCTGAATCATTTTAACTTTCGCTTTGCAGCCCGAGTCTTTCTTGGAGCAGTAATAATGATTAGTATTGGATCTTTGAGCAAACGTATACCCATTAACCATAAGCAGGTGTTTAAAGCCAACACGAGGATTTGGTATAAAACTGTAAGAGACGAAAGATCCTGAAACAAAAAGTAAAATTATATCTTTTCATACGGTCGGCCACAATCTCAGATACCCCATGGCAGCTCTTATCGCGCGCGGCATAAGGGCGCCAATCGAACAAAAAGGGGTATCTGAGACTGTGGCCGACTGTACATGAGATTTGAGGAGCCATCTATATTTTTTTCGAATGAGGGCTACTGCGCGTTGATTTGCCGCAACTAAACAACTAAACACTGCTTTGAAACAGTTTTATCTTTCAGAAAAATGTGTTCTATTTTTTTTTCGAACCAAATGGGGCTTGCTCGATGCATTTTATTGGTACAGTTTTAAGGTAGGTATTAATTATGTTTTTAATGTAAGTAAATATTTTTTTACGTCTGAAATAACTAATTTTAGAGCTATATTTCGGGACCTTACTCGGCAGTGACGCCAACTAGTAAGCACCAAATCTTTTTTTAGAAAATCTTGTGTCGCAATTAATGTTCGCAAAAAACCTCTATACTATTGGGCTATCCCCCTTATCACCCATTTTCGTCACTTTTATTAAACAATTGTAGAGTTTTTAAATCCCTTTCGATAATCTCAACTTTTTATTCGAACAGTACTTTTTTGCACCCATATGTAGGTAGCCAGGGTGGAGGTCACTAGCAAAAATATTTTTTCAAAATTTCAAAGTGCTATGGGTATAATAAAAAAGTAACACTGCTAGGTAAGTAACTTAATGTTTGTATTGAAAAAAAAACGGGAACTTAGTTCCTACAATGTAGCGAGAATATCAATATCACAAACTAAAAGTTGAACTTTGTAAGATAATGTATCTTCAATTTCAACATAGTTTTACTTCTATGTTTTACGAATGTATGTTCCATCAGACATAATTTGAAATACTGGCGGTGGATGTGCGTGAGATCTTACAGCCACTGCTTTGCCAGGCTCAATAATTTTAACTTTAGCTTTGCAGCCCGAATCCTTCTTGGAGCAGTAATAATGATTAGAATTGGAAAGTTGGGCAAACGTATAACCATTTACCATAAGCAGGTTTTTATAGCCAACACGAGGGTTTGGTATGAAACGGTAAGAGACGAAAGATGCTGAAACAAACATAAATATTATATCTTTTCTTACATGACGGAGCCGTCTATATTTTTTCGAAGCATAAAACTTGAACTTTCGTGAGCACTTGAAAAAAACATTAAAAATATTAAATAAAAAAACAGTTTCGCGTACTCATTTATGTACTCAGCAGATAAAGAAATTTTATTTTCTAAATCGATACTCTGTATATTTACTATAATGTTGTTTGTCAATGATACCGTGGTTTAAACACTTCCTGTGAAGTAATGGATAAGTGTGTGTTAATAACCGACCACAAGTATTATCGATTAGGGAACATTTTCTGTATACCTACACTACAATAATAGTGGCTATGAAAATAAGTGTATCCAATGGATTGAAGGCAAGGTAGAGTTATATTATTAAAATTTCTCGGAGCAGCCGGGAGTTTGCGCCACGTTTAGTGTCCCTTTATAAATGAGTATGGAATCCAAAAACTAAACAATTTCCAGGTTCTACCAATTTTGCTCTAACTTTGCAACCAACCCATCTCTTAGAACAATAATAGTTGTTGCTGTCCCGCACTTGGGAGAATGTATATCCGTTGACTATTAGTAAGTTTTTACTACCCCGAGAATTCGGTACAAGATAGCAATTGAAACTAGTACCTGAAACAAAGCTCAAATTACTATGCAAACAAACTTACACTTACATTGAGGGACTTGATATAGCAAGCGGGCAGAAAGTGCGGTTAGGTCTCTGTGCAAACAGTTTATTTATACAACGTGTTACAAAACATCCCAATTCTTTTTACAGGGTGTAACCTACTGGTCAACAGGATGTCAAATCTGTAAAAAAAAGTTGAAAAAATCATTTTTTATTTTATATAATATCAAAATTGAAAAATTTTCATAACTTCTTTTTTCTTGGTATTAGCTCAAATTTAAAAATATTTTTATGGGTGTAGGTGCATTTGCACAGGTTTGAGTTGTTAAAACATTGTGAAAGTCAATGAAAACAATATTTAAACAATACTTTTCACCCGCCACAGCGTTCACATTTGATTAATATAAAAATCAACGGAACGTCATGGAGCAAAAAAAAATTTAGGTTGTGAACCGTATCACCGGGTGCTATTACCCTGTAAAAAGAGTAAGCATCTTTTGTAACACCTTGTATATGTGTCAGTGAAAAATACCCAAAAATCATTCAATTGTGGCCTCCCATAGTATAAGGTATACTAACGCCCGCACTCGCATTATCGGGCGCCACATCTCGGGCGCGCACGTAGTGAAGACGGGGGTGTTGCGCTTATCTCTTCCTAAGAGGCCCCTCCAGGACCGTGGGAACTCAGTGACGGCCAAGAGCGTGAAACACTGTTTTCTATAGCTTTTTCACCCAGAGCAAGACGGGGCGCGGGAAGAGTGAGAGCATGGCGGCTGTATGAGTCTACGTGTGTTCGTCGCCTTTCGCGAGTATCTAAGTTGTAGTTGTAATTTAATTGATCTATTTTCCCAAATTTTTTCGTAGTTCAGCTGCCATTTCTACATTTTATTAGGTATTTCAAAATGCTTTTATTTTCTGACAAGTACAACACATTATTGATGTTCCCAAGGTAGTTAGACTCCAAAAGACAGTGTAATAAAGAAAGTAAATAACAGCTGAAAGTAACCCATTTTACGGCGCGAAAAACGCATCGCTCTAATTTCTTTCAGGTTATTTTTTTATTATAAAAACGATTTGCAAATTTCCGTATTGGTCATCTACTGATATAAACCAAGTTTCAGCAAAATCCAGCCTGTGGTTAAGAAATTAAACCTGAACTACGTTTGTATGGGAAAATGGTGCTCTAGCACCCTCTTAATATACGAGCATATAAAACAAAGTCGTGTTAGTTACACCATTTATAACTCGAGAACGGGTGGACCGATTTTTATGATTTTTAATTTGTTTGTTTTCTCTCCTCCCCGAATAGCAGAATAACCATTAAAACAACGGAAAAACTCACGAGAGAAAAAAAGAAGTCTGCGCGGACGAAGTCGCGGGCAAAAGCTAGTTAATTATAAGAACTGTAGCGCGTTTTTTAGCTTTTGCCTTCTAGTTTTCTTTTCTTGCCGCCAATATTTTCTTCTTTCCTCGGCTCCTTTTCGGGTCAGTTGTGAAATCTTTTTCTTTTTAGATATTATTCTTTCCAAGTTTTTCTTTCTTTGGTCCGCTCTTTTCAGGATGCTCACGTTTCAATTTTTCTCTATACATCCGGGATCTTTCTGCGCAGATAAGTGGTAAGCGTAGGGTAAAAGTGAAACCTAAAAATATAAAAACCATGCAATGTCAACTTTACTGGCCACGAACCATATCCAATGTAAGATTATGGGAGCTGACTGACCAAAAGCCAGTAGACAAAGAAATCCTCGAAAGAAAATGGCGATGTATCGGACACGCATTGCGGAGACCAAGCACCAGTCACCTGTCTAAACAAGGACTGACGTGGCAGGCTAATGGCAAGAGACGGCTGAGACGCCCCCGCACTGCCTGGAGGCGCTCAGTTGAGAAAGAGGCTGCATCAACTGGACTCGGCTGGAAGGAGCCAGAGACTGCCGCGCAAGACCGCGAAAAATGGAGATCTCTTCTTCGAGCCTTATGTCCCTGATAAGGGATAAAAGGATGTCATCATCATCATCATCAAAGTCAACTTTTCAGGTCGTTCTGTCACGGGGCAAAATGTCACACCGACGTCACCTTTTCTTTCTTCCCAGGTAAACAAATTAAAAAAAAGCCCAAGTGCGACTCTGGCTCGTGCAGTAAGGGTTCCGTGCTGAAATACACTATGGTAAATTTTCGCCTATTTTCTTAAATAACTTCAAAACTATTTGTTTAAAAATTATGAATAAAATATATTTGACATCCACACAATGAATCCTTTCATTTGATATATCACTCGATATGGTTTGCAAAGCTTTTTTTTACTTTCTAATTTAACCCCCCAAAATGGGTGGTCCCGTAGACCCAAAGGTTAAATCATGTTATAGAAGTTTCAAAACTTTATTGATTTGTTTATACATTGAAAACACCGAATGACCGAGCTAATACGACAGTTAAGAAAGTGTACAAAAGTTTTTTTACTTGTTATTAGGCTTCAAACACAGGGGACAGCCAAAACGTCGGAAGTACACTTTTTTTAAATGCTAGTCGACAGTGAACGCATTGTACACACGACAGCACGTCGACCTTTACACGCTAGCACTCTACTCGGTTACGTTACGGGCGACTTTACAACAAAAATGTACAGTCTGACGTGCTGTCGTGTGTACGTCTATGACGCTCACTCCCATACAAACGGAATAACCGTTTTACTACCACTACATAATTATTATCTTCGTTCATTCTGGTGTCTTTTTTTTAATTCATTAAGTATAACTCAAAAGTATTTTTTTATTTTGAATTTTATAAAAAGGAAAAAGTTCAGACAGAACTTTACGTAAAATCTACGAAAATAATTGGCACCAAAATCAACGAAATTCCTTTCATGAAATTAAAAAAAAATACATTTCAGCTATAAGAAAAAGGGAAAAAAAAGGAAAAAGCTTAGATATAGATCAGAATCTACGAAAACGATTGACACCAAAATCAACGAAATCGGATAATATTTAGAGGTAGCAAATTTGTATGGGAGCTAGCGCGGTACACACTATAAGGCGTATGGCACACTGCACCGAACACCGCTCTGGTGTGCGGTTTTAATACAAATAAAAAACCGCAGCATCGGAGCAATCATGATTTGTTGTTGTTGTTGTTGCTATCCTATGGTACCCCAGAGGTACAGAGGGCCTTTACAAGATCACGCCACGCCTTCCTGTCCTCAGGCAACTCAGAAGAGTTCGCTCCAGCTCAGCCCAACGGCTCGCAGCTCGCCTTCCACAATCATGATTTAATGTACAAAAAACCCGCGCCGCGCCCGCCACGAGCTACGCACATCGACCTAGTCTATTCTTATATGGACACCAGAATTCGTGACCATATACTTTGGCGGCAGATGTGTGTGCTCACTATCGATCATCTTAATTCCTCCGTTGCTAAACATGATGACTCGGGCTCGGCAACGTCTTTGCTTCCTTTGGGAGCAATAGAAACTGAGGGGGTATTTATTGTTCTGTGTGTAGGTGTATCCTCCAATCCTTAGAAGTCGGCAACCGCGGCTGGTTGCAATAAACTCGTATGGTGGTTCTATAAACACAATAAATTCATTTATTTGTCGCAAACACGGTACTGACATTCGAACAATACATATGTACAAGTTATTCAGATCACTCAGGTGTAGCAGTAACTTAACCAAGATCTTCCACTTCTTCATAGATTCCTCATGGCTGTGGATCGCGACTAGGGTTACCATATAGGAATTTGAAAACTCCTGCCAGAAAGCCGAACAATTCGATAAAAGTCCGGACTCAGGGTTGCCAACTCGATATCTTAGGCGCGTGCTAAATGATATCTAAAATAGTGCTAGATTGTAATAAAAATTGAAAAATAGTGCTAATTTATTTAGACATGACAAAAATAATTAATTTAATTGTTTAATTTTTAATCGCTTTCGGACTTTTTCAATTTAAATGAGTACATATCTTTGGCGTTGGATTGACTGCATCGAAGAAGACCTTAGAAAGATGGGCAAATAAACCAACTGGCGAAAAGAGGCAAGGGCCAGAGACAAATGGCAATCTACCGTGGAGGAGGCCAAGACCCACAAAGGGTTGTAGCGCCAAAGGAAATAAAAACATATCTTTTTTGCCGATTCTTTTTAGAATGTCTTGTGGAATTTCATATGTATAGCAAGTTTTATTACAGTTTTTGAGCCCAGTTCGTATATGAAGAAGTAAATTCAAAGTGTCCAAGTTAATTTTATTTCGCAGTTTATTTTTTTAAATGTTCATTAACTGAACACTCCCTCAACTACTCCTCGCGTGGCTGCGTTTAGTTATACGGTGACCACAAAAAAAATTAATGATGGCTGTTTATAGTGCTAGATTTAGTACTAGGTGCTGAATGTTAAATAACAGTGCTAGCATCGCAAAAATAGTGCCAAATCTAGCACCGAAAGTGCTAAGTTGGCAACACTGTCCGGACTATTTAGTCACAAAATGGAAACATTACCCACTTAGTTCGCAATAGAAGATTTATATTTTGTTTTTTGATAAATGAGAAGTGATTATAGACTGATTTGATATTAGATTACCTTATATATAGTTTTATTACTCAAACTCCAACGAATTGAAAAAAAAAATCGGACAAATTAGAGGGCCGGACAAAGTCCGGATAAGAGTCTAAAAGTCCGGACATGTCCGGACTTATCCGGACGGATGGTAACCCTAATCGCGACCATTTCGTACAAGCTTCCATTGGGAACGGTCTTCTCTTCCGTCAAGATATAAATAGGTTAAGGGTCCTGTTTGGCACGCTTCGGGTACAGAACGATAAAGGTACAGTACTTAGTAATAAAACATTCACAAACAAACAAGTTTTTTTCTGTACATATTATATTAAAAATTACTTGCCTTCCTAAATTACGTATATAACTAGTATAACAATCAATTAATAAGATATACACATTTTAATAGAAGGTAAAAAAACAAAGTAGTAATCAATCAATCTGTCAATGAATACATTTTCTTATTCTGATAATACTGTTGTGTATTTATTTGTAAATAATCGGGCATAGGTATCCCAATGTTTGTATAAATAAAATACGTAATTATAAATTGTATAGACAGAATACAGGGGTATTCTATAAAATGCCGGGCTGCTTTAGGCAATGTGTATAATAGTTATATCATTAAGTATATTGCCAAGGCAGTGTACACAGAGCCTAGGTATTGCATGGAATACCAATCGTAGATTTTTTATTGCATGAAATAGAATAGAATAGAAAAATAGTTTATCAGAGAACCAGAGCACAGTTATCTACCAGTTACTCATTACTTAGTATTACTTACAAAAAAAGAGACAGAAACATCAATAAAATTATTATAAAACTATTACCTACATATTTTATATCGAAACTTATTAATAACTTATTTAGTACATATTCAATATAATTACGAACGTCCCACTGTGCAAGCAATAGCCAATAAATTGAAGATTCCCTTCGACATACGAAAGGGGTGTCCCACAAGTCAAAGCTCATAACCATTGGCAACTTACCTAGCCTGATAAAGTCAGATACCAGTCTTAATCTTAAGGCGATATGTAGGCACAACTAGCGCCGCCAATGAAAAAAAATCATATTTCTTTTTGGATGTACAGAAGAGTTTTTAGCAAAAGACGCATCCAAAAAGAAGATATGATTTTTTTTTCATTGGCGGCGCCAGTTGTGCGTCCTACTGGGCCTTAACTGATAAAGTCATATTAAGAAAGAAGAAAAAACAATTTCTAACCGGATTTAAGGTTCCGTATAAGGCTAACTAGCGCCAACAATGTTGAAAAAATCATATCTTCCTTTAGAAGAAGTTTCTGATAAAATCCTTAGATGAGCCCATGCGCCATGCTTTTCTAGATTTTTAAGTGCAGGTACCCAACTCAATTTCTAGTCTTAAGCTAAAAAAATATCGATAACCGTCAAAGACGGCCGTTTTTGGCGGTTATCAATAATTTTTTAGCTTAAAAGTAAATTTCGAAGAGGGTACTACACTTAAAAATCTAGAAAAGCATGGCGCATGGGCTCATCTTAGGATTTTGTCAGAAACTTCTTCTGAAGGAAGATATGATTTTTTCAACATTGGTGGCGCTAGTTAGCCTTATACGGAGCCTTAACACTCGTAAAAAGAGTCCGGCTTCTGTGTCCTCAAACTTTAACGTAGTGTCCACCAATCGCTTGCACATACGGCGCATCGTGAAGATGTATGCCGAGTATTTGCACCACTCTGGAGTTAGTTTCCAAATGGACGCGTGCCTTGCATTTCTTTGAGCTTGAACTGGTACAGTAGAAATTGTACCTGCTGTTACTGCTTGAGTAAGTGTAGCCGTTGACCAAGAGAAGCTCCTTGCCCCGGCGCGATCGGACGAATGAGTACTTGGTCGTAGTAAGAAACACTCATGGTCGGAAAACTGAAAAACAAAATCGTAGATAAGAAAAACATGAAAGGAAAAAAATTTACAAAAAAAACCCATACAGTTTCGGTGATGGTAATTACGGCATTGCAGTAATGATTAAGGCTTTAATAAGGGCTAACTAGCGCCACCAATGACATAAAAATCATGGCTTTTTTTATAACCCCCTTTTTGAAAAAGTTAAACAACAGAGTTTTATATACACCGTGGAATTTTAGTGGTTTTAAAGCCGAAGGTATTTAGTTGCACTCGTGATTTTGAGCCTAGGCTACAATTTCGTTTATGCCAAAAACGGCCGTTTCTGCCAAAAGTGGCCGTTTCTGCCAAAAGTTATAAATTGTAGCCTAGATTCCTGGGTCTCGGCTCTGGGCTGATGGTTCTAAAAATTGCTATTAGTAATATAGAAAACTCTGATGTTTAACTTTTTTTTAAATGGGGTTATAAAAAAAGCCATGATTTTTTTATCATTGGTGGCGCTAGTTAGACCTTATTAAAGCCTTAACGTTGGTCTCCATACATTCGTGTTGTGGAGGCCTAGATAGACGAAATTATACTAAGTTTAGATAGATAGTAACTCGTAGCCACTTTATACAGGGTTTTTTTAATACTGAAAAGTTGCAACATGACATGACAGAGGCGATGAGAGTGCGGACGAAACAAAGTAAAGATACTAATTGTCATGTTGTAATTTTTCAAAGTACGCCAGATGCTGGAGAACTTGGTGGTGTTGCATCGAAGATCGACTGCAAATTTTTCCTTTTCTTTCTATATTCAATTTGTTTCAGCTTCCAGATGATGTTTACTTGTTTCTTTTCTTTCAACGTTTAAGTCATTTGCAAGTGTTTTAACTTTGTGGTAGTTCACGGTGCTTACTTTTAGCCTCTTCATATTTTTAGATGTTCTGTTTGAGTCCTGCCTCGTACCTTCTTTCTTTTTCAGCCGCCGATTGTCGGGCATTTCTTTGTCAATTAATATTATTGAAAATAAAATTTCAAATTAATAAAAGTCACTTACTTACCAAAACAATGGTCATATTAACCAAGCCAAATAGACAAAAGAATGTCATCAACCCAAATAATATTTATTCATCAACGACATCAATAAACTTATCCACTTGAAATCAGCTCATAAAAAGAGGTATTCTTCCTCTTATGTTGACACTATTTAACGCTATGGTTTTGAGTAAGTATTAAATGCTAAAAAATACATTAGTTATTTCAATAACAAAAAAACTGAAATTACCCTAATATGATTGTGTTCAACAATGAAATTTTGCTTTTTTAAAACTATTTAATAATAAGTGTGCTAAACCACCACTAAATCTCGGCAGTAGCAACAGAAAATTAAATTTTTATATATTCGCCGGATGCCATTTTCATATAAGTAGGCGGAGGATGTATATGCTGCTCATTGAATACAATCAATGCTTTACTGTCCGTGTTTATTCTTAACCTTGCTTTACACAAAGACTTTTTCGAAGAGCAATAGAAAGTTTTTGAAACTGGATGAGGGGAATAAGTGTATCCACGGAACATAAGAAGCTCCTTGCCGCGTCGCCGCGAGGGAATAATTTCGTAGTCGAAACTGCCTGTTGAAAGAAAAATAAACTTTATAATTAATCTTAATATATAAAACAAAGTCGTGTTAGTTACACCATTTATAACTCGAGAACGGGTGGACCGATTTTTATGATTTTTGATTTGTTGGATTTCTCTCCGCCCCGAATAGCAGAATAATCATTAAAACAACGGAAAAACTCACGAGAAAAATTAAGTATGCGCGGACGAAGTCGCGGGCAAAAGCTAGTAAAACAATACAAGGTGGCCCTAAATCCGGTCAAACAAGGAGGGTATAGCAGAAGTCACATACCAGAAAAAAAAACTGAACCAAATGATACCAATTTCACCGCAAACTTTTCCATGCTGTATTTTAAGGTTCCAATAATGTCCTAAAAATACAGTTTGAGTTATAAATTTCAATAATTAGAAAAATAATGAAAAGAAATCAACGCAAATTTTGTTACTTTTACCTTGTACGATTTTATTTATATGCTTTCAATGAAACATGAACTGATTAAAATTAATCGTAATTCTACACATTGTTAATTTTTCTCAAATACAAATACAAATACAAATCACTTTATTGACTACATCGTGCTCATTCTTGGCTACATCGTGCAAATGCAGCCAAGCGAACATTTTTTTTTACAATTATTTTATTCTATAATTCGTGCTCTGCAGCGCCACTCATGGCAATTCCAGAAAATGACCTACATTTTGATTATCAATTTTGTCTTTAGTTTTTTCTTATTATTTTTCTTGATAATTACTTTATTATATTTTATTTTTATTATAAGGTGCTGTTACACACAGCATCAGCAGCATATAACATTTAAGAACTTATATACTATTATTACACTGCTAAAACTGCACACATCATTCAAAATACAGGGTGGATTTTTGAGACGGGGCAGTAAGGGCAGGTACCTTCCTTAACCGTTATAGTTACAGGAAAACGTTCTTACGAGACCTTCCATAACTTTTTGAGATATTATGAACTGCATTCGAATTATTGAAAAAATTTACGGTCACCAAAAAAAAAAGCTAAAACAGCAAACATTTTTTTTTATGCCATACGATTCTCTTTCATGTAGAGATCAAAACACTTTAACGAGCCAACTGAGGTTTGAGTACTAGAAATGTCAGGAATTGACGGTTTTTAAGGGGCTTTGTTGTGCTAAGTAGAAAACCTAGCATCTGCTTGGCTTTAAGTTTGATAAAGTCATAGCTCAAATTAAAAAAAATATTAATGAATGATTGTGCTAGAACATGGGTTAGCTGTTAGTTACTGATGTAATTGCTTTGGTACATTTAGGTCACGTACCCTATCAATACGACCAAGCTATTTTTGACATGTATTGTTATAAGAGTGTACTTGGTTTTGATATATTTTGTAACCCTGACATTTTGAAATTAATAAATATAAAACTTTTTTTTATTATTAATTTTGATATATTCGCCGGACGCCATTTTCTTATACTCAGGCGGAGGATGTGTATGCTCCTCATTTAATACAGTCAATGCTCTACTACCAAAGTTCATTCTCAGCCTTGCGTTGCATTTTGTATTCCCCACAGAGCAAACGTAAAGATTTCCAGTTCTCCTCGAATTGGCGCTGTACGTGTGTCTGTTAAACATGATAAGATGCCTGCCACGTCGGCTCGATGGAATAACTTCGTAGTCAAATGTTCCTGTCAAAAGAAAGCTTCTTTAGGTAAAGAACATGTGTGTATAATTGTATAATCCCCTTAATTATCTTGAACTATATAATATAATACTAGAACTCATATAATACTAGAAAACGTTTTAAGGACAGACAGTATTAATACATCAGTGATAAGTACTTTAGAGGGGGCTGATCACGTAATTTTTTTTTTGTGGATGCTTGCTTACGTTCTTCAAACCTACAACTACATCCAAAATTGTATGGATGTATGGTGAGTGGTATCGGAGTCGCCTCGTGAGTCAGATCAACTTTAATCCATAAAATTGATTTTACATAATTGTTTCCTAGGATACTTACAAGTTTATGGACTTACAAGTTCCGCGACATAAATAGATAAACTCGTGATTTGCGAGAGTTGTTCCAAAAAAGAAGGCACAATAGGTTTTCACAATTATTTGTTTAATATTTCATTGCATGATTTCAGTACGACACTACAACCAAGATTTATTATACTATTTATAAAAAGTCAGATGTGGCCTGTACAATTAATTGTACATGTCCCACCAGCTGGGCAAAGGCCTTCTCTCAGAGAGAGAGTTCGGGCTTAATCACCACGCGACATAAAATCTAGCGTGGTCTCGCTTTGTATTAATTTGAGCGAGAGGACGAGTGTTTTGAAGATCCTAATGAGCAATTTTTAAATTCTAACTGCCAACCTCTAAATGTGATTTCCAACCTTTTTGGACACACTAAAAATAATCCTTAAAAATTGTTTTTATGTTTTTTTGGCGCTGAGTAACAAATTGGCGCAGAAAAGGCTGGAAAGGTGGTAGAGATTGGAGAGGAACGAAAGCGCGCCACGCAGGCAGCGCCGAAATGGCACAAATTCCAACTTTTTAAGCATAGCAAACGTTTAGAAATCGTTAATCTTATTATTGTAAACATTTTGTTATGAAATAAACGATTATTATTATTATTCCTAAAAAAAACGTTTAGTAAATAAAAAAATGAGAAAAGTCGTAGAACAAAAGTTGTTGGAAATCACATTTTAAAGATGACGTGTTTCAGAAATAAAGCTATTTAAAAATTGCCCCGTATAAGCAATTTTAAAAACATTTTTAGCCTAATAATTAAAATGTTACTGGTTAAAGGTGAGTATTAAACTTTGATAAAAGCGCCGGAAGCTGTTTTCATATACTTAGGCGCAGAATGTACATGCTCTTCATTTAATACAATTAACGCTTTGCTGTTCGTATCAATTTTCAATCTTGCTTTACATTTTCTTTGTTTTGTGGAACAATAATAAACCCTATACTTTGCAGCAACATGTAGAAGACAGTATGTGTATCCATGAAACAGAACTAGCTCTCTCCCTTGTCGTCGCGATGGAATAGTTTCGTAGTCATATGTACCGTATGTGCCTGTGAACAGAATAATTAACTTGGTAAAAAATATAACTCCATTTGAACAAATAAACTGAAAACAATACCTAAGTATTTTTTACCCATCATGCCAACTGTTTTGCAGAAAAATCAAGGCGGAAAGAAAAGTGACGAGGTAAATGCTAAGACCAACTAGCCGGAAAGATGGTAGTTGGAGAATCGGGAACCCATCATGCCATCATGCCAATACTTTTGCAGAAAAATCAAGTTCCGAATCGATTAAACGGTAATCCGGCTGATCTTGATGTACTCTCAAGGAAGATAATAAACTGGTTGCGGAAAAAAAAGTTATGAGGTAAATGCTAAGATAACTTGCGGGGCAGATGGTAGTTGGAGGGTCGGGAAGAACCAAGAAATCGAAGACCTGATTTCCTAACCCAACATCATCGGTTAATTAAAACCAAACCGACTACGTTGGCTTATTTACCTAGAGAGGACGGGAGAGGAAGAGGGCGTACCTTGGAGTACCAAGCTAGTGGCGACTTCTTGTGTTTGAATATGTTCCAAAAAGAAGGAACGATAGGTGGTTTACACAATTCATTTAAAATTTTATTGCAGGATTTTAGTACAACACTAACACCAAGATTTATTATATTATTTTAAAAAGTAAGATGTACTCGTAGCCTGAATTAATTTAAATGAGAGGCCGAGGCGAGTGTTTTGAAGTTCATCCTAATTTTAATGACTCGGGTTATATAAACAATATTAAGGCCGTCTTGCACCACTTTCTTAAATGTGGTTGAAACCGCATATAACTAAAATCTTCATACAAAAGTCGATTTAAATGGCGACTTAAGTGGCATTTAAGGGTCCGTATAAGGCTAACTAGCGCCACCAATGTTGAAAAAATCATATCTTCCTTTAGAAGAAGTTTCTGGAAAAATCCTAAGATGAGCCTATGCGCCATGCTTTTCTAGATTTTTAAGTGTAGATACCCTCTTCGAAATTAACTTTTAAGCTAAAAAATTTTCGATAACCGCCAAAAACGTTTTTGGCGGTTATCGAAAATTTTTTAGCTTAAGACTAGAAATTGAGTTGGGTACCCACACTTAAAAATCTAGAAAAGCATGGCGCATGAGCTCATCTTAGGATTTTGTCAGAAACTTCTTCTGAAGCGAGATATGATTTTTTCAACATTGGTGGCGCTAGTTAGCCTTATACGGACCCTTAAGAAGTGGTGCAAGACGGCCTAAATATAGAATAAACTTAGCCTAATAATCTAATGTTACTGGTTAAAGCTGAGTATCAAAGTTTGATAAAAGCGCCGGAAGCTGTTTTCATATAATTAGGCGCAGAATGTACATGCTCTTCATTTAATACAATTAACGCTTTGCTGTTCGTATCAATTTTTAGTCTTGCTTTACATTTACTTTGTTTTGTGGAACAATAATAAACCCTATGCTTTGCAGTAATGTTTAGAAGACAGTATGTGTATCCATGAAACAGAATTAGCTCTTTCCCCTGTCGTCGCGATGGAATAGTTTCGTAGTCATAAGAGCCAGATGTGCCTGTGAACAGAATAATTAACTTGGTAAAAAATATAATTCGATTTGAATAAATAAACTGGAAACAATACTTAAATATTTTTTACCCATCATGCCAATTGTTTTGCAGAAAAATCAAGATCCGAATCTATAAAACCGTAATCTGGCCGATCTTGGTGTACTCTCAAGAAAGATAATAAACTGGTTGCGGAAAGAAAAGTGATAAGGTAAATGCTAAGACCAACTAGCAGGAAAGATGGTAGTTGGGTTGGAGAGTCAGGAAAATCAAAGACCTTATTTCCTAACCCAACATCATCGGTTAAATAAAACCAAACCGACTACGTTGGCTTATTAACCTAGAGAGGACGGGAGAGGAAGAGGGCGTACCTTGGAGTACCAAGCTGGTGGTAGACCAGTTGGCCGTCCCAAATACCGCTGGAGGGATGAAATCTGCAAGAACCTGCGGCAACTGGCTACAGGCTACTGGAAGGAGACTGCGTAAAACAAAGACTAGTGGCGACTTCTTGTGTTTGAGGCCGAGACCCACTTACGTTCGCGGAGCCAGCGGAATAAGTAAATAGGTTTCATAGATATGCCATGCGGGAGTTTTTCCAAAGATGTAAATATAATAGACAATCTTATACAACTTGTGATTTAATGTAGAAAATAATTAAAGATTTAAATTCTTATTCCAACACAGAAACAAACTAAAAGTTAATGATTTTAACAGTGTCGCACATGGCAACACGGTTTAGAGGCAGGAATTAAACTTTTATATATTTTCCGCAAGCCGTTTTTATATAATTAGGCGGAGGATGTACATGCTCCTCGTTTAAAACAATCAATGCTTTACTGTTCAAGTCAACTTTCAACTTTGCTTTGCATTTTGTCTTCTTCATAGAGCAATAGTAAATCTTTGAAGCAATGTTAAAATAATACCTATATCCGTGAAACATAATCAGCTCCTTCCCTCGTATCCGGGATGGAATGATTTCGTAGTCATATGTGCCTGTCAAAATAATAATAATAATGGTTTACAAAATGGTTCTTAAATATGATGATGATGACCAAATTTACAAGATGTAAAATAGTTACACAAAAAATTAGGTCAAATTAAATGTGTGATTCTGCTGACAACGAAAGTTATTTTTAATAGACAATAGAGAGAAATAATATTGGATATTCTCTATCGCACCTATACAACATTACACATTAAATACTTTGCACAATTATTGTTTATATTATAGGTATAGCTTTTCGCCCGCGACTTCGTCCGCGGTGACTAAGATAAAAGGTTGCAGCTCTATTTTTCCCCCGCCAATTTCAACCCAATCGGTCAAGCCATTTAGTAGTTTACATACCGACAGCAGCGCCACCTACCGGGTCCAATTATATTTTTAAATCATTCAGGCAACCATCGGAATACCCATATAAAATTTCAACCCAATCGGTTCAGCCGTTTAGAAGTTATGTGAAAAAGATAAGTACGGAAGGATAATTTTTACTATCCGTTGTCCTATTACCCGTTTTACCGTAGGAATGAAGCTCTCTCCCGCGGTAAAAAGTAGCCTATGTTCATCAGGGATAATGTCGGCTTATAATGGTAAAATATTTTTTCAAATCGGTTCAGTAGTCCCGACAGTAGATCGGACCCTTTTCAATACAAACACACAAACAATCAAATCTTTCCTCTTTATAATATTAGTGTAGAAGTGTAGATGTAGATGACTACTTTCTGAGAACTAATCTGAAAGGTATACTATAAGAAAACAATGCAATTGGACTTATTGAAGACATTATCGAATACAAACTTTTTTTTGTGTTGCACTTTGTAATGATGAGTAGTTATTAAATTTTTATATATTCGCCAAAAGCCGTTTTCATGTAATTAGGTGGAGGATGTATATGCTCCTTATTTAAAACAATTAAAGCTTTACTGTCAAAATACATGTTCAATCTTGCTTTGCATTTGCTCTGCTTTGTAGAGCAATAATAAACATATTTAGTCAAATCTTTGCGAAAAATGGCGTAAGTGTAGCCTTGAAACATAATAAGCTCTTTTCCTCGACGTCGCGACGGGATAATTTCATAGTCGTAAGTGCCTGTTAAAAGAATAATGGTTTTATAGACAGCGGATAATAATTTGGATATAAATTTAATGGTAAGACATAATTTTTGTTAACGACACAATACAATAATTTGTTGGTCAAAATAATAAACAAAACAATAAAGTTATTACTTTTGTATTTTCTCAAGCACTAACCGGTGCTAGGGAACGTTTAAATTTTTTTTTGATAAAATTGTTTAATAAAGTTATTGTTTTTTTTATTACATTCCTAGTTTTACTATCTCCCAAATTAATTGCTTACAACAAAAAAAATAAAAAGTCATTTCAAGTCGAGTGTTAAATTTTTATATATTTTCCAGAAGCTAATTTCATATAACTAGGCGGAGGATGAATATGCTCCTCATTTAATACAAACAATTCTCTAGTAGTAGTATGAATTTTCAGCCTTGCTGTACATTTGCTTAGCTTTGTGGAGCAATAGTAACTAATATGATTATTGGTAGTGGTTTTATGTTGAATGCAGTAGGTGTATCCATTAAACATAATAAGTTCTTTCCCTCGTTTTCGGGATGCAATGGTTTCGTATTCGTATGTTCCTGTCAATTAATTTATTAGTAAAATATCAGTTTGATGCAAACACATTAAGTTGAGACTAAAGACGAGGTGCCATATTTATTTTAAAAAAATACATGAGGAGCGTTATAAGTCAAAGCTAGCATGGGTGTGGAGGGTTTATAGCGTTGATTAGTGCAGAGTGTGGATCAAAGATTAAAATAATAGACAAATTAATTTTAATTATAATGTTATTGTTTCATGTTTATATTCCTTGTATTTGTATCTTCCAAATTATATTTTTTTCTTCACATAAAAAAAACATAAAGTAATTTCAAGTGAAGTGTTAAATTTTTACATAATTTCCAGAAGCTGTTTTCATATATCTCGGCGGAGGATGTATATGCTCCTCATTTAATACGACCAATTTTTTACTAGGTGTATGAATTCTCAATCTTGCTTTACATTTGCTCTGCTGTGAGGAGCAATAGTAATAACCATGTTTATTGGCAGTAGTCTTACGATGAAGGTAGTAAGTGTATCTATGAAACATAATAAGCTCTTTGCCTCGTATTCGGGATGCAATGATTTCGTAGTTGTATGTTCCTGTCAATTAAATAATATAATATCAGATTGATGCAGACAAAAGAATAAAAGAATTAATAAAATTGACGCGCGCGGCGGTGGCGCGTTGAGATGGTTCCGTGTTGTCAACCACTAAACTATAAAAGATAGGCAAATATGTACCTACTAGCCGGGAATTTTCGAAAAATAATCTTTTTTGTTGGTATTGATTGTGTAGGTTGTAAGAAGTATTGTTTCCACGAATCTTTGTATAAAACACTTCGGATTAAGTTATACTCAAATAAAAAACTGTTAAGTAAGAAATTAATTATTCTAAGTAAAAAAAAATTACGATTATAATATTTTTTTAAACGATTTTCTTCTGCGCCACCTGTGTTTTAAAATAAAAGGTAAATGAATTGTGTTTTATTTTGGTGTTTACTCAGTGTAGGTAACAACAATGGAAAACAGTTAACTAGCTATTAAAAGCATTTGGTGCGTTTTATATTTAGGAATTGAAACATTCATTGTTTTGTTAATTTAGTAGGTAGGTACTCACATACCTACCTGAGGCAGGTGTTCTGTTTGTAAGTATTAATATGTTATAGTCTAGTATTCATTTAATTACCATACTTCGTAAAATATTTATTAACCATTAAAGTATTAAAAAGAACGTGCCGTTAGTAAATAGTTACCATATACACACGTCACACATTAATGACACATGACACATTGCTAATTGTACAAGTTTACAAGTAGGTATGGTTTATATCTTTACAAATGCCCCATAAGAGGTTTTCATATATTTCGACGGTGGGTGGATATGCTCTTCATTTAATACTACCAATGTTTTACTTTCAGGGTCCATTCTCAATCTCGCACTACATTTGGTCATCTTTGCTGAACAATAGTACATTGTTTTATTGCGACTACCCGAGTACGTGTACGTGTATCCATTTAACATTATAAGATCGGTGCCGCGTTGAGACTTAATGATCTCATAGTCGCAGGTGCCTGTAAAAATTATAAATAAATGTAATAAATGGCCAATATACTCCGTGCAATTTTAGTGGTTTTAAAGCCGAAGGTATTTTGTTGCACTGGTGATTCTGAGCCAAATTACAAAATTTCATGACAAAACGCGCAAAAAAAATTCACTTCTCCATACAAAATGGTGTCGATTGGCGATAGCCGTTTGTATTGGGAAGAGTTTTTTTTTTCGCTCGTTTTGAAGTAAAATTTTGGAATTTGGCTCAGAATCACGAGTGCAACTAAATACCTTCGGCTTTAAAACCACTAAAATTCCACGGTGTAAACGTTACCTAACGTTGTGTATATGTCGCCATTCTTTTGCACTTATCTACACCACCCACTGCGTTCATCATTGCACATTGGAATTTCATGTTGCCACTACGTTTAACCGTTAGTGCTTTAGAAAATACAAAACGTGGTTAAACGTAGTGGCAAAATCAAATTCGTATTGTGTATTGTCTTCATTATTCTAAACAACAGAACAACGATATCCCAGCGATTTGCTCAAAAAAACTACTTTTGGTGCAGTAACTACAATTTTTCGGGCAAAAAACCAAATCAGGTGAAATAGCTCAGCTAAGCTACAATTATTTGTGTGTTTTTTTTTTAATAAGCCTTAATAAAGCATCAATGGAGCAATAAAATCTATTTGATGCCGCATTATGCTTACTTTTGGCTTTTGCTAAAGCTAAAGCTGGGATTGGCCGACGTGGACGAAAGCGAAGTCTGGTATAAACAACTTTGTTTATAGCAGACTTCGCTTTTGCAAATAAAAAAAAAGTACTACTATAAAAATATTATTTTATAGAAATGAAAACGAATCTGCCAAATGGGCCAACGATAACATGAAACAATAAAATTCGATGTTACGTTATTAGGTTAAATGTATTTCAGTATTATCTTATTGTAATTTAGTATGTATTTACAGTGTTAATAAATATGTAGTTTACACATACACACATTAATTGCATATTACACATTACGAATTGTTTGAGTTTACAGGTGTAGTTAGTTCATCTTCTTCTTCTTTGCGTGCCGTCTCCTCTCGGAGGTTGGCGATCATTTTGGCTATCTCGTCCTTCGAAGCTGCCAAACAACAATGAGCCGGTACTTTGCTCGAACCAGTGGCGCAGATTTTGCATCCATGATGTCTTGGGTCTACCAGGTCTCCTTCTGCCTGGTATCTTGCCTTGTATAATAAGTTGAAGGAGGCTCTACTTGTTGTTGTTGTTTCGGTGTGGTTTATATCTTTATAAATTGCCCCGAAGCGGTTTTCATATAGTTCGACGGAGGGTGTATATGCTCTTCAGTATATACAGTCAATGCTTTACTGCCAGGGTTCATTTTCAATCTCGCAGGACATTTGGTCATCTTTGCTGAACAATAGTACATCGTTTTATTACGACTAGCCGTGTAAGTGTATCCATTTAACATTATTAGGTCAGTGCCGCGTTGAGACTTAATGATCTCATAGCCGTAGGTGCCTGTAAGAAATATCATAAATGCAAAAAAATTTAAAAAAAAAAATTTCATCAAAAAACGTGATTATTTACGGTGTGCTTCATTCTAGAAAATACATGAGAAGGTTGCGTGTTCAGATCACGTCGGGGTCACTAATTTAGGGACTAATATTGACTGTCAAATAAAACACTGGAAATACTAAATCACTGTCTATTAATTAATCACCTTAGGATTTAAACCTTTGAGAACCTTTGAAGTTTTACGATTGTTCTTTTTTTTCTGTGTAATTAAATTAACACATAATTCTTAATAATTTACCTTATATTGAAAAGTAAAGAAAAACTTACTGTTAAAAAATTAGAACCCCTGAGACTACGGTGGCGAATAGGCACTGATTGCTGATACACTTCTATTCTAGCATAACAACAGAAGCTACAATCTTGTCCTGATCAACAACACCTAGTTAAAATACTTCTGTAACACTCTATGTATCACCTTTTACGCAAATAAACTTATTCTTATTCTTATATTCTTAGTACCTAGGTTGGCGGGCACCCGTGACGCTACGGGGAAACTACTGACAGCCGATTTCTGAATTGAGAAATTCGCTGAGCAAACACTTAAGTATCGTTCAGATTTCTCATAAAATAACGTGACAGAACGATACAACCTTAACTTATGTAAACTTCTCAATTCAGAAACCGGGCATGAATCTCTTAGGCCGGCGCGGCGTCGCTACGCCGTCCACTCAAAACGCTGACGCGAAACATAGGTACGGTCGGCCACAATCTCAGATACCCCATGGCAGCTCTTATCGCTCGGCATAAGGGCGCCGATCGAACAAAAAGGGGTATCTGAGACTGTGGCCGACTGTACAAAGGAGGCCAAAATATGATCTAGAAGGAGGATGCATACAGGGTGTTCCAAAAAAAATTATCAAGCGGAAGTCCAGAGATAGAGCTACCCTAGGGGTACTGGAATCACCCCCAATGACCCCCATGTATGTTCAGCGATTTTTTGACGTCTAGACGTTTTTTTGGGTATTTTGGGACACCAACTGTATGGTCCTTAACATTTTACTAGGAGGCCATAAGATGTGACTGCATATCTAGGCGGAGGATGTATATGCTCCTCGCTCAGTACAAATAATGCTTTAGTATTACTGTTCATTTTTATTCTTGCTTTACATTTGCTCAACTTCGAGGAGCAATAGTAGAGGTTATTGATTTGGGAGTAAGTGTATCCGTGAAACATGATGAGCTCTTTTCCGCGTCGGGATGGAATAACCTTGTAGTCGTATGTACCTGTGGGGAGATAATCATCATCATCATAATCATCATCAGCCTGTTAACACCTACTGCTGAGTAAAGGTCTCTTCATGCTCACGCCACCTCTCACGATCCTGTGCCAGACGCACCACTATTTTCCGGTTACTTGGGCTATGTCGGACCATCCGGCTGGCCCGCGTTTCATATAGCTGACATAAATATTTTATTATGACAATTCGATATAGATTGCGTAGTCGATTTGACATGAGGTTACAAAAAAGGTTTATGTCAGTTATATATATATGAAACCGACCTATCAATGAACATCGAATTGTCATAATAAAATATTTATGTCAGTTATATGAAACGTCTGCCAACCGATCTTATCAACGATAATAATAAATTACAATAAAGTTAAGTATTAGATATTAAATTTTTAATATGGCCTGCAGTTTAATTATTATAAGAATTTAAACAGACTCGCTCAATATTTGCATTATTCACTTACATTTTATTATTGAGTAGGTAAGTATATTCTATTGTACCTAATTACGATGACATAAGGAAATAACAAGTAGGAAGAATACATAGATTAACTTGTAATGTTGGAATAATTCTTATATCTTATCATACTTACTTACTACGCTGGCTCAGCGATCCGAAGTGGAATTCGGCCTCCGCAACCAAAAGACACCATATCTGTTCTGCGCCACTTCTCTCCAATCTTCCACCTGGAGTTCGCGCAAGTCCTTTGAGACTTCGTCAATCCAGCGGTACTTGGGACGTCCAACTGGTCGATGCCAGAAGGTTGCCCTGCGTATGCTGTTTTAGCTGCCCGATCCTCTCCCATTCTTTCTACGTGACCGAGCCAGCGGAGTATTGCAGATTTAGTCTCTTCGATTATGTTGGGCTCGGCCATCAGGTTTTCAAGTTCGGCGTTTAGGATCCGAAAAAACGCCGATCTATATCTTATCATACTTAGGTGTAAATCATCATCATCAGCTCCTGTTATCCCTAATCAGGGACATAGGGCTCTAGAAACAGTTTTCCATTCTGGCCGATTCTTCGCATTCATCCCAAACTGGGATATGCTCATCCCGACATGGGTGCGCTTTCTTCCGTGTTTCATCTGGACACCATTTCAGTGCTATTTTTGAGGGGTGGTTTTGGGGTCTTCGCATAGTGTGACCTATTCAACGCCACTTTCGCAACTTTATTTATATATTTCTTAAACCCCTAATAATGGAAAATATGGGCCACATAGATCGTGCATCATACCAGGCGGGGGATGTATATGTTCCTCGTTGAAAACAAACAGTGCTTTTGTTACATAGTCAAGTTTCAACCTAGCCTTGCACTTGCCCATTTTCCTTGAGCATATGTAATACATATTGTTTCTTCTTCTAAGTTTGAGTGAGTAAGTGTAACCGTGGAACATTATGAGGTCCTTACCGCGCTGCGATGATACGAAACGATAGTCATACGTAGAACCTGCGAAAATTTTATTAATGATTAGTTTTCACTTTGGCTATTTCGTCTTTTGAAGCTGCCGATAGGACACGGCACTACTAGAAGAAGTTTTTACCTGCCTAGATCTATGTAGTTGCTAAGTTATACTAGCAAAGAGAACAGTAAAGATGGATGTTTTTATAATTAGATATCCTATTTCAGTTTACCGGGCTTTTGAAAACTACACCTATATTTTAAGGTTTTCTGAGTAAACCCCCACTTTAATCGGTAAATAAATAAACCGATAACCTTCACGTACTGGAACCAGTTCGAAAATTAACTTGACTTCCGAGGCCTGCGGGTTAGTGCTTCGGAAATAAAAACAAGAAATTACACATTAGAATATTAAGAGCTTATACTGGTACAGAGAATAGATAGTTGACAAATATGTTAAGTCTTAAATCCGTTAAGATTTCTGATTAAATTATGTATAGTGCTCGTGCAAACCTATGAAAATATTAAATATGTTGCCGTCTCGCGTGCGCCCTACTCCTCAAACACTGAGCGAAAGGGACAACCTGAAGAAAATCTACAAAATCGAGGTTTCGTATTTCCCATTTTCCTCTCTCAAAACTGGTCCGATTTCGAATATTTTTTCATCACTAATATCACAAGAAACTACTTAATGTCGGACCGTCTTGTATTTTTAAATGTTAAGATGTTAAATGAATTTGCCAGATGTCTTTTGTCGCCAGTGGTTTTGTAACTTTGACATATTCGCCAGAAGCAGTTTTGTTATAAACGGGTGGATGGATATGCTCTTCGTTTAAAACTATTAACTCTGAAGTAATTTTGTCCAGTTTCAGCCTTGCTTTGCAACAGCGGCTTTTCGATGAGCAATAGTACATAGTGTTTTGAGCATTAGGTGAGTATGTATAATTGCGATACAGTATTTGGGCTTTGTGTCCCGCCGTTGCTGGTATGACCTCATAGTTGGCTGTGCCTGTGAACATTTAGATGAGTTAGCAGCTAATGCAAAGTTAACTTTAAAAAAACATAATATACCATAACTACGGCGTCTCATAGTTTTTGAATAATAAACAAACTGCAAGGTTTCAATAACTTAAAAGCTGTTTCAGGATAATAAATAACCAAGCTATATTGTTATGTTTTCAGTAACGTAAACAGTTTTTTTTTTTTATAATCCAAGTACATGGTTTTATTTAAGTAAAAGCGTTACATTTGTGCATTTCTTTTAATAATACGAAAGAAAGACTAAGGGTTATCGCGAGTGTTCCAAGATTTTAATTTGGTTTTAAATTTTGACTAATTCGCCAGAAGCAGTTCTCATATAATTAGACGGTGGATGGATGTGCTCTTCGTTTAAAACAATTAATTCCGAAGTATTCTTGTCCAGTTTCAACCTTGCTTTACAACTACGGCTTCTTGATGAGCAATAGTACATAGTGTTTTGAGCGTTAGGTGAATATGTATAATTGTGAAACAGAATAAGGTCTTTTCGTCCCGCCGTTGGTGGGATGACTTCATAGTCGATAGTACCTGTGAAAACTTAGATTAGAATTTATTGTGACAGAAACATAACCCTTAAGTCTACATACTTAAGAACTAGTTGGCTGCGCCCCCTGCACGCAACGTGTGCCTGGGGCCTCGCAAGACTTGGCTCGGCCTTCGGCCTCGCGGAGGAGTTTGGGGTTAGCGCCGAAGTACCGTTCGATGCGCCTTCGGCCTCTTTAAAAATTAAATTTAAAAAAGCTAGAAGTTTTACAGACAGATGCACAAAGTTCAAAATCGTAAAACGCGTAAACTGAATGAGAATAATAGAAATTTTAATATCATACAAAAGTTACCCAAATATAAACATAAAGGTCACTCAAGTATGTCATGCATCTTTTAAAAACCTAAGAACTTTGTTTCGACGCCCCCCCGTTGAAATCTTTTGAGTGCGTCGAGCCTGCGGTAGAGCCCGCTACGAGTGCTACGAGCGTACTACGCTTTTGCTACGAAATTGTAACAACACGTAGTCCTTCGCATCTACGCAATGTGATGATTTGTAGTGTCCAGTTGCACCTACACTTCACTAGATGTCATTTTAGCATTCAATGTAAATATGTAATTCAGTAGCAAGGGTTAGTGCTTTAGACCAAAAATAACAAAATGCCTTTGATCAGACTTTTTTATGTCGCCCTCTTGTATCTAAAATGCCTCCAAAGGCATAGATAGATAGATACAAGACTCAAAAGTAACTCCAAAGGTTTGCAATGAAAACAGATTTTTCTATCATTTAAAAAACCTTCACAGAATTCAGGCCCTGCTATAAGTTTTTACTCCAATCTTGGTCAGATGTATAATTCAAGGGCTGCTGCTGAATTTTTTTCTATCCAATACGCCTCCGTGCCTCTTCATAAACATACTTAGCCAATACTTTCCGGCAACGCCAGTGTCTCTATTGAAGTTGTGCTTTATATTGTTTTCTTCGCAGAAGACGTACGCTTGCCGGCATATCAGCTTTGGCGTGAGAGGCATACCGCTTTGTGCGAACCTTATTATACATTGGACTAGCTCATTTTCTTGTTCCTCGTTTAGTATCGCGTTGCGACCTAGATGTTTCTCGGTGTTGCCTGTCTTTATGTGGTTTCTCAGGGTCCGTATTGGTATGTCGTAGTAATCGGCTGCGACACGCTGACTCATCTGACCGCTTTCGACAGATTCCATCGCAGCGCGGAGGTCTTCTACTGACCATTTACCACGCTTTAGGGGTATTTTATTTGCATCTGCAATGGAAAAGAGTATAAATGTGATAAGGCGTGTAGATTCCATGAATTGTAGAAAAAATGATTTGTTTTTACCTTTATACTTTGAGTTTAAAAAATCTTGTGAGTTTTGTTATTGTGTAAGTAGTTAGTTTTGTATAAAGATTGGGAGTAAATCAAATACAAATTTTTAAAACAAAGCTTTATTCTTAAATTATAAATTTTATGAACAATTAGTATAGTAGAGTCCAGTCTATTATTTATTTGTACCTATATTTAAGTCTAAGTAAAATATAGTTACAAATAAATTGTACCTAAGTTTTTAAGCAACAGCGATGCCACTAACAGTTTTTTTTTATAAAAAACACTTCAGCGAAATAACTAGTAAGATGAAACGGATAGTGATTGTTACTGGGTTGGTTCACAAACATAATAATATAAAGAAATAGATAGCAAGATAACACTTAATTGTATGCTAAAAAATACATCGGTTTATCAATTTAGGTCTAATAGTTATGCAATAAATGCATGACCAAAAAAACCTATTTTAACTATCCGTCATCTGACCCGATATTGACTTACAATTTAGCCGTTTCACCTCCAGTAACTAGTGGTTCGCCCCGAACTATGAACTCGCGACCCCATATCTCAGCAACCCCTCGAC
Source organism: Zelleria hepariella (assembly GCA_949319315.1). NCBI lineage: Eukaryota > Metazoa > Arthropoda > Insecta > Lepidoptera > Yponomeutidae > Zelleria > Zelleria hepariella. The sequence continues at coordinate 14,224,640 of OX439388.1, forward strand.
CTATTTGGCTCATGTTCGAACTTAAAAATTCTCTTGGCCTCATTTACCTGCCTACCAAATTTCATGACGATCCGACTAAATTTACTCAAGTTATCGTCGAACGAACATTCATACATACATACATAGATACATACATACATACAAACGCCGGATTGTTCCAGTAGACTCGGAGAACTTCGCTCGCTTCGCTCCCTCGTTCAATAAGGGCTACTACCGTTTTTAATGCTCACTAGTTGGCGCCACTGTTGAGTAAGGCCATGAGGTATAGATCTTAAAATTATGTATACTTATCTTAAAGTTAGTAGGTACGTAAAAAAAGTTTACTTACATTAAAATCATTAATACCTAACCTAAAACTGTACTAATAAAACACATCGAGCCAGCCCCGTTTAGTACGAAAAAAATGAGAACACAATTTTCAGAAAGATGAAACTGTTTCAAAGCAGAGTTAGTAGCTGGACTACAACAATTTGCCAAAATAAATCTCAGGTATTGCAAAATATTCACCACACTATTCTAGGTAATTAAAAAAAAGTTTAATTTTAATAATGCTAAATAAAGATTAATTTAATTTGGAATAGTTCGTTGGTGTCCGCTGAAAATCAGCGTCTTGGTTGGTTTCTACTGAACATGGCATGATGCTGAGCGGAGACCATTTTGGTGCCTACCAAAGATACAATTTAATATTAATTTTAGCTTGTAAGAACAATTTGGTACCAGATATAAACGATTTACTTACTTACTAACTACGTAGTGGTTCGCCCCGAACTATGAACTCGCGACCCCATATCTCAGCAACCCTTCGACCGATTTGGCTCATGTTCGAACTTAAAAATTCTCTTTACCTCCTTTACCCGCCTACCAAATTTCATGGAGATCCCACTAAATTTACTCAAGTTATCGTCGAACATTCATACATACATACAAACAAACGCCGGATTGTTCCAGTAGACTCGGAGAACTTCGCTCGCTCGTTCACAAATTGAAAATGTTCACATATCAAACCTTAGAATTAGGTAAGACCTATCTAAAACAGCTAGTTTCGTGTTGACATTCATAAACGTCATGGCTTTTTGAAGATATTTTGCTTGAAAAAAATAGGCGGCGCACTTTTTTTCAAGCAAAATATCTTGCAATCTGTTATGGATATCAACATGCAACTGGCTGTGTTAGATAGGTCTCACCTAATTCTAGGGTTTGATATGTGAACATTTTCGATTTTTTTTGTGTATTTGATACAGGAATCGATATTGTGCATTTTTATTTGCGCGCGGGCTAATTCACTATGCCCAGCGCCTTAAGTAATTAAATCATTTGTTTGTACTTTTCGACACTAACACCCATACTAAGTAGGTAGTACTGACAATAACAGAAGCAACTTACAAATTAGCAAAGTCACAAATGTAGCTTACAACATAATAAAAATTAATATCAATAAAAGCAAATAGAAACTCAAGAGTTAACAAAACATTATGTATGTACTGGAGCAGTGGTGGCCTAGTGGTAAGAACATTGGACTCGGAAGCGATAGACCCAGGTTCGATTCCCGGGGATGGCACGTTACGTGCATTTGTGAATTTCTAGTAGTACCACTCGCTAACGGTGAAGGAATAACATCGTGAGGAAACCCGCGGCTTAGTTAGCTCCGCACTTACATTGGAACATGATATCCAGTGTCAGCTAATACATAATGTTCAGGTGGGTGATTGTGATCTTGATTTGCTGCAATTATCACGTTATTTTTATCCAGTTTCAGTTTTGGATTTCTGCAATTTAATTTCAATCTCTTTGTGCAATAATAAGTGCTCTTAGTTTTTGATATAGTATTGTAGGTGTATCCGTTCAGTAATAACATGTGTGCGCGCCGTCCGGATTTTATGATTTCGTAGTGAAATAGTGGATCTGGAAAATAAATGGATCACTTTAATTTTGCCACTTTAAGTTTTTTCTAAAGCACTTACCCGTGCTAGGAAACATTGAAAGACAATATTGGTAGAGCGCCTACACGGTATGCAAAACATTGCCGGTTTATATCCTGTCCCGAGCGAATTTTAAACCTCATAAAATCTTTGTAACTCTATTTCAGGTGTAAACATGGTGTTAGATTATTCAATTGGAAATTGACCTTAATAGATGTCTACTACAGATTAATGAGCTTAGGTGCCTGTAAAACGCATCTGAAAAAAATATAAATATTGGATCAATAATGGCGCAATATTGAACAATAGCGTCCTAGTCCCAGACTGATTTGCGGGGAGTAGGAGCCATAAAATGAGGATTTAAAACGCAGTTTGGTTTACAAGTATTTTATTAATTTGGACTATTATTATTACGTAGGTACCTACTAGTAGCTCTTGCAATTTACAAGCGCGCGTGACCAGTGTACAAAGAATTGCAAACACGAAGGATTAAGTACTAAATAAGGTTCGTCGTTCGCTGGTCCACGCGCGCTTGTGAATTGCAAGAACTTTACGTGATAATTATTAACGTTGTAATTAAAATTTGTGTAACAATCAATTACGTATAATAAGAGATCAGTTTACCGAAACCGAAACTTGTTACAATCAGTTAAGTCACTATCTGAAGATAAGATAAGATAAAAATATTTATTTAAAAAAACAAATAGACTAAGATTACCTAAGTACAAATGTACCTAAATAATAAAAGCGCATGAATAGTTTAATAAACGCGAACGTTTTATCGTCAGCTAAAATAATTTTAAGTGAAGTATTTTACGTGTTTCCGGCTTTTAATTCATACATTTCATTCAGAAAATACGTTAAAACCCTGTAAAGAATATTAAAAAATATACTTGATTGATTATTACATAACAAACGACCACTACTACACGTGTTCGTGTCTCACAAAGAGTTAGCGGAATTAAATAAAACAGCATCAGCAGGTACCTGCATTAACAACCTGGCCATAAGGCCGAAACATCAATTTCTTACGAAACGATTAGCCTAAAATCTAGATAGAAGACTTACTGCCGATTTCAGAATTGAGAAATTCGCTAAGCAAGTACTTAAGTATCGTTCCGTCTCTGCAGATATCTCACAAAAGAACGTGATAGAACGATTCTTAAATATTTACATTCAGAAACCGGGCCTTAATGACTTCTGATACAGTTGTATTATCTCACGAAGGCGGATGAGCCATACTTGTAGTTAAGATGAACAACGTCTCACAACTAGCGCCGCCAATGAAAAAAAAATCATATCTTTTTTTAATGCGTTTTTAGCAAAAAACGCTCCTGCGATTTCTTAACGCGAGGCTTAACTATTTTTAGGACCTAAGGTTTGGATTCCAGATCCTAGAACTTAAGAATACAATCGATTCTCGCCAAGGGGAATCGATTTGGCGAGAATCGATTGCATTCATAGGAAATCTAATCCTGGAATCCAAACCTTAGGTCCTAAAAATAGTTAAGCCTCGCGTTGAGAAATCGCAGGAGCGTTTTTTGCTAAAAAGGCATCCAAAAAAAAGATATGATTTTTTTTCCATTGGCGGCGCTAGTTGTGAGACGTATGGCGTCTTAAATGCGTAAAGACGCACGCTCTTGTGTGCTTAACTTAAGAAATCAAAATTCAAAGACACATACGCAAAGACAATGTGCATGTACATTTTTACACACACAAGTATGGCTCATCCGCCTTCGCGAGATAAAACATCTGTATCTCCAATAACATGAGGTCGTGTTTTTCTGTTCTGCCACTTTTGTTTTCAGTTTCAACACATTCAATCATTTTTATGAAAATCGTCCCATTTTATGAATGTGAGACAGAAAGGAACTCGTGGGGGGTTCTGAGTGTATACAGTTTCTTGGGAGGCGGATGCGTGTGCGCATCGTAGGCCCCAACTATTCGCCGATCCTTGTCCAGTTTCAGTTTGGCCTGGCACAGTCTGGACGTCCTCACAGTGCAGTAGCAGGTTATTGTTTTGACACACAACTTCCGATTTTGCTTCGGATACGTGTAAGTGTACCTGTTATACATTATCACGGCTCTGTTCTGGCCCGAGCGAGAAGGGATGAGATTGTAACGGAGAACACCTGTGAAATTTCCATTTGTTTACATCTGAAGTTCATAAAAACCGGCCAAGTTCGAGTCGGACTCGTGCACTGAGGGTTCCGTAATGCCATACGATTAAACTAAACTGGTTGTACGGACCTCGGTGCGTGAGTCCAACTTGCACTTGGCCGTTTTTTATTATTTGTATTTGTATCTCCCATAATAATCTTTCCCATTGTATCTCCCATTCTGTGAAAATTTCAACTATTACGGTTCCTTATCCCTGCGCCTTAATTATACTACCTATATTGAAACAATACTAAGGCATTTTAAATAAATGTTACTGTACTTAATTATGAGACACATAGATGCCTGAAATAAAAGATTCTTAATTTATTTTTTATTTATTTACCAGCTGGCGAAAACACGAGCCGTCCCGATCTCGAGCGCCTACATTTCGGCGGCGGATGCGTATGTTCCTCGCAGATTTCTTCGATACGCTTTCTCAGCTTGTCCATCTTCACCTTAGCGAAACAGTCACGTGACACCCTTGAGGAGCACCGCGCTGTATGCCGGCCAGGCCTCGAGTCGAAAGCGTAAGTGTATCCTTTGTGGAACAAAATCAATTTGCCTTTCCGAGACGGAATCATCACGTAACCACCTGATCCTGGAGATGAAAGGCCGGCTTTTTCAACAGAACTTTCATGCTGCACATTTTTTATTTTGTAAAGCCAACTCTGCTCCGTTATTAAGGCTCCGTATAAGGCTAACTAGCGCCACCAATGTTGAAAAAAACATATCTTCCTTCAGAAGAAGTTTCTGAAAAAATCCTAAGATGAGCTCATGCGCCATGCTTTTCTAGATTTTTAAGTGTAGGTACCCAACTCAATTTCTAGTCTTAAGCTAAAAAAATTTCGATAACCGCAAAAAACGGCCGCTTTTGGCGGTTATCGAAATTTTTTTAGCTTAAAAGTAAATTTCGAAGAGGGTATCTACACTTAAAAATCTAGAAAAGCATGGCGCATAGGCTCATCTTAGGATTTTTTCAGAAACTTCTTCTAAAGGAAGATATGATTTTTTTAACATTGGTGGCGCTAGTTAGCCTTATACCGAGCCTTAAGGTCTCCGAATGAGGACAGATACTAGTCAGCTATCCCGAGATATAAACAAAGGTAAGTGAAACCGTTTACAAAATACAAAATTATTCAACATGATATTGCTGCAAGCCTGTGAGGCCGTTAATACCGGACGATTTTGTACAAGAATAATAGTCAAGTCGCACCTAATGTAGATTGCAGATGGTGCATCTGGGGATCCTAGAATGTTTATTATTTTAGTTCACTCTACGGTAGCAGGTGCAACTGCGTTACATCAAATCAAAACTGTCGAGGAGGATTGTTTTAGATAGCATACCTGGGGCCTTAGCCTGTAACACAATGGCGTATCAATGGCGTCCCAGGTAGAAGGACAAAACCGGGATTTTTCGTTGTTCTCCTACAGCCAGCTAACTAATCCTCTAGAATTAGACTCTTTTGCTGTACTACAAAAACATTAAAAGGACCGAGACTGGACCGACAGCATTAATAAATCGTAATTGAAATCGTCAACCGGGAGTCCATTTTGGCACCATTGCGTTACAGGCTAAGGGCCCTGTTACGTATGGGACGGACAAGCGAAACGACCGAAAGCTGTAGTCACACTCCGGTTTATTAACCTATAATTTTTCGTGTCGTAGCGCAGCTAGCACACCTACTTACTTATATCTAACAATACCATACCATAATACAGGGTGCACTCTAAGTCGATAGCGGAACTTTAAGTAGGCTGTCTACTGATCAATACAGACAAATTGTGGTGGCGAAAAAAATGGAGCGAAAAAAATATCAGCTGTTTCATACATTTGGCGCAGTACTGAGTCGACCTTTTGTATGGAACAGCTGATATTTTTTTATTTATTTTTTATTTAAGACAAAAAAAATCTATTGATTTCTTTATAAAAACAAATACTTGAAGTAAGACCTATAATTATTATTATGAAAGTTTTACATAGTGTCCGGACTTAGTAACCATATATTGAGACGGTGGATGTGTATGGTTTTCATTCGCATAGATTATTTTCCCCTCCTTACTCATTTTGAGTTTGGCCTCAGTACACGGAGTAGACCTTGCTGAACAAAATAAGGTGGCCTTGCGCATGACGGATCCTCCTATGCAGTTGTAGGTGTAACCGTTGAACAGCAATAGTTTGCCTCCACGAATGGAAGGTATTAATGTATAGTTACTTAGCGATCCTGAAAATTTGAATAATTATAGTCAATGTGGGTAAATGTAAACAGAGGTAAATGGAGACACGCCCGATAAGTACGTCAATTTTGTATACATAATTATATATACAAAATTGATATATTAATATATTGTATATATTATGTTCTTTACGGAACATAATACGGTTTTCCGACGCATAAATTATTTTTCCCTCTCCGCTCATTGTTACTTTGAATGGCCATACATTGTGCGAGCGATTTTCTTGATGAGCAAAATAAATTGAACTTGCGGCCTCTACCAAGTTCTTCTGAGTAACCATTGAACAGTAACAGTTGACCCTTGCGCTGGGAAGGTATTATAGTATAGCAACCTAGCAGCAACCCTGAAAATTTATAAAGACGACGAATTAATCACTTACGGGCTCCCTGTGGTTCAGTATTACTACTAATGAAATAAACTTTTTATGAACCTTCTTTGATACATTTATTTCATTATTTTGTAAGGATGAAATACCTAAGTCATTTTATAGCTTTTTCAAATGATTTATTTTATCATTGCTCCTCACCTCAATTAAAATTTTGATAAAACCTTTAAATCATTTTAAGGCGCTGGGCATAGTGAATTAGCCCGCGCGCAAAAAAAATGCACAATAACGATTCCTGTATCAAATACACAAAAAAAATCGAAAATGTTCACATATCAAACCCTAGAATTAGGTGAGAGCTATCTAAAACAGCCAGTTTTGTGATGATATCCATAACAGATTGCAAGATATTGTTTGAAAAAAAGTGCGCCGCCTATTTTTTTTCATCAAAAATATCTTCAAAACGTTTATGAATGTCAACACGAAACTGGCTGTTTTAGATAGGTCTCATCTAATTCTAGGGTTTGATATGTGAAAATTTTCGATTTTTTTAGTGTATTTGATACAGGACTCGATTTTGTGCATTTTTCTTGGCGCGCGGGCTATTCACTATGTACAGCGCCTTAAGGTTTTATCAAAATTGTAAATAAGTGGCGGATAAATACTTGTTTGTCACCTATATAAAGGGAAATTTCCCACTTTGCTGATCTTTTGCCTGGTGGCCAACTGGGTCTAAGTATTCTAACATACCATGGACGGATGTTGTAACCTCAGCTACTCTACACTCAATAGCTACTGTACTCTACTATATGCACCTTTTTGAATTAATTAATTTTATTTACTTAATAAATGAATACTCATTAGTTAATAGGTATAATAATTTAATTAATATAAATAATACTTTACACGGTAGCAATTATATAATGGATGATGGATGGCTATCTACCCAGCAGTGAGCTCATTTAAGCTGAGGATTTACATAGGTACATTATACTATGAGAAAGATAATGATATTAACACGTTCCTCCGCACAGACGTACATAATATCAGTGTTCCTGGACTCCCGTGACATATCAGACAACTAATATATCAGTTGTAAAGTTGTATTTTTTCCCATACTTACAAAAATACCTGTGCCTATCACAAGAACTCACATGTTTTGCTGTGCGGCAGAATGTGGTAAATATGAATTTTAATTTTTTTTCTCAAAGTGTGGACTACATAATCACAATTTAACGTAAACCCCTGTTTCAGTTTTAAAATAATTGGGTGGACCATGACTGTGTTCATTAACCAGACGCTCTATGAACAAATCATTGTCCAATTTCAAACGCGCCTTACACTTGCAAGAAACTCTTTGCGTGCAATAATAATGCAAAGGATGATGTTCGCCATGCTGTGAAAAGGTGTACCGGTTTACCATCAGTAGACTCTTCTTGCCTTTTTTCCCTGGAATGACCGTGTAAGATGGTCTCCCTGAAATATTTAAAAATTATTCAAATGGCTACAAACAGGCGATAGAATAAATTGTTATTTTATGATGAGATTTAGGAATGCAATAGTGATTGCCATCTAATAATAGAAAGATTGGACCAAGACCCAAGACTTATTTTTTAAATTACACATTTAACACCTGTAATGATGTGAAACTGTAATAAATAAAGTAACAGGATTTTATTGTCATTGCGTATAAGGGTCATTATCAAAAGTTGTGTTCTGGCATGTTATCTTACAGATGTGTGTTTTTTTTACCGAATTCGATGGACAACCATCACAAAAGTTAACCAGTATATCTGGCAGAGCTTAATGACCTTTAATTTTTTTTTAAATTAATTTTGAAAAAAAAATCTGGCCACGTCTGTGACATATCGACCACGTCTGTGACTTATCTACAGAAATTCAGTACATTTCACGACCACGTTTGTGAGTTTTGTGACGTTTGTCTTTAGAAATGCACTTAAAACACACCTACAACTACTTAGCATTGTAATTTTTATGAACGTCATAGCTTTTGGGATATTATTCGCAAATAAAAAAAGTGTTAGATTCGTCCTTCTATTAAAGTCAAAACAAATATTATCAATATTTATCAACTTAAGATATTATTTCAGATCAAATAAAGTTTATTTTTTTACGATTTTACTTAGTTTCATTATAATTGTGTATACATAATTTGAATAAAACCACGTCTGTGACAACTTTTTAAAACCACACCTGTGACATTTTTGCATCATGGCCATTATAAACTAACCTAAAAACTACACTAACAACGCGAAACTGATTTGACGGCATTTACACACCAAAACCTTATCAAATTATAAAAGTCGTGAAGATCGCTCAGCCACCTGATAAATGCTGATGGCCACATCTAATACGGGTTATGCTTGTCGTTTTCCAGAATTCAAAACAAAACATGTTCTCAACTTGGATCAGTACTCCTGTGTGTTCCGCTGCCGCAAAAAGCAAAATGGCTGATGTTCGCTTTTCTTGTCGCCAGTGTTTCCAGAGCTTGAAATTCATAATATACCGAGATAGTGTGCGAAATGCTAAGGACCACATCTGTGACAAAAAAAAAGGAACAAGACTATCCGTAAGCTAGGACTCCAAAAGCAAAGCCATAAAATGATTCAAAACTGTATTCGTAAAGCCATATTAAGTACAAACGTGGGTTACATATCACTACAGGTCTACCGGCAAAAATAAGACTATCAAAAATAAAATAATAATGAAAACTGGAAAAGGAACAGCCACGAACTGTGACATTTTAGGGTTTCAATGACGCTTAGTTTTTTTAAATTGCTATTTAAAGGCATGAAAAGTGCTTTCCGGTACTATAAAAATACTAATCTAGCCGTTATACTAGTTGTAATAATGAAATTCAGTCTAAAGATGTCTGTTTTCACTATGGCTCACTCAAAAATTTCAAATGAAAATGACCCATAAGTAAACCAGGACCTAGAATAAATTAATTTATAAAATACGATAAAAAATTACCATGAAATGTGGCCGAACACTCGTGCAAGACCAGTTGAAATTATACTAGAAATGACTCTTTTTAAAAAAACAGTCTTACACAAGTGTATGGCCACATTTTATGGTAATTTTTCATCGTATGGCAATTTAATGAGGCAGTGGAAATAGCGAAATAGATGTTAAAAATCATTCCAAGAAAATTATAGGATTTTTTTACCTTGCGGCAGGTTATGAATTGCAAGAATTAGGTTTTTATAAACAGAATTACAAGAACTTAAAAAAAATTCGACTGTACTATGAGCTTAAAAATTATACTCCTAACAGACCGGTATTTTAAATACATAAAACTCAATTATGCGCACCATTACAAATTAACACAATTACAGCTAATAATTTATAGATCTAAAATACTTATACTAAAATGTCTGAAAATACACATAGGTAGCATAAATATAAGCGGCACTACAAACATGATGAAAGGTTTTTTTCCGATTACGTTTAGATTGTAATGTCACAGTTATACACCAAAATAAAATACAAATTTAATAAACGTATAGCTCGACGGATAAGCTGTCGGAAGCTCTTCAAATGTAAAACAAGTAAGTAAAACAAACTAAAGCCCTAAAATGCAACTTTGTTTTGGTCTTAGGATCTAGGACTTACCCCATGTAAAACAAAACATCCCGTAGGTCCTGGCGTATATCACTACCACTGACACATAAAGACACAAACAATGAACCCATAACAGCACTAAGTTATTGGGATAAATGCTTAAAACCATGCAAAATTACACAAAAACACAACACTTCACAGGTTATAAAGTACTGTCAAACGCTCTGGTTTCCAGCTAAATGTAATAGCTAAATGAAACACAGACATTGCGTATCTTCAAGAATAGTAGATATAAATAAATTAGCACTCAATTCACTCAAAAAGAGCAGAATTTGGTGTTTATTTACCAACATTGGTAAAATCGCGACGGAAAGTTGTTTGGCATATCGGCAACTGTCAAATAACGCTCACGGTCATGCACACAGAATACAAAATTGACACACAAGAGTAGAATGGTAACTAAAGTTTTTTTTTAAGGCGCTGGGCATAGTGAATTAGCCCGCGCGCAAAGAAAAATGCACAAAATTGTATCAAATACACTAAAAAAATCGAAAATGTTCACATATCAAACCCTAGAATTAGGTGAGACCTATCTAAAACAGCCAGTTTTGTGTTGATATCCATAACAGATTGCAAGATATTTTGCTTGAAAAAAAGTGCGCCGCCTATTTTTTTTCAAGCAAAATATCTTTAAAACGTTTATGAATGTCAACACGAAACTGGCTGTTTTAGATGGGTTAAACTAATTCTAGGGTTTGATGTTTGATATGTGAAAATTTTCGATTTGTTTAGTGTGTATTTGATACAGGACTCGATTTTGTGCATGGACTCGGTTTAGGTAAATTGGGCCACACGCTAGGATACCCCTTTTTGTTCGATTGGCGCCCCTAAGCCGCGCGCACTATGAGCTGCCATCATGGGGTATCTGTGACTGTGGCTGACCGTACCTAAACACATTTTAGTGGATTGGTTTTTCAGTCATTTTTGAACCAGTTTTGTCACGCTTTGTTGTATAAGGTCTCGCTATACATGCCAAAATGAACACAGATTTATTGCTACGAAAGATAAAATTACGACAAATACTTATTGATGAACTTATTAAAAAATATTGGTCGTGGAAATTATTTTAAAGACGTCACCAAACGTAATTTATCTCCATAATATTTCGAATGATGGTTAAGTACCTATTTACTTAGTAAAATTCTCAATTCAGAAACCGGGCCTTTCATTATTATTTCATAATAATTGAACGAGCGAGCGAAGCGAGCGAAGTTCTCCGAGTCTACTGGAACAATCCGGCGTTTGTATGTATGTATGTATGTATGTATGTATGAATGTTCGTTCGACGATAACTTGGGTAAATTTAGTCAAATCGTCACGAAATTTGGTAGGCAGGTAAATAAGGTAAAGAGAATTTTTAAGTTCGAACATGAGTCAAATCGGTCGAGGGGTTGCTGAGATATGGGGTCGCGAGTTCAAAGTTCGGGGCGAACCACTAGTTTACAAAAGTTTTACATTTATCGGCGGACCAAAACCTTACAAGATTACCGCCGTAATCACTCAAGACAAGACTAGACTCGTACGTAGGGTTGCCAGACCCAAAAATTTTAAAGCCGGACTCGGGTCCTTAAAAAGCTGGATATTTGGCCCTAAGAGCCGGACACATTGATTTTTAATAAAAAAAATGATAATTTAATTAAGTGGTTCCTAACCTTTTCAGTCTCGCCACCCCTTTGATCTAAACTATTCTAAACGATGACAAGGAAAGCTGATCTTTTTTGTACATTGTTTTTATGTTTGTTCTGAAACTGTATAACTTATTTCTTGTTGTTGTAGGATGTGAAATCGCCAACTTCAATCATAAGAAGCCTAAAACTCAAGTCTTATCTCTTTTCAATAAAATCAAAATAAAATAAGATCAATGGTTTATGGGCAAGCAAAATATATTCTGAAATCTGAAGTCAGTGCTTCTAAGAGCAGATGAGCTCGCGAAGCGCGCCCCGAAAATTCACCGATTCTTTTGTAAAGAAGGAATAAGTGAAGGCTGGGATACCAATCGACTAAACGCCTAACAAAAGCCGGACAGGCTGGACTTGTATATTTTTGGCCGGACACGACTGTAAAACGGAGGACATGTCCGTTAGCCGGACATAATTATGGCAACCCTACTCGTACGAGCACACTATAGGTACATACACCATATTGTACAGGTGGATTTTTTAGACGGGACAGTAAGGGCAGGTACCAAGTTACAGGAAAACGTTCCTATAGTCTGTAAAATATAGCTTGAGCTCTGTGACAGCTGTCATCGAAATCATAACCATCAAGTTCCGAATTTTTTAACGGTAAATTTACCCTACGATAATCTCATACTTCATTGGTGCAGAATTAGTGTCGTACAATGAGTTACCACTTTGACATCTGTCACAGAGCTCAAGCTATATTTTATAGACTATAGGAGACTTTCCATAAGTTTTTGAGATATTATGAACTGCATTCACAGATTTTGGAAAAAAATTACGGTCAGCGAAAAAAATGCTAAACTAGCAAATTTTTTTTTATGACGTACATCCTTTTTCTATTTTAGCATTATTTCGGTGACTGTACATTTTTTCCAAAATATGTGAATGCAGTTCATAATGTCTCAAAAAGTTATGGAAGGTCTCCTAGGAACGTTATCATGTAATAAAACGGTTAAGGTAGTACCTGCCTTTACTGCCCCGTTTCAAATATCCATCCTGTATACTGTTGCTCGAAGTATGCGGCTAGCTAGACTCTAGACTAGACAGTGTTTATTTTATTAGGTTTTCGTTGACGCTCTTTTTACGGAACCCTAGCCCTAAAATGATGATTGACGACTTGACGACACCAATGGAAATATTGTCTATGGATTCATAGTGCATTTTTGTGTTTGTAGTCTGTGGTTTTGTTGTGCGAATGGGGGATGGATGACATTTCTTTGGTTGGACGCTTGGTCAGAGATAAAAGTAACCTAGAAATAAAAAGTATGTTTATTTTGCCCATTTTGCCTCGTAATTATCTTTTTAACGCTAACTTCCCACCAGAAAACCTTCTCTGCAATCTGGCGTGCTATTCAGTGTAGTGAATTGGTGCCTAAAGTGTTTTTAAAGTGCTGCTTGGACGCTAACAATGATGCTATTATTTGGGGGCAAATATTTTACAAGTTTACCATAATAAATCATCTGTATTTCACAAGATCCAGAGCAATGATGCTGAAAATACTTTCTTCCTATAAAATTGAGTCATACTACGGTGGCATACTATGCATAAATATCCTAGGAATTTGTGTGAATGTGCTTCAAAACCATTGAAGAAGATTATGAGTGTGTTAGTAGTTCGAGCAAGAATATGAAGTCTACGCAGCTGGGAACCGCGTCGTTACGACGAGTGCAATTACTTGAATCCTGGAGGTATGTTTACTAAAGTTACATTTTAATAGCTTTCTTAAACTGCTGGCATAGCATGTTTGTCATTGAGCAATATCTACATTATATTTCTTTCCTACTCTTACTGCCTGTTTCTGAATTGAGAAATTCACTAAGCAAATACATAAGTAACGTTCTATCTCTGCAGTTTTCTCACAAAAGAGCATGACAGAACGATATGTAAGCATTTACTTAGTAAAATTCTCAATTCAGAAACCGGGCTTTAATCTAGTCCTGCTAGTCATCCTAAGCCAACTGCTTTTATTAGTATTGTTTTAGGTACATTGTGAGTTCACCCATTCTGAATAGAAGTTTGTGATAATATTGCAAATAACCACTGTCTAGTACTGGGGCTTGAGTCTGTAACGCAATGGTGCCAAAATGGGCTCCCAGTTGACGGCTTCATTACGATTGATTAATGCTGTTGTGCATACTTTATTTCAAAAATACTAATGATATTGCACCGTCTTACTAAGTGATCACTACTTCTAGTGTGAGTAATAGGGTGAGAATATCACCAGGAATTGGGTACGCAAAGTTTTTTGTTCGAAAGTCCGTTATTGGCTTAAACTTATCTTTAGACAATATTGAGAAACTAATATAATATTTTTTATTTTGGTCCAGTAGTTTTGTTTTTATGCGCTAAAATGTTTTGTTCCTATGACCGCCAACAGTATGCAGACCGTCGCGTGAAGGTCATAAAACCGTATCTTTGAAACGTTGTAAAATCCAAACTACTGAACCAAAAAAAAAAAAATATTGAAATTATTAGCCAATAACGGACTTTCGAACAAAAAACTTTGCGTACCGAATTATACTCAATAAGTGAAATTAAATTGAGGTAATTAATATTTTTATTTTCTGTTTCAGGTAAGTCACCGAGATGTGCCATGTCAACAGTAGGGAAAATTTTGGAATCAATCAACCAACTCACTTAATTTGCTTTTGTAACAACATTTTCTACTTATTACAATTTCTTGGTGTTGGTAAGTTACTACGCTTGTAATAGGTTAATGACCTTGGAATCATTGTGATCAACAGTGGTTATTTGTTACTAAAAATCTCAGTTATTTGGATTACTTTTCTTTTTTAACCGCTTGGTTGGCGTAAAAAAAATTCCAGTACCCTCAGGGCGTCTATGAGCCGAAGTAATACCAATTGGTTAAGTAGTGTTCTCAGTATCACACATTATAATTTTAGAATCCATAAGAAGGTAAGTCCCTCAAAAATAGTTGGCTTGTTATACCACAGAAATCTATAATTTATTACCACAGTACACAACCAATAGTTAGGAAAACATGAAAGGAACCTTGTATGGCGAAGGTGGAAACAAATACTACTGCTAGTAGACTAGTAGTATATTGCTCAAGTAACATGTCCAGCTGTGAACATACAACTGGTAAAGGCATATTCAGCATTCGAAAATGATGATGATGTCCATCTCATCGTGGTCCAATGTTGGCGACCTCAGGGGTTGCAGTGGAACTTCTGCGGCGATGGCCGCAGATGTGACAACATTGGGAAACAACATTTACCCAGCAGTGAGCAATGCAAAAGCTATACGAATTCTATCTAGCTATGATATGAAATTCTAGCAATGATATGCCATTATATCCAGCAGTTATGCGGTGCGGTAATTACATACTAAACATGGTAAGTAATGCTCATGCCCAGCAATGGAACTTTTACCCAGCAGTGGGACAACATTTTTGCCCAGTAGTGATGTCAACTTCTTCCCAGGAGTGGGATATACTTTTTACCCAGCAGTGGTACATATTGTTAACCCCATATTGGAACTCAACTTTTAAACAGTAGTGTGAAACAACTTTGACGCAGCCGTGGGAGCAACTTTTACACAGCTGTGTGATACCACATCTACCCAGAAAAGAAACAACTTCTACCTTGCAATGGAACACTACTTTTATCCAGCAGTGGGACAAAACTTTTACTCAGCAGTGGAGCAACACTTTACCCAGCAGTAGGAAAAAACTTTTACCCAGCAGTGGGACATAATTTTAATCCAGCACCCGTCATTGTGATACAACTGTTACCCAGCAGTGGAACAAAACTTTTACCCACCATTGAGACATAACTTTTACCCAGCAGTGTGGCACAACTATTACTCAGCAGTGAACACAACTTTTAACTCAATACCCAGCAGTGTGATACAACTTCCACCCAGCAGTGGAATCCAACTTTAACCGTGAGACACCGTTTACGTAGTATTGGAACTCGATATTTTACCCAGCAATGAGACAAAGTTACCTCTCATTGGAACTGAAACTTCAACCCAGCAGTGAGACAAAACTTTAACCCAGCAGTGGGACAAATTTTCCGCAGCAATGGCACTAAGCTTTTACCCAGCGGTGGGCGGAACTTTTACCGAGCAGTGGTACACATTTCTTACCCAGCATTGGAACTTTACTTTAACCCAGCAGTGATACAGAAAATTCACCTAGCAGTGTGATACACTACAATTCTACCCAGTAGATTTTAGAGTACACAACTTTTACCCAGCACCAGCAGTGATACAACGTTTACCTAGCTTTTAAACTCGAACTTTTACCCAGCAGTGGAACACAACTTTTACCCAGCAGTGGAACACCACTTTTACCCAGCAGTGGAACCGAATTTTTACCCAGTAATGGGCCGCAACTTCTACCCAGCATTGTGACTCAACTTTTACCCAGCAGTGTGACTCAACTTTAACCCAGCAGTAGAAATCTAATGTTTCTAAGCTTTAAAACTCGAACTTTTACCCAGCAGTGGAACACCACTTTTACCCAGCAGTGGGACACCACTTTTACCCAGCAGGGGAACGGAATGTTTCCCAGTAATGGGCCACAACTTCTACCCAGCAGTGTGACTCGACTTATACCCAGCAGTGTGACTCAACTTTGACCCAGCAATACAAATCTAATTCTACCCAGCCGTGGGAAACTACTTTTACCCAGCAATTTTTCACTACCTGTACCCTGTACTTCGACACAACAGAGGGATACAACGTGTATCCAGCAGTGGGATGCAACTTTACCCAGCAGTGGAACAGATCTTTTACCCAGCAGTGGGATACAACCATTACCCAGCAGTGAGTCACTTTAACCCAGCAATGGTACACAATTTTTACCCACCAGTGGGTCACAATTTTAATCTAGCAGTGGGATACATCTTTACCCAGCACTAGTACACAAAAGCCTATTTATCCTGTAGTGGGATATAACTTTTTACCCAGCAGTGGTACACAAACCACGCAGTCAAATGCTGTGGTGCCTGTGATGTGTTTGTTGGTATGTATCTAATAGTTTTTTTTTAATCATACAGTTTTTTTTCTTATTTAGCTTGTTTTAATCAATATTTTATGTTTGTTCTTTTTTTCTTTTTCTCTTGTGTTTCTTTTTTCTTTTCATTTCTCAATATATTTTGGATTGATTGGTTCCAAATCTCAAAAATTTCTAAAGAAGATTAATTTTGGCACATCTCATAGTTTAAGATCTCGGCAGTCCGGATTTGGGTAAGTTTTTAGTTTAATTTTAATTTTAACGGGTTGGACACTACTTAAGTTAAATAAATATATAAATACATTTATATGTTGTGTGAGTAGGTAGTGTGTAAGTATGTCCAGTCCGTTAAAAATAGTATTTAAGATCTTTGCGTTATTTTTAAATTTTATTTAACCCTAAAGTATGATAATATACTAACTATTTTAAATGTATTAAATAAAACAAAATGTGCTATGGATAATTTTATTTTATTAAGTTTTTATTTTCAGACAAGACCGACTATTTTGATTAAAACATTTTATCCTTTTGGTTTTTTCTTTATTTTTAATAATCCCTATTTTAGTTTTTAAAAAAAACTAGCCATTTGTGTGACACAAGCTGTGCACAAGGACTTTTATTAAAACATTGATACCGACTGTGTACTGTTTATTTATTACCTCACCCCAACTAACAATAAACAATGCTTATCCTCGTCTTTCATTTAATTTCCTATCCCTACCATTTAGTCTTCTTATTTCAACGAAGATGTTCACAGCATGGAATAAATTTAAATAAAATACTGTTAACATTTTCAAAATTGTATTGTTCTTTTTATGGTCTATGGTTTTCTTTTTATTAACCCGGTACCCATTTACAGCCAGCTTCATTCGTAGCGCTCGAGGCGCGGTTCTACTTATGTTCAACGGGTGCCTTTACCGGAAGCAGAGCAGTTCTAACCCTGGCCGCACTCCTTGGTACTGTGTTATGTACGTGAAGCACGTTTGCCGCTCAGCCCTTGTGACCAATGAAGACGATCATATCATACAGATGCGCGGTGTTCATAACCATCCTAAACCCAAGATCCAGCATACGGCCGAAGGCATTGTGTACAAACACGCTGGCGTCCGAGCTTACAAGGCAATAAACAAGAATAAGCCAGTAAAGGAACCTGAAAACAGTTTACTGAAAATAAAGACGCAAGAGAACGCCGAAATTATAATTCCGTAATCTGTGCTGTATTAATACTATTACTTAATAAATAATTTAATTTAATAAAAAAAATATTACGAAAATAAAAAAAAAACTTCTTATTCTGAAGAAATAATTATTATGAACATAAAATTAACATTAATGCATACATTAATATGCATTAATATTAATTTAAATGACAATGCATTTTAAGCAGTTGCAGTAAGTTTTTAGATTATTATGGTGGTTTAGACACAACACTCACTCATGTATTAGTTAGTTAGTGATTAAGATAATGTCCTATTGTGGTCAAACAAATAAAATGAAAAATAAAATTAACCGCAAATTTTACTTTCGTAATTGTAGTCTAAAAGTGCATTTTATGTGATATTTAGGTTCTAATTGATTTGATTAATAATGATTTTAGTCACGCCCCTTATAGTATTAATAAGAAATAGGAACACTTGTGTTTTTATTTAATAAAAAAATTAAACATGTTTTGTTGTGGATTGTTGCATTAGATTTTTTGGCATGTAAGTATGATTTGGCATTTGTGATTTTTTTATTGTAAAATTTTTACATTAATATTATAAGGCTTAATTTATATTTTGTATTACTTGGATAAGGTTTAGCAAGAATGTTACGTGAATCACGAGAAGTAATTTTAATACAACTTTACTATGGGTAAGACGATGGTAGCTCTCAGACATTTGAATGTAAAACATCACATTCTTATTTTAACTATGACGAATGTAACGTAGACCTATAATTAATAAAGTGCTAATGACTGTATTTAATATTTTTATTTCACCAAAAGTACCACAATATACAACATACTTTAGTTTTTCTACACGGCTAGGTAATTTCTTATTTCGTCATTAATTTTATTAGTGAATTAATAATCTGTCGCCTAACGCATTGGATGATCTGTAAGGACAGTGTAATTATATGAAAAAAAAACATGAATATATATTTTTAAATGTAATTAATTGGTATGATAAAACAAGACGTTTCGTTACAGAAATTCATTTCATAACATCGAAGAAGGGACGAAAGCTTCTGGTGTACGAACAGTACACGTATGCCAAGAACAGTGAGAGCAGAAAAGCAGTCAGCTGGACTTGTTCCTCAAGATGTTCACGAAAATGCAACGCGCAAATTACTGTCACTACCGACGGAGAGCTTATAGTTGTAAACGATACCCACAGCCACAATGCGCCAGTTTTCTACACTAACGATAAAGGAGAGTATATCAGAGTACCAGATAAGAGGCTGAGCAAAATGCACATTATAAGAGCTGATGATTTGTTCGAGGATGTAAGCGAAAACGTGGACGCAGAGATCGTGTGTAAAAATCAAGACGATGACGATTGTGATTCTGAAAATGACCCCTAATGTATTGTAGAAGCGAACGCTTACGCCGGTTAGTTTTATTGAGTTGTATGAATAAATGGGGATTTTGCCTAGTGTCAAAAATGTGTAGAGTGCGTTTCACGAAAAAATTCCCTTGGGTTGAACAAAAATAGTCCCTATTACATTGTAATAAGAGTTTCGTCAAGGGAACTCTTTCGTGAAACGCACTTTTAGTTGCAATAGCTGTCAAACTCAGTCTTTTAATCTGTGGTTTATGGGAAATATATATATACTCTTCTTAAAATCCCAATTATTGTGAAGCCACATGATAATTTATTTATATTGTAAGTATATGTATGTATTGTTGGCTTTAGTTAGATTTTATCTGATTTTTTAAGTGAAGTACATAAATATGATTGTATATGTATAACAAGAAAATAAAGTAACCTAGGCATTTGATTTTCTAATGATACCTACCATTTTAACAATAGACCTTAAACTTTATCCTCATCTTTCATTTATCCGACAATCAAGTTTTTATCATGATGTCAAAATCTTCAGTTTCTCATAATAAGCGACGTATTTGAAGTTTTCAGAACAATATGTAGCTTCATATTTGAAATAACATAACGGAGGTACCTACGTATTTTTGCAAAACGAAAGTTTAGGTCTTAACATTAAGTAAGTAATTAATTTATTTATTTGCAGTTCAAATCCTAGAAACCAAACAAGGCAAACCCATGCTGTTATTCAAGAAATTTACGTACACGCGTAATAACGTTGCAAAAACCCACATAAGATGGTGCTGTTCTTCTGTGACATCCAAGAAGTGCAAAGCGACTGTATTTACCGAAAATGATAATAATATTATTACCAATCATAAGCGTACGTATTTGGAGCATAATCACGGGCCACCTCAATTCCATTGCAGCAGCGATGGAACCCTTATAAGAGTGTGATTTTGGGCTTTCTGTATTAATTGGATTGGATATGAAATAATACAATTTATTTTTCATCTCCCACGCTCGGAAAGTTTGTTGTTACTAGTAACTTACGATCGTGTAAAGGCCGGATTTAAACTATCTGAACTTTTGTGCGCTTCGAAATTTGAACGCGACGCCGGGACAGTCTTTCCCGCGCCCTATGGTTTTGAAAAAGAAAAAAACACTGGCCGTTTAAGTAGATGCCAGATCCCGATGGAAAATAAAACCTCATTCATAGTTCGTTTAAACGCGTATTTCAGCGAAAGCGATTGTTCGTGCCCATTCTCTATACAAAACTGTGAATGTAAATGGTGCATAAGCATCTTTTAAAAAGGTAAAGTCACGGAATAGAACATTCAGAAACGCGGTTTCTTCTTATAGTCTTTTCAATATTTTTTTACACATATTTATTTTTAAATACCAGTAAATAAAAAAAATGCTGCGCTTCTGTTTTATCAAATAGATAATTATGTTTTGGTTTGTTAAATACATTTTTTCAAACGATATTACTAATTTCATTTTTTATCTCCTACAAATTTTTAAGTTATATGGTATAAGTTCAGAATGCACCCGGAAAAAAAAACATTCTTTTATTTACATTATTTTTGTGTCTGGATAAATAAACTTCAGGAAATTATTAATAAAACGAATGGTTTTAATACCAACGAAGCTCAAAACTTTAGTGCGGCAGCCATAACTACAGTAAAATATGCTTTTAAAAGGAACTTATTTGACTCACCTGTTTTGCCTGTAAGTAGTTGTCTATAGAGTTTGTCCCGCTTGGCTAACAAAGTCATTTCCTCGCTTCTGTGAGATGAAAAGTTTTGTGTTTCGCACGAATGCAATATTATTTGCGTCTCGTGCTTCTGAATACCTCGCTACGCTCAGGTTTCTTTTTTTGAACCACTCGCTACGCTCGTGGCTCAATTTTAGAAACCTTCGCTAGCTCGGTTTTCAATACAAGCACTCGCCGCAAACAATAATTTTGCATTCTTGCATAACAAATAACTATTCATCTCCCTGGCTTGGAAAGTATGCTGTTACTGGTATCGTTAGGATGAGGTAAAAAACATTTTGCGCCCTTCGTAATTTAAACGCGACGTACTGTGGTG
Organism: Zelleria hepariella; assembly: GCA_949319315.1. NCBI lineage: Eukaryota > Metazoa > Arthropoda > Insecta > Lepidoptera > Yponomeutidae > Zelleria > Zelleria hepariella. The sequence goes on from OX439388.1 coordinate 14,246,206, forward strand.
TTTAAAAAGAAATGAATTAACTTCCTTGACTAATCTGTCACTTGCCAAGAAGGAAACTCGTTTCACTAACCTTTATGTAGGTACCTAGTTCTAAATTTTTTGTTGCATCTAACATAATAATTTCCTCGCTTTGTGAGATGAAGAGTTGTGTGTTGCGCACGGACGGATGCAATATTATTTGCATCTCGCGCTTTTGAATATCTCGCTACACTCGGGTTTCTTTTTTTGAAGCACTCGCTACGGTCGTGGCTCAATTTTAGAAACCTCCGCTAGCTCGGTATTTAATACAAGCACTCGCTCCAAACAATAGTTTTGCATCCTTGCATAACAAATAACTATTGTTTTGATACTTCCAACGTTTCTTTGTCATCTCATCAGTGAGTACATTTTTTTGTAGGTACTTAGGTAAGGTAGTCGCATTAGTAAGACGGACAATCTAGCAAGACGCCCTTGTAGGATGAACGTCATTAATGATATAATAAGATAATTTTATTAAAATCGGTTCAGTTATGAAGCAGTAACTACCTTGATTATATAAAAATAAAATAAATAAATTGGATTTTATTCATCACATTTAAAACAAAACAGTCTTGTAGGTACTAGTTCATCATTTTAGTATTAACAACGGTGAGCCCGATATTGCAGTGTGGTGATGCTAAACATTGTACTTTATTTGCAGCACATGTAATAACATCAAGAAAAGGTAAACCTTTGCTGATGTACCGGAAATTTACGTACACGCGTCAGCACGTCTCCAAAGCTCGCATAAAGTGGTGTTGTTCTTCTATAAGAAACAAAAATTGTAAAGCGTCTGTGTACACAGATCATTTTATCAATGTAGAGGACACATACTTGGTGCATACCCACGCTCCGCCTCGCTTCCATTTTGGCGTGGATGGGAGTTTCGTACGATTGTGATTTTGCATTTATTTAAAAACTTTAAAAAGGGTGTCCAATGGTTATTAGCGGGGTCCACACGAGCGCGCTGGATCGTCCGGTGTAGACCTGGCTATTCAGCGTTTTCTTAACCTCTTGGATAAAAATGTTGAGAGATATGCTTATGAATTCTATTAGGTAATTCGTTCAATGCATTTTGTCGCAGTCATTGGTTAAACTGGTAAAAAATTGTGGAGGTATAGGTAAAGAAAATATACTCCTAACTAGGTTTTCAGACATCAAAGACCGAAAACAAAGCAAAAATAATGGTTATTTAAAAAAACATATAGCCTCAAAAGTAATTCATGATATGGTAATTTAAAAAGAAGAAATTCATTTACAGAAATGCACCCTAAAACAGCTGCTGAAAGGCAGAAAAAATATCGAGAAAAGTTAAAAAATGAGAATCCTCAGAAATATGAAGAAAGACGTTTAAAACACCTGAAAAAAGTAAAAGAAAATTATAGAAAGAAAAAAATTCAATTAACTGAAGCAGAAAAACAGGACCAGCTTAAAAAATGGAGAAAACAAAATGCTGAAAGAGCTAAAAAGAGAAAAGAAGCTAAAGGTTCTTTAAAAACCGGTAACCGGTAACGGTGTAGGTACGGTCGGCCACACGCTAGGATAACCCTTTTTGTTCGATAGGCGCTCTTATTCCGCGCGCTGTAAGAGCTGCCATGGGGTATCTGTGACTGTGGCCTACCGACCGACCGTACCTATGATAAATAACGTGTTTTTTATATTGATGACCTTACTTGCAGGCCTTGCAGCACATAATTATATTAAAGCACTCAGCAGTTCACCTTAGTGTTTACTGATTTCGTAAACAAATATGTACCAATAAACTATTTCGCTACGTACATGTTTTTTGAGAAGTACTCAAGTATGTCGAATAATAGAATCAACCATCTAAAAATTGATTTACAACCTGGAACTTATGTCTAAGTATTACCATTATGTCCGTATATGTCTGTGTTTTACCGAACCTAAAGAATACCTACTAATATTAAATCATGTTAAAGTTTAACAATTTGTTTTTAATAGGTACTTTTTGGTTTTTGTTTTAAAACTTAGCATTCGCGTCTTGCTAGGAAAACCATATAAAAAAAATATAAGGCACCTACTACTATTAAATCATTTTAAAGTTTGTCAGTTTTAAAAAAAATGGAATATGTACGTTTTTTGTTTTTGTTTTAAAACTTCGCATTCGCGTCATGCTAAGAAAACCATATAAAATATACAAAGAGAATTATCTACCTCGATAGCTTTTTATTGTACACCAAAACATCAATAGCACACAGCTTAAAATCATAATTTAACCCGACTTCTTTGTTAAAGGTTCAATAGCCAACCGATATAGGGGTAAACAGTGCGCCGTGACTGTCTCATCGCGTGGCCGACCCATGGTGTACCTGGAGGGCTATAGCTACGTCCGCAACAGCAACTCCTTGAAGACCATCAGATGGACTTGCTCCTCTAGGAACTCGAGGAAGTGTAAGTCTGCCATAAGCACGGATATGAACCACGTGGTCATCGGCGACATGTCCCATGAACACACCCATCCGCCGACGCAGCGGGTCTATTCTAAGATAATTGATAAGTTAAATTTTTGGCCTGTGCAGGACCCTCTACTTTGGCCTCAGCCGAAACCTTAGGTACAGTTTTATTCCATGTCTGAACAGGCATACTCCAAGACACGAAAAAGTAAGGTTTAACAGTAATTTTACCTTTTTAATCTGCGGCGTTAATGAAATTTGCGTTTACAAATAAAAATACTGTCAAATGTTATCCCAATGGTGGCCCAGGCCAATCTAACAATCAGCCCCTCTAGTCTCGACGTTATTTCGTTACGATCTACTGCCGTTATTTCAGGAATTTAGATTTTTCAATATTTCGTCACGATCGACGCCCGATCGATCGATTGATTTTATTTCAGGAATTTAGATGCGCTGTAAGTTTTTTTGATACACAAAAGCCTGATTTTAATAAACATTTCAAAGTATGTGAAATCGAAGCATGATTATTGCTGAATTATTTAGTTGTTTTATCCTTGAGCGAAGGTTGTATGTAACGGAGTCGATCGTGCGATTCGTGCGTGACCCAATATTGAAACTTCGACGAGATTAGAGAGGCTGATATGACCGATGTTTATATTGTACCTACTTACTGATCTCATATGAACAAAGTGCAGCTTCAACCCTTCAGCGCCAAGCTGAAGACCAAATTATGTTATTGTGATGCGACTTGTGTGACTAACTTCTCAGACGTTAAAAATATAATGAAGTCGACTGATTTCGACCTTTACATAAATAGTCACTTAACCTATTTTTATAAAGCGCAAAAAAGGTTCTACAAATATGTATTTCCAATATTCAATGATCGGGGCTTCATAAGGGCGCAGACAAACGAGGCGACAATTTTCGTGCGGCGACCGCGCTGACGCCACGAGGTGTTCGTTGATGGCAAGAGTAAACTTTGTTTACAAGGTAGCAACGTTCAAATTTCTCGCAATCCACGCGGATGCCGCGAAGACGCCGCGTGGAGGCCGTGCAGTAAGAGGATGTGGAGAAATTTGAACGTTGCTGCCTTGTAAACAAAGTTCACTCTTGCCATCACTGAACACCAGAGCGCGGACCCTGAGCCATCGCCGCGTGACACAAATCGTGTCATATAAACGCGCCCTAACGGTAGCGCAAATCAAGCCCATATTACACTGTAGCATACCCAAATTCTAATCTAGGTAAAGCAAACAACAATAAAATTATAATCATAATTATTGACGATTAGCGCGGAGACTTGATGGACAGATGAAAGCAAACCTTTACATAAATATGTATTTGATATGCTTGCAATGAGCGAATAAAAAAAAACATAATAAAAAAAAAACATAACATAACCTTTGTAATCGCTCGTTGCGTAATCGTTTAAATAATTATAGTCACAGAGTAGGGAATAAATAGAGTGCAATCGTTTTTAGGGTATAGGTTTGTGGTGTGTACCTCATTGTAACCAAGGTTTCTTGGTAACAGAAGTTATCTCAAAATTGGTGGGATTCGTAGCAAATAGTACTTACAAATTAATGTATTTTATTAATGTAGTGTAGATAATAGTTACCTATGTGTAGTGATAAAAATGTATTTAAGTAATATTAAATTATTATACCTATCTAATGAAATTGATAAAGACAGTTGTTATTTTTTTATATATATTTTAATAATAACAATACATTGCGGTCGTGGCCAATGGATTCGGAAGAGAGAGACCCAGGTTCGATTCCCAGTGCAGGCATGACTATGACTTTGTTTATTTTCAAAGTAAAGTAAATTTGTGAATTTGTAGTAGCAATAACACTCGCTAACCGTGAAGGAAAACATCGTGAGGAAACCTGAGCGGTCTGAGGCATAATACCTTCAATGCCCAGCTAGTGGGACAAGTACAATGAGCCGTTTTCAGCACAATTTCCAAAGTATTTCATAGATGGCGCCTACAGGCGGGGCCATATAAGAACCGGAATACGGCTGTCAAATTTCGCTTAGCACAGATTAATTTTGACAGCTGTATTCCGGTTCCTCTATGGCCACGCCATCCATGAAATGCTTTGTGAATTTGTGCTGAAAACGGCTCATTACGTACAGGCTACAATTTACTTTTTTTTCTTACTAACTATACTTACATTATATCATACTTACATTAAACATTCCTTACCTCTGCATATACCTTTTAATTAAAACATGAATCTCCACAGGTCCCGTGTTATTGAGGGCGACGAAAAAGGGAAAGTACACACTACTATACCAGCGCTACACTTACACTAGAAGGGCCAAGTCTAAGAAAGGAATCGTATGGAAGTGTTCCGCAGCTAAATCTGAAGGCTGCGACGCATGTATTACTACAGATGACACGTTGAATGTAGTGGTCACTAAAGGTAAGCATATGCATAAGAAAGCAGAAGTGAAGTCCACCAAACATGTTTATTTTTCTACTGATTGATTGATTTTATGCCAAAACGGATTATTTTGACCCGTCTAATAGGTAGCTTACTCCGTGAAATTTTAGTGGTTTTAAAGCCGAAGGTATTTTGTTGCACTGGTGATTGTGAGCCAAATTACAAAATTTCATTCCAAAACGCGCGAAAAAAAAATTCTCCAAATGTTGTCGATTGGCGATAGCCGTTTGTATTGGGGAGTCTTTTTTTTTTCGCTCGTTTTGAAGTAAAATTTTGGAATCTGGCTCGGAATCACGAGTGCAACTAAATACCTTCGGCTTTAAAACCACTCAAATTCCACGGTGTAGATGATACGTATATGCCCGGTTTCTGAATTGAGAATTTTACTAAGTAAATGCTTAAGTCACGTTCTTTTGTGAGAAATCTGCAGAGACAGAACGATACTTAAGTGCTTCCTGTGCGTATTTCTCAATTCAGAAATCGGCAGTTAATGTAGTAGTCACTAACTGCCGGTTTCTGATTTGAGAAATTCGCTAAGCAAGCACTTAAATATCGTTCTGCCTCTGCGGATTTCTCACAAAAGAACGTGACAGAACGATAGTTAAGTATTTACTTAGTAAAATTCTCAATTCTGAAACTGGGTCTAAGTTTAGCATAAGCAAAATAAGGACAAAGAGTCCGCCAAATAGGTTTAATTTTCTACCGATTGGTTGATGTTGGAATAGTTGTCATATTTTTGCTTTTGTAGAGCAATAAAGTTTTAGATATACTTAAGTCAAGTACAAAGTAAGAATTTTAGTGCAAGTCTTGCAGGTCTAGTCTAGCAAGATATTTTGTTAAAGATACTTGATGCATCTTTAACTAAAGTAACATTGTGTCTGGATAAAAATGTGGATGTTAGTGTAAGTTTTTTGGTTAAGACGCAATAGGACTCACAACTAGCGCCGCCAATGAAAAAAAAATCATATCTTCTTTTTGAATGCGTTTTTAGCAAAAACCACTCCTGCGATTTCTCAACGCGAGGCTTAACTATTTTTAGGACTAAGGTTTGGATTCCAGTATGCTTAGCATGGTCGTTTTGACACTCTCTCGAAGTCGAGTGACAGACGTGCCATGTCTATTGTGCGAGCATGGCAGGCGGGACTCGAGATGGCAATAGATTAGGGTCATGTCGAGCAGAAAGTAGATATTGCCATTTATAATAAAAATGTTGTATTTTTGTCTCCATCGCCATGTTGGCGTAGAGCCAACTCGAGCCCGACCGACAAGTTGACAGTTTTGCATAGAGAAGGGCCTATCTCGGACTTACCATGCTGCACGTACAGATCCTAGAACTTAAGAATGCAATCGATTGGCCATTGGCGGCGCTAGTTGTGCGTCGTATTTCGACTTAATGATATTTTTATTCCCTACGACTGAGTTTCTATTGTGTGTTTTTGATAAGAAAATCTACAGATTTGTGTTACTTATATGAAAAATTTTACGTAAATATACATAGTTGTTGTCTTAGCACCCCCAAAAAACAAATCACGTTTATCTTTGACCATAACTTTAACTTTTATCACACTACTTAAAATTATGTTGGCGATTTTTCAAACGAAATTTTGTTGTGGGAGGAGATAATAAATAAGAATTAATTTATCTATCTACCTCACTAGTATGTAAGCATTTTGCTTTTATTGTTGACTTAAAATATATTAAGGGTAGACGATAGCAACGTGGCGGGTTGCTATCGTCTACCCTTCAACAAAACAACTGCTCTTTACTCTCAACGCTAATTCTGAATATTGGGCCAGGATCAGGATCAACATCAACGACTGAGTTTATTGAATAAATTAGCAAATAATTAGCTTTGTTTTCACATGCTTTGTAATGTGTATTCAAATATTTCCATTTTAATCATAAAAAATACAGAGCATCTACATTCTTGAAATAATTACTTTCGATCGTAACAATTACTTCATTAAGTATATTACCTAATAATAATCTAGGAATATATATTTGAACATTTTAGATTTTTTATCTGCTAGAGATATTTTATTATACTTAAGAAAAAATATAGTATGTATTACAAAATAAAAAATGAAAACCAATCCACGTTGTTTAACTAATTTTCTTTTAAACACTGAATAATCATCATCATCAGTAGCAGCTTCTACTGCTCCATTTGTGAACACGTCTCTCCTAAATTTTCCATTGTTGGCGGTCGGTTGACTTTTTCATCCAGTCGTACGTAATCCGCCTATTTCCGGATGTCATCTGCTCAGCGCCTAGGTGGGCGGCCTCGTGGCCTGGTATTAAACTAGCTGTTTTCTATTCTTGCTATGAGATCTGCACAACACTGAATCCACCGAATCGTAGGTACACTTACAAAAAAATAAAAGACAACAATAATTTGAAGCAGCTTGGAATACTGCCAACATTAAAATATTCTTAGTTGCTCCTTCAAGCCGGATCATGTTAGGGTTGTACTTAGTTGATTCGTAATTTAAAGTCATAAATTAATTATACACCGTGGAATTTTAGTGGTTTTAAAGCCGAAGGTATTTAGTTGCACTCGAGATTCTGAGCCAAATTCCAAAATTTTACTTCAAAACGAGCGAAAAAAAAAAACACTTCCCAATACAAACGGCTATCGCCAATCGACACCATTTGTATGGAGAAGTGAATTTTTTTTTCGCGCGTTTTGGAATGAAATTTTGTAATTTGGCTCAGAATTACCAGTGCAACAAAATACCTTCGGCTTTAAAACCACTAAAATTGCACGGAGTATTCAGCAGCGATATGCACACACTTTGAATTGTGGTGCCAGAAGGAAGTCCAGTGTTGCCAACATGGCTACCAAGAATATTTTAATGTTGGCAGTATTTCCAATACCTCTAACCAACCCGCAGTGTCTGTGGTGACCGCCGTTGATGGGGCAACCTTGCTTATGCTCAACGGATACTCCTTCTGCAACCCTTCGCCAATCCCTGGCGGCGAGCGATGGTACTGCTCTGGGAGATATCGCTTCTGCTGCATAGTCTGCCTCCACGTCAATGATGACTATGAGTTGGTGTGCATTTCGGGGGTCCACAGTCACCCCGCGCCCGTTTACGAGAAACGCTCCGATGGACTGTATCTAGAGGCTAAGACCTGAACGTGTGTAGATATTGTATTGTACAGCTCCATGATTAAGGTCTCCGAATGAGAACCGAAACTAGTCGGCTACACCGACATAATACAAGTAAGTTTAACCGTTTACGAAATACAAAATGTGCAGTGCTTACGAAAGTTTAAGTGTAAAAAAGATATTGTATTGGTTTGACTGTTCTTATATGTATATTTTTATACGTACCTGTGTATACAAGGTGTTGCAAAAGTACCTAACTCTTTTTACAGGGTAATAGCACCCGCTGATAGGGATCACAACCGATTTTTTTTTTTTGCTCTAGGACGTTCCGTTAATTATTTAATTAATAAAATGTGAACGACGTGGCGGAAGAAAAGTATTTTTTAAATATTAAATATTGTTTTCATTGACTTTCACAATGTTTTAACAACTCAAAGCTATGTAAATGCACCTACACGCACAAACATATTTTTAAATTTGAGCTAATAACAAAAACAAAAAAGTTATGAAAATTTTTCAATATTTTTTTAACACTTTTTTCAATTTTTTTTACCTTTTTCTTTCAGATTTAATTTTGACATCCTGTTGAGCAGTAGGTTACACCCTGTAAAAAGAGTTAGGTACTTTAGTAACACCTTGTATATATTTAATTATCTGTCTGCTAGTCTATTTTAGGGGTATATAAAAATAAACGTGAACATCTCAATAACTTAAGTAAGATAATACATTTTTGTATTAAAGATGTAAACAGCTGTTTATAGTTTCAATATTTACCTAAACGTCCGTAATCTGGTCGTATGTATTTACACTTCATTTTATTTGCAACGGGTTAATATGAAAATTAACAACAGTTAAATATTTTCAAATCACGATCCGTTTCAAATAAAATTATACTTATCAATTTTATGTATTGTGTGTGGAAGAACCTCAATGTTACTGTTAGCTACAAGCGTACCTTCAAATGTATTCGACTGCATTTATATACTCACTAAGAAATAATTTAATTACAAATCTGCAACTAATTTTAATGTTTTACCTACCCCTTCTTAGTCAATACATTTATTGACATCGAGTATCTGTTGTAAAGTAAACAAATCCATGATAAGGAACAAGCACCACTGACTCGTTTAACTGAGGCACATTTCATTAAACTACAATGACAACTCGATGTACAGTGAAAAGCACGAAAACTTTTACAATTTCGTTGAAAAGTCGCCCGTAACTGTACACACGCGAATGTACCTACGTTCAAAGTTGCGTAGCCGATTTGCCATACTATCCGGCTGCGCAAACTATGCATTTATTATGGGTTCCTGGACCGCCTGTTTGCCGGTTCTTCCTAACTGTTTCTACCATTATGATGAAGTCACGCAAAATTTTCAGATACGACCTATGAAATCCTACCAACGATGAGAGGCGGGAAGGTTCTAATTTTTAGAGGTTACACGTTTTACCAACATCGGGCCTTCTACTGGCGGTGTACGCAGTCGACCAACAGCCTCAGATGTCGTGCCAAGTTAAGGCTGGCATTTAATGGTGAAGTGCACTGTCATGTTTCTGACCACACTCACCAGCCTCCGCGGTTTATGAAAACAGAGAGTGGTAGCTTTGTGAAATTGAATCAATGTCAACCCTGTCTTTGAGGTGACCGAACAGACCATGTCACCAAACTAATAAAATCGTATGGGATGCATTAAAAAAAATGGACCTCCAAGTTTTCAACATCCCAGATCCTAAAACCGAATAATGCCCGTTTTCACCAACGACCCCTAATTTTAAAAGACCATTTAAAGCAAATTAGGGGTCCCGTAAATCGGTAACGGTTTTCACCAATCTCTAAGTTTTAAGGTGTGGTTGGTGGAAACGGGTAAAATCCTGCAAAGGTAAAAAACGGCCACTTTGACGGTAACAATCTTTATTGTAACTAGTAACTACCAATAAATTAAGTCAAAGTGTTTATTCAATATGCAATAAAAAAATATATATATTGAACGTCAAATCTAAGTTAATATTATCAAGAAAAAAAATCTACCTCAAGTTAAAATTATTTTTTGCAGACAGTCACGATTTAAATTAAATTAATGTTACTATCTATCTACCACTATGTATCTAGCTACTTTTTTGGGGTTAGTCCCAAAGTCATCCATTCTTTTGTTTCCGAAAAAGAAGACTCTCCATACTTGGAGTCTCAAGTTCCTCCAAAGAATTTATTATGAGAAATATTTAATTCTAAAAGTAGTCTCAAAGTTCTCCAATGATTATTCATAAATAAATACATTTTCTATTAGATGTTGTTGTGGTACAGTCAGTTAGAGAATGCAATGCAAAGAAAATTATGTTAACTACCTAATTTCTTTTTTTAATATGAAATCTTCACTAGCTCTGATCGTTCTTCGAGAAGAAGCATGGTGAAGCAACTCCAAGGATCTCACATTATAGTGCTTAAAAATAATACAATATGGACTTCTGTCTGAAATATAGTTAAGATAGGGGTTGAAAACTTGAAGATATGTTTTTTTTATTTTTCTGGTGGCGCTACCGTGCCTAATTAGCCTATAGGTTGTACATCACAAACAAATGAGTACAATCCGCGCGCGATGAGAATGGGATAGAACCTTGTCGAAGTCAATCGAAAATATTCTTTGACATGGTTGCTTCCACGCGAGTTTGCTTACCGCGCGCGTCTCAGTTACAAAAGGTCGCATCTCATCCTCATCCCGCACGGATTATAAACCGATTTCGTAATTTTGAATGAAATATAAATAAATTTATTATTCGGCAAAAAAAGCTGCGAGCCTGAGTTAAGACTGAGCGCCATCTTCGCAAAGCCCGAAAGGAGGGCAGGTATTATCCCTCGCGCTTGGTGAAGTATTATTGAGTAGGTACCTATTTGGTCGGCAAATGGCCTGCGTGTAAAATTATGATGACTTATTTTAATATTAATTATCTTATTTATTTTAAATGTATAATTTTGTAAGCTTTTTTTCCGAGTTAATAAATTATTCACCGTTTCTCGACGTGTTAACGGGTCCGGTAACATAACCGAATGTCTTTTTTTTACTTACTTACATGATTCTGAAAAACTTTTGTGTTGTTTTTTATCTATAAGTACGTAATTCAAAAGATGGACACTACTATTGAAAATAAAACATTAGGTAATTTTTTTTTTAGTTGCTGGGCTAGAAAATGCTTAATGCCTAATATTTGCCGTCTTTGATGAATGCCTAGCAAGTGTGCTTATTCTGTAAAAAAATCCGCACAGTTGCTAGTTCTCAAAACCGGTTTATTTTGATAAAAAAACTATTATCCCGAACCGGTTTTGAGGACTAGCAACTGTGCGGTTTTTTACAGAGCACACTGGAATATGTCCTAGTCACAAAAATAGATACGATAGTAGAAAACTTATAGGTCCGTTTTCTAAAGCGAAAAAATCTAGAAGTTCATCCATTTTGGCTGGCTCAGCGACCTAAAGTGGATCTTGGCCTCCGCAACCAAAAGACGCCATCTTTCCCTGTCATGCCCCTCTACTCTTTACGCTATTTTTTCGATATGGCGCAATTTTCAAAATTAAATATATTTTCACGAATTAAGATTTTATATTTTTATCCAACAAAACAGCCTTTGAATAAACATTACAATCAAAGCATTACTATAACTATGCGAATTCAAAGATAAATTATTTTAAAACTTTGTCAATATGATCGCAATACCGTCAAAGGTAACGATTGGAGCACGATCGCGCAAGTCTCTTTCCATTTAAGGTTCAGCGAATGTAGCGTGGCGGGAAAGACAATTATCAAAGTTTTTTTTTTTATTTGTAATTTAACAGATATTTTTGTACAGCAATTTTTGTTTTACGACGATATAATAGTCTTCTTTTCACAATTCTTAACAACAGAAAAACAATAATTAAAACTTAAACTTTCGTAAGCACTGCACATTTTTATATCGATTTAACGGTTTCACTTACTTTTAATTTGTCGTAATAGCCGACATGTTTCGACTTCGTCCGGAAGTCATCCCCGCCCCTCCCCCCCGCACCAGAGCTATCCGCGCGGGCGCACCGACAACGAACCCGCAGTGAGCGGATGAACGCCAAGACGAACGCGTCGTCCATCCCTCCTCCATGACTAAGACTCCCGGACGAAGTCGAAACATGTCGGCTATTACGACAAATTAAAAGTAAGTGAAACCGTTAAATCGATATTAAAAAAAAACAATAATTAAGCTGATTTGTTTTTTTGCGGGAAAATCCAGTGGTACCTGCTGCCCAAAATTCTAGTAGTTTGAGCAAATCTCATAATCACCTAATTGTTGTCTTGTTGTTTATAATGATAAAAATAATACTGTTTTACTGTCGTGAAACAAAAATTGCTGAACAATATATCTCAGTTTAGATACAAAATTTAAAAAACTGGGAAAGTTGTGCATTTCCCGCCACGCTACTTTAAGCCCCGTTTTTACAGTCAAAGTACACAGCAACGAAGAGCATCGTCCAAGCAGGCCGGGTCCTCTGATTGATCGGCCATTTTGTTTTATTTCCATCCAAGTAAATTTTTACGAGTAGAGCTCCGTCCTAGTTGACGTTTTTGTGCCCATAGACAAGATATCAGAAGAACCGACCAATCAGAGGCCCCAGCCCGCTTGGACGGTGCTCTTCACAGAGTAGGTACATTGTGCCCTTCATCGCGGTGTACTTTGACAGTGAAAATGCTGCTTTAGTTGAACCCTAATAAGTATTTTTTACTTGCAGCGCGGCGCTAGTGTGCCTATCTATACCGACCTGCTAATCAGAGTTAACGTACATTTGCTCGTTGTTACAGTGACAGTAGTGACTCTATCCACTGGCCGAACCTTGCTCCTCGTGAACGGTTACATATTCCGGAAAGACACCAATGCGATAGGAAGAACCAAGTGGCTCTGCAACGAACTTAACAAGGGCGAGTGCAGCGTATATGTGATAGTGAATAAAAAGTATCAACTGACGCATATACAGAACAAACACTCTCATGAGCCTATATTCTGTCGGGTGTTTGAGTAGGTTGTGAAATTAGCTCTAAGCTGTTTCTAGAAAGTGGTTGTTGTAAATTCGCACATTTTCAACACTATGAACGTACACATTTTTTATGCAAGTAACGAATTTCCTTTCAACACAAATATGTAACTTATATTCTTTGTGAGGAACATACAACAACCGCTGAAAACATTTTAATAGTCATGGTTTTTGTTTTTTTCTTCAAAAAACCACTATTAGACTTGTTGCATTTCCATTGATGTATTTTTTGAAATAAATTTTATGTGCGTACGCTTAGAACATTCATAATATTTTTGTTGCTTTTACACGAGAAGTTGTAAAGTATTTTTTTTTTGTTGCTGAAAGTTGTGTTATTAGGTGTAATTTTAAGACCACGTTGAAGTTGCGTATTTTTCGTTGCTGAAAGTTGTTTAAGTTCTAAGTAATAAAAATTTTCATTTAAGTCTATTAGTTCTATACTCTAACAGCTTTGACCCTTAGGTTCGCGCTAGGGATATACAGGGTGTTTTTTTGGTCAGTTACACCCGACTTAGGGACGATAGTTTGAGTAACGCTTGAAACTAAAAATAGGTTAAAAAAATTTTTTTTTGATTGATAGTTATATTACCTTGTTCAAGTTGTTCTATAATAAACGCGACGACGCGCGGACACCCCCGCCTTCTCATAGCGCGCGCGGTGTGGCGCCCGTGCGGCCGCAAGCGTTAGTGTAATATTAAGGGAGGCCACAGTTTAATGATTTTTGGGTATTTTTCACTGACATTTTTTTTTTTTTTTTTTGTCTCAATATCATGTAAATAATCACCCCTGAGTCGGGTGTAACTTTACAAAACAACACCCTGTATATGTCGCCATATTAATTTGCTACCTTGGCAGCAGAAGAGATTACCTATATTATTATTATTATAATGAAGTCAAAGCCTGAACCAGTGTAATTTAACACATTCGCGGACACGCGGATGCTATAGCATACGTGACAATAAAAAAAACAGTAGACCACGTGAGTGTCCTTGAATGTGTTAACAAGCCTAGGTAATAATTTTATGAATTCACAGGTCGCCGTGAAAAAAAATCGTCACAGCTACGACTACGATACGATCCCCTTATGGCCACCAACCCTCATTTAGATGAAAATGAATTCGATGCTGAAGTAAGAAAGTTCTACGAAGAACACGGAAACTTTAGGGTTATTTACTGGACCAGAGAGTTCATCGACCAAATTTTCGCTTACATGGACGAAGACGGTCGGAAAAAATCAAATAAACACTATCATTTTGTTAGACAATACGGTGATGTCACGATAGATAATGTAAGATATTTATTTCAAAGACCTAAAGGGAAAAGACCCACAAGAATAATTGTACCAGCCGAAGATTATTACAAAGTTATATCCGGTTACCATCTAGATAGTAAACATGGCGGCCGAGATAAAATTTGCTTTCCTCTTAAAAAGCATTACTCTATTCCCCAAAATGTTGTTTACATATATTTGAATATGTGTAAGAAATGTAACAAATAAACAGGGTATACTCGAAATTACTCGTAGCGTTTTTCTTAACTTTTATTAACTTTTTTTTATGTATTAAAAACATAACTAACTCTTGACTCAAATTCTAGTTTAAATGTGCTTTTAATTACAAACTAACATGTTACTTTTTTGTTGGTCTAGACATACAGATTGCTGAAAAAACTGAGTTGGAAATGAAACTGGAGGCAATCGCTAATGAAGAAGACGGCTTAGTTTTTCACGTCCTACCCGAGGGACATAAAGATGCAGATGTGCTACCTTTAGAGCAGTTAGATGAAGACGCACCAAATGAAATTCAGCAAGACGAGGAACAGTTAGATCAAGAACATCAAGATGCTCAAGAACAAGACGTGGAAGAACAAAACGACGAAAACTTGGCTATATTTGTGGAATCCCGCAGAGGAGGCTCGAAGATACTCCAATTCAATGGTCATCGATATAGAAAAGTCTACAAATGCAAAAATGGTCACCGCTATGTTTGCTCGACGTCTAGGAACTGTAATGCCCATGTCTATCTGAATGATGACAATGAGATCACGATGACTTATGAAGTTCATGAACATAAAGCTCCTACGGTGTTCGTCTCGGATACTGAAAGAAATGGTTAGCTATATTTACATATTATTATCTATCTAAATCTATTGTTTTGCAGTAAAATGTACGGTCGGCCACAATCTCAGATACCCCATGGCAGCTCTTACCGCGCGCGCCATAAGGGCGCCAATCGAACAAAAAGGGGTATCTGAGACTGTGGCCGACTGTACGTCTATTCTTTTTTTGCCACACCAGTCGCTATTTTCATCGCTACTGTGTTCTAACAAGTTATTTCGAATTCCTCCCAGTATTTTTTTATACTTATCCGAAACTGAAATTCACAGCAGCATTCTTCATTTCTTTTAATATAATGAGTAATTTATTTGTGTGTGATATAATAAATAACGTTTCCTTTTCCACAGACACCGCCGTCGTGATAACCTCGCGAAAAGGCAAGGAGATGCTCCTGTTTCGTCAGTATACGTATCGCAAGCAGTACGACAAAGGAAGCAGATGCCGCTGGGTTTGCTCTACTCTGAAGAACTGCAGAGCTTGCGTCTTCACAGACGAGTACAACTACATAACCTCCGCTTTTGAGCAGCACACCCACAATCCACCCAAGTACTACCTAAAACCGGACCATCTGCTGGGAGCCTTGAGGGAGCCCTTGATTTTAGAAACAGAATAATTTCATCATCAACGTCACGGTGGTCAGCTTCTGTACATAATAAGCATTTTCCCATGTTTCCATTGTTAGCGGTTTGTTGCCATTCTCAATGTTCTCAATGTTATCAATATCATCAACATCATAACGGTGCTCTAAAAAAGATTATAAGCTTAAAAAAATCGCTCGGGACAGGATTGAACCCGCAACCTTTTGCATACCGTGCAGTTTATGGAGATTTTTTAAAGCTTATAATAAATCTATAAATGTTTCCCTAGCACGGGTTAGTGCTTTAGCAAAAAGAAAAAGTGGATCATAACTTCTGCACATAATAAGCTTTTGATAATTTCAATTGTTGGCGGTTTGCTGACTTTCTCTATGTCATCATCCACACGTATGCTGCCTTTTACATCCACTCATAGTCCGCCATTTCTCGAAAGTCATCCACCCAGAGCGCCTGGGTGGGGAGCAAAATAATTTCGGACGTCGGTTTTGCCACGGTCTTAAGTTTAGTTCTCTATAATGAGTACCATTTTTCCTTTTCTTTTCTAAAGCACTTACCCGCTTTAGTGCAGGTGTTGAAACCGCAACTTCTGGATTACCTCTAACTGTATTTTTTTAAATGTATGATTTAATTTAACAAGGGCAACTAATAAATACCCTTTGCTTGTAATTAACATCTTTAATTTAAGATCTACGAAATTTGCACTTGTGGTTCAATATATTTATTTTATTTTTTATTTTATTTTATTTTTATTAGTTTACCCTCTTAATTGTGATTTAATCTAATTTTATATTTAAGTGCCTGTGCTAACATATTTTGGCTTTCATACTGTAGGTATGTATGTGCGTAAAAGTAAATTCATACATCGTGTTACAAAAAGTCCTTACTTACTGAAGGGGGTCGCCGAACTCATCAATAGAAGCAACTTTTACTATGGAGCCTTTGAAAACCCGAAAAATATATTAGCTGTTCCATACTAAAATTCGATACCTACTGCACCGAATGTGGGTAGGTACAAAACTACATACAGATAGGGGTCTATGGAGCAGCTGATGTTTTTTTGACATTTCGCACTCGCTTGTGTTGACGAGTTAAGCTAGCCCCTTTTGTATAACAGGACCTTTCTGCAACACCCCTAATATATTAGTACCTATAAATGTATAATAAATAAATGGAGTAAAAATATCAGGAAATTTAAAATAGCTGTCACAATAACAAAATGTGTTATATATGTGGAATCCCATATTATAGTGCTAGTATAAATAATCTCCGAAGCTACAAGAATAGTAAGAAGTAATAATAATCATGATGACCTGAGAGGCCTGAACCGATTTTGATGCAATCCAGCCAAGGACACTCGGTAAAGTCACCTTTTAATCAAACAAAAAAACTGCATCGAAATCGGTCCATTAGTGTTCCAGGATTATGGTAACAAACAACCTCTAACCCCAAAATTTAATTTCACTTTACTTTTTCAATGTTATAAAGTTACTAGTTTTTCAATGAGTATTTAAATGTTCATTATTTTTATTGTATAATATTGTGACCAAACGAATAAAACAAATTTAGATCTCAGTAAGGGTAGCTTCTTTCGGTAATTACATTTACTTTTTATTTCATATTTACAGTTAACCCACTGAAAGTTGAAGACATCGAAATAGTTTTTTATGATTCCGACTGTGATACCGATCCATGTTGGTTAGAGAATGATATAGCTGATAAAGATATTTTAAATCACGAGGCGTACAACAGTTCCTCTTCTGATGATGAAAGCCACCAATCAGACCAATCAGAGCACGAAACTAAAATTGATCGGATACAAGAAGATTGGGAAGAAAACACAGTCTTCGAAACACCCAACGTGTCACTAACTCAGCTATCGTACTTGCCACTCAATCGAACTTCATTCAATGTACTTGACTATTTTAGGCAGTACATTGACGAAGCCGTCATTGCTAATATAGTCGAAAAATCAAATTGGAGCTACTTCTCCCGATATACCAAAGGGTTAAATCTAACGGCTGAAGAATGCTGTATGCATATTGCAATTACAATGCTGATGTCTTGCATCAACTACCCCAGCATCAGAATGTATTGGAGCAAAAAGTTCAGAATCCCAATGATAGCAAACAATATGCCAAGAGACAGATTTCTCCGTCTTAGAAATGCACTGAAGGTAGTTTTGGATGAGGAAGTAAGTCCCGATGAACGGGCATCTGACAAATTGTGGAAAGTAAGACCGCTTATAACAGCTGTATTGAAAGGCTGTAAGTTACAGGAGAAGACTCAAGATCTGTTTGTGGACGAGATGCTAATACCATTTGAAGGAATATGTGGCATAAAACAATGCTGTTCGGGGAAGCCGAATCCAGTAGGCCTAAAAGCCTTCGTACTGGCTACGCCAGAGAGTTTAGTTTGCAACTTTGATGTTTATCAAGGAAAAACCACGTATCCAGACTTCCAAGACACAGATTTAGGCTTATCAGAAAAGGCTGTATTATCACTTACTAAGGATTTGGCACCTGGGCATATTATTTACTGCGACCAATACTTCACATCGGAGAAACTCCTTTTGGCACTGGAAGAAAAAGGACTAAAGTGCACAGGAAAAATAATGAAAAAACGCATACCTAGATCTGCGCGAAGTGTATTTACTGACGACAAAGTTATGAAAAAGAAACCTAGAGGATCTTGGAAGATTGTGGTGAATAAAGCAAAAAAACTTGTTTTGACCAAATGGCTGGACAGAAAACCTGTTACATTTCTGTCAAACGTTCATGCAGATCAAACTATCGATAAATGTCAACGCTGGTCAAAGACGCAAAGAAAATACATTTCCGTGCCTAGACCTGAAGTGGTCAAACTCTATAATAGAAACATGAGAGGAGTGGACATGGCGGATAGAATGTTGTCGTATCGCTACAGAACGAAACATTGGACACAGAGAGTTTTTTCTCATTTCATTGACCTGGCTGTCTGTAATTCCTGGATACTGTATCGTCAAGATAAAAAAAAAGAAGGAGCAGACCCGAAAACAATCTTACAACTGCCATTTTTCAAAATAGAGATTGCCGAGGCAATCCTTAATGCCAATATTGATGCAGATAATTCATCAGATGAAGAAGCACAACCTCACCGCAGAGCTGAGCACTTACCCGAAGTAAGCCAAGTGCAAAGAAGGTGTCGCCTTTCAGGCTGCAGAATGAAAACCAAAATTACCTGCACGTCCTGCAAAATTCATTTGTGTCTCACTAGTGAAAGAAACTGTTATGAATTGTTCCACAGTCCTAGATAATATGCTTTTGGGATATTTTGGTCTTTTAACACCCTGTAGGTCTGCTATGTTGTAGTTTTACTTTTTTTTGTTAACTGGTAAAATGATATTGTTTTCTTTTTTAAGTTTTTTATTCAAAAGAATAATTGTTAATTTTTAACCCCCAACCAAAAAAGAGGGGTGTTATAAGTGTCTGTGTGTCCTGTGGCACCGTAGCTTTTAATCGGGTGAACCGATTTTGATGTGTTTTTTTTTATTTGAAAGCAGGTTTTCTAGCGAGTGTTCTTAGATATGTTTTATCAAAATCGGTTCAGTCGTTTATGAGGTACGCTTATTTGAAGCTAAAATGTCGGAGTATTTAACCTCCGACATTAAATAAAAAAGCGGGAGAGTTACCACAACAATAAAATTGTAATAAAAAACCTCAGGCCAAAAGAACAAAGTTATTCGTAGAGTTATTTAGAAACTGAGAAAGCAAGAACAAAGAAAACGAAAGAAAGCAATACATAGTATAAATACTACTTTTAGGTTATTCTTTTTAGTCTTAAATAAAAAGAAAAGTATGATTCTTTAACGATGTAAAAATAAATGATATAGCTATTCTAATGTAACACAATGTTATTTTTATTTGTGGTTATTGAACATTATTCTTGACCAAACCCTTGCAAGTTATCACTATAACCTTATTGGTAAATGGCCCTCCGTCGGTGTACGGCAGAATCTG
Source organism: Zelleria hepariella (assembly GCA_949319315.1). NCBI lineage: Eukaryota > Metazoa > Arthropoda > Insecta > Lepidoptera > Yponomeutidae > Zelleria > Zelleria hepariella. The sequence goes on from OX439388.1 coordinate 14,265,960, forward strand.
TTTTCGTCAGATTCTTGTTTGAACAGAATCGGCTTTGGACAGAATCGGGTGATCGGTGATTGATACAGTTCCCGGCGCTCAACTTGAGCAAAAGTCTGCATAGTGGGGATGAGTTCGCGCATGTCAAACAAAATTTAACCAATCGGGACCGCCCGAAGCAATAGCGATTCCGTCGCGCCCCTTGTCCCCCCGCCAAAGATTCAAGATTCAAATGTTTTTATTCTATGCCATAAATAAATTATTTACACTGAACGTCAAAATATTATCTAAGAGACCCAAAAATCGTCTACTCCGCAGTCAAGGTAATTTTTCAAGTTCTGCGCCGGGAACTTTACCAAGATTTGAAATGACACATTTTCTACAGGTCATTTTGCTCCATATTTTTTTCGGTTGATATTCAATGTGCCGGAGCACCATTGAATTTTCTTATAAGAAAACTGCCCAAGCAAAAAAACAATCATTGGATTTCGAAAATGTTACGAGTGGTCTTACCTAAGTGGCAATATCTTCTAAATTCAATTATTGTCTTCTAAGTCAGTTTTTCTATGGTGCTGCACTTGCAGCGCTACTTAAAAACTCTACCCTGTATTACCTGTTTACTAAAAAAACTACGGCCTTTGCATCTACGTAATGAGATGATTTATACAGCGTCCAGTGGCACCTTCACTCACACTAGGTAAGGATAGGTGAAGAGACCACTCGGCGCTGCAGTGCCTGGGACATTGTTTTAGATGGAGTAGGCTTGCCCAGCACCTATACCATCCTGACAGCTAACAGTTTAACAGGAGCGGAAAATCACCCAACAGCTTTGGTGAATATTGTGTTAAATTATATAAATATGCTCTAACGAAATGTAACAAAATTTTAGTGTAGCCGACATTTAATTTTGAGAATCAGTCCAAAAAATAATTATCTCCTTTGATAGTAGGACATGACAATGACACTTAAGGCTCCGTATAAGGCTAACTAGCGCCACCAATGTTGAAAAAATCATATCTTCCTACAGAAGAAGTTTCTGAAAAAATCCTAAGATGAGCTCATGCGCCATGCTTTTCTAGATTTTTAAGTGTAGGTACCCAACTCAATTTCTAGTCTTAAGCTAAAAAATTTTCGATAACCGCAAAAAACGGCCGCTTTTGGCGGTTATCGAAAATTTTTTAGCTTAAAAGTAAATTTCGAAGAGGGTATCTACACTTAAAAATCTAGAAAAGCATGGCGCATAGGCTCATCTTAGTATTTTTCCAGAAACTTCTTCTGTAGGAAGATATGATTTTTTCAACATTGGTGGCGCTAGTTAGCCTTATACGGAGCCTTAAAAAAAGAAGAGTTAAAAAAAGGTTCTGACAAACTTTGCGTTTGTTGTGCGAATACCTACGTATACAATGAAAGCCAAGTTATTTTTGTATGTAATTCTTTTTCATTTTCGATTCCTTATTCATTCTTAATTTAAAAAAAATAAGAAGTAGTATTACAACTGTCTGTTACGATTTCAAGATTTTATGACTTACGACTTAGGGAGTAGGTAGGACACCCTACGGAAAAGTTATCCTCTATTCCCACTATTCGACCTTTTTTACACCTACAGGGTGCACTCTAAATCGATAGCGGAACTTTAAGTAGGCTGTCTACTGACCACTACAAACAACTTGTACCAGGTGGCGAGAAAAATGGTGTGAATAAAATATCAGCTGTTCCATACAAAAGGTCGACTTAGTACTGCACCAAATGTATGAAACAGCAGATATTTTTTTCGCTCCATTTTTTTCGCCACCTAGTACAAGTTGTTTGTATTGATCAGTAGACAGCCTACTTAAAGTTCCGCTATCGACTTAGAGTGCACCCTGTAGTATTCTGTTAACTTGTCCTAAAGACGCTGGTACAATATTCCAGAAACCGTGTACGCCAGGTCTCTAAACGGAAACAAGCTAGTCGTCCATAAGAATTTTACGTACATAAAATCGCTGAGAGCGAACAACGGGTATAGATGGTCGTGTTGGGACCAACGGACTAAGAACTGTCCTGCTCACGTGATCACTGACAAGAACGACGTCATCACTGAAGTGGTCGGTCCCCACATTCACGATTCACCCAAGATACAGCTTCAAAGCTCCAAAAAGGCAAGGAAGCCATAGTTCTGACTTGGTGCTTTAATAAATTGGAAAGAAGGAAAGTAGTGTGGCGGGGAACCCCAAATTTTCAGTTATCTCAATTTTGAACCTTAATTGAGCGGTTTTTGCTTCACGACAATAAAATAATATTCTTTAATAATAGTTTTTTTGGTTTTGTGGTCGAAAAACCCGTGGTACTGCCAAAAAAAAAAATAGTTTTATGACATCACATAATCAGCTGAATTATTGCTGTGCAGAATAACGAAAAGAATATAATTTCATTGTCGTGAAACAAACATCGATGAACAATCATAGCACAATTTAGCTACAAAATTTTAAAACCTGTAAACATTTTGCACTTTTGGCCACGCTACTTTCGTTCAACCTTAAAGGGGTCTAGCATGACTGACCATATCGAGATCGATCTAACTTTAGTAAAGTAAAGAAAGTAGGCCTTTGCATCTACGTAATGATATGATTTATACAGCGTCCAGTGACACCTTCATTCACACTAGATGGGTGAAGAGACCACTCGGCGCTGCAGTGCCTGGGACATTGTTTTAGATGGAGTAGGCTTGCCCTGCCCAGCACCTATACCATCCTGACAGCTTAGTCGGCCAAGATCAATAGCGCTTGATATAATTCTCTCTTCCACTTACTAGATCGTTCTAGCTAGCTGTCGATATGGCCGGTCATGCAAAGCAAAGCTACTTAGATCCTGGCTTGACAAATTCAATTGTTATGTTACTGACTATAGGTTTTTTATTGTTGTTACCGGTACAGATTGGTTATTTTCTGCGAGAATATAGATTTGTTTAATTTCGTTAAATATTTAGTCTTATTTAAACAATTTAGTTTATACCAAGATAATTTTCCCAATTCATTAAATTCTACTTCATCCATTTCTGTCTTTGATAAAGTCTGCAGTTAGACTGGGACATGTCATACCGACTCATACCTATTTCATTAGAATTTATCGAAGCTTTTTAGATAGGTCTCATCTAATTCTAGGGTTTGATATGTGAACATTTTCGATTTTTTTAGTGTATTTGATACAGGAATCGATTTTGTGCATTTTCTTTGCGCGCGGACTAATTCACTATACCCAGCGCCTTAACACCCACTGCTAAGGCCTCTTCATGCTGACGCAACCTCTCACGATCCTGTGCCAGGCGCAACCAATGTTTTCCGGCTACTTTGGCTACGTCACCTTGGACCTTGGACCTTTTACTTGGACACCTGGCGAGACGTACCGATGGCAGATGGACAAAGTCCATTGCGGAATGGCCACCCCGATTGGTTGGCAGACCTCCTGCTAGATGGTCCGACACTCGTACGTGTGGAAAACAGGGAAAAAAATATTAATGACGCTCAGATTTGTGTGCTTTAGTGAGCGAACAACATTAAATAAACTACAGTCATCTGTATTTCTCTTTTTCAGCCAACGTAAGCCAGTCTATCGGTTCAATTAGTTCTCTGAAACGTAAAGGCAGCCTACTTCAGTTAGAGGATTGCACGCTGCATAGTGAAATAGTAATAGGGTCCTGTTTGGCACCCGTCAGAATCCTAAGAAAAAGACAGAAGTGCAATGAAAGAGTAAAAAGATTTAGAGAAAAACAAAAGAGGGAGCACCCAGAAGAATGGGGAAGAAAACTCAAAGCTAATCTCAGATGGCGCAGCCATCGCTTGACTCAATCATTCCGTCTGTATTTTTTACCCGACTACGCGAAGCAAAAAGGAGGGTTATGATTTTAGCAGCGTATGTATGTATGTATGTATGTATGTTTGTGTGTTCATCTGTTCCCTCGCAGAGCCTAAACTATTCGGCCGATTTCAACAAATGAGGTGTCGTTGGATTCGTCTTAATCACCCAGGTAACATAGAATAGTTTAATTTTTTTAAAAACCTAGATGGCGGCTGTGCTGCGCCATAAAGTGGTGGACCTAAAAATAAAAATTATCGGATACCATTGTCATGGGTATCAAATGAAAGGGCTTTAAAAGACCTTTTCAAAAATGTATAACACCTGTAGCGTCAACATAACAAATAGAACAAAATATTCCAAAATGTGTTTTTTTTTTTGCCCTTCTTGGTTCTATTTTAGGTGATCATCCAAAATAACTAACTAAAAAGCTCAAAAAAAAATAGAAGTTAAAAACTAAAACCCGACTACTAAAAGGCTTAAAACAAGACCTGCTTATCCTTAAAATAGACTCATAGATAATTAATCGTAGTCGGAGGACACCACATTCGCATTTGATAAACCGATGGCCTCCGACTACGATTAATTATCTATGAGTCTATTTTAAGGATAAGCAGGTCTTGTTTTAAGCCTTTTAGTAGTCGGGTTTTAGTTTTTATTTATAACTACTTTTTGTTGTATTCTAACATTGTTTATGTTTCGTTGCTCGGTTTTTTGTTAGCTAAAAGTGAACATGTATTCAACGTGGACAGTTTCACTACTACAGGATGAATTACGAAGGAGAGGTGCTTCTTTACGAGGCAGAAAAGTAGATCTTGTTAGCCGGTAGTTAAACTTTATTTCTTTCTTGTTTATGTAATTTACGTACGTATTATTATCACACGTGGTGTTAAAATGACGTACTTTTAACGTTAACGGTACCTAGATTATGCATTTGGACCTTATTCTCATGTTTTATCCCATACATAACATAACCTAAAACTTTTCTTCAATAGACCAAAAATAATGTTTTACTAACATATTATTATCACACGTGGTGTTAAAACGACTTAATTTTAACATTAACGACTGCTCTATATTCTCATAACATAACCTAGAATTGTTTGTTGATTTAAAGTTTTTTATTTTGGTAGCATTTTCCCATAGTTTTCTCATTCGAGGATCCTTAGGAAAAGTATGATTTCCATTTTCACTACATCCAATGTCTGCACAACGAAGCATATTTCAAGTTAGAGCACAAAAACTTGTTAAAATCCAAAGTTTTGCATGGAATTTGACAGTTGTCTTGGGTCAAGTGATACCAGCGCCAGTTTGACAGTTTTCTTCCCCAATTTCGTGCCCTGTGCCGAAAATATAAGCGGTCATGTAAATACAAGGTGTTACAAAAGATGCTAACTCTTTTTACAGGGTCATGGTACCTGATGATAGGGATCACAACCAAAATATTTTTTTAGCTCTATGACGATCCGTTGATTTTTAAATAATTAAAATGTAAGCGCTGAGACGGGAGAAAAGTATTTTTAAAATACTGTTTCCATAGACTTTCACTATGTTTTAATAGCCTGAAGCTATTAAAATACAGCTAAGCAAACAACCATATTTTTAATTGGAGCTAAATCCAAAAACAAAAAAGTTTTGAAATTTTTTCAATTTTGAGGTTATAAAAAAAAAGTTGTGATTTTCAACTTTTTTTTGAAGATTTGTCATTATGTTGACCAGCAGGTTACACCCTGTAAAAAGAGTTAGTATCTTTTGTAACACGTTGTATAAACCAAAGAAAATATCAGATATGCTGCCAGATGAAGCAGCCAAACTAAGAAAAAAGTGGAGGTATAAAAAACGTATTTTAAAAAACAAAAATAGCAAATAATTGTTATTTTTGCGCAAGGCTGTAAAATATTTAGTATATGCGATGAGAATGGGATGGAACATTGTCAAAGTCAATCGAAAATATACAAAGGCCCGGTTTCTGAGTTGAGAATTTTACTAAAAACGGTACTTATAAACTGAAATTTTGACCTAATTATGCTATAAAGTAGCCTACTTTGTTTCAACAGACCTAATAACATGTATATTATGATTTGCAGCATATACAAATAATTCATAGGTACCTCTTATTACCTACAGATATTATGATTATGATTTCATGATATATTTATGTTCCATACACCGAAATCCTAAACATAATTATATTGTGAAATGTTGTTTCCATTATAAGGTGTCACTATAGTATTGAAGAGCTTTCCTAGAGAACAATAAAAATAACATAATACAATAAAAAGTGACTTTTTATTATAAAACAAAACTTCTTCATTTGAGGAGCAGGTCAACAGACAACTTACCTCATACTCGTATTTGGACTAAAAACTAGAACAAAATTAATATGATATTATCTAAGTAAGGTCAGTTACTAAGTTCTCGAGTATAACGTGTCCAGCAATCTGACCCTCTGATTCGAATTCTAGATTAGGTACTACCTTCCTACATAAGTCATAGATGGAAATGTAAAGAAGCTTTGTAAATGCCACTTGGTACATGGACCAAGCATGTAATAGATATTATGTTTTCTTTGTTTGGTTACTGGTTACATTTTGTTATTACAGACGACGAGGAAAATCTCAACGTGTCATCTCCAAATGCATTTACAGGCATAACAATAAAAGATCTAAGTGAAATCATGTCTCACAAGCAAGACCAAACTATCTTCAAAAATGACGACAGAGATGCTCTTAACTTGTTTCCAGATTTGGATGCTGAATTGTATCCAAAAGAAGAAGGAAAAAAAAGGACAAGATCAAAAAAAGGGCAAAGCAATGAAAGCAAGTGGAAGCAGAACGTACGTAAAATGTTAAGAAACACAGGACAGCCCTACATAAATAAGCGAATGATATTGATTAAAAAACGAAAAATGAAGGAGCCGTGTGGAGACAAATGTAGGCTGGAGTGCGAATCTAAATTCACTGAAGATGGGCGAAAGTCTATATTTAATAGCTTCTGGCAACTAGGTAGCGCAGAAAAGCAATGGGATTATATCTCAAAGTGTATGACAGCTATAAAACCGAAATACCGCTATGTACGTGAAGGTGGGAGACCTCGTCAATACAATAATGCGTTTTATTTCGAATTTAATGAAAGGAAGGTTAGAGTTTGCAAGAGGTTCTTTAGAAACACATTGGGCATTAGTGATCGCCCAATCGAAACAGTTAAACATAAACTCGTTCAAGGTCTGGGTGTCCAAGATAATCGCGGCAAGCACAAAAGACAACAGCGGGTAGATAAATAATGTAAGAAATACTTACGCACCCGAAAATATTTAAGGTTCTACGATTTCCACTCAAGGACATTTCCACTCATAGGAATATGTAACCTGATTTTTTAAACCTTCATCTTCAGAATCGCATCTGCCTACATTTATTTTATTTTTTTGTTTGCGGTAAATAAGTAATATTTGCCTGATAAAAAAAAAAACGTACAACAGTTTCAATTAAATATAAATTAATTGTCTGTAATACTTAATGAAATTTCGACCTTTGATGATTAGCCGCAAATAAAAATAATGTATTTAAACCTATTTATAGTTATTATTATGTTGAATTCTCTATATTTATTTTATGCTCCGTACACTGATACAGAAATGTTGTTCCCATTATAAGGTGTTAACCATTTTTAAGTTATTCCTCGACAAATAAAAAATAACGTAGTTAATAGTATATAAATTAACTTTTTTATAATTAAAAAAATAACGTCTTCATTTGAGCTGCAGGTCAACAGACAACTTAGTCCATATTTGGACTAAGAACTGACACTTATATAATTCTGACCGTCTGATTCGACTTCTAATTATGCACTAGGTATGGTATAATACTGGTTATGATATCTTCGTTTGTTACCTACTTACCAACCTTTTTTTATTACAGAAGAAGATCTCAACAAGTTATCTTCCAATGCATTTACAGGCATAATAATTAAAGATTTAAGTGAAATCATGTCAGACCAAATCATCTTCAAAAATGACGAGAGAGAAGCTCTAAACTTGCTTGTAACTTCCGCCGTTAGTGAAGAAAATATTGAGTCATCACCGGTAACTTCGGATGCTGAATTGACAAAAGAAGCAAAAACAAAAAGGAGAAGAGCAAGAAATGAAAGCACTTGGAAGCACAACGTTCGTAAAATGTTAAGAAATACGGGACAGGCCTACACAACTGTTAAAAAGACAATGGTAAAAAAACGAAAAATTAAGGAGACCTGTGGAGACAAATGTAGGCTGGAATGCGAATCTAAATTCACTGAAGAGGAGCGAAAATCTATATTTAATAGCTTCTGGCAACTAGGTAGCGCCGAAAAGCAATGGCAATACATCTCAAAATGTATGAAGACTAAAAAACCGAAATACCGCTATGTACGTGAAGGTGGGAGACCTCGTCAATACAATAATGCATTTTATTTCCAATTCAATGAGAGGAAGGTTAGGGTGTGTAAGAGATTCTTTAAAAACACACTGAGTATTAGCGATTGCCCAATACAAACAGTTAAAGATAAACTCGATCAAGGTCTGGCTGTCCAAGACAATCGCGGCAAGTACAAAAGACAACAGCGGGTAGATAAATAGTGTAAGAAATACTTACGCACCCGAAAATATTTAAGGTTCTACGATTTACATACTAAATAATGCATACCTATGAAGTTTGAGGTTTTTAAGTACCTAGGTACCCTTATTAGGTTTATATAAGTTGTTACTCCTGTTTTAAGTTATGTTTTGACTCCTTGAAAACAGTAAAAATAACATAAATCTGTATCAAATTTATTTTTTTATAATATAATAAAAAATTAACATCTTCATAGTTTAAGCAGCTAACATTGGAGATACCGTACTCAAATCAATTCAATATTATCTAAGTTCCCTAGTAACGTGTCCTGCAATCTGTTTCTCAATCTGTATCTACAGTCGACAGTATGTAGACACTTGCACGCGTGGACTCTATTCAGTTAAGTTACGGGCGACTTTGCAACGAAAGTGTAAGCGTCTACGTGCTGTTGACAGTACTAGGTTCCTACATAAGGTATAGGTAGAAATGCAGTGAAGCTTCATAAGTTCCTGCCTACCTTAGTATGGTTACTTACAAACCTTTTTTTTTTATTATAGACAACGACGAAGATCTCAAGTTATCTTCAAGTGCATTTACAAAAATATTAAGAAACACGGGACAGGCCTACATATCTTCTAGGAAGGAAAAATTGGTAAAAAAACGAAAAATGAAGGAGCCCTGTGGAGACAAGTGTAGGCTGGAATGCAAGTCTGAATTAACTGAAGATGAGCGGAAGACTCTATTTAATAGCTTCTGGAAACTAGGCAGTGCAGAAAAGCAATGGGACTACATTTCTAAGTGTATGACGATTTTAAAACCGAAATACTGCTATCTGCGTGAAGGCAGCAAACGTCGTCGGAACAGAAACGCATTTCACTTTGAATTAAATGAGAAGAAGGTTAGAGTTTGCAAAACTTTCTTTAAAAACACCTTGTGTATTACTGATCGCCCGATCCGAACAGTCAATGATAAATTAGAGCAAGGGATGGTAGGTCAAGACAATCGCGGTAAACACAGAAGATAATTGTGTGTGAATACAAATAATAGTGAAAAAAGGTCTTTCGATAAACCTAAAATTTCTGGCCAGGGAAGACCGATACATTTCTCGTACGCCACGGGAGGCCATAGAAATTTAAAATCATCCTAATTTTGATAGAGATAGTGGTTGCAATCTCCCATCAACTTGGGAACCGATCCTCCATCGGTTGAAACCTCGAGCTGTGGGCAAGTCTGCACATTCTCACTGGAAAGTCTTCTCCGTACCTACATACTTAGTTTTTTTTAACGTTATTAAAATGTTTACTTTTTAATTTGTATCCAATGTAAAAAGTTAATAAAAACGTGTGTTAAATCCGTTAAAAGTGTAGTTTGATTATGTATAGTGCTCGTGCAATCCTAAGAAAATATTATGTTTTTAACCAATCAGGGAGTTCTTCATATGAAAGTGCTACATGATATTTTCCTCAATAAAAATGTTCACTTTGAGTTAGAAGCTTGAATTTTTTATCAAGTGTAGTAAGTACTAGAAAGATAATTTTAAGATGTAAAGGCAAGTCAAATTTGACCTCTGAGGGGAGTTAGAGGTCAATTACCAAAAAACACATTCTCATCTCAAAGTGGAGCTTGAATAAAGCTGCGTTTTCACAGTCAAATTACACTACAACGAAGAGCACAATTTACTCTATGACGAGCACCGCCCAAGAGAGCCGGGGCTTCTGATTGGTCGGTTCCTCTGATATGTTGTCTATGGGCGAAAAAACATCAACTAGGACGGAGCTCTACTCGTCAAATTGACTTGGATGGGAAATAAAACAAAACCACCGACCAATCAGAGGCGTCCATTTTCTTGGATGGCGCTCTTCGTCTTTTATAATTTGACTATGAATACGCGGCTTAAGACGCCGTACGTCTCACAACTAGCGCCGCCAATGGAAAAAAAAATCATCAAAACCTTCGAAAAATACAAAATATTGCTTACCTAAGTTTAGTCTTGCGAACACAAGTCTGCGACCTAAGAGTACTCCCTTTTTAAATTGGGCAACTCAATTTAGAGAGTCCATCATAAATAAAATTCTTCCCCCAGATGGCCCATCGGTCCAACAACAATCCAGGCCACCACATCACCTTCCCAGAGAGTTGCCCAGAAGTGAAGATAAGGTATTAAAGAGAAGAAAGTGTGTAAGATGCTGGAACGTGAACAAAAGAAGAAAGGACGTTGGTATATATTGTCCTACTTGTGCTATTGGACTCTGTATTAATTGTTTTGCACCTTTTCACGAGGAAAATAATTTAGTATAGGAGACGGTGTGTCATGCGGAGGGCTCGCGCCGCGCGTATCTACCTACTTCGACCAGAGGACTAATTCTCGGCAACCTCGAATGTGACCTGTTACTAAGGTTTTCTTCGTAGAATCTCGAATGCGACATAACCGTGATTTGGGTACGCAAAGTTTTTTGTTCGAAAGTCCGTTATTGGCTTAAACTTATCTTTAGACAATATTGAGAAACTTATTTAAATATTTTTTATTTTGGTCCAGTAGTTTTGTTTTTATGCGCTAAAATGTTTTGTTCCTATGACCGCCAACAGTATGCAGACCGTCGCGTGAAGGTCATAAAACCGTATCTTTGAAACGTTGTAAAATCCAAACTATTGAACCAAAATAAAAAAATATTGATTTCTCAATATTGTCTAAAGATAAGATTAAGCCAATAACGGACTTTCGAACAAAAAACTTTGCGTACCGAATTCGCCCCCAGAGAGTCTGGCCATACAGGGAGCCTCCCTGAAGGAAGGAAAGTAACCAGCATTCTGGGCTACCGCGGGATACTGAACTTTCTTTTTGTATATTTGGTTAGGTTAGGAAGTTATTGAGCTTTTTGTTAATTTTTATATCAATTTAACGATTTCACTTAGGTACTTATTTTTATTATTCGGGATAGCCAGCATGTTTCGACCTCATGGAGGAGGGAGCGGACGACGCGTTCGTCCGCTCAATTAAAACGTTAAATTAATATAAAAATTTACATAAGGCAGTGCTTACGAAAGTTTACGTTTTGTTAATTAATATTTATGTAGGTACTTACGTACCGAATTAAGAATTAAGCCATATTATATTTTATTTTATTTATTTTAAAAGGTACACAAAACAGACATTATATCTAGACAATGTATCTTCAATATTATGTTACGGCACTATTTTTAAATAAAGACCTTTTTCATTTTCATTTCATTTTCATATGAGAATATATGAAATATATGAGTTCAATATGCAATTTTATTGCATCAGTAATAGCTCTTTTGACCATCTGATCGTAAATGTTCGGGACCAAATACCTACCTTAATTATTATTCTGCTCGAAAATTTCAGCTTCTTGTACACACGACAGCACGTCGACCCTTACATGCTAGCACTCTAATCGGTTACGTTACGGGCGACTTTACAACAAAAATGTACACTCTGACGTGCTGTCGTACACTTGGAAACTGTCTCAACACTATACAGGTTAATTATTGTGATTAAATCTAAATGAAATAATTGTGATTAATTTGTTTTACACTAATATTACTGAGGCCATTCGTTCGAAATTATTAGTTATTCGAGGAATACTTAATGTCAAGAAAAGTACCTAGCTATAGTATAGAGACTATAATTATAGATAATTTATTAAAATATAATGTATTAAAAATAATATATAGAACCGTATTTTTTATAAAATTCTCCTTTTTATACAATTTACCCAACTATGTTATTTTAAATATCATTCAGATTAATCTCTACACGCACAAGCTTCACCACCCACAGTTAGGCTAGGCGAATGCTGGAACGCAGGCGACGCAGCACAGCACAGCACAGCACAGCCCCTCTACCCTTGACGCATTTTTCCAATACGGCCGCAATATGGCGCAAGTTACAAAAATTAATATTTTACAAATTAAGACGCATTTTGTGTTTTTATTGAATAAAACAGCCTTACCTTTGAATAAACATTCCAAGTATTTAAAATCAAAGCATTACTATGAGAATTCAAAGAGAAATTAATTTTGAAACTTTTTCAATTTGATCGCAATAACGTCAAGGGTAATCCCCCTGTTCAGTACATCGCAGGGCAGTTGAGGCAGACATAGGCCCCCTCCGCAAGCTGCGACGCACGCAGCTATTCGCTTCCTAGCTCTTGCAAGGAATAGACGTTTGACGAAAACATGAGTAGAGTCTGATTATGAAATGGACGAGTTGTTGCTGCTTTACAGTTTCTCAAAGCGTAGAAAAAGTATTTGGCAAAGTGACTACCTAAAAAATTGTTATTAAACCCGTCTCGACGTGCACGCGTCGCGCAGAAATCTGTGCCTGCACTACAACGAGACGCAAAGAGAGCAGGACAGACACATGTCTGCGTCGCGCGTGCCTGCGCCACAGCGTACGCAGCTCAATGACGTTCCATGCTTTACAAAATCTGCGCCGCCATGCCCCTCTGCCCTTGACGCCTTTTTCCAATACGGCCGCAATATGGCGCAATTGACAAAATTTTATATTTTACTATAGTCCGTTTCCAGGGCAGGCGGAAAAGCGATCATTGACACGAAGTACTATGTTACCGTAAAAATATAACGATTCGTGTCGCACTCCGTCACTCTCCTTACATTTCTGTATCGTTTGGATATCGAAGCGTGTTTTTAGGTACGGGGTGGGGTGAGAGTTCCGGTCAGTCAGAGATAAAAAACCTGTTTCAACGTGCAACAGGTAGCGTCACGAGTTATGAGCGCTCGACGAAACTGGTGGGGATTTCTGCGCAAGTGTGTACAATCGCACATCCTTATCATCAGAAAATGATTGTGAAACTGACACTGATGAACGTGACATCCCTGTTTAATATACTTAATGTATACTCATACCAACCGGTTTTTTTTCCGCCACTTTGGTGTCGTTTCACCTTAACATAATTGTTTAATAATTACTAAACCTCATCGCTCATTAATGTGCCAGTTCATAGTAAACTTGTCAAAAATTCAAAAAACCTTTGGCATAAAAAATGTTGTTTACTTCTGTGATCCGCTCAAAGGTTAATGATCGCTTTTCCGCCTGCCCTGGAAACGGACTATAATTAAGACGCATTTTGTGTTCTTATTGAATAAAACAGCCTTACCTATGAATAAACATTACAAAGTATTTCAATTCAAAGCATTACTATGCGAATTCAAAGATAAATTAATGTTAAAACTTTTCAATTTGATCGCAATAGCGTCAAGGGTAACCCCCCTCTGCTGCGTCGCCTGCGTTCCAGCATTCGCTCAGCCTTAAGGCTGGAAGATAGTAGTGTGGCGGGAAATTCAAAATTTTCACAGTTTTTTACATTTTGTAGCTAAACTGAGCTATGTTTGTTCAGCGATTTTTCGTTCGCGAGAATAAAACCGTATTCTTTTCATTATTGTAAATAACAGAACAACAATAATTCAGCCGATTATGTGTTCTGGTCTACGACAAGTTTTTTGGTCAGTACCACTTCTTCGTAGACCAGAACACATAATCGGCTGAATTATTGTTGTTCTGTTGTTTACAATAATGAAAAGAATACGGTTTTATTCTCGCGAACGAAAAATCGCTGAACAAAAATAGTTCAGTTTAGCTACAAAATGTAAAAGTCTGTGAAATTTTTGAATTTCCCGCCACCTTGCTATCGTCTACCCTTAAGGCTGCGCAGGCAGGCCGCATTGTACACACGACAGCACGTCAGAGTGTACACTTTTGTTGTAAAGTTGCTTGTAGAGTGTTAGTAGAGTGCTAGCGTGTAAGGGTCGACGTGCTGTCGTGTGTACACGGAACACCGTGCGTGTAGCTGGTAAAACTGTCAACTATACGCACGGTGTTCCGTGTAAACACGACAGCACGTCGACCTTTACACACTAGCTCTCTACTCGGTTGCGTTACGGGCGACTTTACAACAAAAAATTACACTCTGACAAACCGGTCGGCGGGCAAAACTGTCCGTTTACCTTGACGCATTTTTTTTTCAATATGGCGCTTTTTTAAATTCTCTTTCACTCATTCAGACGCATTTTATATTTTTATTGTAGGCACACAATAACATATCTGAATAAACATTACAAAGTACTTAGGTATATAAAATGGAAATGCGAACAAAAATAAATTAATTAAAAAACTTCGTCAATATTGAATGCAATAGCGTCAGGGTTATCCCCCCTGTGTGGTGAAGCTTGTGTGTGCGGTAGGCCCTTTAAGGTTTTTTTTTTTAAATTATAGACCAAATTTTACTTAAATTTAATAAAAACTTATTTATGTTAAGAAATAAAAGGCAGTTTTATCAAATATTTATTTATTATCTTCGGGTACCTATATCTGTGCGATTCAAAATCCATTACAACAAACGCTGATGAACTGCAAAAAACGCGCCCTCTCGCTCTAATCATATACAATCAAAGCAAGACAACGCTATTTTTGAAGTTCATCCTAAATGTTTTCTTAACCTTCAAGCGGTCGCGCGGTCATTTGTAACACAAGCGGTCGCGCGTAAACTAAAAGACCTATGGTAGATTTCAGGACTTTAAAAACAGAAATTAATTAATAAATCATATATTTCTTTCGTAAAAATAAATAAGCATTAGACATTAAAAAAAAATGCTAGTTTTAATGACGCGAATCGCAGTTAATTGCAATTAAGTCATAATCTAAAAAATAACACCTGTTCTTTTGATTACTTCAACAAATAACGGTATACACATTACCAAACAAAGTTGTTTATGTTATATATAAATAATGATTTAATAAAAATAATAAAAAAATCCTAATCAAAACCAAAGAAAAAATAATTTCGTTTAAATAATGCAACTAAAAATTACAATAATAAATGCAAAAAGATTGGTAAGCTCAGATTATTATAATTTTATTATTTTTAAATATATTTTATTCCAAAATCTTCAAATGTCAAAATAAATTAGTGTAGTTCCAAAGGATATAATTTTTCACTGATTATTACTAATTGACCCATTTAATCTTCACACTGCATTTGTAAAATTATCTTGGATTATGTAAATAAAAGATTTAGATAAAATTTTCCCACAAAAAATACAATTTATGTCTTATCCCATGCAAAGTCCCTTCGATTATTTTCGCAAATAGAGTCGCGCGTAACCTTTTCGACGTCGGGCGCGTGTAGTCTTTTCGACGCCTCCGCCGCGATCGAATCAAAAATCATTATTAAATCACGGGGTGCATGGGGAAGGTAGATCTATAGTTTATTTTAATTGTAGTGAACTAAGAAGAGGCTACCTGGGATAAGAAATAATTGTGACTAATCTAAACCGAATTATGAGCAAAAATGTGTAAAGCGCGGTCGAATCGACCGCACGCGACCGCTTGAAGGTTAATTGACACGGGTTATACCGTGGGGTATCCTAGCGTGGCGCTGACCGTACCTCGATAATCGATACACATACCTAAGTCTGTACTGCTCTGTAGATGAAAAAAGTGGGCGAGAGAGAGACCGTAGGCTCTAGGATCTGGAATCTAGGCCTTAGGTCCTATGTTGGTCCTGAAAATAGTTAAGTCTAGGATTTTTTTATAGCAACAAGCGCATCCAAAAAGAAGTTAAGACGAAATAGGACGCACAATTACTAGCGCCGCCAATGAAAAAAAAAACATATCTTCTTTTTGGATGCCACTTTGATGGTGGCCACTTTTGGCGAGAATCGATTGCATTCTTAAGGGTGGACGATAGCAACGTGGCGGGAAATTCAAAATTTTCACAGTTTTTTTCATTTTGTAGCTAAACTGAGCTATTTTTGTTCAGCAATTTTTCGTTCGCGGCAATAAAACAATATTCTTTTCATTATTGTAAACAACAGAACAACAATAATTTAGCCGATTATGTGTTCTGGTCTACGAAGCAGTGGCACTGCCCAAAAAACTTGTCGTAGACCAGAACACACAATCGGCTGAATTATTGTTGTTCTGTTGTTTACAATAATGAAAAGAATACTATGTTATTGCCGCGAACGAAAAATCGCTGAACAAAATTAGCTCAGTTTAGCTACAAAATGTAAAAATCTGTGAATATTTTGAATTTACCGCCACACTACTATCTTCCAGCCTTAAGGCTGAGCGAATGCTGGAACGCAGGCGACGCAGCAGAGGGGGGTTACCCTTGACGCTATTGCGATCAAATTGAAAAGTTTTAACATTAATTTATCTTTGAATTCGCATAGTAATGCTTTGAATTGAAATACTTTGTAATGTTTATTCATAGGTAAGGCTGTTTTATTCAATAAGAACACAAAATGCGTCTTAATTATAGTCCGTTTCCAGGGCAGGCGGAAAAGCGATCATTAACCTTTGAGCGGATCACAGAAGTAAACAACATTTTTTATGCCAAAGGTTTTTTGAATTTTTGACAAGTTTACTATGAACTGGCACATTAATGAGCGATGAGGTTTAGTAATTATTAAACAATTATGTTAAGGTGAAACGACACCAAAGTGGCGGAAATAAAACCGGTTGGTATGAGTATACATTAAGTATATTAAACAGGGATGTCACGTTCATCAGTGTCAGTTTCACAATCATTTTCTGATGATAAGGATGTGCGATTGTACACACTTGCGCAGAAATCCCCACCTTCCAGCCTTAAGTTCTAGGACTTGGAATCCAAACGTTAGGTCCTAAAAATAGGTTAAACCTCGCGTTGAAAAATAGCAGGAGCGTTTTTTGCTAAAAACGCATCCAAAAAGAAGATTGTTTTTTTTTCATTGGCGGCGCCAGTTGTGCGTCCCATCGGCGAGGTACGCGGGTAAAACAGTCTAGCAAGAGTCTAGTAACTACAAAGATAGCGGTTCAATCTACATAGCAATAACACTGTTCTAGTTCTAATATACTGATACAGATGGCGATATGAGTACCACGAAGAAAAACAATCAATCGACAAAATCTATTCCTGTATCAAATACACAAAAAAAAACGAAAATGTTTACATATCAAACCTTAGAATTAGTTGAGACCTATCGAACACAGCCAGTTTCATGTTGATATCTATAACAAATTGCAAGATATTTTGCTTGAAAAAAAGTACGCCGCCTATTTTTTTTTTCAAGCAAAATATCTTCAAAACGTTTATGAATGTCAACATGAAACTGGCTGTTTTAGATAGGTCTCACCTAATTCTAGGGTTTGATATGTGAACATTTTCAATTTGTTTAGTGTATTTGATACAGGAATCGATTTTGTGCATTTTTCTTTGCGCGCCGGCTTATTCACTATGCTGAATGATGAATGAATGAAAAGGTCCCGATATGTCTGACTCCGGTTCTATACATTGAGTGATTATGAGAGTAATGATGAGTAAAGGTATCAAACAATAAAAAGAGTAGGTGGGTAACCGATACTTATATTAAACAATCCGAAACTTACCTATCTACCTACTCTATAACAACGAAACTAATCTATTCAAAACTACCAAATCGGAGCCGGATTCTCCGAACTTGCATTTTTCTTTGCGCGCGGGCGATTCACTATGCACGGCGCTTTAAGTATGTAGGGACTTAAACCATCAAACTATTTGTGAAATTTTTACTTACCTTTGTACTTACGATTTACTTGCCCATACACATATTTTGCGATGTGAAACTTTTTTTCAGAAAGGTACCCATCTGCAGCCAAGGCCAAGGCCAAAAAATACATTCGAACATCGACCAGGTGTTGCTATCCGACAGAGAAATTAAGGGAAGCCGTACGGGAGGTAGAAAGTGGCAGGATGAGTGGTTATGGAGCTTCAAAAACATACCAAATACCTCGTATGACAATCATGGACCACGTAAACAGAAAAAAGAGAAGTATCTACAGCCAGAAATCAAATGTTAACTTGCGAAAATTTTGACTTTTTGTAATACAATTTTGCTTCGAAAATAATTATTTTATTGTTTTCATGTTAGTGACATCCTTTGGTTTCTACCCCTGAAGGGAGATGTATGCGACTTACCCGACAAAAACAGTTATTTTCAAAATTAGGCATTTTAAACCTTATCTTGGAGATTTGAAACCATTTAGCTTGTTAATAATTTATTATCACATAAAATGTCTCTAAAGTTTGCGTTAACCGTCTGTTTGTAAGTAATTTCGCCATTAGACGGTCTTAGCCGACATGGAGACTAAGTCTGTCTATTGGACTGTGTTTTGAAAATTCGTATTTATTTCACAACCGACGGCTCTAATGTTAATTGGAAATGTTTATGAAGGAGTCAACTAAATATATCGTCATCCAGTTTAATAAAACTTGACTAAAACGTTATAATAATATATATCCAAAAAATAGTGAAATTGTATTTTTTTTATTATGTATGCCGGTTATCGCCGAACTGACCTTACCTATGATTTTTTTTCATTAGACGCTCTGGGTGGACAGGGTACCAACCTATATATCATAAAGAATTTATCTAAATCTCCAGGTTGGAAAATACCTCGAAATATAGCGTGTGGATTAATAGACAAAAACACGAATAAATAATGTTTTCTTAACTGACACGGATTATACCGTGGGGTATCCTAGCGTGGCGCCGACCGTACCTCGATACACATACCTAAGACTGTGCTGCTCTATAGATGAAAAAAGTTAGAGAGGGACCGTAGGCTCTAGGACCTGGAATCTAGGCCTTAGGTCCCAAAAATTGTTAAGCCTAGGATTTTTTAGCAAAAACCGCATCCAAAATGAAGTTAAGCTCAGTTTAGACGAAGACCGTCATGCGGGTAAGACAGTCTAGCAAGAGTCTATTAACTACAAAGATAGCGGTTCAATCTACTTACGAAACAATAACACTATTCTAGTCCTAATACAATGACACAGATGGCGATATGAGTACCACGAAGAAAAACAGCAGCCATTTTAATTTCGTTCATTTGGCAACTTCTATTTGAGTAATTAACACGAGAGAAAATATAAGGAAAAAGTGCGTACGGTCAATATTAACGAGATCCGTGGAGGTAAGTGTATTTTTTATTAATGTAGCTCTCGCATTTTTCACATTTTTCACGAAGTTATTCATAGTGAAAAGAAACCTAAACTCAAAATGTAGTAGTTGTGGGGAAGTGTGTCTAAATTTTGGAGGGCAAGATCGTCATATGCAGGTCTTCGCCTCGTTCAGATTTTGTGTCTAAATAATGTTTCTAATTAGTGGTTAGTTAACGGCTTGATTTTAAAATCTTATGCTGGAACTAAATCATCACAGTATACCTAGGTAAGAAGGAAGGGTTCTGAGAATCCGGCTCCGATTTGAATGTTTTTGAATAGATTAGTTTCGTTGTAGATAGAGTAGGTAGATAGGTAAGTTTCGGATTGTTTAATTTAGGAATCGGTTACCCACCTACTCTTTTTATTGTTTAATACCTTTACTCATCGTTACTCTCATCATAACTCAATATATCAAAACGAATCGAACCGGAGCCAGACACCTCGGGATCTTTTCATTTAAGTATGTAGGGACTTTAACCGTCAAACTATTTGTGAAATTTTGATTTACCTTTGTACTTACGATTTACTTGCCCATATACATATTTCATGATGGGTAATAAGGTTATTTTTTTCAGAAAGGTACCCATCTGCAGCCAAGGCCCAGGCCAAAAAATACATTAGAAAATCGAACAGGTGCTCCTATTCGAAGGAAAAATTAAGGGAAGCTGTACGGGAGGTAGAAAGTGGCAGGATGAGTGGTTATGGAGCTTCAAGAATATACCAAATACCTCGTATGACCATCATGTACCACGTAAACAGAAAAAAGAGTAGTATCTACAACCTGAAATCAAATGTAAACTTGCGAAAACTTTGACTTTTGGTAATAAAATTTGCTGTGAAAATAATTATTTTATTGTTTTCATGTTAGTGACATCCTTTGGTTTCTACTCCTGAAGGGAGATGTATGCCGGACTTACCCTACAAAAACAGTTATTTGCAAAATTTGGCATTTTAAACCTATCTTGGAGACTTGAAACCATACTTTAGCTTGTTAATAATTCATTATCATATAAAATGTCTCTAAAGTTTGCGTAAACCGTCTGTTTGTAGGTCTTAGCCGACATGGAGACTAAGTCCGTCTATCGGACTGCGTTTTGAAAATTCGTATTTATTTCACAACCGACGGCTCTTATGTAATTGGAAATGTTTATGAAAAAGTCAACTAAATATTTCATCATCCAGTTTAATAAAACTTGACGCAAACGTAATAATAATATATGAGCCAAAAATAGTCAAATTGTTATTTTTTTATAAATTAAGTATGCCGGTCTTCGCCTTACCTATGATTTTTTTCCATTTGACGCGCTGGTTGACGGGGTAGGTACCCTCCTTTTAAATAAATGTATTATTATCATAAAGTATTTCTCTAAATCTCCAGGTTGGAATGTACCACGCTGTGCGTGTGAATTAATAGACAAAAACACAAATAAACAGGTGCAACACAACCCGTACTGTTCACAAATAAAAAAGGGGTTGTCTTTGGAGTACCTGTCGAGATTCGCTTACTAAATGTTGGCACACACTTGCCTGAAGAAATCGCCACTTACGACGCTATGAAATCGTATCTGCTAAGAGATGCAGATACTGCAGTAGGACTAGAAAACGTGATAAGAGGTCTAAAATTCAATTTTCTACTTGTAAAGTTTCATTGTGTGTCAAAAAATGCTTTAAAAGCTTCCATACCTCATAACCCAAGTACCTAATTAATTTTGTAATAAGTAGGTACCTAATAAAAAAACATTGTAAATTCATTACTTGTTTCATTTTATTCAATTACAAAAAGTAGACATCTTGCATACTTACTAATTTAATTTCCATAAATTTAAATTAAAAATACAACTAGGGTAAAGGAACCAGTAGTCGGCCACTTAGTGAAATGTGCAACTTCAAAGTCCATTATTTCTGTTGTTGGAGGTTCTAGAAGGACCTAACCAATATTAATTGAAGCTCCGGTTACTTAGGTTTCAGTAAATAAAACGATTATTCTTCTAATTCATACTGCGATGGAGAAAATTAGCGTTAATCAAAAAAACACCTATTTCTCTAGTACTCGGCCGCCTATCACCTAAAGTCGGCCTTGAGGTAGCCAGTGGTCGGCCGCACCATATAAGTTATGAAAAAGCAATTGCTTGTGGCCGACTTCTGGGTTGACAAAATTTCTTCGAGACTAAGTCCAAAAGTCGGCCACCTAATAGGCATTTTTTTTGGTGGCCGAGTATTGGGTTGTTGCCAAAATAATATTCTCAATGCTTTGTGAACTCTATACAGAAGAAAAAGATATGTGCAACCTGTCAATTTGGGCTGCTTACGTGAAATTTACAGAAATTCCATAAGTCGGCCGGGGGGCCGAGTACTGGCATTTGTATGAAATTACTGATCCCAATAGTCGGCCCCCTGTTTTTTTAATTGATATCACAAATAAGGGTTTATTTAAGTTATCAAGAGGTGAACAATTAAGTAAAGAATGAGAATAATATAAAACATGGCATACCACAGTACAAAACACAGCGAAAATCTTAAAGATTTGAGACTCCCTTCAACTAGCAAAAAAAGATGGCGGACCGTGATTTTGAATCGCAAGTTATTAAAACGTGTTTTTTAAATAAACACAAATAAGTAAAAATATAACAAAATATTACAGGTATCGTTAATTAATCAATGAACCATAGAAAAATACAGATAAAGCTATATGTTAAAAACTACACTAGTTATTGAACTTTAAACCCGCAAAGGCCGACTACTGGGGGGTGGCTGACTTTAGGCGCCTCTACCCTAAGTCAGTTTTTTTTGCAAATGTTTCTATAAGGATTAATAGAAACATTTGTCAAATTTAAAAATATTTTCTTTTACTCAATAAAATTTTAATATTCACCACAATCAATACAAATCGCTACGGGTAATAAATGAAATATGAAAAAGTTTTGCGGTGGAAACTTACCTACCCAAAAACTATTAAGTATCAGTCCTTCTACCCTAGAGGCATTTTTTTCAATATGACGCTATTTACAATATTCAATATTTCACGAATTGTATTTTTATTGTAGAAAAAAGCATATAAGCTTTAAATAAACATTACGAAGTATATAAAATCAAAGCATGACTATGCTAATTAAAAGATAAATTAATTTTAAAACTTTGTCAATATGACCGCAATAGTGTCAAGGGTAACCCCCAGTTAATATCAATCAGTCTGAGGCCCGGTTTCTGAATTGAGAATTTTACTAAGCAAATACTTACAAATCGCTCCGTCGCGCTCTTTTGTGAGAAATCTGCAGAGACAGAACGATACTTACCTATTTGCTTAGTGAATTTATCAATTCAGAAATCGGCAGTTGTTCTATAAATATTCACATTAGCTATGGCTAGCATCATACTGAAATACCCCACGGTAAATTTTACAGTGCGTGGCATAGTGCGCATCAATAAAACAAAAGGGACTATCTCAGCATGACCATACATACATTGGTATAAAATAATGGGGTATATAAATTATGATTCCTTATCAGTCTTTTAAATTCAAGTCAGTCAAAACACTTAGTCTAGAAAAATCTTTAAAGCTACAAAGAAACACTAAAAGTTTCGATCCAGTTGGGACTTGAGCATAGCTTCTCACATAAGTGCCAGCGGTCTAACCAACTAAGCTAATTGGCAGGTACATAATAGAACTGTGCAAAAAAAAAATTACAAGCTAAAGTTACAAATCTAGGTACCTAAATCACATGCTCAGTCCGGCAAACTTGACTTAAGTGACTACAACTAAATAGTTAAACAACAACAATAGTTTATAAAAAAATCACATGTACCTAATCACATTATAAAAAAAAGCTATAGGTTTAAATTAAAATTCAAAGTAATTAAAGGCAAAATGAGGTAAAATGCTAGCCGTTCCCAAGAATACTAAGAGCAGCACGACATCTATTTAGATTAGCAGTCGGTATTAAACCAAAGTTTAAACTATTTTGAAAGATCCATCGCCCCTCTTGTAGAATCCAGGAGCTGGATGATTGTGTTTGTTACGTACCCTCTTAACGACATTACCCAGAAGATGAACCGCTGTTGTGACATCTACCTGACAGCCAGACTTGATTCGAGATGTGCAGTACCACTGTTTTTTGCCATAAGCAAGTTTATTCTTGAGACGGAATGCATAACCGTCATGCACTAATAGAACACTTCCTTTTCTTGTGGCGACAAAACTGGCAACTGAAAAAACAAATGAAATAAAGTAAACATTTTCATAGGTTTGCACGAGCACTCACTATAGATAATCAAATCAAATATATTTATTTCCGATTTTTTTTACAAAAACACTTTAAGGCCCAGATTGACGCACAACTAGCGACGCCAATGAAAAAAAAAACATGTCTTCTTTTTGGATGCGTTTTTTGTTAAAACTACTTAAGTTTTTAGGACCTAAGGTTTGGTTTCCAGATCCTACTACTTACGATTTACGATACATATTTTGCTATGTGTAATAAGGATTTTTTTTTTCAGAAAGGTACACATCTGCAGCCAAGGCAAAATACATTCGAAAATCGAACAGGGGCTCATATTCGAAGGAGAAATTAAGGGAAGCTATACAGGAGATAGAAAGTGGCAGGAAGAGTGGTTATGGAGCTTAAAAAACATACCAAATACCTCGTAAGACAATCATGGACCACGTAAACAGAAAAAAGAGTAGAATCTACAACTCTACGACGAAAAAGAGCTCTGTCACCAGACTCACCAGAAATCTAATGTTAACTTGCGAAAATTTTGACTTCTTGGTAATACAATTTTGCTGCGACAGTAATTATTTTATTGTTTTCATGTCCTTTGGTTTCTACCCCTGAAAGGAGATGTACGCCGGACTTACCCGACAAAAACTTTGTTTTTTTTCATAATAAGGCATTTTAAACCTTATTTTAGAGACTTGAAACCATACTTTAGCTTGTTAATAATTCATTTATTATATAAAATATCTCTAAAGTTTGCGTAAACCGTCTGTAGGTAATTTCGCCATTAGGCGGTCTTAGCCGACATGGAGGCTAAGGCCCGGTTTCTGAATTGAGAATTTCATTAACCAAATGCTTAAGTATTGTTCTGTCACATTCGTGTGAAATTAGTGAAATTCTCAATTCAGAAATCGGAGGTAAGTCCGTCTATTGCACTGTATTTTGAAAATTCGTATTTATTCCACAAACCGACGGCTCTGAGGTTAATTGGAAATGTTTATTAAGCAGTCAACTAAATATAGGTAGGTATCATTATCCAGTTTAATAAAACTTGCCGCAAACGTAATATATTAGCCAAAAATAGACAAATTGTATTCTTTAAATGAAGTATGCCGATCTTCACCGAACAGATTTAATTTTTTTGGGTGAAGAAATTTTTTTTTTTTCGAAGGTTTCCTAATATCTACATAATAATACAATAACACAATGTTCGTTTTAAATTAACAGCATTGTGTGATACCAAGTCTTAAAAATGTGGGAAACTAAGGCCCGGTTTCTGAGTTGAGAATTTTCTAAGCAAATGGGTAAGTATCGTCCTGTCTCTGCAGATTTCTCACAAAAGAGCGTGACAGAGCGATACGTAAGTATGTGCTTAGTAAAATTCTCAACTCAGAAACCGGGCCAAAGTATCTCAATACGCTCGGCCACAGTCACAAATACCCTCAGCTCTTACCGCGCGCGGCATAAGGGCGCCAATCAAACAAAAAGGGGTATTGTAGTTTGTGGCCGACTGTACAATACAAAACACAATTTACTTGCCAATAACGTACAACAGTTGAATAGTATAAATGACTAGTGTTTTATTTCTGATACCCAGTGTAGATTAACGCTTAATTCTGTGACTAACAAGAATTAAAGTTAACTTTTAATTTTCAGGTATCTTCATCAACACAAGAGGCAATTCCAAACTGTTTATCTATCAGAACCATACATTCCGCTTCATGTACAAGAAGGCGTATGGAAGTCAACTCTGGTACTGCTGGTACTTCTTCAGTCGGTGTTGTCCTGCAAAGCTCAGAATAAACGACACTGGCAAAGTTACCGAAAGTATTGGTCGGCACAACCATGACCCACCAACTTGTTGGATGACCCCAGATGGCAAGTCTTATAACCTTCCTCCATTGCCACCGACACCAAATAGTGACAAGAAATCACCTTAGACTTAAGGGTAGACGATAGCAAGGTGGCGGGAAATTCAAAATTTTCACAGACTTTTACATTTTGTAGCTAAACTGAACCATTTTTGTTCAGCGATTTTTCGTTCGCGAGAATAAAACCGTATTCTTTTCATTATTGTAAACAACAGAACAACAATAATTCAGCCGATTATGTGTTCTGGTCTACGAAGCAGTGGTACTGCCCAAAAAACTTGTCGTAGACCAGAACACATAATCGGCTGAATTATTGTTGTTCTGTTGTTTTAGCCCAGGAAACGAACGAAAAATAGGAAAAATAATTCGTGTAAAGCCAAATTTTGGCACAATTGTAGAGGAAAGTGTCCTGAACAACATACTAAAAGTACTGATGGGTAGGGGGGGAGCTAAGGGGGGGAGGGGGGTATAAAGGTCCCTTTTTTCAGTTTTTTGTAAATAACTGGAAAACTGCAGCCTATAGCAAAAAAATACCAATTACTGAATTAATCTACATAAAATTCTCTACAAAATAGGTTAACTTTTTTTTTTCTAGATTAATATAATAAGGAATAATGGCGGGAAAATGATTTTGTTGTCGCTTCAGTATAGGCCCGATTTT
Source organism: Zelleria hepariella (assembly GCA_949319315.1). NCBI lineage: Eukaryota > Metazoa > Arthropoda > Insecta > Lepidoptera > Yponomeutidae > Zelleria > Zelleria hepariella. Next base: position 14,292,111 of record OX439388.1, read on the forward strand.
ATGCGAAAGTGCGACATCGCTCTGGTGTCGTGGGTTTTGGGACCACGTAGCTGATTGGAGTGTCAAAAGACGCGTCTTGACGAGGGCTACACAATAAAATAAAAACTTTTGAAAAAACTTAAAAACTGTTTGTTTTTAAACGAAAAATTTTAAAAAATGCTGTCGTTTTTAGCCCGATTTTGGTGAGAAAAAAATCATATCTCGAAAACAAAATAAGATATTGAAAAATTTTAAAACTTATCTTATAGATATAATTTTGGACTATGTAAAAAAAAATTGGAGGTGCGTTTCACTGATGGGTTATTCAGAAGTTGTAGTTTGATGATGCAGAGTTTACGCGCGGAGAGCTCTAAATATGGCGTTGAGAATGGAGTCAGGTGCCACAGGGTCGTTGGTGGTCACTGGTTTTAGGACCATCGTCTCCTCTGGTCCAACCCCATTAAGTAGGTGGTAGCGATTTTCCGAATCATTGTTGTATCTGTAAGTATTTAGGTCAAATGCACCGTCACCACCGCGCTCACGCACTAAACTCCGCGTCATTAAGGTACAACTTCTGAATAATTTATCAGTGTTACGCACCTACAATTTTTTTTCATATAGTCCAAAATTATGTCTATTAGAGGAGTTTTTAATTTTTTCGATATCTTGTATCGTTTTTGAGATATGATTTTTTTTCTCACCAAAACCGGGCGAAAAACAACCGCATTTTTCAATTTTTTTCGATTAAAAACAGACAATTTTTAAGTTTTTTCAAAAGTTTTTTTTTTATTATGTAGCCCTCGTCAAGACGCGTCTTTTGACACGCCAATCAGCTACGTGGTCTCAAAACCCACGACACCAGAGTGATGTTGCACTTTCGCTTACAATCGGGCCTATACTGAAGCGACAACAAAATCATTTTCCCGCCATTATTCCGTATTATATCGATTTAGAAAAAAATATATTAACCTATTTTGTAGAGAATTTTGTGTAGATTAATTCAGTAATTGGTAATTTTTTGCTAAAGGCTGCAGTTTTCGAGTTATTTACAAAAAACTGAAAAAAAGGACCTTTACACCCCCCTCCCCCCCTTAGCTCCCCCCCTACCCATCAGTACTTTTAGTATGTTGTTCAGGGCACTTCCCTCTACAACTGTGCCAAAATTTGGCTTTACACGAATTATTTTTTCTATTCAGCATTTTTTGGTCTTCGTTGCTCAGGCTATTTACAATAATGAAAAGAATACGGTTTTATTCTCGCGAACGAAAAATCGCTGAACAAAAATAGCTCAGTTTAGCTACAAAATGTAAAAAACTGTGAAAATTTTGAATTTCCCGCCACACTACTATCTTCCAGCCTTAAGGCCCAAACCTAGGCACAGCTAGCGCCGCCAATGAAAAATATCATATCTTCTTTTTGGATGCGTTTCTTGCTAAAAAGTCGTCATTAGAGTATCAACGCGAGGCTTAACTATTTTTAGGAACTAAGGTTTCGATTCCAGATCCTAGAACCTACAAATAAAATCTTTTTTCGTATTTTGTAGCCACTTGTGGCGATAAAAGGTTTTATTCGTAGTTGAGCCTCGCGTTGATACTCTAATGAAGAATTTTTTGCAAAAAACGCATCCTAAAAGAAGATATGATTTTTTTTCCTTAAAACGAAAGAAAACCCTAAAATGTGTTTCACTGCCCTTAGGTTAAGAAAAGTTTTGTAAATAAAACAATGTTATTTCTTAGTGTATGAATGAGATTTTTAAACTGTTACTTTCTAAGATGTAGACTTATTTAGAGAGTTTATTGAATAGTTAAAAGTTGTTGATTGACGATATTAATTTATGCTCCTAGGTTTTGTATTTACAAATATTGTCAAAGTGCTATTTTATTATGTCTTATATTATATTGTATGGTCAGTCACAAAGACTTGTACACACGACAGCAGAACGTACACTTTTGCTGTAAAATCGCCCTTAACGAAAACGAATAGAGTACAAGGGTCGACGTGCTGTCTTGTGTACCTACACTGTGTAAAGGTTCCAGAGTTCTCAAAATAAAATAAACTAGAAAATGTAAAATAAGTAGTCAGTATTCAATAATTTATTATGATGACTGTCCAAATATAACAATTTATAAATGACTTTTAAGCTTGGATGTACCTAATATCTGCATTTTATGAGCAAGGTATTTCTCTCTACCTATTGTATTATTTTTGGTTAATATTTTGCTGAAAGTTCCTCAATGTTTATAGGTAAGTAATATCAAACCTAAAAGGCCTTTACTATTGTGATAAGTAGCAAGTATAAAAAAAATATTACATTTAAAATATTGCCTTTTGTTCCCAAGAAAAACACCTTCAAGAATAATTCCTTTGTTCCCAGTAGTTCTACTGAACAGTTCTACGGTGGAACTAGTGGGATTTTATTTTCCCGTTAGTTTAAAGTAGAACTAGTGAGTCTTTGATATCTGATACATAAGTAGGTATTTGGGTACCAAGGTAACAACCGCCTAATAGAGCTGGCTTCCTAAGAAAAAAGCCCCCACGCACACATCAAAGTTATCATCACCAATGTCTCCATCTACCTCTTTGAAAAATCTTTTAAGGGGTAGGTAAGGTACCCCTGTATGCTATACTTCGCAATGGTGTTTTTCGCGCAGAAATTAAAAACGGGCTTCGAGAAGACTGCCCGTACGAAAATCGCCGTGTGAAGTAGACGTAGTATTATATTCTCTTTGGTGTGAAGTCTTCACACTCAAAAGTGCCTACGCGCACGAACCGAGCGCCTGGCTCTAAGACCCTGCGCCCGTGTGCGTTGCATACCCTGCACCTAAGGTAAAGCCGCCTCTATTCCGCCCGCCCACTAGCGATGACAATGGAACAAAAATGTCTTCTTTCTGGATGCGTTTTTTGCTAAAAACGAGTTGTCAAAATGAGAATCCCTAGCTAGGGGTTAACTATCTTTAGGACCTAAGGCCTAGAATCCCAGTACCTACGAAAATTCCCGCTCAAGAAAAAAAACGAAAAAGCCACTTTTGACTAACTTTCCAAGCGCTACTTTTCAATAAACTTACACGCATGCACTCTATTCGCTCACGTTAAGGGCGACTTTATAAAAAAAGTGTTCACTATGACGTGCTGTCGCGTGTACATGCCAAAACAAGGATTCAAACTTGGGACCTCGCTTAGGATTGGTTACAGGGAACAAGGAAAAAACTAATGAAATTATTTTAAACTAGTTGTGCCCGCGACTTCGTATGCGTTTTTACACATTTGACATTTAATTTAAATTCGACTGTGGAGGAAAACTCAAAAGGAAGGTTTTTTTAACCCCCGACCAAAAAAAGAAGGTGTTATAAGTTTGACAGCTTTGTTAGTGTGTCTGTATAGGTGTGTGTTTATGAGGGTGGGTCTGTCTATGGCACCGTTACTCTTAAAATATGGGTGAACGATTTGGAAGCTTTAGGTTTTTTTTATAAATTTGAAAAAAGGTTTTCTAGCGAATGTTCTTAGTTATGTTTTGTCAAAATTGGTTCAGCTATTTATTAAATATGCTTATTTGAAGCTAAAATGTCGGGGGTATTTTAATTTAATAGTTATTATTTCTTAACTTGCGGTAGCAGGGCTCAAAAGAAAGCAATAGAATAAAATAGAATAAAAACCCTAATCTAAACAATACATTTATAAATTTATAAATATGTATTGTTTACATTAAGGCATCGAGGTGATAAGATACCAGGAAACTTAGCATAAGAATTGCTTAGGAAGTAAAGGGGTTTATATGTATCTCCCTCGACGTAGAGTGGGATAGATAAAGTTATAAGCCCATAGATAAGGTCTTACTCATTCTCATGCTAAGCCAGCAAGCAAAGCATACGGCTAATAACTCTTTCTATCCCGCTCAACGGTAAACAATAGTTATTTGTTATGCAAGAATGCAAAATTATTGTTTGCGGCGAGTGCTTGTATTGAATACCGAGCGGTGTTAAAAGACCGCCAACAAAGTGGGAGACCACATATAGTCCTCATCAAAACGAACATTTTTGCCCAAGAAACTATGCCTAGGAAATCTGCGGTTTCCGAGATAATGAGGTTCCAAATTAGACATTTTTTTTTTCGGTGTTTTTTTTCAGAAATGTGTTCAGTATTACGTTATTAACTTATCTTCTCAAGAAGCTATATCAAAATTATGAATATTTCTTACAAAAAACGAAGTTAAAATTGCAACCCGCAATGTATTCTGAACATCAGATAGCCTAGATTGTGCCCAGAACCAGGACTTATCACGGTCCTAAATTTGACTGAAAACTATTCAGCGGTATTCGCGTGATGAGGTAACACACAGACAGACAGACAGACAGACAGACAGACAGACAGACATAGACCGTTTTTTTTGCATTTTTGTATACAGTATAGTTTACTTAGTAACCCCTGCTAGTTTTTTTCTAAAAATAATTAATGTACAGCATTGACTTCGCTAGAGTTTTATTATAAGTATAGATGAACAAACCTAATGCAAATAAAAAAGTAAAGACAAGTCACAGAACAGTTGAAGCTCAAGACAGCACGGGTGATTTTGCAACGAAAGTGTAAGGGTCTACATGCTGTCGTAGTCGTATCAACATTACCTAATTAAAATCAAAACAATGTATAATCCGCGCGAGATGAGAATGGGATGCGTGCGAGCTTTTGGAACTGAGACGCGCGCGGTAAGCAAACTTGCGTCGAAGCAACCTTGTCAAAGTAAAATAAAGTATATTTTCGATTGAATTTGACAAGGTTCCATCCCGTTCTCATTGCGCGCGGATTATAACAAGTCAAGATTGCAAGAAGCTACACTAAATTAAATACCAGTAGCGCCATCTATGATTGCACGGAGTTAACTCTTAGGCTTTGTTCACACTAAACTTGCTCAAGTTTGTATGACAAATTGACAACGGAACGGAACGTAAAAATCAACCTATCTTGTCTATGGTTCGATCGTCACAGAATATACTTTGACAATTTGATTTGACATTTGTAAAAAAATATGCGCTGCGTTGTCTGTTGTTGTATTTCTGGAATGTTTTTGTGAATTAATTCGTTTTTTTCTTGGTTTGGTGCTTCTTATTAGTGTTTATACGCGCTTAAAGTAATGGAAAAGTATATTTTCGTATGAGCCGTTCATTGTTTACCGTAGTATCTCCGTCTCCTTGCAAGGACAATACAATTTTTGTGGTTACAAACAAGCAACAATCTTCAGTTTTATTTTGTTGTTGTACCATCGTTGAATGGAACAGTAATCAGTGTACATTTTGGGCATTGTGAGTTAGTAACCGATTGCAGGCACCTACTACGATTGTATTACGTTCTGGCAACCTTACTTCATAGTACCTACTCTCGAAGTATTTCTATTATAGGTCAATCGAAGACGGCGAATCGGTACCAATACAAGCTAACAGTAGAAAATATTTACCTGGTTATTATTAAATAACTGTTCATCAACATGTTTGTTTCATTATTCTCACCATTATTTATTGCCTGGTAAGTATTGTACTCTGAAGTCAGTAGGTATCTACATAGTCTACTGAATAAATGAAGCTTTTTACCCATTCGGTGTTTTATTTCAATACCACTACTCTAATCTTACTTCTTAACACTCATACATGTCACGTCTAGGTGGTGTCTATGAATATGTTAAAATAAAAACAAACTATAAGTACTTACTAATATTTTAGCCTAAGCAACATCATCTTGAACACAACTAAAACGTTAATTTTCTTCTTGCAGTGGCAGAAACTACAAAGCTTGACTGGGTGCCGATATACTTCACGAAGCAGGATGACAGCCAATACCAGTGCAACGTCTGCCAAATTATCGTTGAGGCGGAGCACGATAAGGACCAAACGCATGTGGATCACATGGAGAAACGGCACCGGGAGATCTTCGATCTACACAAGAACAACCCAGATGAGACGGTGGGGTTTCGCATAGAGTTCCTTCACCTCAACGTGCTGAATGAAGCTGAGAAAAAACGAGCGGTCGCTCTGGAGATTGACGAGCTTAATAAGAAAGGTCAGGAAGTCGATGTGGACAGCGAAGTAGAGTTCCTGTTGGTCAAAGACGGCCCCAAGTCCAAGAACTGTGAGTATGAACATATGTTTTTTAACATTCATGGCAGTTTAGCACATGATCCAACCCCACTCTGTGAAAATCACCTGATTTAATTTATGCCTACGTAGCACAGCTATCCTCTCAGTTGCCACTTTGTGCAACTTAAATATCATCAATGCCTGAATGTCAGAACAAATTTTCAAATCTTAATCAGTTAATTTACTAAAAAGAAGCCAGGTGCAAGGCATTAAAAGAAAACTTTATTTTCTTTTTTTTTAACATCCTGGTTTTTACTGCGATCTAGGACATTTTATCAGTAGTTGTGTTTGGTTCTTTCTGTTAGTGACATTCTGATATTAGGCTTGTTGCGTGTGAGACGAGTGTCCCATCCTCAAATTAGAGTCCCACTAGTTTTTGCCTAGTAGGTCTTGGGATGCTCTTCTTTTTAATCTTGTTAAAGTTCTGTTCTTTTTAAACTTGATTTTCTAGTATTTTCTAGTTTCTGGTTTTTTCAATACCTATCTATGCACCAGGTGCATGTTTCATACATATAACTGACATAAATATTTTATTATGACAATTCGATATAGATTGCATAGTCGATTTGACATGAGGTTACAAAAAAGGTTTGTTTACAAACTGACCTATCAGTGAACATCGAATTGTCATAATAAAATATTTATGTCAGCTATATGAAACGCGGGCCGGTAATATGCCAAGTTAAGCAGCAAATGTTTAATCTCCTATGCTACTTTCCAATGCAAACAGTTTCCTATTCTTATTCCAGCAACACCAGACAGTCGCAAACGCAGCTGGGTATGGAAGTACTTCGAGCAGCTCAACAACTTCATATTCCGCTGCACGTTGTGCAACAACGTCCTCTCCATCAAGGGAAGCAACACTAACAACATGAACCGTCACATCAAGAGCAAGCACCCGTCGACCTACAAGACGGAGCTGACTCATCCAGGTTACAGTAGGAAGAAAGACTCACAAGAGCTGACGGAGGTGGCTTGCGAGGTTGAAATACCGGTCGCCTCCAAGGGTGATGAGCTCACGGCTAGGACACCAACGAAGGCTGGAGGTGAGTTGTGATCATATTTTTCATTCTAGTAATTTCTAGTAGAAATAATTTCTAGCAGATTCTAGTGTGAATGAAGGTGCCAGTGGACTCTGTTTAAATCATCTCACTACGTAGATCATCATCTCATTACGTAGATGTAAAGGCCTACTTTCTTTTTTTTTATCTCTTCCAATCGATCTGGGGCCAGAATCTGTACCGCAATGGTGCCAAAATGGGCTCCCAGTTGACGGCCCTAATTATTAATGCCGTCTAACCTTTTAAAGTACAGCAAAGAATATTCTAATTCTAGACGACAGGATTCGTTAGCTGGTTGTAGGAGAAAAACGAGGAAACCCCGGTTTTGTCCTTCTATTGGCACGCCATCGACACGCCATTGCGATACAGACTAGTTAGGTAGGTAATCGTATGAGGTAGTAGCCACCTCTGGTGTCAGAGTTACAGACTTAAGCCCCTGTTGTACCTAGTTGACAAGGAGGCTGTTGCAGCTGGCTCGCTTACGACCCGAAACAACCCTCGTCCCGCTCTAAACATTTATATATCTTTATTAACCTGGGCTGGCTGGAAAAAAATTCTTTAGAAATATGTCCGCCCTTGTACGCGTTTTCTTACTATCATGTTATTCAAGTCTTTTTATTTTTATGTGCAATACACACGGAGAATGATTTTTTAAACAACCCTATGATACAATGGTTCATGAAAGGGTAGCAACGTCAATAGATGCTGAACCTGAAATGTGACTTAAACCTACATCTCATCTGATAAAAGTGGACGACTGATGGCAGATAAAAACAGTGAACAAAAAAAATCGGTTGTCTGTAAAGTCGGTTAACTGACGATAATTGAACGTGACAACGTCATGACGCTGCCGAACGCGGAGGCCGATTGTGCCTCTTTGTCGCTCGTTCCGCGCTCTCGCTTGCACTTCAAGCCTTAAATGGAACGCCTCAGAGCGAGGTAACGCCGCATGAGTCATGTTTTTTCGTGCGTGCAGCCGGCTCCATCGAATTACTACTCCATCGAACAAAACAAACTCTCAATAACGCAACAATTCGTGCAATCCACAGAGAGCAAGGACCAAAGGGCGCGCCGCAGCTGGATCTGGCGTTACTTTACGCGCCTGTCGCCGACCATCGCACAGTGCAAGCTGTGCAACCGCAAAATCGTGCACGGCGGCAACGCCACCGGCAACATGAACCGGCACCTCAAGTTCCTTCACAAGGACGTCTATCTGAACACGCCGCAGCGGACCGACCACAACGAAGGTTAGTCTACATTCATGATTAATATAACGAGACATCAGCCTCGGGGGCGTCATGAGACTGAGACAGACGCTTTCATCTCGGTTTGTTTCACTACGTAAAGCAGGACGGCGGCTATATCGGGAGGCTTTTTTCACTGCGTAAAACTAGAATTATTTGTTCGAAACAGGCTGTTTTCACTGCGCAAAACTAGCATTTTATGATTGGAAAAGGCTGCGCAAAGCAAAACTATCGTTGGAAAAGGCTGCTTTCACTGCGGAAAGAAAACTAGCATTTTATTATTAGAAAAGGCTGTTTTTATCACGTGAAATTATCATGTTACGTCCCCTCGATCAATGAAATCATACTTGTTGCACTCGAACAATAAAAATCCCTCGTTTTCCGAGTACTTGCAATAAAAACAGACTGCTCTCGATCAATTAAAAAACCTCTGTACGGGAGCGTGCAAGGAAACCAGCCTAGTTCTTCTCTGGCGCTACTTCCCCTGTCTGTCGCCGACCATCGCACAGTGCAAGCTGTGCAACCGCAAGATCGTGCACGGCGGCAACGCCACCGGCAACATGAACCGGCACCTCAAGTTCCTCCACAAGGACGTCTATCTGAACACGCCGCAGCGGACCGACCACAACGAAGGTTAGTCTACATTCATGATTATTATAACTATAGAGACATAGAAGAAAAGGCTGTTTTCACTGCGCAAAGCAAAACTATCGTTGGAAAAGGCTGCTTTCACTGCGGAAAGTAAAACAAGCATCCCCTCGATCAATGAATGGCTATTTTCCAGTGATTTGACGCTCAACGGTTGTGTGGATTTTTTGAGTATAGGGGCGCTGGCCTTTTAACATTATTAATTTAACAAAATCTTTACTGTATACTCCTCCTCCCCTATAAAAAAAACTAAAGCCTTTGCATTTACGTACTTAATGAGATGATTTATACAGCGTCCAGTGGCACCTTCACTCACACTGGATTGGTGAAAGACCACTCGGCGCTGCAGTGCCTGGGATATTGTTTATAAATGGATAGGTTCGCCCAGCACCTATACCATCCTGACAGCTTAGTCGGCCTAGCCCACAGAGTCAATTCGTGTGGAGCCGACTAATCCGCGGGTTTCCTCACGATGATTTTCCTTCACCGTTAGCGAGTGGTATTGCTACTACAAATTCACAAATGTACCTATGTAACTTTGAAATTAAACAAAGTCATAGATGCCCGGACCGGGAATCGAACTGGGGACCTCTTGCTTCACAGTCCAATGTTCTACCCACTAGACCGCCACCGCTCCCCTATAATCACCTAGTAAACTAATCAAACATTTCCAACCGTTTCCAGTGAGCTGGATCTGGAAGCTGTTCTCGTCTGATGACCTCAACTTCTTCAGCTGCAAGATCTGCAACTTCAAGTGCCTCAAGTTCGACAGCAGCGAGCAGTCCACCAGCTTCATACTGGACCACTTGAAGGTACGTAAATAATAAAGGCCTTTGCATCTCCAAATGTACGTAACTTCGATGCGACCTTTCGGAACTGAGACGCGCGTGGTAAGCAAACTCGCGTCGAAGCAACCTTGTCAAAGTAAATTAAAGTATGGTTTCGATTGACTTTGACAAGGTTCCATCCCATTCTCATCGGATTATACAAATTCACAAATGTATGTAACTTTGAAATTAAACAAAAACATAGATACATGCCCGCACCGGGAATCGAACCTGGGACCTCGTGCTTCAGAGTCCACTGTTCTACCCACTAGACAACGACCGCTTTGTTTAATTTCAAAGTTACGTAGATTTGTGAATTTGCAGTAGCAATACCACTCGCTAACGGTGAAGGAAAAACACCGTGAGGAAACCCACAGCTTAGTTGGTTCCACACGTATTGACCTGTCTTTCCTGTGGACTAGGCCGACTAAGCTGTCAGGATGGTATAGGTGCTGGGCAAGCCTACTCCATCTAAAAACCATGTCCCAGGCACTGCAGCGCCGAGTGGTCTCTTCACCCATCTAGTGTGAATGAAGGTGCCACTGGACGCTGTATAAATCATCTCATTGCGTATATGCAAAGGCCTTATTTTTTTATGCATCTACGTAATGTGATGATTTTTACAGCGTCCAGTGGTGCGTGTTATGGGAGGTATTTGTAATTTTTACTTTTGCGGAGCCAAAAAAGCCCCCACCACCCTACAGGGTGCACTCTAAGTCGATAGCGAAACTTTAAGTAGGCTGTCTACTGATCAATACAAACAACTTGTACTAGGTGGCGACAAAAATGGAGCGAAAACGATATCAGCTGTTTCATACATTTGGCGCAGTACTGAGGCGACCTTTTGTATGGAACAGCTGATATTTTTTTCACTCCATTTTTTTCGCCACCTAGTACAAGTTGTTTGTATTGATCAGTAGATTGCCTACTTAAAGTTCCGCTATTGACTTCCGGTTTCTGAGTTGAGAATTTTACCAAGCACATACTTACTTATCGCTCTGTCACGCTCTTTTGTGAGAAATCTGCAGAGATAGGACGATACTTACCCATTTGCTTAGCGATTTTCTCAATTCAGAAACCGGCAGTTAGAGTGCACCCTGTAGAGAGCAGTGGGCAAAAGCAAAGCTGTCAATAACCACCGAACTAAATCCCATAGAATCCGCATTATGTATAAAATCACAATAAAAACTTGTCCCCACATAAACAAATGATATCAGCAATAGAACAATACGAAACATCATTTCGACCATACGTCTTATATTCGAATGTCAACCTTATTGCATTAGTGTACAGTTTTACTTTAATTGCATGGACTACGAGGAAATAAGCTCCCAAAGGCAGTTTGGACATCTATTTTTCCAGACACATTTCAGAGTTCTATGTTGTATCTAGTTTTATTGATCGAAGGGAACAGCTGATATTTTTTTCACTTCATTTTTTTCGCCATCTAGTACAAGTTGTTTGTATTGATCAGTAGACAGCCTACTTAAAGTTTCGCTATCGACTTAGAGTGCACCCTGTAGAGAGCAGTGGGCAAAAGCAAAGCTGTCAATAACGCTTTTCCCCCACCCTGATTCCAGGACGAGCACGGCGTTATATCGGGCGACCAGATCATCACGGGAACGGACTGCGAGGAGGCAGGGGAGCTCGACGAGTGCACGGTCGCTGTCGACTTCCTCAAGGGGTCCGAAGAAATGTGAGTAAACAAACACTAAGTCCGGTCCTGCTATCCTAGTCCTGCTATCTTCTCTAACCGGAATTACATTACGACACTAGTTTCATGCATTTTCGAATACATTGATATCACAAAAAACTTTATCTACACTCATGTCGTAAGATTCGAATTATGATCTTAAAAGTTGACACATAAGACGTATTATTAAGAATTACATAAGAAGTATTATTTCACAGACGACTGTAAAAATAAAAAAAAAATTGCCAACCTGTATCGTAAAATAACTTTTTTTGTTATTACGATACACTTCCGGTGTAAATTCTCCTTGCTGATACACTTTCGGTTAAAATTCTCCTTGCAGTAAACTATTCTGTGAATCGAGCACTGGTTGCACGTAAGTATGACTTCTTTGCCTATATACCAAATGGAACAAATAAAAAAAAAGCGTCCCCTTTCTTTTTCTTGTGACATTTATGTTTACTTTGCATTTGTTTTGCCGCCATTATTAGTTTACATTTTTTTTTCTGTGCGGTTAGTTGTCATATAAGAGAGATTCTTAGAATACGAGTGTGGGTTTATCATACGAGGCGAAGCCATTTCCATTTTTTTAGTTTAGTTCTGTGCGGACAACTAAACTAAAAAAATGGAAAATGATAAATGAATGAAGATAAAGTAGTGTATGCAACTGCATATAAGACGATATTATAATACTCGTGTCATACTATTATCATACTCGGCTTCGCCTCGTATGATAAACCCACGGATAAGGATAAGATGTTGGCGAAAGCGATTCGTCGAGGGCAGCGAAACTCATCGACGAGCGTTACTGTCCCGCGTCGGGGCGAGGCCCTATTGGTGCGTAGCGCTGCGTTGCGTTGCGTCGTCGCATCGGATCGACGCATTGTATGCCACATCTGCGTTGCGACGACGCACGACGGTATACACGCCGTCGCATCTGCGTCTCAGTTCAGCCTTCGCAATAGACAGATACAAACGTGTCCGTAACGACGACGCAACGCAGCGCAACGCACCAATGGGGCCTCGCCCTTACGGTATCTTGCCTCATTTCATTACGTATAGCATCGACAGCATAGCGTAGCAACGAAAACGTTCGTCGATGTGAATCACTGCCGGCGGCGCCTGAATAAATCTGATCCCTATTATCTCAGTGACAGAGTTAATGAGAGTCAAGCTAGACGTACCGTCCCGTCGGCATTGCACCGCGACAAACGATGATTTTCCTAACCATTGCGTAGGTGTCAGTCAACTAAAAGCACAGCTATAGGTATTTAGCGTTTAGGTACACACGACAGCACGTCAGAGTGTACACTTTTGTTGTAAAGTCGCCCGTAACGTAACCGAGTAGAGAGCTAGCGTGTAAGGGTCGACGTGCTGTCGTGTGTACATGTCCCACTTGCGTTTGGGCTTCATCACTACCCATGTCTACATGATTTTTGCGTTGAAGGTAATGCCTCACACGCTCAGGATTCCTCACGATGTTTTCCTACACACTCGCCACAAATATACGGAACTCATACTCGCTTTAGCGTAAATAGTTCTACCGCTAAACCACCACCGCTTCGATTTGACAGATTGAATGAGGGCTATAATTTTAGTATTCACTAGCTGGCGCCACTGTTGAGTAAGGTCTTAGAAAAAAAAATGAAATCAATTTTCTGAAAGATAAAACTGTTTTAAAGCAGTAGTCTTCTTCAACCTATAGCCAGCCAATGCTGAGTGTAGGTCTCTTCCATTGCACTCCATTCTTTACGGTCTTGGGCTTTTCTCATCCAGTCTTTTCCTGCCACTTTGACCAGGTCGTCGGTCCATCTCATCGGTTGCCTGCCCACATTTCTACGACCTGTTCTGGGTCTCCACTCCAGTACCCTTTTACCCCATCTGTGGTCTTGTCTACGACATATATGGCCCGCCCACTTCCACTTTCTTCGGGCTATAACCTTGCCTATGTCAGTTAGTTTAGTTCTTCTCCGGATTTCTGTATTTCTAATTCGATCTCGGAGCGAAATACCTAACATGGCCCGTTCCATAGCTCTTTGGGTGACCTGCAGCCTATTAATGGTTTGTTTTGTGAGTGTCCATGACTCGGCTCCATAAACCATGACGGGTAGGACACACTGTTCAAATGTCTGGCGTTTGAGGTTTATTGGTATATGGGGCCCCTTGAAGACTTCGGTCAATTTACCGAAGGCACCCCATCCTAGTCGGATACGGCGCTCGATCTCTTTATCTTGACCGAATTTGTGGAGGTTCAAGGTCTGGCCTAGGTAGATATACTCATCCACTCTCTGTATATTTTGCCCGTGTACTGAAATGTGGTCTATATCGGTACTGGCGCACATTATTTGGGTCTTTGATGTATTCATTTTTAGGCCAACGAGTATCGATACATCGTATAGTTCTCCTATCATGGCTGTCAGGTCTTCCACGTTTTCGGCGAAAATGATGATGTCGTCCGCAAAGCGGAGATGAGTTAGGCGTTCCCCGTCTATGTTGATGCCTCTATCTGACCAATCGAGAAGCCTGAATATGTCCTCCAAACATGACGTAAATAGTTTAGGGGATATGGTATCTCCCTGCCTAACTCCTCTCTTCACCTGCACTGGCCTTGTGAGCTCGTAAAGCAGTAGTAACTAGCAGGAAAACAACTATTTGCCATAATTCATATCAGGTATTACAAAATGTGTGGGCAGGACACCTGGCGAGACGTACCGATGGCAGATGGACAAAGTCTATTGCGGAATGGCGACCCCGAGAGGGGAAGAGATTGGTTGGCAGACCACCAGCCAGATGGTCCGACGACATAGCCTAAGTAGCCGGAACACAGTGGTTGCGCCTGGCGTAGGATCGAGAGAGGTGGCGTGAGCATCAAGAGGCCTTTACTCATCAGTGGGTGTTAACAGGCTGATGATGATGATGATGATGATGATTACAAAATACTCTCAACATTATTTTAATTAGAAATAAACCCGCGTAGCCCATACAAACAGTGACATTTTTGACCGATTTTTTTGACACCAGCGCCCCTTGCGGCTATTTTGAGCGCGGTAGCCCTCAGTTCACACCAGAATATCTTACCTTTTCGCGTTAACCTAACTGCTATCTGTTTTCTGTCCCAGGATCATATCCTAGAAGCGGCGACTGAAGATCGTGGGGCGCACAACCGCTCGCTGCAAAGGTGGCGCCAAGCAACAAGCGTCACGGCGACCGCAGCGTCACGCCGGCGTCATGGCGTCAGTTTTTGACGTCTCTGTGGCGCCACTCCTTTAGTTTTACACCAGGCCTCCTACAACGCAGAACCTATCGAAACTGCGTTACAGACTTACTGCTTATTTTGAATTGAGAAATTCGGTAAGCAAGCACTTAAGTATCGTTCTGTCTCTGCAGATTTCTCACAAAAGATCGTGTAGAAACGATACTTAAGTATTTAGTAAAATTCTCAATTCAGAAACCAGACCTTCAGACGTGATGGTCAAAGCACACTAGCCGCCATTGAAAAAAATCATTTAGTCTTTTTGGATGCGTTTTTTGCTAAAAACCGGCCGTCTAATGACTATTTTAAGAATGAACTATTTAACCTAAGACTTAGATTACAGGTCCTAGAACCTACGAATAAATCCCGCACACGTCAAAAGTAAAGTAAGTAAGTTAAAAAGTGAAGCTCGTTTTAATAATAATAATAATAATAATTTATTTATTTATTCAGATAACAAAATCCAATAAAAGTGTTTTAAGCGCAACACCGGACGCGTCTGCGTTACAACACAGTTTCCATAGGTTCTGCGTCGTAGGAGAACTGACGCTTTTGTCTGGAGAAAAAACTACTGCCTCACACAGTGAGGGCTAAGGTAGTAGGTCATCCCGCAGGCACACTAGCGCCGCCATTGAAAAAAACATCCCTTGTCCCAATTCGGAAGGCAAAGTTTTTTGTTCGAAAGTCCGTTATTGGCTTAATCTTATCTTTAGGCAATATTGAGAAACTAATTTCAATATTTTTTATTTCGGTTCAGTAGTTTGGATTTTACAACGTTTCAAAGATACGGTTTTATGACGTCACGCGACGGTCTGTATACTGTTGGCGGTCATAGGAACAAAACATTTTAGCGCATAAAAACAAAACTACTGGACCAAAATAAAAAATACTTAAATTAGTTTCTCAATATTGTCTAAAGATAAGATTAAGCCAATAACGGACTTTCGAACAAAAAACTTTGCCTTCCGAATTGTATTCAATATGGCGCAAGTTACAAAATGCAGTGTTTCACGAAATAGGACGCATTTTATATTTATTGCACAAAACAGCCTGACGTTTGAATAAAGATTACGAAGTATTTAAAATCAAAGCATGGCGATGCGAATTCAAAGAGAAATTAACAAAAAAACTTTGTCAATATGAACGCAATAGCGTCAAGGGTAACCCCCCTGGTCTTAGCTATTTTTAAGACCCAACGTCCAAGATCCAAGCGTGTGCCTGTTAAAAAACTGGCATTTATTACAAGTTTAATTTGGAAGTATTTAATTTAGTATTTTTTCTGTTAAGGACCTTTTGCAAGCTTTTGCATAATCCTAAAAGGCCTACCACACGCACAAGCTTCCCCACAGTTTTACCTGCGCAAACCAGCTTGTTTAATGAACACTGCGCGTGTAGTTGGTAGGACGGTAGCATTCGCCAGAGTGTGGACGCACAGTGTTCATCGTATAAGCTGGCTTGCGCAGGCAAAACTGTGGTGAAGCTTGTGCGTGTGGTAGGCCCTTTATAGAAGACCAGAATGTTCGTAACGCTAGTGTGCCTGACCCGTCGCATTTCTACCCGACACTTTGTAAAATGCATCGAACTTCACCTTTTTTTTGCTTAGAAAGTGGCGCCGCGGAGTAATCTGGAACTAATCCTCCCTGTAATGCTGTCGTAGAAAATAGTTTTTTTCTGGCATATAAAGGTGTGCTATAATTTTACACAAACAAGTTTAAACTAGCGCCACTAATGAAAATATGTCATATTTTATTTTGTCATAAGTTATTTGTAAAAAGCGGTTTCCTAAGAAACTAAGGCCTAGATAGTTTTCGAAAAAAAGGCACGTTCCAAACAACGTACCTTTTTTACGTTGTTTCAAAACCACTTTTAAAGGAATATTATGTTTACTTTGTATTAGAAAAGCAAGGAATAGCATTTCTATCTCGTTGTAAAACTTATATTGCGTTCTAAGTTATTTTAGAGTTTTTAAACAAATAATTTTGTGTGGGACTTTACTTTCTTCTCTCATTTTGACCATTTGTTTTTGTGTGATGTAAATAGGTAAATAGGTATATCTGTGAATTTTAATTTAAAACGTTTATTATTATAATTCATGGTTTGAAGTGGATTGCGGTAGATATCTCAAATACATAATCTTTTGTTTAGAATTTAGATACTTTTTAGTTATACTTACCATGATTGCAATAGGGATGTTTGATTTTCTCTACTTATTTTAGAATTATAATATTTAATTTTGTCTTAAACAAATGAGAATTTTATTAGAAATATTACTTAGCTAAATGGTGTAAGTAATGCGTATTTTAATGCTTCTTATCCTGTAATTTTATCAAAGGGCTGAAAGCACATGCACTATTCCTTACGTTTGGAATAACGTTTTTGTGTAAAGTAAGGCAAACGACACGAGATAATGAATGTAAACTAGCTTTCAGGGGTGTACAACATTTTGATTTGAAGAAATTATGCACAATTTTGAATCTTCCTATTCTAATTGTTGTAGTCTGTGTTAGACTACAAGAAAGTAAACAAATACAGAAACGAAAAAATATGTATTACTTTGAATGCAATCAAAATAGGAATGTTCATGCCCAAGGGCGCTTCTCCAACGCTGCGATTCTGTAAACGTCAACGGGAACGGTATACGGTTTTTATGGATTATATTTTATTATGGGGTGCCGTTAGAAAACTGCCCCAAATGTTGATATCTTCCTTAATGACAGTTTCCCTGTACCACGAATCACGCAACGACAGCTGTCATCGACCAACTGACAACCTTATTGTGTATAGTTTATCTCGTCTCGTTGGCCTTAGTTTATTGATGAGAGGCTAAATACCTAGCAAGAAAAACATCTCTAAGAGCGAGAATATGTGGGCTCAACCCTTCGTAACTTTCTGATATCTAACTGATGTAACTATCGCTACTAAGCAAAACCATTTATTTGGATTGGTCCCGCCCTGTATTCTCTAAAATATTTACCGTAAAAATAACCGTTTTTAAATGTCAAAAAAAGATTGTTAATTTCAATAAGGGCTATTTTTGAGTGTTTTGACGCTCGGAGGTTGAGTGGGTTTTTTTAAAGAATAGAGGCGCTGTGCGGTGAATGGTGACGAATTGAGTACCTAATTCTTATTCAAGACATTACAGATGTACATGTAACTTGAATGATTGTTTCCATTATTATTATGCTGAGATACTAGGCAGCACTGCAGAAATAATACGGTCCCTTCGCAGTAATATGACCTCTTTTTGGCATCAAGCCACAAATAAATAAAAAAATTGCGGGTGGTGAAGTTACTGTGGATGTATTTTTAAAGCCTCTGCGCCTAAAATAATGAAATATGAACTTGATAATATTATAGTAATAGTAACGTAGAACATTTTTTAACTATAGTCGAGTTGAAATATCGAGCACTAAAATTATAGGTAAATTTATATAAATATCTATCAATAATAAGTTGTGGGATTTGATTAAGAATGTGAAATCGTCACTAAAAAAAACTTATTTGGTGTAGATATTTTCTCGGAAGTCTTATAATATAGATTTATTAGAATATTATAATAATGTTCATATTTTGCTGTCATCTTGCACCTTGCACTTTTAGATGTAAAGTTAGACTAATAAACGAAAAGTTATAATTATGAATAAATAGATTTAACACAGCAATTGATTGTTGGTTTCATTTTAACAATGATTGAAATCTTAGTTTTTTGTTTCTCCAACGGGTTTATTAGAGAAGGCTGTGGTTTATTCCTTAGACCATAGGATAAGGCAGTAAACGGTGAGGGATAAAAAAAAAGGTAAAACAAAAAAGGAGAAAAGCGCTATCTAGCGGCAGTTTCTAGAATTGGTACAAATAAAATAAGTTCTGACAACATTATGACTAGTTTTATTATAATTTCAATATCATTTTTACGGACACTAAATCCCTAAACAGATTTGGCATAATATTTTAAATAATAATTATATCTATACACAACCACATAGATTCCAAAATTACTATAAAATAAGCACTCACAACTTGTCATATTAGATGGTACAGAAGTTTGATATTTTCGTCGTTTACAACGCAGTAAGAAGAGACCCTGTATGTATAATCCTAATGCTTATAGTTATTTCTAATAATACTTTGGTAATAATAATTTCAACATAAGGCCCGGTTTCTGAATTGAGAATTTCACTAACCAAATGCTTAAGTATCGTTTTGTCACATTCTTTTGAGTGACATCTGCAGAGACAGAACGATATATGTATAAGCATTTGGTTAGTGAAATTCTCAATTCAGAAATCGGAGGTAAGATACTCCGGAGGTCGTGTGTTTAATTCTCGCTCTCGGGCTAGATTTACTTTCTTTGTTTTAATCATATTTTAAATAATAAGGTGAGCTTACATTTGTGTAATATCAATAAAATATTGAATATTATTTACTACTTTGGCATTCTGTATTTATTAGTATCTATACGATATTTTAGTCGACAATGCTTTACAAAAATATATATTATAATATCGATCGGTTTTTCAGTTAGATAAATAAATTGTACAAATTATGAAATCAGTAGATATTATGTAGGTATTGCTAAAATTTTTATGCCCTAATAAAATTCTGAACTTCAGCTACTTACAATGTTGTTTTTTCTTACACTATGGCACAATGAGAGACACCATTTACCCTTAGCATGCAGTTCGCGAGAAAGACTAGTCGACGCCGGAGTCTCAGTTTCTCGGGCTATCTCGCGTAGAGAAAATCTATAGTTCAAATCGAGAAAGTAACTTTTCGGTGTGGACTAAAGCATTTCTAGAGCATGCATGCCAAAGGGACTGAATTTACAATTTGTAGATTTTACTTACAGTCCCAGTTACCTATGACAGGACATGAATATAGGTCCATGTCACAATAAATAGGTCCTATGTCCTATGTCACTCATGCCACAAAGGTCGCCTAACTTTAAACTTGCTATGTCTACATCACAATACAACATCAATGGCAAGTATAGTATGTTCCTTATAAATAAAAGTTTATTTTATTGTCTTAAAAATAATTCCCTGCAATGTAGGGACAAGGAAGTAAAAACGACTTTGTTTTGCAATTATTTTTTAATAGTTCACAATTTCATTGTAGATTTGTTTTTTATTATTTACAATAGATTTATAGATAAAAGTCCACGATTAATTACAATATTCTGGCATCACGAGGTAGTTTTTGTACTGTACGTTTTATCATATCATTTACATTGGTTTTGTAAATACCTATTGCTACGATATCCACTTATATTATATGTAGGTACACGATTACAAGATCATTCTGATATCAAACTGTAAAGGCGCCTCTACACCATGGGCCATCGCGATGGGCCACTATGATGAGCCAGCGTGGTGTAGGATGGCTTATGGCGCGTGCGATGGTTGTGGGATGGCGTCGGTGTGGGTTTTTTGGCCGCACATCAAAGGTAGTTGGCCAGCAATGGCGGTATGCATCTACACGTGGCCAATAATACGTGCTGTATAGATATATTGCCACGTCCATCTCGACCAATGTAAAGATCACAAATGAATGTCACCATCGTGAAGAGGCGATTCAACCATCGCATGGCCATCTCGCTGGGCCAGCGCTGGCCCATCATGTAGAGGCAGCATAAACCAATGATATGGTATGGTATGTAAATCTTTTCTGTAAGCTCTTAAGAACATATTTAATTTTACCACCACCACAGCGCCCTCTATAATTGGTGCCACATATTTGGAGCATCCTTATCATACGAGGCGTACACTTGTAGAGTAGTTTTAAATCGAGTCCACGGAATGACAGTTGCTAGTATGCTACTGACAGATAAAGTCTTTGTAACAACTGTCATTCCGTGGACTCGATTTAAAAATTATAGGTAGAGTAACTTTGTCTACACGTAAATGTATGTTTTGTTAGAGAAGATAATCATTGTTGCCAAGAAGACGACGACGCCATGGACGTCGCAACTCAGGAATGATTTCACTCTTCTAACCGTACACACATTAGTCGAGTAGCCCTTCGCACCTTGCAAGACATTATGGGTGGTATTACAGAACGCTCCTAGATAGCAGTTTAAACTCTTCCCGCCCAGTCGGAGTTTAAACATCGTTTAGAAGTGTCGATGATAATTGATAAATCAGTGCATGCTTGGATTTGAATGTCCCTACCCTGTCGCTGTACTGTACAGCCGCCTACAAACCAGGTGCCTAGTTGACATGGTCGGTTAGTATGGACATTAAAATCAAAACATGCACTGTTTTATCGACAGTGCTACTAAACCTTGTTTAAGGGTGGACAAAAGCAACGTGGCGGGAAATTCAAAATTTTCAGTTTTTTACATTTTGTAGCTAAACTGAGCTATTTTTGTACAGCGATTTTTCGTTCGCGGCAATAAAACAGTATTCTTTTCATTATTGTTAACAATATAACAACAATAATTCAGTCGATTATGTGTTCTGGTTTATTGCCGCGAACGAAAAATCGCTGAACAAAAATAGCTCAGTTTAGCTACAAAATGTAAAAAACTGATTTTTTTTAATTTCCCGCCACGTTTCTATCGTCCACCCTTAACTCTAAGAAGCGTTCTGTAATACCACCCTAGGACCGATTATAAGCCTAAGTAACAGGAGGTTTCGGTCCACAAGTGTGTGCGCTCTGGATGTAGACTATCCGGCCTCTGTAAGTGTGCAGCGCTGCCTTGCACCAGGGCCCACGGGAGCACCTCCAACGTATCTTGCCGCTCCTGGCGCATCCGTTGAAGCGGAACCTGTAGCCCCCGACGTTGATGCCCATTTTCCCCTGCTTGCTGAGGCAGTAGGAGGCGAAGCAGTCGATGCTGGTACCGATGAGGCCCACTGAAAGGGAAGGCGGGCGTTAGGTGGGGTCTGGTTTAAGGTGGTCTAGTTCCTATGCAAATGGCACACTGAAATCACACACTTCAGTTGCGGCAAATTTACAGTAGATGAATAGCCAAAAACACCTTTTTGAAAATACTGGTAAAAAATAAATGGTCTTACCAATTGTAAATTTTTTTGGAGGAAGACTCGGCAATTTCTGACTGAATTATGTGTGTGTAGCTCTCGGGGATACATGCTTGTAGGATCGGTATCTATGGGTCTGAAGGGAGAATAATCACGGGGCGCTCACCCAGGCGCGTTTTATAATATCGGATGCGTTATTGCGATATCGGTTTTCAGTACATTTTGTATTTGGATGGCGTTAATATCGCAGCAGTGTGTAAACTCCATGGCCATCCTAATACAAAATGTAGGTACTGAAAACAGATAGGTATCGCATTATCTTATAATATTGTCGGCCGATAAAAACACGCCTGTGTAGTGGAGCCTTTAGGGACTTCGCAGACAAGAGACTATTGTCCGTCGGGGATAAGTCTGCAGCGCGTTTACCAGTAGCGTATACTTTCTGTCTCTCGTGTGCATTATTCGATGAAGTTGTAAGAAATCTATTTCGACGGACAAAAGTGCCGGACTAGATCTCGTAAGGCCAGCCAGGCCACAAAAAGATGGAAAACCCGCTCACCTCCCCCATCTCTCCCTTGCAGCGACCTTCGGCCTCTCGCGTCGCGGCCATGTGGTCATCATATTAGCCGGTCACAAGTTCGTCAAGCACGAGTCGTACAAGAACCGGGTCCGGTGGACCTGCAGCCGGCGGATACAGAAGGGATGCCGCGCCAACGTGACCACGCTGAATTCAGTCATTGTAAGGGGCCTCTTGGACCATAATCACGAACAAACCTCTTCGAGCACGGTTTCTACCCGGCACGGCGGCGCCGTCCAAGCTTGTCCACCAACACGGTTTTAATCCGGTTCGTAGCTACAGGCCGGCCTCATTCAGTTGACTACGCCTTGCACTCACCCGGCCTCGTCAACAAACGCTCATAGACTGCCATACAATCAATACCGTCTTTACTATAAGGGCATAGGGGCCCGAGCCCAGGGTGTGGAAATTTTGATCTAATATGACCATGTTGCCGCAATGTGGTAAGTATCTACTTAGACTTCTTCTACTTATTTCTTGTATTGTCATTTGTGTTTGTCATTTGAGGGATTCGAGTACAAGAAAGATTCAATTTAGGTCGATTTAGGTAAATACTTACAACATACCTACTTTCTATTTTATCTTATGATCTGATGTGCCTTTTGAATTAAGAAATAATGAGAGCTTATTAATATAAATAATCTTGTATTATTTAGTTATAATTATTATACCTACCTTGGTAAGCTAAAATTTTTATAGGTAAGTATTATTATACCTAATGTTTTATGAATATAATGTTATTAGCAAAGTAGCATTGTTTTTTTATAGGACCGATTTTTTATAGGACCGACTCACTAAGTACGGCCGGCCAGTCTAGGATACCCCATGGTAGCTTTTAACGCGCGCGGCATAAGGGCGCCAATCAAACAAAAAGGGGTATCCTAGCGTGTGGCTGACTGTACACGCATTCACGATGTGAGTTTTTTTTTCTGAGCAGTTTTTCCCGTTTTTTTACAGTTTTTCACAATTTCAAAATAGTTTTTCGTTAAACCATTTTTATTAGGAAGGAAATAAACAGGGCTTACATAGCTTGTTTTACATATTTTTATAAATTGCATAGGTAAATAATTGAAGGAAACCCAAAAACATAATGTGTAAGGTTTTTATGAACTAAACTCAGAAGAACCACAACGTAGGATTAATTGTAGAGTGACCATGTCATAGTAGGAATGTACAGAGCGTACGTACCTAAGACGCCGATGTCTTAAACTGCTAAACAATACATAGAAACGGTTCTATATAGGTAATACTAATAAGGTATCCAAGGAAACCAAAAATACGAACCAAGCATTTATTTGTTTATTTATTATACAGACTTGCGCATATGAGACAAATTCCTATTATACAAAATTAAATTCAAATTAGTTTAATTGTAATTACATATTATCAATCTGTACATATTAAATTATTTTATTATCGTTTAATAAAAATTGTTCGCATGCGTGATGTTTGGTCGTTTTTGACTCGTCATTAGGTAGGTACAAGCAACTTTTATGATGAAACTCAACCAAAAATATCGAATTAAAATAATAGAATAATTTAACAACGCGGCAAAATTTGGGATAGATAGGGAATACTTTATTCTAGAGACAAATCACACGACTCTTCTTGTGATTGTGACCGACGTTTCTTTTACTTGCGTTCAATTTTCACCAACAGAAAATTCAGCCGATGTCGCCATATGGCCCATATGGCGACATCGGCTGAATTTTATGATATGGGCCCACCACACGTACAAGCTTGACCACAGTAGTTTTTCCTGCGCGTGCGCAAGCCAAGATTGTACGCTGAACACTGCGAGTCCACACTCTGGCGCATGCTAACGTCTTACCAACTACACGCGCGGTGTTCATTAAACAAGCTGGGTTTGCGCAGGCAAAACTGTGGTAAAAGTTGTGCGTGTGGTAGGCCCATTAGTAACATCCAAAAACCAAATGCCTGACTCATTCATTCATGGCATGACTGCGTAGCAACTACCTCGTCCGGATGCCTAGTAGAGGCAATTTCGGTCATTGACCTGTTTATACGCGTCTCTGACACTCCCGCGTAATTATATTGCTGTCTCACTCGTACAGATTCAATGGCTGAGCGAGAGGGCAATATAATTACGCGGGAGTGACAGAGAAGCATATGAACAGGTCAATGACCGAAATTGCCTCTGCTCGACGTGCGGACAGGCTTAAAAATTACAATTATTTACAACATTCGCGATGTTACACAAGACAGCACGTCGACCCTTACACGCTAGCACTCTACTCGGTTACGTTACGGGCGACTTAACAACAAGATTGTACACTCCGACGTGCTGTCGTGTGTACAGAATTAGATCATTCTGCGGCCTTGACAACTAACCACCATAAGATGCAGGCACTCATTCATTAATGGCATGATTGTGTGACAACAACCTCTTATAAATGTAGCCGTTGACGATCCAGACGAAGGCTTTGCAGTCGCGGTGGTACCGCCGGCACCGCCAGCGCATCTTGCCCCTCGCGCCCTCGTAGTGTCTCCCGAAGTTGTATCCGTTAATGATGAGCGTGGAGCGACCGTTGGAGAATGTGCACTTCACATCTGCGCCTGTTGAAGTTGATATGCGTGTTAGGGTAAGTTTTATAAAAACTAGTTCGGAAGAAGACCTATATTCTCTCTGGTAGCAGAACGACCAAATTTGGGTTAGGTTAGGGGGTTATGGGGTAACCTAACCTAACGTTTTTGGAGCCTTCACGTTTGCCGAAGAAGCCGTCTTTTACTTATACGTTATCCTTGTTGTCAGACTGACTGGCTTCAGTCAAATGTAATGAGCTTATGTCCATTAGAACGGTGGCTGATTAAGGCGACGGTAAAAAAAAAACATATTAATATCTTCTTTTTTTAAACGGTTTTGTTAAAAAGAGCCGTCAAATGAGAGTACCTAGACTGAACTATTTTTAGGAATCTAGAATCTATGAATATATACCTCGGTATTAATCTATGAATTAATACCGTTTTTGGCGGCGGCGGGATTTATTTGTTTCCTCTTAATTTGCAGTACCTATTTATATTTGGCTAATCAATTGTAATTTAAAAGCTTGTAAAATAATGCGTAATATTATTTCAATAGAAACTTAACTAAAAGAAAATTCTGTTAAGATGGTGGGTGGGGCATATCAAATAAAGCAAGCAAGTAAGTACGTATACAGAATTTTAACATTTATTAGAACATAACAAGTATTTACAATATTTTCACTACCTCGGTACATGTAACACAATCAAATGCAATGAGTAGACATTGAGATAAAAAAACACCTATCCGCAGAATATAAATAAAATATTTTTATGAGTAAGTACAAAGCAAGAAAATTTTCCAAAACCTTAAACTAACCTTAGCAGTTATCGTATTTTGTTAGTAGTTTAATTGATGCCTAAACTACATCTGCAACATTCAAACTAATACCTACACATCGAACATTCCTAAATTTCGAACATTCCTAAATTTCGTTATAATATTAAGTTTAGATTTTACAAACAATCAATTTCTAAATTCGATAATTAATTATTCATCTGAGCTCTACGCTAGCATGCAATACAAATTTAAACGAGGTAATTTCATGTTTCTTATTTCTTACAGTACGAAAAGTTCATCTGACAGAGCTCCTAGACAGAATTCTAAAAGGTGCAATGACTTCAACACCCTTTGCAATAATAATGTATTGTGTGTCCGCACAAAATAAATTATTCTTCTTCAATTTTATTATATTCATATTAATTGTTATTTTCTGCATTACACGCAATACTGGTTCTATACAGACATTATTAATTTAGTGTAGAGAAAGTAAGATGTAGGTTGTTCTCTCATAAACTTCACAATCAGGCCTCTTACTCGAGTTTCTACTTCATTAAGTTAGCTTACACATACATAGCTTAAGTATAGTCCACCATTGCAACATTGCACTGCTTTGCCAAGGAGCAATTTTTCAATCATTTAATAAATAAGATTCGATACAAAACTGGCCCTCTAGAACAATACTGCGCCACCGTGCACCGTCGAATTCCGTTATTTCATGAATATTGACTGAATATACAAAAATTATGTAAAATCAACGCGTGATTTTTGCGCATTTATAGAGAATTTATTTAATAAACTGGTCGATTTTGACGCAATGGCGTCGATAGTAGAGGGGCTGTTCCATTCTCGATAAAAAAAGAGATTACCAGAACGATTGAAACTCTGCCCTAAGGCAAGTGATTATGGCCGTCGTTTAGTTTAACGATGTGATTGTTGACTGTAATGGCGATGGCGCGGCACTTGGCGAAGGACTTGCAGCATCTCCAACGAGTCCTGCCCACGCGGTTGGTGTAATGCCGGTTGAACCTGTACTGGTTGATCATCAGGACTCTCTTCCCGCTGTGCTGGACGAACGCTGCCACCTTCGAATGGTTTTCTGAGGGGCCGGTGGTTAAAGACATTCGGTTTACCAAGGGACTGGTAGTTACTGACAGGCCTGAAAAGTAGTTTTTGGTTAGTTAACAGTTTTCGTCGAGAATCGCCACGGAATGGTAATCGGGCGGGACGACGAGAGTTGTTTGAGATGACCCCGGATAGAAAAGCCAGGATTGAGTTGCGGGAGGCTGTTCTGGTTCATCGAAAGTAACGTGGCGGGAAAGCCCAAAATTTCAGAATTGTAATTTATAGCTGAGATATTTTAGTTCAGCAATTTTTGTTTCATGACAGTACATTTTTAGTATTATTTTCATTATTCTACACAAGAGATCCAAAATAATTAAGCTGATTTAGTTTATGCTCGAAAAAGCAGTGGTTAAAGACTGGTAGTTTGAGCAAATCTCATAATCAGCTGAATTAATGTTGTTTGGTTGTTTCAAATAATGAAAAGAATATTGTTTTATTGTCGTGAAACAAAAATCGCTGAACAAAAATAGTTCAGTTTAGCTACCAAATTAAATAAAACTGTGATAACTGTGCCAAGCGACTTTCGTTAAACCTTAAAATTAAACTAATTAGTATTTAAAAAGTTTATTAAATTAATATACAGGTTTGAAGGATTATTAGGATAATACTGTAAGAAAATACTGTCTCTGTTGTGAAATATTTATTCAGTGATAAACGACACTAAGGTGAAATAGATCCTTTCAATTTCATTACTAAGGCAAACGTTGTGTTTTTCTAATTCATTAAAATTAAATAAATAAGACAAATTAAGTATGTATTTAAGAGGAAATCTCTTCATTCAGCTCAGGCTCATGAATGTGGATTCCTGACATTCTGGCCAACACCATTCCAACAGTGACGGCCGACGCCTTGCACCCACCATGCCTCCTTATGCACCTCCAAGAGACTCTGACTCCATGTGAGTAGTCCTGTCGGTACCTGTAGCCCTCATAACCGAGGATCACAGCACCTCTTTTACTTTTTGTCAAGGTGTAACCGGAGAAACCTTAAAGTTAAACCTTTATTGTTATCTGTATATTGTCTGGCATAGAGAATTTAAATCCTTAGATTCATTCTTTGTATGTCTAATTACCATTTGCATTTCAAATGAAATTTACAATACTCAAACACCTAAATAGCAGTACTGCTCATCTACATCAAATGAAGAAACAATCAATGAATTATAGAATTTTTATTAACAAATTGCACAAAAAAACAGAAAAAAGGAATGCCGTTAACCAATAGTCATTGCTTTTTACACATGTTTATTACAATCGAAATTAAATCAATTCCCGTTATGTCGACAAGTACAAAATACCTGAAAAAAAAGGCTCTAGTTGTCTAGCTAGATTATAAATTAAGAACTAAAGGATAGCAGAATAGCTACAGAAATGTACGCTAAGAATAAATCAACTTAAATGCTAATAATCTGCTTAATAAGGTACTGTGTCTTCGGTGTTCTCCGGAGACGCTCCGATATTCAATCCGAATAAGGCATTCATCTGACCCTCAATAGGGTCTTCACCATCGACGTTGAGCAAAGTGTTTATATCATCGTTCAAAGTATCGATATCTTTTTCATTACTTTGCTTAGTGTCCTCTGGAGATTTGCTCGCGGACTCGGCCGATATCAGATTTGGTTCGATTGAATCTACTTTGTAATTATTTTCTATGGCTGAGGTATGAGTTATGATTGATACAGGCACTGCTTGGACTGGTTCCGTATTAACATCTTTGTTATCTTCTTTTTGCGTAGGAAGAAGCGGATCGTCAGGCACATTGTTCATATTAATAACTTTATCCCCCGTTTCAACAACAGTCTCTTGAACAACGGGAGCGAAAGCAAAGTTGTCGGGAGCTTTTTCGCTAGTGGTTTTCTGCTGAAGTTCCATCTCTTCGCCGTCTGATAGTATTTCTATGGGTGCTTCGTCGCGTACTACTTCGATAACGTCATCGTCTGAGTTATCGTTCACCGTGTCTGTCTGTGAGATAACATCGCTGATGACCACGTTCTCACAGCCATTGTTCTTTTCTGAAAACGCATATTCGTTAGTAACAAATACTTCATTATTTGTAAATAATTTATTCTTAGGTAACTAATAGGGTAAGTTCTAAGATAACTATGCACTTAAAGACGGTATAAACGAATACTCTCACTTCTGTTTAAGAATTATTTAATTTATTATAAAAATAGTTTTTAATATAAAAAGTTAAATACAAAATACATTTAAAAACTTGATACCGCAGTCGCATGAGAAGTGCATTGTTATTAATAAGTCAACACATGAAAATAGCCAATTGTTCACTTCTTATACGTCAGTTTTAACTTTATAATTATGTATAACGGTCTATCTATGCTTAAAACAAATTAACATCATACATATAAAATTAAAATATCCTATGTTCAATCGTGTTTATGAGTACCAATGATCTCCACCACGTTATCATCATACGTGACAACTGACGCGTTGCAATTGGTGGAGGTTCTTTTGGCACACCTCCATCGTTTTCTCAAAGATTTGACCCCGCCTAGACCTTTGTAGGAGTTGTAGCGATACCCGTTGACAACCAAACACAGGCCTCCGCGCCTGGACTGTAAGTAATAAGGCTCTGAAACAAAATAACGTGAATGCTACAGTTGATTTTTGAAATCGTTTCGAGCTTGCATGCGGTGTTAGGAATTAAATTTCAGTATTAACTATAAAAGAACAAAATATTCCTGCAAGCAAATTTAATAAATCTCTACCCTTAAAATAACTTAAAATCAGACAAATTATAATGTGTTTCTTGTCATATGAAAGCAGTTTCATGAAAGCAGGGCTTGACAACTCGGCCTTATTGACAGACTCTTAACACAATGATTGGGCTAGTCTAGACAGATGCCGCTAAAAAGGAAGTGAAAAGTTTAAATAACATTTTTTTGTTCGAGTGATGCACGCTCGATTTCTGTGTGTGTGTAAGGTCTTTTTAATGTTTTCATACTTTGGAAGTTTATTTATAATTTCAAAGTCGGCATCGTTATATTCTCCAAGAACATCTTTATATATTTCGGGCAGAGGTGTACTTTCGGTCTCAGCTCTAAATATGCATTTATTTATCATCTTCTTGATTTCATTTTCAATCTCATTAGGTTTGCAATTGCTGCTGTGGCTTTGTTCTCTCATAATAATTGTTGCATCATATGTGACAATTTCAGCTCTGCATATGGGTCTCTTAACACATCGCCAAACTCTTTGCCCATTTGAATTTACACGATGTAGTGAGTATCGATGACCATTTCTCATTAGTAGTTTCTGACCTCTCTGGGATGGTATAATTTCAAAACAAGAGTCAATATTCTGCCCTTCGCTAGTTGAAGGTGTATCTGTAAATGAAATCAGTAACTAAGTAAGTCTATAAGTCGCGCTTTGCCATTCTCCTGTAGATTTTTGTTCCTTTTTACGAAACTTCACAAAAAAAATGTCTAGACTTTGCCTAATTTACAAAATTTTGGCACCTGCAGAAGTAATCTCAATGAATGGGCTAACTAAACAAACAAATCAAATAAAAATAATACCGAAGTCTTTTATTTATTATGACTCATGAGTTTATACCATTAAGCTTTTTTGCTTCGCTTTGCGTCTGTGTTTGTATAAGATCTTTTTGAAATTATCGTATTTTGGAATTTTAGCTGCAACGCCATATCCAGCATTGTCGTATTCCCCAAAAACCTCATCATATATTCTGGATACAGGTGTTGTTTCAATTTCAGCTCTTTGTATGCATTTATTTATCCTCCTTTTGACTTCGTTTTCTATCTCGTTAGGTTTGCAACTGCTATGATGGCTTGGATATTTTACAATATTCGTTTTACTAGTGACAATGTTAGCCCGGCATGCACCGTTCCTCTTTACACATCGCCAAACAATGTGTCCTTTTGAATTTACACGTTGTAGTGTATATCGATGACCTAGTCGCATTAGCATGTCCTGATCTCTCTTGGATCGTATAATTTCAAAATTAGTGTTAATTGTCTGGCCCTGGCTAGTCGAGGGTGTATCTGTAAATGGAATCCACGTCAACCGATGTTGTTTATCATTATAACCATATCTGCTGTAATATTACAATAAAAATTGCTAAAGTTTGGTATCAGATTTTTTAAACCGTAAATGTACTGTAAATTTTGGTGGTTAAGGTTTGTAATTGGCAGTATAGGAAATAACCAGAGACACGCGTTACTTTATCGCTTTAAAAGCTTTCCGTAGCGTTCTAGTATTATTCTGATTTTTTTTTTACTTTAGAGTTCAACTAACATCGTCGCACGAGACACTTCGATCAACCTCTTAGTAGTAGCATTAACAAAAATGAGTTGAGGTAGTATCCGACACCTCGGTCCGCCGCGACTTCAATGTAAAACAAGTGATACATCTGTTAAAATTTGTTTCTTTTATGTAAGTTTTAGTGCTCGTGTAAACTTCAACTTACAACGTACCAGCTTGGTCCTTTCGACAATTAAAGCATTGTTGCAAACTACCAACTAGGCTGACGATAGCACCATCAACTGTTACAACAGGGCGTGGTGTAGTTGTTGGCGAACCCCCAAGAGACTTTTGCCCTTCCAATGTGGATGTGCTTTTAGTGGAACCGATACTGTGGAGGACCTTAGCACCACGCTGTGACGTTGAGAAATAGGCGGCTAGAATATTACATGGGGATTTACTATATTGCCCTCAGTTCATCCACTGTTTTGACCCTGGCACGTTTCAAATTCGTAAGAACTTTCTCATAATATCAGCTCTATCATCACCTTCCGGTAGATTAGCAACATTATGCATTTGGGTAAAAATATCGCACGAATGACGATCAAAATAATGCTCATAACAGCGTGTGCTGCAACGTGGCCGTTTCGACAAGCGCGCTACAAGTTTTTCCGCGTTTTGACGGTTTTTATCGCTTTGAATCAAGATGTAGCAGAAGGCTTAGCACGCGGGCCATTTTACCTACTCTCAACTGTCACCTTAGCCACTTAACACTACTGTGACAGTCAACAGTGGCTAAGGTGACAGTTGAGAGTAGGCAAAATGGCCCGTGTGCTAAGCCCACAGGACGCTGTTTTCGACGATAAATAAAAACAGTGATAACAACATAATAAAATCGTTTATTTGAGGTAGATATAGAAAATTGCAAACATGATAAGTATTCTAACTAAAGCACCAAAAGTTCTGTGTTTGGTGCCGATGCTTTATCATCATCATCAGCCCGTTTACACTCACTGCTGTTAGTGCTGTTGCCATTTACACTGTTTTCCGACTAATCAGTCTATGTCAAGCATGTCTGGCATGGCAACTTATCTCTTTTGTTCTCAAATCTTCGTACATAAGCGCCATCAGCGATCAGCTATCAGTATCAGCGCTCCTAAGTTTCCACGAAGGTATTTTGTTCCTTCTATCAACCTAGTCGTTCCCTCGATGCTGAGGATCGTGACCATCACCATTGGTTTCTGTCACTTCACACGATATGGATCAGCTCGTTCAGGTATTTTTGCTTAGCTTTGATCGCATTGTCCGTCCATCTGACGGGTGATCTGCCTCGCACCTTTCTTATTACAGAGATCGATCAAAATCTTCACGCGACGTCAATGATTATGAATATTGTTCACGTTGACAATCTCATGATTGACAGTGTGCACTTTCGCTTTACAATCGGCGTGGGACGCGCACTTCCAGATCTTCTTTATGTGGTTCTGGTAATAGGTGCGGCAGACGAAAGCATAGCCGCCGACTACCAGATGCTGCACACCTTTCATAGATATTGTGTAGTGTGCTGGAAAATACAAATATTAAGGGAACTTTTTATTTTATGCCCAAAAGGAGGGTTATGTTTTTCACCATCATCTATGTATGTACGTATATGTATGTGTGTATAAGGCTGTAGGTATGTAAGTAAGTATGTTGGTATGTATGTCTGTCTGTTCCTATGTTCCCATCTACTGCCTGAATGCCTGAACCGATTTGAAAAAATGACGTCTCGAAGGATTGGTCGCTGCGACTGTCATAGGATATTACTATGAATTAACCTCCTCAGGCCCGAGCTGTTTTTCTTGAATAAAACCTTGAGAACTATTATAATATACATATATTTTTGTAAACAGTATGACCATACCAACTGGGTGGTTTTCCGGAAAATCGCTTTCCACTATGTCGATTTTAAATCGATATGAGGTCTCAAGTCTAAAAAAATGCGGAAAGTCCATCAAAAATAGATAAGGAAAGGCAGATTTCAATTATTTTTTTTACATTTCAATTAAACTTATCTTATAAAACACAAATTAGAGCTGGTGATACAATTTGTAACAATTTCTCAAAGAATTGAGACACAAAATTACTTTGCATTTGGGGCAAAAATGTCGTGCCCCGTTATAGTTGCACCCTGGTAGTCTGCATCGATTTTTCTTATCTTATAAATCAGGTAGGTGATCTGCTTGTGACATTTTTACCAAATCTGATGGGTGTTGTGTTTTTGCTCGCTTGGAAGGATGACCAATGGATGAAGGACCAGCCGCTGCGTCATCAGAAACGTTTGAATCACCTGCGTTCCAAAGCGGCAAGTAATTCGCATCTATCGCGTCCATATGTAATTCGGTGACCCAAATACGGTCGTGCAACGTAGATAAATGAATTTTAAACAGGGGGGTAAATGAGAAAGTTTAAAAAAAGTTTTGCAAATTATATCTGCGAAAATTTACCATCCCCTTCCCCTCCCGTATCTCCGAAACTACTACTCCTAAAATTATAAAAATAATGCAGAAAATAAGTCTTTACTTTTTTTTTTTTTTAGTTAGCCTGGATAGTGTCCCACTGCTGGGCAAAGGCCTCCCCTCCTGTCTTCCACGCATCTTTATCCTGTGCTACCTCTGGCCATCTGGGCAAGAACTTATTTAGGTCATCCCGCCATCGTCGCCTAGGCCTGCCGCGCCTTCGTTGTGGTCTGGGTTGTGGTCGTTGTGGTCCGCCTTCGTTGTGATCTGGGACTGGGTCCCACACGACGGACCTTTACATATTAAGTCTTTAATATTGTAGGAAAATCTATAAGAAATCCATTGTGTGTACAATAACATAGGAAAATAATAATGTAAATTTTGTAGCATTAGTTT
This sequence comes from Zelleria hepariella, assembly GCA_949319315.1. Classification (NCBI taxonomy): domain Eukaryota; kingdom Metazoa; phylum Arthropoda; class Insecta; order Lepidoptera; family Yponomeutidae; genus Zelleria; species Zelleria hepariella. The sequence goes on from OX439388.1 coordinate 14,326,053, forward strand.
CTCAACTCAGCCAACAGATGGCGCTCTACAGTCCTACATCGCGGATCGCGGTATGGTTTCTCAACATTTGTGCGTAAATGAACTTCGGATATACGGAACCCTCTCAACTCGCACTTGTCCGGTTTTTCTTAATAGCATCCCTCTGTCTTTGCTCCTTTTTATATTTTTGCCACATCTCTCTCTGTTTACTCTTTTCAGTTTCAGTCATTTCCTTTATTTTCTTCTTCCTGCCTCTTTCCCGCTGTCTTCTTTGTTGTTCCTTGTATTTTTCTGGGTTGTTTTTTTTCATGCGCTCTCGGTACCTTTTCGCTCGTTCCGCCACAGTTCTAGCCTTAGCCTTGGTTTTTTTCACAGCCTTGTTCTTGATATCTAATACAAACAGACAAATAAAAATCATTTTCTTATCTTAGCTTAGCCGAAACCTCAACCATAGCCGGTAACATTTGTTTACTTTTTGCAAGGAAAAGTCTAGGATCAAATGCATCAAATGTAACCTACATTTATGCCTAACGAGGGACCAACATTGTTTTTTTAGCTTTCCATATCTAATTTTGACAAAACAAGATATTGTTATCGTGACACTGTGTATTTTTCTCCTTATTGATAATAATAGATGTATTTATTTCAATAAAGTACGTAACGGTGTTAAATTGTACAGTTTTGTAATTTGGCATTACATGCAGGGTGACCAGATTATGCGAATTGTCGCCATTTAGGCTACCTCAGGGGGTCAAACGGCGACCATAAAATGCGATCGGCGACCAGTAGCCATTTAGGCTACCTTAGAAAATGGGAACAGGCGATTTAGGCTATCTCAGGATTATTTCGCATTTATTTAGGCGATTTAGGCTGTTATCGAAAAATTTAACCATTCCTTGATTATTCCTTAAAATGCTTGTAACAAAACGTAATATGCACGTGGAAAGGAGGCTGATGGTGACGGAGAACTTTTTCGGGAAGTTATTATTATAGTTTGAGACCGAATAAAAAAAAGGAAATGAAAATTATTAGTTTTTTTACATATTTTTTTTGCTCTACACTGTCTTTTTTTTAGTTTTTATTATTATTTTAGGCTAAATTTGGTCTTCTAGGCTCAAAAAGTTAGGCGATTTAGGCTAAATAGACGAGAAAAAAAATTAGGCGATTTAGGCTACTCGGAAGACAAAATTAGGCGAATCGAGTTTGCTAAAATCTGGTCACCCTGATTACATGGTAGATTACCTTCTTCCGCTTGTCCGCAATTCAATATGAATCTTTTTAGGCCCACCAAAGCCAAAATTGTAATTATTGTAGAATATTCTTCTGTATGTCATTTCGCACACTGCTTTCACGTTTTCTTCGAAACATTTTGCTTTGTACAACTTGTGCATTTTTGTGATTGATAATGAGCTATCTAAGTGCAGGCGCTTGGAACGTTTCCTGTCGTAGTGTGGTTCCACGCGAAGAAAAGACTCAATGTGTGACTTCAAAAAACTAACATCAGCTTCTGTTCTTTTGTTCGGAGGTTCACGCTTACCCCTTTTGTCATCACCGACATATAGTCCTGAATCATTTCGGTTTTCAACTGCATTAATGATGACGCCCGCTGAGATAGCCAAAGTGCTACGAAAGAAGTTCTGGCACACCTGTTTTTTTTCTCCGTCTTGTCGTTTTTTTCTTGAAAAAAGAAACATTTGTTTGTAAATCTGCGGTGCTTCCTCTGCGATCCACATATAATCCTTTTTGGAGAATCGACAGTTACATTGTTTAGAATAAAATTATTTTTTTCTGCAAAGGACAAACTCCAGTAATGACGACATAAGACCTGTCTTTCTTCTTCAGTGATGGCGTTACATTTAAACTTACATTTGTCACAGTCAATCTTTTTCGGTATCTTTGCGTTCCTTTGTCGGCTTTTTGTCACGTAAGGTAAGCCTTCAGATCGCATTTTTTTTGCAGCATTGACCTTCCAGTTTTCGGGTTGTGGCTGTTCCGACACTTCCTTGATCGCGTAGATTCAAATGCTGTGCGTGCATCACAATTTACCACCTCATTTTCCACGATGTTCTCTTCGTTTTCGACCAAAGAGTGTGGCTGTTGGTTGTCCTCGTCAGAGTCATCGCTATTCATATCAGCAACTTCTTTTGAATCGCTCAAAAGCGAGGTGCCATTTGAAGAGGAGCGTTCTTCGTCCCTGTTGTCTGGAATTTAAATAGGTTCAAACATATTATTATCATATAATTCGTCTTTTAAGATTTCTGGATGGACATGCTTGCATGCACTGCAGGAGTTAGTTATATAAATAAGGCTCTTCTGCCCCTGTATTTTCTAAAATATCCACCGTAAAAATAACCGTTTTTAAATGTAAAAAATAAGATTGTTAATTTCAATAACGGCTATTTTCGAGTGTTTTGACGCTCAACGGTTGAGTGGATTTTTTTGAGAATAGAGGCGCTGAACATGTCAACTGCATCACCTTATTAAAATTGCATTTTAATCGAATTAAAATCGAATATCGGGATCGCGTGCTCAACTGTTGCTCTACAAAAATAAAAAATATAAAACAGATATGTGAATTAATATTGTTTTGCTTATACAAGTATGTGCATTTATTTTATCTTGGTCGACGGATTCAACCTGTCTTAACCCAGGAATTCGACGCCGCGTAGTAGGAATACTGAGGTGGATCATGATTGTGCTGTACGTCCCCCGGCTCGAACCTCTGTCCAGCGCTGGTGACCTTGGCCCTGCAGCCGTAGCTCCTCTTGGAGCAGTACCAGAGCATATGCCCCGACTGCCCTGTCCAGGACTTCTTGTATGTGTACTTTTGGTAGTAGAGGAGAGGATGTTTTTGCTTACCCGATGGGATGAATATGGCTTTGGACAAAAGAGGCTGTGTGAGGGCGTTTTGACAAATGTTTCTGATATCAAGGAATTCGGAAGGCAAAGTTTTTTGTTGGAAAGTCCGTTATTGGCTTAATCTTATCTTTAGACAATATTGAGAAACTAATTTAAATATTTTTTATTTTGGTCCAGTAGTTTTGTTTTTATGTGCTAAAATGTTTTGTTCCTATGACCACCAACAGTATGCAGACCGTCGCGTGACGTCATAAAACCGTATCTTTGAAACGTTGTAAAATCCAAACTACTGAACCAAAATAAAAAATATTGAAATTAGTTTCTCAATATTGTCTAAAGATAAGATTAAGCCAATAACGGACTTTCGAACAAAAAACTTTGCCTTCCGAATTGTAGAATAATGCTTTTTTATAAAAAAAAAGGTCTTGGCAAACGTTCTGCCATAAACAACTTTTACTATGGGGCTCAACCGGGCGTAAAAGTTAATCAGTCGTTCCATACTTAAAGGAGCTCTACTGTAGCAGTACTACTAAATAAATGTATGAAATAGCTGATTTAGGTTTCGATGTCGTTTGGCCCTATATTTTGTAGTATAGTTTCAAAGTTTGGTTGGTGATTAAAACATCCCGTAGGAAATTGTCAATGAGTTATAGGTACATACATAGTTTAATGTACTTAGAAAACCCTTTACCAGAAAATCAAACATTCAAGGCGGAATAATTGTACAATTTATTAGGTAGATAGAGGACCGTAACATGAAATTACCGAGATTTTCTCTCACGAATCAAGACTTTACCTTTACCCAGCCCTTATTGCGGGAATAGTTGTATGTAGGCGGCTCATGGTTATGCTTATCCTCTCCCATTTCATAGCCCTGCTCAAAGCTGGTGACCTTGGCTTTGCATTCAACAGCGTCTCTCCTCGAGCAGTACCAGAGTACCTGGCCGGACTTTCTAGTCGAATGTTTCTTGTACGTGTACTTGCGATGGAAAAGCAGCGGATGCTTCTTTCTGCTCGATGGGATGAAGATTGCTTTAAAAGATAATATAAGACGTTAGGTACCTAGGTGTGGTAAGAAGGGGTTCATATATGGTTGTGGATAAAAGTACCACAGTAAGTATCTTTCTTTTTGTATTTTTTGTATTTTTTTTCCTTAAGTACACTATGTATTATTGTGAATGTAGTAGTCTCCACAAAACAAAGGCACTGTTCCCCAAGACACAATTATTTTAGTTTGGGGTTCAGAGTTGACTGTCGTTACTGTTAACATTATCCCACCAAAAACAATTCTGTAAAAAACTAACCAGGTCTCGATGGAGCTACTTGTTTATCTCTAAAAAGTAATAAAATCTAGACAAAGTCGTGCCAAGTCTAAGGTTCCTTACTGCGATTTCTTTATTATTATAGTTAATGTTGTGAGACTTGGCCGTTGAAGGGTACACAAGCGGTTCTGGCGACAGATTGGTGCAATGGTGTCATGGAGCACCTGCGTCATGGTGCGGTTTTGTATCCTTGGGTACCCTTCAACTGCCAAGTCTCACAACATTAACTATAATAATAAATAAATCGCAGTAAGGAACCTTAGACTTGGCACGACTTTGTCTAGATTTTATTACTTTTTAGAGATAAACAAGTAGCTCCATCGAGACCTGGTTAGTTTTTTACAGAATGTTTTTGGTGGGATTTCACTTCTTTTTGTAGAAACGTGGGCATATTGATTTATTTCTGATTTGACACAGTTTTTTAATTTGTGTAATGTTCGAGTAGAATACAGTTAATCGTTCGACTATTTCTTCTTGTTAACTTGAAAGTACTAGTGGTTCGCCCCGAACTGTGAACTCGCGACCCCATATAAACTTAACAACCCCATATCTCGGCAACCCCTCGACCGATTTGGCTCATGTTTGAACTTAAAAATTATTTTAATTTTATTTATCCGCCTACCAAATTTGATAACGATCCGACCAAATTTACTAAAGTTATCGTCGAACTTTCATACATACAACCATACATACATACAAACATACAAACGCCGGATCGTTCCAGTAGACTCGGAGAACTTCGCTCGCTCGTTCAACTAGTGGTTCGACCCTGAAAATTTTTATGAACATTATGAATGTTCGTTCGACGATAACTTGAGTAAATTTAGTCGGATCGTTATGAAATTTGGCAAGCGGGTAAATGAAATTAAAAGAATTTTTAAGTTCGAACATGAGCCAAATCGGTCGAGGGGTTACCGATATATGGGGTTTATATGGGGTCGCGAGTTCACAGTTCGGGGCGAACCACTAGTATAGTTTTCCCTTTATGTGGCCATTAGACCCTAACTCTGTACCAAATTTCAGCTCTCTGTGTTTATGGGAAGTACTAGTTCTATTTTGATGATCATGAGTGAGTGTGTGTCATAAATGCGAAACTTTGCTTTCGCTTAACTTCGGAACTAAATGACCTACAGACTTGAAATTTTGGATTTTGAGTATGTGAATATAACTTACTAGATGACGAAAATTTCTGCGTTCTCGTCTTATCCAGAGGTTCTCAAATAGGGGGCTGAAAATGCGGCGAAATGGTTCCAGTAAAGAATGGTACGGCAGTGTTTGCTTCGCGCTCGACCTGGCGGGGGCACTGCCGTGCCCCCAGATTTTTTCTGACACAATAAAAAGATTTGATTTGATTTGAAGTCTATGGTAAGCAAAAGAGAGGCGATACACCGGTGGAAAAAAATACTTTCAAAATAACTTACATTCTGGTTATTTTTTACGTCATTTTTTAAGCTTTTTGTGTTTTTCAATGGTTGTGTTTCCAGTAGTTGTATCCCTTTCTCTGTGGTTCCGATGGGTCCAAAAGCAGACAATCGTTATGTAGTAGAACAAAGAGTGGTTTTAGGGACAGTTTTAAAGTAAAAAAAGAATTGTTTGTAAGAATATAGGTAGGTACCTATGATATGATAGTTTCTCACAGTAGTCCAGGAATTAAACAAAACTATAGATGTTTCAAGATATTTGCTAATAAGTTCAACAAAAAAAAAAATCCTAAGTGCCAGGCCACTAAAAAAACACTCGAATTTAACACTTTTGACAGAATTACCCCTACGGCGACCATAGGGTACCGTGTTGCGTGCCGTTGAACGCCCAAGAACAGTGTTACCGAAACTTTTATCATAAAAAAACCTTTCTAGAGCTTGACCCACGAGTTTCCTAGATATTTATATCGTGGTGGTTCATGATTGTGCTCCACCGTAACCGCCACTATGTTGTCGGTTCCAGTGCTGGTGACTTTAGCTTGGCACCTTAGGGCTTCTCTCTGAGAGCAGTACCAAATGACTTGGCCCGACTTCGACGTCCAGGCCTTCTTGAAGGTGTAGCTTTTGAAATAGAGCAGCGGATGCTTCTTCTGAACCGATGGGATGAAATATGCTTCGAACAAAGAAAACAATTAAATTACACTTTCAAGGGATTTAACACTCGTTTGATTAACTTTTTAAATTTAAATCCGTAGTAAAAAAATCTTATCTTCTTTTTGGATGCGTTTTTTTGCTAAAAACGAAGCATTAGGTTCTCAACACAAGGCTTAACTATTTTTAGGACCTAAGGTTTAGATTCCAAATTCTAGAACCTATATCCCTTTACCGTACGAATAAATCCCTTTAGCGCCAAAAGTGAATGAATGCTTTATAAAATAATTATTTTTAATGTGTATTTCATTGCAATGTTGATAATGCTCCCCGTAATGTCATACAATCACCCAAACATTTATCCCACAAGTCTACAGGGTGCACTCTAAGTCGATAGCGAAACTCTAACTAGGCTGTCTACTGATCAATACAAACAACTTGTACTAGGTGGCGAAAAAAATATCTGTTGTACCATACAAAAGGTCCACTCAGTACTGCGCCAAATGTATGAAACAACTAATATTTTTTTTTGCTCCATATATTTCGCCACCTAGTTTTAGTTGTTTGTATTGATCACTAGACAGCCTACTTAAAGTTCCGCTATCGACTTAGACTTAGACTTAGAGTGCACCCTGTAGATAGCAAACTATCTCTAGGAATATATATCTAGGAACATCTTAGCGGTTCATGATTATGTTCCGTCCCTCCCGTCACAAAGAGATGTCCAGTGATTTGTTTCACTCTGGAGTGAGTGAATTGGGCTTTGCTTCCTATTTCAAAGTTTGTCCAGACTTTAGCTTTGCATCCTAGCCGTCTCTTCGAGCAGTACCAAAGGACTTGGCCGCTTTTCGCTGTCCACGACTTCGTATAGGTGTGCTTTTGGTAAAAGAGCTGGGGATGCTTGGTTTGACTTGATGAGATTAAATATGCTAGAACAAAATAGTAAGATGTAGCCTGTACAATTGATAGCGGTACTCTATGAAGGCTGTCTACTGATCACTACAAACAACTTGTACTAGGTGGCAAAAAAAATGGAGCGAAAAAAATATCAGCTGTTCCATACATTTGGTGCAGTACTGAGTCTACCTTATGGGTCGATGAGCTGCCGACTGTACCCGAAAAGGTATAAAGGCAAGGAAGGTATTAGGACCACCACGGGCAATAAAAAGGCTAGACCTAAAAGTATGAATATTTTATGAAATAACTCTTTCTAATGTGTGCCTTCCGAAGCACGGCCTCCGTTAAACCGTTGGTCCCGGTTGTTGTTCATTAATAACAATCGTTAAGCCATGTCAGAGACCCTTTGGGTGGCCTAAAAACTCTGACACCAGGGGTGGCCACTACCTCATACGATTACCTACCCTTCTAATGTGTATTTAATTGCATGACACTAAAACCCCCTAACTAAGGCCTAAGGCCTTTTGAATCTACGTAATGAGATGATTTATGCAGCGTCCAGTGGCACCTTCACTCACACTAGATGGGTGAAGAGACCACTCGGCGCTGCAGTGCCTGGGATATTGTTTTTAGATGGAGTAGGCTTGCCCAGAACCTTTACCATCCTGATAGCTAATGACGTACATTTGAAACACAAAATCATTTTAACCCACCCGTCTATAGCAAGCGAATACTTAGGTAGGTACATTAAGCCGGTTTATGAGTATGTTCTTCCCACCGAACTAAATCCCATAGAATCAGCATTACGTATAAAATCACAATCAAAACTTGTCCCCACAGAAACAAAAGATATCAGCAATAGAACAATACGAAACATCATTTGGACCAATATTCAATTTTCGACCTTATTGCATTAGTGTACAGTTTTACTTTAATTGCATGGACGACGAGCAAATAAGCTCCCAAAGGCAATTTGGGCCTCTATTTTTCCAGACACATTTCAGAGTTCTATGTTGTATCTTGATCGAAGGTTCTTTGATCGAAGGTTCTTCCACGAAGACTGGTCCATCGATTTGGTTCACTCTGACTCTGGAGTGAGTGACTTTGAGTTGGCCCTCAACGAGAGTTGTCCAGACTTTAGCTTTGCATATATTTCGTCCCCTCGAGCAGCCCCAGGTAGTTTGGCCGCTTTTCGATGTCAGCCGCTGCGAATAGGTGTGCCCTTGGTAATAAAGCAGCTCATACTTTGATCGTCTTGAATAGGCCATATAAGCTTTAAATAAAAGAACATCTTAAATTATAATCAGACTATGAAACTGACATATTCATGAAATTTTTTTTAGCAAATTTCATAATCACCTGAATTAATTGATGATGTCCTCACGACGTATCCGTCGACAGCGACCCTCAAGTGAGCTCGGATATGGCTTGAGAAGCCGAGTTTTGTCTTGAAGACTCGGTGGCAGGTGTCACAATACAGTTGCCCAATAGAGTTGTACGTGTAGTTGTACGTGGGCTTAGGGCGGGTCTTTCGATGTTGACGTTCTTCTGTTGTTTAGAATACTTAAGAGGAAACGCGGGTAGCCGCTGCTCCATACAAAAAGGGAGACCTGTTTCCTCCCTGGATAATTATTTTAGAAAACATGTTTATGCCATTCAATTTATATGGACCTCTGCCATGTCCCTATGTTTTCCTTTTTTTATTATTTTAATAATTTTATTTTAATACAATTTATTTAATTTAATTAAAATAAGAAGAGATAGAGGCAGAGGAGGTACATATAAATTTAATGGCATTAACATATTTTTTCTTAAATAATTATTCAGGGAGGAAACAGGTCTCCCTTTTTGTATTTTTGGTTTGGAGCAGCGGCTACCCGCGTTTCGTCTTAAGGTGGAAAGATAGCAACGTGGCGGGAAATTCAAAATTTTCAGTTTTTTACATTTTGTAGCTAAACTGAGCTATATTTGTTCAGCGATATCAATAAGCCTACAATGAGATTACTACCCAGGTAACATTTTTTCAAACAGGTCAGCCAGCTCCAAAAATTCTACGACCTTGTTCTACCCCTTTCTGATCAGAAGGTCTAAGTAGCTAAATGCCCAACAGCGCGAAACATCTAATGAGCAGCAAAAATTACCATGTATTTACGTAGATACCTACTTTTTAATACAATGCCGGCATTATTAGAAGTTTTTCTTAAAACGATAGAAAACGGCAACCCTCGTTTCTAAATATTTGGAGTATGGTCTACCAACAAGTGTGTTGTTCTGTAAGTAAGCCGCTACTATATTTTTCTCTCATTTTGTATTCTGTGCTAAAACAGCAGATATAATATTATTCATTGAATAATATGCCTATTTCTAATTTGGGATGTTTGTCTTTGGTTTTGTCGAGAGTGGTATTTTTTGTATTTTAATAATAACGACACTTAGATAATTATAATAATTTAATTAATTACACGAGTAAGTAGTTTTCATTTCAAAATACAATAGTCTAAAACATTGTACTAACATAACTATAGGTATAAATGCATGTCAAAAGCATTGTATCGATTTATCTTTAAACTTACAAAAAATACTTAATTACTACCATAAAAATATAACAGGAATATTGAATAGGCAAGATACAGTGCCTTTTTAGGACCCATTAAGCCTTCGAGTACCTATACACATAGGTACCTTCGGAAATAAATCATGATAGGAAGACATTGTTACACAAATATCAAAAACCTACAATGAGATTACTAGCGCCACCAATGTAATAAAAAAAATGACACGTAATCCTGCAAGCGTAGTATGGGTTTAAAACTCTAGCTGTCCCACTATCTATACGTCAAACAAACGAGACCCATCCTTATGCTACGCTTGCTGGCAGTATTTGACAGTTTTATTGCTAATACCTAAACCTAACGCAAGGGCTTCAAATCGTTTTCACATTAACGGAATTTGGAGTTTAATGTCATAGTTAGCTCCAATGTAGATTGTAGCCCATTTCATGGTTGGTTTTCTTGGCAACACAGATGTGTAGATTTTTTTAGGCCCATGTATTATTAGTAACTATTCTTCTGAATCTTCTGAATATGTTACGAGTACCATTAAAATTATTCAACTAAATATAATAGGGATTATCAATAATTTAGATATTTTTCAGGAACTAGCTTCTTATAGTAGAGAGTATACATACATTTTTAATACAATGAAAAGAAAAACAATAAAAACCAAACCAGACGACATTGCTAGCCTCATTTTTGGATGAATTGACGCAAAGAAGAGATCAAAAACTAACCCCCGACACCGAATAAATATATAAAAAAACTTAGGATTTAACTACTTTTTGTACGTAGATGATTTTTACAGCCTATAGTCCTAAAAGGTAGTGTGAGCCAATGTGATTATGGGCAATGATTGTGCTAGACAATAATAAGTTGTAGGTCGGTTAGATTAGCACCATATTATTATACAGGGCATATTCCAAGTAGTGCTCTACTTTTATCTAACAAAATAATTAATTAGGTAAATAAAAATATTTCAAAATTTATAAAGATGTCGTTAAGAGATCTAAGTTTTATGATAACTATTTTCAGATTTTCTATTTATTATGTGTTTCATGGTAGATAGGTAGTAAAGGAACATTCATACATACCTTAATGTCTTCTTACATACCAAATTCTTAGCAATAGTGATTAATTTAACGATTATTTTAATACTGCACCTATATGAGAATTCTACTCTACTCTTAAATATTCATAGTCTTCTTTAAAATCCTGTTAAATGACCGTACATAATATTTGAACAAGTTTGTAGGCTGCACACCAATAATACTGATAAATATTTTTACTGATTGACTTAATTTATTAACCTTTGTAAGTATTGTATTTTCGTTGAACATTGTAAAACGCCACTTTATAGTTATCTTTAAAACTATAACATTGGTGTTTTCGGTTACTACTATTGAGTTTGTTTGTAATCAAATGCATCTTACCATAAAAAGTCTATTTTGTTTTTTTATAAAACATACAACTATACCATATTATTATAACTACACTACAACTATTTGGAGAGTCATAGTTAATATTTTTAACCAAATTCAAATAAATAAGCTACAATACATACATCAATAGGACATACAATAATTGTTTTAATTTCACTTTTAATAGTACAGATAGCGACCTCAGGAGATATACCCTTGTTGCACTTATACCCTAGGATAGCCGCGACTATAATGACCTATATTTGTATTGATTTACCGATTTCACTTACTTATATCAACGTCGGTATATTCGACTAGTTCCGACCTCGTCCAAAAGTCTTAGTCATGGAGTTCCTTTCGCCGTGAAAATCGATCTCTCACTATAAAATATGCAGTGCTTACGAAAGTTCAGGTTATAATTGCCCTCGTTACATAGCCTGCCACAGGAAGATACTCTTAAGGGTCCGTATAAGGCTAACTAGCGCCGCCAATGTTAAAAAAATCATATCTTCTTTTAGAAGAAGTTTCTGGAAAAATCCTAAGATGAGCCTATGCGCCATGCTTTTCTAGATTTTTAAGTGTAGATACCCTCTTCGAAATTTAATTTTAAGCTAAAAAATTTTCGATAACCGCCAAAAACGGCCGTTTTTGGCGGTTATCGAAAATTTTTTAGCTTAAGACTAGAAATTGAGTTGGGTACCCACACTTAAAAATCTAGAAAAGCATGGCGCATGAGCTCATCTTAGGATTTTGTCAGAAACTTCTTCTGAAGCGAGATATGATTTTTTCAACATTGGTGGCGCTAGTTAGCCTTATACGGACCCTTAAGGCCCAGTAGTAGAGGTGTGTAGTTCGCGAATGAATGCTTCGATTGAATGCATTCGTTATATGAAACCATTCATTTATCATTCACTACATATCTTTACATATCACATTCACTCTAGTCCACGTAGTTCATTCTTCAAGAAACATTCTTAAATCTACCACATTAAGAACCAAAATTCTGTAACTCATGTGTCTCGCCTTTGTCACCTTTGTCATTCGCGGACTACCGTGAGTCAAAAGATACGTGAACAAACTACTGAGCTATGAACTATGAATGAGCTATGAACTATGAATGAACTGTGAATGAACTATGAATGAACTGTGAACTATGAATGAGCTGTGAACTATGAATGAACTGTGAATGAACTATGAATGAACTATGAATGAGCTGTGAACTATGAATGAACTATAAGTGAACTATGAACTAAAAGAGTAAACTAGTTCAGTGAAGGAAATGAACTATATCATTCTTTTCTTTTCACTGAAGCGTTTCGCGCACCTCTACCCAGTAGGACGCACAACTAGCGCCGCCAATTAAAATAAACCAGGAACCTACGAACGCAATCGACTTTTGGCGAGATTCGATTGCATTCTTAAGTTCTAGGACCTTTAGGTCCTAAAAATAGTTAAGCCTCGCATTGAGAGTTAGCAGGAAAGTTTTTAGCAAAAAACGCATCTTAAAAGAAGATATGTTTTTTTTTTCATTGGCGGCGCTAGCCGTGCGTCCTATTGTGCCTTAAATACCGAAAACTTTTACCTACGCTCATATCTCTTCTTGCACGCGAAGCCCTTCTTTCCAATGCGTACGCTGCGCTGTCTATATTTGCTATAATTAAGAAGATCACAATCAAAAATACAAAAAAAAAACAGGCCTTTGCATCCACGTAATCGTCCAGTTGTACCTTCACTCACACTAGATGGGTGAAGTGATCACTTGGACGCTGCAGTGCCTGGGAAATTGTTTAGATGGGGTAGAAATAGGTGGAGTAAGTGGCGCAGCCGGCATCACCCATGCCATCTTGACAGCTTAGTCAGCCTAGCCCACAGGAAAGACAAGAAGACAGTACCTACACCATCTCATTCATCTTATTCTCAGCAATAATCGAAGTGGGCAGTTTGGTCGGGGGGTGATCGTGGGTCTTGTACGCGAAAGCCTTTGTCCCAACGCTGATGGCACCGGCTCTGCATCCCTTCAGTCTTCTGGAGCAGTACCAGGTGATCCTTCCGTCGGCATTCTGCTTCTGGTAGCTGTAGGTGTAGCCAGAGAGCAGGAGTAGTGGGTGCTTGCCTCCACGCTTGGTCCAGAGGAATGTGCCTGTGGAAGTTAGGTGGGTTAGTTATAATAAGTAGGGTTTTAATAATAATAATTTTTCTATTAAATCACGGTTTTACTCACTAGTAATTTGTCGGTGTAGCCGACTAGTTTCGGTTCTCATTCGGAGACCTTCTTCATGGAGAACGAGACGGCCCTCGGCCAGAACGAGTAGCGCAACGGCTACTCAAACGCAGTTCGAGACTAGCCGCGGCGTCGCGAGGGCCGTCTCGTTCTCCATGAAGAAGGTCTCCGAATGAGAACCGAAACTAGTCGGCTGCTCCGACAAATTACTAGTGAGTAAAACCGTGATTTAATAGAAAAATGTGCAGTGCTCACGAAAGTTTAAGTTTAAAAATAATAATAATAAATAATTTATTGAAACAAAAACAATCAAGGTTACATAATTAATATTTTTTGGTACAGATAGGATGGCTGGATGATTGATTCATCGATAGGTGATACCCTGGATCCTGAACTAGGTTGCCCTGTATTTCAGGTATCCAGTGTAAGGGTTGGTCACAGCGTTGAGAAGCTTCAGTCAGTCGGCAGAACTGCCTAGCAAAGCAGTACCTAGATTATTTTGTTATACCAGTGGGTGACCAGCGTCGGACACCGCAAACGAGGCCGGCCGAAAAGAAGATGGCGAGACGATCTCGAACAAAACGAGGCTCTCTCTTGATTTGTTTTATTAGTGCAGGTTTAAGGTAGTTATTATACGTATATGAGTAAGTAAACTTTTTTTACGTACTAACTTTAAGAAATATCTAACTTCATGCCCTAAGCATACTTTGCCAGTTCTAAGTACTCTACCAATTTAAGTAAAGAAACTGTTTACACGTAAGTTTTCATTTTGTCGGTAGAGTTGTCACTAGGTAAGAGGCACTAGAACAATGAACGTCACTAATCGAGAAATTATAAGAAACTATCTGATAAACTTCAGATTACTATACTAACCGTTTTCATGGGTCGAGTATTCGGTAGAGTAGGGTGGACGCTGGAGTGGGGGAAGGAAAGTGGTAGAGTAGCTCGCCCACGTTGCTAGTTACTCTACTCTACCAAATTTCAGTACTCTACTCTACCAATGCTCTTTACATTGTTATAGTTAGTAGCATAGTTAGTACTCTACCGCTCTACTCTACCGTTTACTCTACCCGTGTACAGCAGTCTTTACCCGACGGTGGCGCCAACTAGAAAACGGTAGCCCTCATTGAGCGAAAGGTTTGAAATAAAACGTTGGAAATAGTTTGTGTAAACGTGTATTAAAGTTATCCATTTGGGTAAGGTCCTGGCCGGGAAGACTGTTTTTGGGCCATACTCCAGGTATAAAAGTATGTAGATCTTTCCCGCTCAGACTTTACCTCATTAAAATAAATAAATTATTAACAATTAAGGCCTTTTAGGTGATCACAATACCTGTGAATTTTCTTATGCTAATCTATAATTTTGAGTCCGTGATTTTAACATAGGTAGGTGACCCAATTATTTACAAAATTTCGTCAATGGCAATGTATTTTTTTTAAATTATTATTTTTATATAAAAGGTTACCTTTATAAATAACTAGGGATAGGCGACACGCGCCGCTTCGCACGGGTGCAATTAAGAAATAAAAAAATAATGCACATTAAAAATCTTCTGTGATAAAATATATACATACAACTGACGGTGAAAATCGCATCAAGAGCCGATGCGTAGTTTAGGAAGAGTTAGTGGATAAACAGACAGACAGAGGCGGAAAGCGACTTTGTTTTATACTATGTAGAGAAGAGATAGAGATGTAAAATGTAACGAGTTACCCCAATACACATTCTGGCCAATTCATGGAAATGTCAAACATGCAATTTGCGAAGGAATTTATTCTTTTTCTTGGACACTTACGCGTTTGACATTCACAAAAATCGGCCCCCATGTATGCCTAAACTGATAGTAGCACCGCACCATAACATTGTCCCTTTTAAGCTAGACGTCCATTAGCGGCGGATCGGGCCAGGTCGGACCGGGGCGGGCCGCAACTTAAAATCCGCCTGCCTGCATTTATATGAAACAGCGTCCACTAGCGGCGGACTATTGCGCTGCGGCCCGCCCCGCCCCGATCCGCCGCTAGTGGACGCTGTCTCATATAAATACAGGCAGGCGGATTTTTGCGTAGAAATCTTGCGATGCGGCCCGGCCCGATCCGCCGCTAATGGGCGTCTATAGCTTTAATGTACCTAATGCGGCTTCCTTTGCGCATGGGCCAAAGCGAACGAAGTACCCCTTTCTCCTATAAAGCTTGCCAGGTACAAGCCATACCTGGTCACAAAGTGGATTGTAGGTAAGCAGCGAGGTTTTTTTCAAAATCGACAGGAAATTATGACAAGAAGGGCAATTTTGGGGAATGTAGAACACACAACTGTCGAGATTTCGTTCGACACTTACGCGTTTGACATTACTAAAAAAGGCCCCTAGAATCGTATCGATTCGAATAGTCCCTCTAGGGCGTCCCAGGGCGGACCATAGTGCACCGCCATTGGAACACACCGTTGGAATACTCCAAACATTATTTTTGCTTTCATAGTACCATTTTCCAGCAAAAAAAACTTATTTTGACAGTAAAAACGGAAGTAGATTTTTAGCGAAGCGCCAGTCTAAAATGCTGGCCACACGTAGCAGCGAGGTTTTTCAGTTTTAGGAACTTTGAGGTTTCCTTCGACAGTTTGCTTTTGACATTCCTAAAAACCGCTCTCCCATAATCGTATGCCAACAACTGTCAGTAACACCGCACCATAACGTTGTCCCTTTCCCTCCTAATGAACTGCGGCTTCCTATGCGCGTGGTCTCCGTAGTGGGCCAGAACCCGGTCCCTAGGGTCGGTGCAGATCTTCGCGGTGCACCGCTTGACGGTCCCAGGGCGGACCATAGTGCACCGCCATTGGGACACACCGTTGGCACTCTTCTGCATAGTGTAGGGGTAGCCTTGGAATATTAGCAGGCGGTTGCCGCGCTGGGATTTGCCAAACGTTACTGGAAAACGATTGTTTTTTTTTTATAGTATGAGGTAAAAGTCCCTGGGACACAACGGGCATTCAGCTCAGTTTAAAAACAATAAAAAAACAATTAATTATTCTGCACGTAATCATTACAGACAATCCATCCATCCATCTTAACAATGTCCCAGGAACTGCAGCGTCCGAGTGGTCGCTTTACTCATCTAGTGTGCGTGTGCGACGGTGCCACTGAACGCTGTAAATCATCTCATTACATGCAAAGGATCAATGCAGATCTCCGCAATTAATTTGTAGTTATTGAGTTATAATGTGAATAAAAAAACTACTTTCTTGTCTGTAAGCTCCAGCAACGCAAGTGAGACAGGATTAATTAAAACAAACGACTACAAATAAATACATAAGTTATTTATTTCGAGCAGCTACTTATGATCCCGATCCTCTTTCAGCGACCGTCGTAGTAAAAGCACTTCAATCTCCACCTCATTTGGTTCACATTTGTGCGCCTCCTCTCTTAGGATAGTATCCGTTGTGGTAACCAGGACTCCACTGAATATGCTTCTTTTGACGCACCGCCATACTATATCACCGTTACGGTTAACGCATCTCTGTGTGTAGATAGGTAGGTACAATTAAAACAAACGACTACAAATAAATAGCTTATTTATTTCGACGAAGAGCAACTACTTATGATCCCGATCCTCTTTCAGCGACCGTCGTAGTAAAAGCACTTCAATCTCCACCTCATTGGGTTCACATTTGTGCGCTTCCTCTCTTAGGATAGTATCCGTTGTGGTAACCAGGACTCCACTGCATATGCTTCTTTTGACGCACCGCCATACTATATCACCGTTACGGTTGACGCGTCTCTGCGTGTATCGGTAGCCGTTCCGCAAGAGGATGTCACGTCCTCTCTGAGACGGTATTATTGTGAAGCTCTGATTGTTTGGGAGATCCTCTTTTTTGCCTGAAATCAAGATGGCGTTGAGGTTTTCCCTCTTTGAAATACAAAGGTGAATTTCTCTTATTCTGTAGAATGTTTTTAAAATTTTTTTTGGTTGCTTTAAAACTTGCATTAACATAGCAACATCCACAAAAAATAAAAGTACCTATAGGGTATAATTAAAAATTAAATGTGAAACAATATTTAAGACCTGGTAAAAGAGATTCCAAGCATCATTTAGGCGATCCCGCTTTATGTATTATGAATATAATTTTTAAATCTTGACATAGGTTCCACAGTTTGTCTTCTTGAAGATATAATCCCGCTTTATGTATTATGAATATAATTTTTAAATCTTGACATAGGTTCCACAGTTTGTCTTCCTGAAGATATAAGGTTTGTGCGTATGTTCATGGACCTTTCTTTTCAATGTTCCATCTGGATTGAGCAAAACGTACGCCTTGCATCCGCCAGAACAACGGTACCGGAGTACCGAACTCGATCCGGGATATTTGTGCAGGGAGTAGGTATACTGGTCCACTAACAGGAACTTTTTGCCGGTATGCAAAGTGATTTCTGAAACTAAAATAAAGATGTATTTTCTAAAGCACTAACCCGTGCTAGGGAACTTTACAAAGATTTTTATAAGGTTAAAAAAATCGCTCGGGACAGGATTTGAACCCGCAACCTTCTTGCATTCCGTGCAGGCGCTCTACCAATAAGATACTTTCTAGGCCACGTTCTTTCGATATCTCATAGATGGCGGTAAACAACGGTACAATGTAAAGAGTCTACTGATAGCATAGACATTTTTTTTTTTATAGGCAAGGACATGAACAGATCGAGCCATTAAGGTTTACACAAAAAAGTTTACAATGTAAGCCACTGTATTGGCGTTGACAACCTAGTTGGACCACAGAGGGAAGAAGGTTGGACTAGCCATTGTTCAAATCCTGTCCCGAGCGAATTTTTTAACCTTATAAAAATCTTTATAAAATAAAGATAGTTTTTATTCTTTAAAACAAAACGAATCGAGAGCTGAGTGTGTGTTCGTCGATGTGGAATTCATGGTGCCTTATTTTAATCTCTTTAAGATAAAAGACGACGCCACCTATCATGCAGTTAATATTTTAATTAAATCTTAAACTAATAATGCTTCTAAAAATACAAACGTAGGTACTGCAAACATAAAGCTTGTCTGGAAGAAATCGCTTTGAAATTGTCTATAATGTTATTTCTGTTGTGAAATAATAAGTTTTCCTTCTCTATACTCTACTAGTATATCTCTCTGTGAGATTAAAAAAAATCTCCATCAGCACTTGAACCCACAAATACTGACGTACGTACGCGAGGTTGGTTATCTTTGAATGGGGAAACACGGTGATAGTGTTTGTTTTTTATTTTATTTTAAAGGGCAAATAAAACATTACTCTATTAATTAGTCAAAATTTTTATTCGCGAAAATATTTCTTCTATTTATAACTAATCTAAAATATGTATAACCTATATCAACATTTATTATTTACTCACGAACATGGGTACTTATTCCACCTTTTAGGGCGGGTTGCAGAAACTGTCGAATTTAAGCTCAATTTAGTTAAATTTTGACAGATTTTGTGAGAACCTGACACAATTTTACTACGTTAAACTTAAGTTCGATGTAAGCCGCCCTTAATGTTTAATACTTACAGTGCGACATAAAAGAGTAGAAATTAAATGGCAACAATTTCTCATAGTAAAGCCGACCACTTTTCGGATTTACTATGAAAAATTGTTGCCATTTAATTTCTACTCTTTTATGTCGCACTATAATACAAACTTCAGAATTTTTACGCACATAAATTTTTATTTTGTGGATGGATCCACAACCCTTATGTAAGTCCCGTTCCGCAACTGCTTGTACGAACAAGGTTTATGTGTATGGTCATGCATTTGTTTATTAATAGTCCCATCTGGATTTAACATCAATTTCGCACTGCATCCAACAGTGCATCGGTACCGGAGACCGGCCTTATGCTGTTTGTCCAAGGAATAGGTATACTGGTTCCATAGGAGGTACTTTTTACCGTTGTACAAAGTGATTTCTTGAACTGCAAATAAAAAAAACATGTAGTAGCAGATTAACAGAATTAGTTTTTGTTTTTTACAGCAGCATTTTTTTTCTGATAATAAGAGTAGGTACCTACATTCCTTATGATGAATTTCACATTTAAAAAAAAACTCCTTATTTTATTCTCAAAAATATATTTTTAAAATTTCCGATTAAACTTAAACCTAAGTCTCACTAAGACCTTACATATGTTCCATTTTTCAACTGATTGTACCTACAAGGCTTATGTGTATGGTTATGCACTTGTTTATTCAAACTGCCATCCGGGTTCAAAGTTAAATAAGCATTACATCCAACAGTGCACCTGTATCGGAGGCCAAACTTGGTAAGCCTGCTAAAGGAATATGTGTACTGGTTCACTACGAGATACTTTTTGCCAGAAGACAAAGTGATTTCTTGAACTGAAATGTTAAAAATATTATTATTTTTTGTCAGTTGTAACGTGGTTGTAACTTTATATCTATTTTATAATTTTTTGTTTATATGGTGTGACATATCAAATGAAAGGGCTCGTTATAAAAATCTCAAATTTTTTTTTTCTTAATTTTAAGATAAACATTTATAAAGTTATTTAACAAATAGGCGAAAATTGACCATTCTCCCCCCTTATCTCGGAAACTACCTACTGAGCCTAAAATTTTGAAAAAAAAAAAAATGTCTTATTACAGGAAAACCTATACGTTCATGGTGCATAAAATAACATAGGAAACGGGCCAGTTTATTCCATCTTGTCTAAATCTTTCAGGTTGTTGATGACAAAAGAATGGGAGTTATCATTTTTTCTCACGTAGATTTTGGAATGTTTAACCCAGACATATTTGTATTGCCTCTCCTTGGCGAATGCTTTGGTTTTCGTCAGTAGTCCTTTTAAGTCCGGTGAAAGATGGTCGTTTATAAGAATTCTGTTCGTGGTCACGAACACGAGATCTGCCGAAAAGTCAATACTAGTGAGCTTCATCAATAGATATTAAGTATGTGAAGGAAGAATTTTTTGCTAGCATCTTAGGAAAGAACACGACTTGCAGCAGTATGTACAAAATTATTCCTTGAATAATTAGCATTTTAATGACGAATCAAACTAATGAAGGTTTCTAAAAGAGGATAAGTAGGCAAACATGAAGCACCATAGTTAACAATAACATAAATAAGTATTTTCATCAAAAAAAAAACACAAAATAGGTATATTTATTCACAAAATAAGAAAGTACAGCTGTGAGCTAAAACTAAGGATCAATGATCGTGAATATATTTTTTTAGCAGATTTTGCTATCAAGCAATCAATGGTCAAAAACTATCAACGAACCACTCAAAATAATTAAAAATTCACCTTTTATTGCAAACAGAATAGATGAAATACTGAGGACGAGAATGTCTTGATTGTGCCAAGACGCAAGTACATTGTTTGGTCTGATATTTCTGTACCGATTAAAATATATTTGGCTTCGAATTGTAAGTCTGTACGGGGGGGTCGTGGTTATGATCGAAAACAATTTTCTTGACATGGCCTGTATTCTCGATGATGAAATAAGACTTGCACCCACCGCTTGCGGTGCAATTAGTGCATCGCCATTTTTGTGTCATATTCTTTGCCGTCCAGAACAAGTAAGTGTATCCCCGAAAGACGTAGAACTTTTTCCCGTTTTCTCGAGTTATCAGCTCTAAGTCATCTCCATCTGTCGTCGTCGGTTGGAGTTAAATAAAATACCAGATTACATTATTTTCACCCTACAATTTCG
This sequence comes from Zelleria hepariella, assembly GCA_949319315.1. Classification (NCBI taxonomy): domain Eukaryota; kingdom Metazoa; phylum Arthropoda; class Insecta; order Lepidoptera; family Yponomeutidae; genus Zelleria; species Zelleria hepariella. The sequence continues at coordinate 14,347,066 of OX439388.1, forward strand.
GGGCCTTTGCAGGGCACACTAACTTAAATATATTGTTTTAAAAGTGTCTACTTAAATAAAAATATTATACTCGGTTAATACATTTTATTATCTCAAAATTATATTGTATAGTGCACTTAGATTAATAAGACCCTAAATATAACCCTAACTACGTTCCTTGAACTGTTCTTAAGTTGCAGGTGTGGGGAATAGTGCGCATAATCCTGTTATCCTGAAAGTAAAGTTTTTTTTTTGGCAACTTAAATGACATTTAAAAAAGAGTTCCAGACGAAGATGTATTAATTCAGAGACTAATAGCTGGTTTCTAGATTAAGATTTAAAAAAATATATGGAACTTTGTACAAACAAGGTACGAAAAAACGTAGGTTTTGTACCTGTACCTGGTTCAATCAAAGGGGCAAAAACTAAAAGCTGTTCCAGGTAGTGGCAGTATTGCATCAAATGTACGGAACAAAGAGTTGATAATTTTATCGATATTTTTTCTTCTCTAAGTAAAAGTGTTTTTATTCATGAGTAGAAAATTCGGTTACACCCCGTTCCTTGTAGTTAAGAATATGTACTGACCTTTAAAGTTAAGCTAGCTCCACATCGTGACGCACTATGTAAGATGCATCTCCACAATTCGGATCCGTTCTTATTGATTCTCTTCTTAAAGTATTTGTAGCCATTGTAATGCAGAGAAAAACCACCGTTTCGGTTGACACTGTATGAGAGTTTTTTTTCGTTGCAAGATTTGCCAAGCAGATTGTCTGTAATAAGTATTCAAACTCTCAGTGGTATAAACATAAAAATCACCTTGCAGAGATATACAACAATTTTATTAAAAGACTGAAACATTTTTTTAATTTTTTTTCAATTACTACTACGCAGGCTTAGAGACCCGAAGAGGGTTTCTTGACCAGCGCAAGCGCAACCAAAGATTTATCAGTCTTGTCGATATTTTAATATTTTTAATCGATATTTGTTATGTTGAATATGTGTTGAATTACTTTATTTTGAGATATTTTAAGAAAAAAAAAACGTATTGTCCTTATAGAAAAGATTATTATTCTTTACTAAATTCATCTTTGCGTGGTTAACCACTTATTAAGACGCCATACGTCTCACAACTAGCGCCGCCAATGGAAATAAATCATATCTTTTTTTGGGACTATTTTTAGGACCTAAGGTTTGGATTCCAGATCCTAGAACTTAAGAATGCAATCCTGGAATCCAAACCTTAGGTCCTAAAAATAGTTAAGATTCGCGTTGAGGAATCGCAGGAGCGTTTTTTGCTAAAAACGCATCCAAAAAAAAGATTCGTTTTTTTTCCATTGGCGGCGCTAGCTGTGAGACGTATTTCACCTTAATCGTCCACACAGCCATCTTCATTCATTCGGGTTTTTCAATGAAGTTGATGTTTTTGCTGTGTATAGTTATTCCCACATAACTGTATTACAGCAAGAACATAATTTTTCTCTGAAAAACCATAAAGTGCCACGCTTTTGTAATGTTTCTATGTGTATTTTTTTTTACCGTCCCTGTAGAATTTATATTCAATGCACTGAACTCCTCCACCACCTGCACTGTTCAGCAGCTCTCACTATAAAGGCATATACCGCCCCTCTTTAGTCTTATACAAGGTGTTACAAAAGATGCTAACTCTTTTTACAGGGTATTAGCACCCGGTGATAGGGATAACAACCTATTTTTTTTTTGCTCTATGACGTTCGTTGATTTTTGAATTAATAAAATGTGAACGGTGTGGCGGGAGAAAAGTATTTTATAAATATTGTTTTCATTGACTTTCACAATGTTTTAACAACTCAAACCTTTGCAAATGCACCTACACCCACAAACATATTTTTAAATTTGAGCTAATACCAAGAACAAAAAAGTTATGAAAAAATTTCAATTTTGTGGTTATAAAATAAAAATTGTTTTTTTTTACAGAATTGACATCCTGTTGACCAGTAGGTTACACCCTGTAAAAAGAGTTAGGATGTTTTGTAACACGTTGTATAATTGTGGTGGTAAATGGCTGTGAGGCAGATTCTTCAGCATGGCACTACCGTCGTCGCGGAGAGTTAGCCTAGCTCTGCAGTTCTTTGTGTGTGTATATCGCATTTCTTTATCTGTGTTCTTGTATTTCTTGTCGAGGGAAAAAAGGTACCCTGCAACCATCCAGAAGCTTTTTTCGTTCACCATGATGACCTTTTCAGCTAAGACAAAGTAAGTAAGTAAGTTATGTTTTTGATAAATGTCATAAAGAGTTTTTTTACTTAAGGCCTTGTCCCCATGACAGGCGCTTAACGCGCGTTTTGGTAACGCGCATTTACCACTACATACATTTTATTCAGGCCGTACACCGTACACATGCTAACGCGCGTTTATTATTTACTAGCTTTTGCCCGCGACTTCGTCCGCGTGGACTACAGAAAAAGGATAATATGCTTTACTTTGCTCCTAAGTGTAAAAGCGTGATAATATGTAGCCTATGTGTTATTCTGATGTCTAAGCTATTTTTATTCCAAATTTCATCCAAATCCGTTCAGCCGTTTCAGCGTGAAAGAATAACAAACACTTAAAAACTTTCGCGAATATAATATTATAGCTTTTGCCCGCGACTTCGTCCGCGCTGACTAAGATAAAAAGTTGTAGCTCTATTTTCCCCCCGCCATCGACGTCAGTCAGGGGAAAAGAAAGCAGTTTATAGTTTATAGCTTGTGGCCGCGACTTCATTTACGTGGATAAAAGAAAAAGGATATTAGCAATGGTACCTAGCATATTTTTGACCACCTAGTATGAACCCCACCCTACACCCAGCGCTATCAAATCGTTGCCCCAAGACTTTGTTTCCATGGACCACGAGTTGTTATCTGCTTCTTCCAACCTCAACGGAGTAAAGATGCAGATACCTACTGTTATCGGCGTCTAACTGATTGAACGTGGGTTACCTGCATTTCAAGACACACTTGAAGATTATCTTCTCTTTTTAGCCTTATCCCATAATTTAGAGTCCGCTAATCTGCTGCTGCTTACTGCAAACTTTCAGGCTGGGTTCTCTCTCTGTTCAGTTGATCTCGCTCCAAGTCTTCTAAGTATGATTATGCAAAAACTACGTGCCTCTGTGGCCTTTGTGGACACTGCCTCTCCCGATGTTAGAGAGCCCTAATGGGTAGTTTGAAACCCAAGTACATACATCTCGTTAGCTTGCGCAGTTGGGTGAATGAATAATCAGCATTCGCTGCAGTACGTTACAGGTCTCAACATCTATCTGGAATTCTATAAAACTCTAAAAGATCTCCAACAGAGCTAGTTAGCGTTACCTACTCGTATTATAGGCACGAAGAGAAAACTATTTTTTATCCGAATGTTTTTCCGTATGTTTGAACGTATGAAAATCCGTATGTTTTTTTATTTTTTTATTTTGCATCATATTATACTAGTGGTTCGCCCCGAACTATGAACTCGCGACCCCATATCTCAGTAACCCCTCAACCGCTTTGGCTCATGTTCGAACTTAAAAATTCTCTTGGCCTCATTTACCTGCCTACCAAATTTCATCACGATCCGACTAAATTTACTCAAGTTATCGTCGAACGAACATTCATACATACATACATACATACATACATACATACATACATACATACAAACGCCGGATTGTTCCAGTAGACTCGGAGAACTTCGCTCGCTTCGCTCGCTCGTTCAATCAAAGAGACCGATCATAATAATTGGGTTCTGACACCAGAAAATATGTGATAATATCAGGAGATACTTAAAATATTATGTCTAACACATTGAGTAGTTTTTTTTCTATGAGCGGCCCTTCTGAAACACCAAACGCGTATTCTTAGCGTCTACGATACCATAGTCTGAAACAACGGTTTTAAATCGTCAGTCTTATTCTTCTTTCGTGTTGAAACCATCACACTTTGCTGTCCCAGAAACTCGTTAACTTGATCGCGCTGAGCTCGCCTCTAGAGACATCCTATCAGCTGCACTGTGGAGCATCAGGACAGGTATGATCAGGTCAGTCAGTACAGTTAAGATTGGCACGAAACATCGGCATCTGCCTCTTCTGGATGTATTCCTCACATATCTATCATGCCGGCAACACCACCACGCAAGCGGTTCGGGGATTTTCACATGCCAGAATGAATATATAGGCGACAATGAAATTATGTAACAGTTCACCTGTCCAGTCCTTCTAGGTACTCAATAAGTACTTAATGGAAATGAAACGGTCATGGTGCTCATGTTACATCATCAATGACTGATGTTATGCGCCTATGGTCGCTCAAGACTCTACAATGTTTTGCACATTTGCACAGTACAGCTACACACAGCGGATTTTTTTGGTCAGAACTCGTATCTTAACTTTCCTTCGAGGTTCCGGTTCAGTCGTTCCCTCAATGCTGAGGATCGTGACCATCATTGAAGGTAGCAGAGAGAAGAGTCCTTCATTGCGCTCTATGACTCGCGATGTGGATCAGTTCATGCAGGTGTTTTTGTGTGGCTTTGGTCATAATATCCGTCCATCTTCGAGGTCTGGTGCATCCTATTCTTCCCTAAATAACCAGCAATCAGCAATGCACTCAACGGACGTCCCATCTCGTCTGGCCAAAAGATCTCAGGATGCAACCACAACTTTGTAAAGAGCTTTGATAAAACTGCTGGATGCAGAGTTTTTTAAGTAAGGATTTATTGGCTCTTTCAGATTGTAAGTAGCTATCACTCAACTTATGTTTTTTGCCTGTTTTGAGTAATTAAACTTGTAGATTTTTCCTTTATTGCTTTGTTGATATACCATTTTTGTGACAGTGACGGATGACAACGATAATTAAAAACAACTTCTTCACGGTTGTTCATCGTTTGAGTTTTGCGGCACATTTGGGCCTGTTTGGTGCACTAAAATTCACCGTTGTTCAGTTTTCGATGGATTTACGAAAGTAAATAGCTCAACGCTACGTGATGACAGAGGGTCTTTGGTAAATGGTTGTGTCGTTCACTTTTATACAAATAGCCACTATATGATAATCTTTGTCTGTTTATTTTGCTCCTAAGCACCAAAGCGTGATAATATGTAGCCTATATGTTATTCTGATGTCTCAGCTATCTACATTCCAAATTTCATCCAAATCCGTCCAGCGGATTCAGCGTTATAAGGTAACAAACACACTCACTCACTCACAAACTTTCGCATTTATAATATAAGTAGGAAGTAGGATAGGATAGGATAGGATGTAGCTGTAAACGCGCGTTTCCAAAACGCACGTTAAGCGCCTGTCATGGGAACAAAGCCTAAGGGTAAGGCCACCAAAACTGTCAAATACCTATATCACAAAAGTAACACAATAAAAATTTGTGTTATCGTGACGCAAAAGTTACCCAATTTTTGGTAAAGTTTGTTTCACAGTAGTGACTTAATTTTATAATAATAATGTCAAATAAAATAAAAAAATAAACAGGCTAAGTAGGCTTTTAGAAATCGTTGTAAGTCGGAGTATTAGAAAATACTCCGATTTTTCTCAATCAGTAGCAACAAAGTACATAAAGTTAAATAGGATCATCTATTAAATAAATAAACATAATTAAAGACGTGATATTTAAGTTAATTGTCATTTAATGAAGATCTTGTCCATTTAAAGACACTGCACTTAACTTAAATGCAAAAATTAAACATACAAATATCCTTCTGTTGCCTGTTAACTTTTCTATGGAGATTTGTATCATAAATATATATTTTTTTGCTATTGAGTAATTGGTTTTTTACAGTTTTGGTTAACTAGTTTTTGATATTTTATTGTATTTTGTGTGTCTGTGATATTTTCTGTTGCAGACTGTTGATTTATTGCTTCTTCTTTCTTCTTGCAATCCTCTCTCTATTTTCTTCGGAATTATTTTTTCTGTTCTTAGCTGTACTTTTTTGTTTTATTCTTATATTTTAGTAAAGTTCTTTCACTGTTTTTCTTTTTTTGATCTTTAAATTTTTGAGGGTTCGTCGCTTTTAATTTTTCTCGGTATCTTTTTTGCCGTTCTGCAGCAGTTAAGGGCGGCATTTTCTATAAATAAATAAAAAGATAGGTAATATAATTCAATTTTTAGGTATTTTTTTATGGAAATTTTTGTTAATATTGATTTCCTACACATCTCGGGTAACCCTATCAAAATCGGTCTAGCCATTTTTGATTGAAAGAATAACATGTAGACTGGCTGAATAAAAGTTCACTTTAATAATAAGTTATTAAGATAACATGCAAAAAATAACATTATCTTCATCAATTGCCGCATGACCGTTATGAATGAGGCTTTATAAAGCTTTTGTATAACGTAACACAAAATATTGTGATATCGTTACACATAAGCAACACAACAGTATCACAAGCATAACACAAAAGCGACACCAAACATTTTTTTTCGGTCCATTCCAATTTGCCCCACCAGAGTTGCCCCACTGGAAGGGTAAAATGGAATACTTGTATGTGTGATTTGATTTTTCTCTACCAGTGGGGCAACTCTGGTGGGGCAAAATGGAATAGTCCTTTTTTTCCAAACTATTTTAGGTTAAATTTTTGCTATTTAATCGAATTAAGTGATGATAATGGTTTAATTAACACTACTTACTTATATCACCGCTATCACATTATGATTCAGACGTATTAACATTTAATTTTAAATATTTATTACCTCTCCAAAAAAAGTTATTCTGTTTTTTTCCCATTTTTGAATCGTCTCACTTGCATTTTTGACACCTCCATCTGACAATACAAAATGGTCGATTTTAAATTTTTAATGTGTTGATGGAAACGGTGTTGCCTTACCATGCTCAAACTTCTATTTTCACTTTGGCTCTTTAATTAGATGTTTAATGAGGGTAAAAATACGTCACACAAAATTAAAGCATTTTTTTTACTTTATCTCTTCATAAAACAACTTAGTAATTAGTTTTGAGAAATATCAAAGTTAAGTCATAAAAAATAAAAAAAGTAAAAAATAAAATAAAATAAATTTATTGACCCAAACACGAATTGCAAGTTACATAATTAGTGAGTTCCACTCATTTATTTTCTCATAGAGGGTGATAAAAAGTAGAGTGTTCATCTCGGGAGCAAAATAATGTTTAGCTCATGTGAGTGAAAACACTCTCACCTTAAAAATTGTACTTTAAAATACCAATTCTCCCTCGGTAAACAATCTCCTATTATCTTGCTTTACATAGTAGAAGCAAAGCATAACAAGTTGATGAAAGACGATAGCGGGATGAAAATGTCTGTCTCGGTGTCGTGAAATCGAGACTGGGCCATGTTTAAATAGAGTTTCTGCTTATAGCCTACTAGCTTTAGACCGCGACTTCGTCCGCGCAGACGTTTTTTTTCTCGTGATTTTTTTCGTTGTTATATGGTTATTCTGCTATTCGGGGCGGAGAGAAATCCAACAAATCAAAAATCATAAAAATCGGTCCACCAGTTCTCGAGTTATAAATGGTGTAACTAACACGACCTTGTTTTATAATTTAGATTACCAGCATGCCAAAACAAACTTACTAGTAGTCCGCCCCCAACTGTGAACTTGCGATATACTTTACAACGCCATATCTCGGCAATACCTTGACCGATTTGGCTTATCCAAATTACTCATTCATTGGCCTAAAAACTCTGACACCAGGGGTGGCCACTACCTCATACGATTACCTACCTACCTACCATTCATTATACCTACAAGCTTAAGCTCATTCGTACATACAAACGCCGGATTTTTCAAAGTAGACTCTTAGAACTTCGCTCGCTGGCACATTCAATAATACTCCTTCATGTATCTGCCATCTCGTGTGCGGCGGTAGTTCTTGACTTTGTCTATGTGGTTGTCTACAGACTTGGAGACGATGCCCATGTGGCGGTCTAGGACCAGGAAGGCTTTGCACTTAGGGTATGAGCTGCAGGAGTAGTGCGCCCGCTCGTTGGCTTTCAGGTAGTTTCTGAAGAACGTGTGACCTTGGTAGAGGACGCGCTCCCTCCCGTTCGTCAAGTGTATCAGTTGGACTGGAATGTAAAAGGTACTTTTTTTAGTAGGCACAATTCACACTGGCGCAGAGTCGAAGCGAAGTGAACGTTTTTCAACTGGGCCCTTAGCCTGTAACACAATGGTGCCAAAATAGGCGTCCGGTTGACGATTTTAATTACGATTTATTGATGATGTCAGTCCAGTTTCGGTCCTTTTAATGTTATTGTAGTACAGCAAAGAATATTAAGAGTCTAATCCTAGAGGATTAGTTCGCTGGTTGTAGGATAACAACGAAAAAATCACGTTTTTGTCCTTCTACCTAGGACGCCATTGATACGCCATTGTGTTACAGGCTAAGGGCCCTGTTTTCCTGCGTGCGAGTCTCTGAGCCTGCATAATTACGCAATGGACTTCTGTAATGTAATTAATTTGTATGTACAATAAATAAATAAAAAAAAGGGTCACTCGGGTTCGCGCGTCAACGAGGCGTCGCTTCGCTTCGCTTCGACTCTGCGCCAGTGTGAATAGAGCCTAAGACTACTAAGACACAGACTTATCTGACCCGGTGAAAGCGGCGTCGGTTTTGTGGAATTTAGTTAGATAAGATAAGATTTAGCCTGTACAATTGTACATGTCCCACTAGCTGGGCAAAGGCCTTCTCTCAGAGCGTGCGGATTCTCAATGCGGATTGGCGATTTTCGCGTTGAGGGTATAATGCCTCATACGCTCAGGTTTCCTCACGTTGTTTTCCTTCACAGAATTTAGTTATTATACTTTATTGCACATGAAACACATTACAAGATATTACATAATAAAATACATTTTTTTATTTATTAACAATTATATTTTATAACTTACAGCTAACAAGTAACCAAGATGTTATAAACTTAACCTAATTAAACAAACGTATGAAACTAATCTAATAAATATAAAAATTAAATACATATTCATTCCTTTTCAAGCATTCTCTTACATTCTTCAACAATTTTTCCCTTCGCTGTCGTAAACAAGGTAGAAAAATCACTAGTTTTGTGGTTTAAATCTCCCAAAATAATTACTTTGACATTTGGATGACTCACACAAAATTGTTCTACACTGTACAGTGTCGAAAAACTCTATATAACGCCAATCTGGTGATTCATCACCAGATTCAACTTGATCCCTCAGAATATCACAAAAAAATATCACTTTATGGGCCTTTATTTGAGTAACTAGCTTTTGCCCGCGACTTCGTCCGCGTAGACTACAGGATATATGCTGTCGGGAGCTTTTTTATAGATCTCTTTAATGCGCATATTTTTGTCATACATTGTTTTAATATACATTAAACCGTTTAGTCAGGACACGCCGATAAAGCAATTTACCAGTACATTTTTTCCGACTTGATTTACAAATCACGCGATTTCGTGATAAAAAACAATGTATATCACGATGAAAATATAGCACTCAGCAATAACGTAGCTTCCCATTAGTGAAAGAAATTTTGAAATCGGGTAAATAGTTTGGGAGATTACCCCCTACAAACCTACATACATACATTCATACTTACAAACTTTTCCTCTTTATAATATTAGTGTAGATGTAGATTAGCGCTCGAAGTAGAAAAGCCGGGATTGGGAAAATGTAATTTCGATCGAATTCTTTTATTTTTGTTGATTCGGACAAAAAACATTGTTTCTTTAAGGAAAGAAACAATGTTTTTTGTCTCTTTATTAAAAACAACAATTCATTCTTTTTTCGTCTCTTCTTATCCTAATATACCGTCCATTACTAGTCATATGTAACCTGGGTGGTTCATGGGCATGTATAGCATTAGTCAGTACGATTAATCCATAGTTGTCAATCGTGATCTTGGCTCTACAAGTTTTAGTATCGGTGCACCGCCAGCAATTGCCATTCTTGTACCTGGGGTCCTTCGTATATAAATATTCCAACAATTTTAAGTATGACTGCCCCGTCACCATGAGGATCTCTTCAGCTGCTACAATACCTAAAATATGGAGGAGTATTAGTTTATTCAGGTTTACGTATAACAATAAAGTTAAGGCGCCGTGCACAGTGAATAGCCCGCGCGCCAAGAAAAATGCACAAAATCGAGTCCTGTCTGTATCAAATACACTGAACTAATCGAAAATTTTTACATATCAAACCCTAGAATTAGGTGAGACCTATCTAACACAGCCAGTTTTGTGTTGAGATTCATAAACGTTTTGAAGATATTTTGGATGAAAAAAAATAGGCGGCGCACTTTTTTTCAGACAAAATATCTTGTAAACACGTGCTAGTGCCGCATATTTTTTTTAAAAATGATAATTAGTATCTGTCATCATCATTCATCATTTTCAGCCCACATTTGCCCACTGCTGGGTATAGGCCTTTTCCCCCTCACGCCATCCTCCTCGGTCTCTAGCGGCACGCATCCACGGACCCTCTGTCGCCTTAGAGATGTCGTCTGTCCACCGGGCTGCTGGTCTGCCCACTGACCTTCGTCCCGTTCTTGGCCGCCACTCCGTCACTGCCCTGGTCCACCTGCCATCCCCTCGCCTCGCCAAGTGCCCCGCCCATCTCCACCTAAGCTTCGAAACTCTGTCACCAACATCATCGACCTTCGTCTGACGTCGGATGACTTCGTTCGGTACTCGATCTATGAGTCGGAGGCCTAACATGGCACGCTCCATTGCTCTTTGAAACATCGTTTCGACCATACGTCTAATATTCGAATGTAAACCTTATTGCATTAGTGTACAGTTTTACTTTAATTGCATGGACTACGAGCAAATAAGCTCCCACAGGGCATCTATTTTTCCACACACATTTCAGAGTTCTATGTTGTATCTAGTTTTATCCTTGATCGAAGGTGGCCACACTCTCGCCACCGTCTGGAATTTTGTGGTTTTGTCCTGAAATCAATTATTACGAGGAACTATAACTATTTTTTTATGGTAGGACTTAAAACAGTCTCTGCCACGTGAGATGCACAAATAAGTATCGCATTTTCCACATCGTATCTTTGAGCGGCTGCCACACTTCTCGAACCGACAAGTTCTTGGGGCTTTTATTTTGTCAAATACTGGAAAATGATCGTAGCCATCGTACCTCTTCGTCTCTGATGGTTTTATTGCAGGTCTGTAGAGCTTTCTCTTCGAAGATTCATCTTCTGCTGGAGACTCATTTTCACTATCGTCCGATTCGTCCGTACTGTAAACTGTAAATTAATCTGACTAAAATAGACCACTTATTCAGTACTTCTTATCTTCCTGGGCTACGAGTACTCCCGAGTCCCGACCGACTATAGATTTCTCCAAGAACGATCAGAGCTAGTGAAGCTGGAGAAAAAAAAGTAGCTAGATATTAGATAGTAATAAGAATCTGATTTATACAGGGTGTTAAAAGACCGCCAACAGACCCGAAAGCCACGCATACTAGACACCAAAACAAAGTACTTTTTCGATAAACTAGTGGTTCGCCCCGAACTACGAACTCGCGACCCCATATCTCAGCAACCCCTCGACCGATTTGGCTCATGTTCGAACTTAAAAATTCTCTTTGCCTCATTTACCCGCCTACCAAATTTCATGACGATCCGACTAAATTTGCTCAAGTTATCGTCGAACGAACATTCATACATACAAACATACAAACATACAAACATACAAACATACAAACATACAAACATACATACATACATACATACAAACGCCGGATTGTTCCAGTAGACTCGGAGAACTTCGCTCGCTTCGCTCGCTCGTTCAATTATTGCTGGGAAATGATTTTGGTTTTTTAGGTTATAATTTTGAAAAATATTTTATCACGCAATGGACGTGTAACGCACAGAAGTCATATTGCGCAAGCGTAGGTATTAGCTTATGTTACTTAAGCTTGAAGTGCCGATGTTTAGAATACATTGCGGGTTGCAATTTTAATGTCGTTTTTTGTAAGAAATATTCATAATTTTGATATGGCTTCTTCAGAAGGTATGTTAAGAACTAGATACTGAATGCATTTCTGCAAAAAAAAAGTTTTGAAAAGTCCGACTTTGAACCTCATTATCTCGGAAACCGTTGATTTCCCAGGCATAGTTCCTTGGGCAAAAATGTTCCTTATGATGAGGACAATACGTAGTTTCCCGCTTTGTTGGCGGTCTTTTAACACCCTGTATAGGTACCTTTTTTTTACTTTAGATAATATTTTGACGTTCAATGTAAATAATTTATTTATGGCATATTGAATGATTCTGATTCTGATTCTATAACTACCGACTAACCGTTTGGCGGGGGATTAAAAAAAATTTAAACTAACGCTCGTATCAGAGCTTACTTCTAGTTACTTTTAAATCACCATCACTATCTCAGTATTTATAACAGTTTATAAGTTACATATAAATAAAAGAAAAAAAATGATATTTAGGCAAAATTATTCTTTTCGTCTTTTCTGTAATCTGTAGGTCATCATAATACATGGCTGAACTGATTTTCATGTCGATCCGACAAAAGAACATATCCTGGGTCTCAGGAGGTTATCATTTAAGATTATAGGGCCGTCTCGTTCTCCATGATTAAGGTCTCCGAATGAGAACCGAAACTAGTCGGCTACACCGACAAATTACTAGCGAGTAAAACCGTGATGCAATAGAAAAAAAATAGATTATTATTATTATAGTTTCAATTCAATCGTTAAGCCATGTCAGGGGCGCTGGGCGGACTAAAAACTCTGACATCAAGGGTAGCCACTACCTCATACGACTAACTAACTACTAAGTTTCAATTAAAATTGTTAAATTGCTTCCTACTCCGTTGCTAATAGTGGAGAATTGTTATTGGCTTTTTGCCTAAGTGCTTTTGCCAGTGTATGTAAGTTTTCCCAAAAAAAAAAAAAAAAGTAAAGGGAGAAAAGACCTCTCAGATAGATAGAGTTTGGGCTCAGTCAGCATCAGCTGAGCTGATTGGCAATTTGAGCGTTGAAGGTATTATGCCTCAGACGCTCACATGATGTTTTCCTTGTTAGGTAGAGTTGGAAAAATATCTGATCAATTATGAAACTGTTTAAATTATTTATTTTGAATATATTTTAAAATAACTTACACAAGTTATTGTGAATATATGTAATAATACATAATAGTCTGTCCGTGACCAGGGCAGCTGCCAGCAACGCATCCGAAACGTCGGGATAATAAAGGTTCATTAACCTGCAAAATCAATCACGATTCGACCGGTTTGTAACCAAAATATATGTATTAAAGTCATCATCATCACTTCATATTATGATGTAACCCGATATTTTGTATAAAGACCGTTGCTCAGGCGGATATAGTTTCTCGGGGGATGGTAGTGCGACTTGGGCTCCCTCACGACGCAGTAATTGTCGTCCAGGTGGAGGGTCACAAAGCATTTGGCTGCGTTGACGCAGCGCCATCTCTTCTGCGGCGTTCCGTTCACCTTGATTTGGCTGTAGTGGTGGCCTCGATAGGCCAGCATGGTTTTTCCGTTGGTCGTCACAATGATAGTAGCTGGAATGGCATTATCTAAATGAAAATGCAATTTAGCAAGTCCCCGTTCCCGTTACCAAGGTAGAACCAAAATACACTCTATTGTTTGTTCCCCTTTACATGTACCTCTAGTGTTTGGTATTTTCTGCATTTCTAGCTAAGCAGGTACTCAATATGGAAAATAATCATCAGCTATGGACTTTAAGGATGTACCGAAATTTTGATCAAAAGTTCATTTTAGGGAAACAACTTCCTAACTTCAGGATCACACTGACTGATATGATGAGTACGACGTCCTACATTAGATATACATCAAAAGAAGAAGGTTTTGAGAAGAAAAATAAGATAGAAAGAAATTTATTAATAGTCAGGGAAATACAATATTAATAAAACATGAACTTTTACATACTAGGTACAGGCGACATAATGAAACAATGTCGGAACAATAAGTACCTACCTACTCATAAAAAACCATTCGACACGACGATGAGGCCATCATCATCATCGTAATACGTAATATCTCATAAAAGTTTTATGAACTCGAGAATTCGTCAAACAAATATTTTTTACAACTGTCTTCGAATGCAATATAGGCCTTCATGGTCTATTTCATAAAGAGGCTTAGGGTGGTTATGCTCCTCGACTTTCTTGAATATCTCTGTCTCTTTATCATTGATCAAGATGTACGACCTGCAGTTATACTTGTTGAAGCATGAGCACCGCCAGCGAACCCCGTTTTGCAGAATGAAATGGCGGTAGAACATGAAACCGTTGAAGAAAACCCCCACGTCGGAATGATTTCCTGAACGTCGATTGACGAAGACAAACCCTGAAATATGAAGAACGAAATCCGATGATTTAACTAAACATCCATAGGGATTTATGGCAGGATCATAAAATTGTCTTGAGATATTCGAAAAATAGATAAATTTATCATGATATGATAAATCTACAAATTAATATAATTTTATCATAATGTATGCCTTACGAAGGTGAATCAATTTTAATTGTTAAATAATAATTAAGGCTGGTAGGTACCTACCCGTGTAAAAATCTTGCTATAAAATAAAACTCTATCCATCGTAGTATTCGTAGTGCAGCCACCGTAACGTTTTAAACTACTATACTTTAGTAAATTTGTGCTCATACCAGTCATACCCCTTGTGTGGATGGAAATGTTGAAATCAGCAAATTTGACTGCGGAAATTTTTGCTTTCAACCTTTCCATCCTTTCAACGGAGTTTGGAATAGTTAGGAAATCAACAAACATACTAAAAGTCCTCCCTCTGCCGTATCTGATTAAACCCCTGTTCACATCTACAACTTGGTGGCTTTAATGGATGTTTCTATATTCTTTGATGTACCGTGTATGTACCTATAAAGTATTTGGCCATGATTTCGTTCTTCTTTAACGCTCTTTTTCTTCTTTATTCATCATCAGAATTCAAGCTTTTATCGGATTTGGGGTTTAACAAAAACACTTTCTATCTATTATGGTACAAAATTAGTATTACAAAAAAAAACTGCACATTAATAAGTACATTGGTTATCATTATATCCTAATATATTTTCCACAGACAGTCCGTTTGAATTTCGGGGGTCCGTGAGTATGCTGACCACCAGTCATTCTCAGTACCACCCCGATGAGGTCAGATATCACGCAACTCTTGCAGCTCTGTGCTAATCTGTTGGAGCATCGCCATTGTATAGCACCGTCTTTCATAGTGTATCTTTTGTTGTATAAATACCCATTGACGTTCAGCAGTGTCTTTCCGGTAATCAGGGTGATCAAAGAGCCTGAAAATGAAATGAAACAGATCTTCTACGTTAGCCGTAGGTACTTACATTCTTTGATATGGTACTCGGCCATGATTTTCGTCTTCTTTTTTTTACTTATTATCATGATAAATAATGGGAAAATAAATTAACTATCATGTATGTATGTATAAGCCCCATATATCTTCTTTCGGACGTGGAGATTAACAGAAATATGGTCATCATAGGTAGGTATTATGGTACGAAATTATAAGTTATTTTTTTACATTAACAATTGGTTATCATTACTACCCATCCCATCCGACTAAATATATTATAAACGCGAAAGCTTACGAATGAATGTTTGTGTTTTAACCACCGAACTAATCCCATAGAATCCGCATTACGTATAAAATCACAATAAAAACTTGTCCCCACAGAAACAAAAGATATCAGCAATAGAACAATACGAAACATCATTTCGACCATACGTCTATTATTCGAATGTCAACCTTATTGCATTAGTGTACAGTTTTACTTTAATTGCATGCTCTACGAGCAAATAAGCTCCCAAAGGCAATTTGGGCATCTATTTTTCCAGACACATTTCAGAGTTCTATGTTGTATCTAGTTTTATCCTTGATCGAAGGTTTTAACTCATTCACTCTAAAACTGCTGGACGGATTTGGATCTGGAATGGATATACGTTACACAACAGATAGGCTGCAGTTAAAAGATAACTATATTGAAAAGTGAGTTAAAGTAACGCGTACGAAGTTGCGAGCAAGTTATTTTTAATATATGTTCCACGAGAACACAGTTTCAATTTTGGTGGTTCGTGAGTATGGTAACCAGTTGAACTCAGCACCACCCCGTTGAGGTCAGATATCACCGTGCTCTTGCAGTTCTGTGCTAATCTGTTGGAGCACCGCCACTTTAGATCACCATGCCTCAGAGTGCCACCTTTGTTGTATAGATACCCATTGAAGTTGAGCATTTTCTTCCCGGAGGCCATGGTGATTAAAGAGCCTGGAAATGAAATCGTGATTATTTTGATCGATCACAGAAAAAATATTGTGATCGATAACGCCTATCGAACGTGACTAGGACAAGAATGTGTAGCTATATGTAATTTGCAGTGAGCTTGGGAATTTCTTTAGAGATGTCTTCTTCTTCCCGTCTATTCTTATCTTATTGTTTTTTTATTTGTTACTATGCCACGATTATCTTTTTCCCTAACGCCTGATTTCCTCTATAATATATATCATGGTAATCAGAAGAATATGTTACACTAATATCTATCATGGTTGTCTAAGCATACGCACCTAATATCTTATTTCGGATTTTGAAACAAACAGAATTTGCATCATATAAAGAAATTTGTATTAGTTAAATAAAGAAATAAAATAAACAAAACTTTATTAAAAAGAAAAATGTACAAAAAAAAAACAACCCTAAGTTACTTAGTAATATGCTTAGTTATCATTATATCCTTATATATTTTCCGTTGGAACTTCGTATCAATTTTGGTGGTTCGTGAGTATGATAACCAGACGATCTCAGCACCACCCCGTTGAAGTCAGATATTGCGTAACTCTTGCAATTCTGTGCTAATCTGTTAGAGCATCGCCACTGTAAAGCACCGTCCTTAAGCACCTTGTTTTTGTTGTATAAATACCCACCGATATTCAGGAGTTTTTTCCCGGTGGCTAGGGTGATTAAAGAGCCTAGAAAAGAAATTGGATTGCACTTCGTGTAAAATGGTCTTGATCGAAGACGGTTGTCAAACAGGTGGACATCAGTCTGGCTGGTGGGTGGACAAGACTCGTATCTTTAGATTGCTGAATAGACGTTTTAGGCACTGAATTTGGTTCATTGTATATTTGGACTTCATTTTTCCTACAGGTAGTAAGTCTCCATGATTGGGATTTGTCTGTCAGTTCTTCATACTTTATTCTGTTTTGGTCAGATAAAACACGTCTTCTGCATTTATTTGCCTTTTCTATTATTTTATTTATAATGGAATATTATGGTATTCAGCTGTAATTATTTTTTCCCTATTATCCATGACATAACAATTTATAAGAAGACATAATCATCAAGTCTGTCCAAGCATAAGCCCCAAATAACTTCTTTCGGGATTGGAGATTAATGAAATAATATTATCATTAGTATAAAAACGAAATTTACGAAATTTTTATTCGTATGAAAACCGTACATTAACACTTGTTAATCATTATATCCTAACATATTTTCCATCGGTACTCCTTATCAATTTCGGTGGTTCGTGAGTATGGTAACCAGTCATTCTTAGGACCACCCCGTTAAGGTCAGAAACCGCGTAACTCTTGCAGCTCTTTCCTGTTCTGTTGGAGCACCGCCACTGTAAAGTACCGTCCCTCAGTACGCCACTTTTGTTGTACAAATACCCATCGAATTTCAGCATTGTCTTCCCTGAGCAGGCCATAGTAATAAAAGTACCTGGAAATACAATCGAATTACGCTTTGCGAAAATTATACTTTATCGTATATTCTACATTTGTGAGTTATTGAAAATAATCTTTACCTTTCAAATCATTATTATCAAAATTATGAATGATGAACTGATGAGGATAATTCAAATAACAAATTACATTGAAGACGACGGTCCATCGCGCGACCGCCGAGCCCTGCAACGGTCTCGAAACGTTGGCAAAAATGTTTTTTTTTTTTTTGTAGCCTGTATCGTGCGTGTCCCACTGCTGGGCAAAGGCCTCCCCTTGTGTCCTGCACACTTTGCAAAAATGTAAAAACTAAATAAAACGAGTCTTGAATCCGATAAAACTGTAGTTTAATTATATTAACACTTGGTTATCATTATAGGTATCCTAATATATTTTCCATCGGAACTCTGAATCAATTTCGGTGGATCGTGAGTATGGTGACCAGACGATCTCAGTACCACCCCGTTAAGGTCAGATTCCGCGCAACTCTTGCAGCTCTGTGTTAATCTGTTTGAACATCGCCACTGTATAGCACCGTCCTTTTGCAAGCCACTAGTCTGGTATAAATAACCATCGATATTAAGCATTGTCATCCCGGAGGAGGCCATGGTGATAAGAGAACCTGAAAATGCAATCGAATTACGCTTTACGAAAATTATTATCCCATCGATGACGGATATGAAATAAGTGACATGACAAGAATGAGTATCTACGTAGATTTGAACTATGGTTATTTGGAGTTATTTCCTCATCACTCCACTGTTTTGGTCAGAAAAATTGTTCTTCTACGTTGGCCGTTTCTATTCATTTGATACGGTACTCAGCCATGTTTTTTTACCCTTTTCCTCTTATCCATCATGTCAAATTATTATAAGAGCATAAGCCTGTACAAGACCTTCATAACTTCTTTCGGAATTGGAGAGAAATTATATTATAATAGGTGTTATAGGACGAAATGAGTACTGAGTTATCATTAAATCCTGGTATATTTTCCATCGATACTACGTATCAATTTCGGAGGTTCGTGGCTATGTTGACCAGTTGTTCTCAGCACCACCCCGTTATGGTCAGATACCGCGCAACTCTTGCAGTTCTGCGCTAATCTGTTTGAGCATCGCCACTGAAGAGCACCGTGTTTCATAATTCCACTTTTGTTGTACAAATACCCATCGACGTTTAGCAGTGTCTTTCCGCTGGTCAGGGTGATTAAACAACCTAGAAATCAAAGAATTATATCAATTTAACGACGCTTGCTGAAAGATTACGGCAATATTTTTTTTTTTCATTTTAAATAAATTTATGGATGACGGATCGCAAAATATTAAAGACATTTATTACCAAAGAACACTAAAAAAGTTATCAAAAACACTTAATGGCTATGTGCAATTAAATTTTTGTACGAGGTAAAAGGTGGCGTGCTCTGCATGTGCTGAGTTTCGTGGATATCTGTGCCGGTTTCTGAATTGAGAAATTCGCTAAGCAAATGGGTAAGTATCGTCCTGTCTTTGCAGATTTCTCACAAAAGAGCGTGACAGAACGATAGTTAAGTACCCCTATTTGCTTAGCAAAATTCTCAATTCAGAAACCGGGCCTTAGGATACTAATTGGAGTTGAGTTTAGAGTAGAGTTTTTAGGTAGAGGTATAGAGTATATACCTAAAAACATTAAACTGAATACCTACCTAGCAAAGGTCGTTGATTACACACTGCACTGATGCAGTCATCTAAAAGATTTTCTTATGTGTGTGTTTAAGAGAATGTGTGTGTGTGTGTGTTCCATGTGGTAGGCCTACATGACCGCAAGGAATAGTGTTTTTTATTACTTAAAATAAATATAATGTAGGTATAAAAATTAATAAATAAGAAAAAATAGTGCAATACATATAATATTATTCGCTTAAAACTACTAAGCGATTTTTTTAAAAAGATATTTGCGTATTTTTTTTTATTTTAAGGGCGGAGGCAAATCATTCCATATTTTGGATGCCGAGTAAGTAGACTTATATTGTAATGACTCCAAGAAAAGAGTTTTATTCTCTTCATACAAAGCTTTATTATTGTCTGATCCATAATCATGCATTTAAATCAAAATACAAAACCTTATCGAACTAATGACTTTTTAAATGACTGTAACGGAAAGTAATTATCTAGATCATCCCGAAAGTAGACTTTCAGGTTTTACACTCTGACGTGTTGTCGTGCGTGGTACACATATCCGGTATCGGTACATTAAAAACATTTTTTTGTATTCAGAAAAATTGTCTGCAACACATATTGATTGTCGTTGTCATTGTGTCAACCTGTCAAAACAACAACAATGCACAGAGTACCTACCTATAGCAACTTTACCGTGAACTTCGTGTCGCTTAGAAAAGAGAGAGATAAGGAGAAACTACAACATAACATGCCGGCCACCTTCGAAAATGCATCGGCCATATTAATATGTATGGCCATGGCTATTGCTAGCAGGTATTGCTGCCAATTTCACTGGCCATTGTATTGCAGACACATATAGCCGAAAAATATTGCCAAAAACAAAACAAAAGCTTAAGAGGGCGTTAGAGCACCATTTTCCCATACAAACGTAGTTCCGGTTTAATTCCTAAACTACAGGCTGGATTTTGCTGAAACTTGGTTTATATAAGTAGATGACCAATATGGAGGTTTGTAAATAGTTTTTATAATAAAAAAATAGCCTGAAAGAAATTAGAGCGATGCGTTTTTCGCGCCGAAAAAGGTGTTACTTTCAACTGTTATTTACTTACATTATAAATTTATAACTCTGTCTATTGGAGTCGAACTACCTTGGGGACATCCATAATGTATTGCACTTGTCAGAAAAATTTTTGAAATAGCTAATAAAATGTAGAAATGGCAGCGGAACTACGAAAAAATTTGGGAAAATAGATCTATTACGTTATAACTACAACTACATACTCGCGAAAGGACACGAACACTCGTAGACTCATACAGCCGCATTGCCTCTCACTTTTCCGGCGCCCCGTCTCGCTCTGGGTGAAACAGCTATAGAAAACAGCGTTTCACGCGCTTGGCCGTCACTGAGTTCCCACGGTCCTGAAGGGGACTCTTAAGTTCCTCTAATAATACTTTCTGTATCGACCACTGCTAGTGAGGCCAATATTTTGCGTTGGGTGTGTGTGATCCTCATTGCATTTAACTACTGTGGCGTTGTCTAGTAGGGTGACCACAAAAGCCCGACATTGCTCGATGTCCTTAGATGTGCGATTGCATAGCCACCTTAAGGCTTGTTTTTCTCGAGTGTAGTTACGTCTCTTGTACGTGTATCCATTGAACAATAGCAGTTTGTGCCCCTTCTCCATCGTGATGACTCTAGCTGTAAATAATCGATAGATTTAGAAAGTTACAGACAGATAAGCCGAAACCACGGAAGATAGAGGGAGGCTACGGAACATTTTTTTAACCGTAATTAATGTGCTGTAGAGGAGCAAAAAAGGGATGAAACAGGACCTGTAACATTCTCACCTGTAACCGCCATCAGTACTACATATAATATTATACGTACTTTATTGCACGCCAAACACATTAAAATAAGAAAAGACAATGTACAAAGGCGAGCTTTTAAAAGGTGTTACAAAAGGTCCTAACTACAGGGTGCACTCTAAGTCGATAGCGGAACTTTAACTAGGCTGTCTACTGATCACTACAAACAACATGTACTAGGTGGCGAAAAAAATTGGGCAAAAAAAATATCAGCTGTTTCATACATTTGGTGCAGTACTGAGTCGACCTTTTGTATGGAACAGCTGATATTTTTCTCGCTCCATTTTATTTGCCACCTGGTACAAGTTGTTTGTAGTGATCAGTAGACAGCCTACTTAAAGTTTCGCTATCGACTTAGAGTGCACCCTGTATTTTGTTTTATTAAGGCCCATCCCTAGGCACAACTAGTGAAGAAAAAAAACATAATTATCTTCTTTTTGGATGCGTCTTTAGCAAAAAAACTCAACGCGAGGCTTAACTATTTTTAGGACCTAAGGTTTTTCTCATCCAAGTAGCTAGTTTTATCCTATTTGACGTAAATAAATACTACACAAATATTTAACTGCTAAATAAACAATGCATATTATATTTTGGTGTAATTGCCATTTGAATTAATATAAAATAGGGGCGCCTGGTGGGTGTGATCCTCCTTGCATTTGACAACCGTGGTACGATCCAGCAGAGTGACCACGAATGCTCGACAACTTTTGGAATTCGATGACGAGCAAACCCATCTGATTGCTTGATTTTTACGAACATCTTTATTTCGCCTGAAGGTGAAATTATTGAACATGAGCAAAATTGGCCCGTTTTCCAGAGTGATGATTTTTGCTATAAAAGAAAAAGGTTGACATAATAATTTAATTAAGGATTTCATTCACTGAAATGAAATGAAAATCAAATCAAAATAATATTTATACACAAAAGATAAAAAGTACAGCTGTGAGCTAAAACAAGCATGACTAGCATTAATTTATGAATTAGTGTCTTACAAGAGTGCATTAACACAGTAGGATATGACATGAAGATCATATTATTCCTAAGGTAATTGGGACAAGGTAAATAAAATTATGAGTAAAAAAACATTGCATTGTTCAATTACATTTTAGTATAACGACCATTTGAATTTATGTATAACATTGGCGGCTGGTGGGTGTGATAATCAATGCATTTCACAACCGTGGTACGATCCAGCCGAGTTACCACGGATGCTCGACACTTTTTGGCATCCGACGACGAGCAAAGCCATCGAATAGTTTTGTTTCTATGATAATCTTTATTTCGCCGAAAGGTGAAATTATTGAACACCAGCAAAATGGGCCCCTTTTCCATAGTGATGATTTCAGCTATAAAAAAAAGGTTAAATAATTTAAGTCACAATCTTATCTTATTAGATATGAGGATGTAACGCGGCTCATTTCAACTTGTTGCAATAAAATAAAGAGATGTAATGAACATAATATTTTTTTTTTATGTAAGCTGCAAAAAAATAATCTTAAATATTCCGTTTCCTTACATTAACGACATGATTTTTTTCTTGGCAAAATATATCTAATAAACGACGAATTTTAACCGTTCAGGCGCTGGCGTTCGCGGCCGCACGGCTCTTGAGCGCTGGTGCATTTGTGCAAAATCGCAACTGCAAAAACGCAGCGCGTGGTTTTCAGAAAAACTATCATATCTCTCTCATTAGACTTTATTGATTTAATGCCATGATTAATTCCAATACACAGATAGCGTAGGTACCTATTACTATTAAGATTGTATCAATTTATGTAGTTAAACAAATTGCAGGAGGTCATGAAAATGCATTATTGAAAATTTCTGTGCAGTTGCATATTTTTCTCATTATTTTCTAATCTAATGATATAAGGGTATACGTTTGTAGGAATAAATACAAGCTAGGAAACATATAAACACATTGTAATACAAATAATAGTTACACTTAGTAATAAATACATGAAATACATACCATTGAAAAGTCTGGTTACATTTTGATTTTACGCGTAGTTGTAGCGCCGCGCCGCTGAGATTTAACAATTTTTTTCACTGGTTAGGAGATATAATGCGCTCAAAATATTTACACTGATAAAAAGGTACACAAATCACGTTTTCTAGTAAATTATATCAACAACCATTGTTATAAAAACACTTCACAAAAACGATTTTTATAGGCCGATACCCAAACACAAGTACGGAAATCTCAGTGTTCTCTTAACACAAAGAGTATACTTAGTACGTTACATGAAACCAAGCGGTTTTATTTACAAGAGAGCTTATTAAATTATCTTTGCAACACCGTAACACATGATAACTAGTAACTGATAAAAGGTAATGAAATAAGTTCCCAAAAACACGATAATAATATGATGCTACGCCTGTTACAATAAGCGCTTAAGGATCAATGGAGAACTAAGGGCCCCGTTCAGACGCAGAATTTCATACGTTGTAAAACAATATAGCTGAGACAATTACTTACCTACGTCGAATGTTTAATGGTTTCACATGCTTCTTCGTATGTGTGGTATTAAATTTCAATAATAAATGCTAGATAGATAGATAGAGAACACTTTATTGTACACCAGAAAAAAATATTTACAAGATTAAAGAAATACGAATTAAGAATATTTATTAGGTATATTCTTCAGGAAACAATAGTAACATCTGTTGCTAACTTAGGCGTAGGTAAACCTTTATTTCAGCTAACAGCGCCCCCGTCCGGAAAATTTATACAAGTAGATCTACATAGCTACAAAAAAATGTGTTCCGTATAAAACATATTTTTAGATAAAAATATGCGTAACTTACAATGAGCAATTTTACAATATACCTACGTTCAGTGTATTAAATTTATAAATCTATGAAACAAAATAGAAAAATGTGTAGTACACGTTTAGGGTCCTCTCAGTGTGTAGAAATGTAAATGTGTGAGTGTGTGTGGGTGCGTGTATTTGTGTGTGAGAATTAATAAATGTGTGTTGGGATAATAGCAATGGATACATAGATAATACCCTGGAATATCATATAGGATAAGTTGTATTCGAATCCCTCACGAATGGAGTCGCGGGCATGGCTAGGGTTTTCTATTTTCTCGTACAGTAAGCAACAGATTGAATCATTGCGAAGTCAAACTTCAAACGTCAAATGAATAGAGTTGTAGGCGGGGTAGGTTGATCTGTTGGTTACTGTAACTATTGTGTGGGGAAAGATAAATTAAACGATACAAGTGAAGTAAAAAATATATTTAATAATTTTATTTACTTACGAAATAAAATAAAAACTTAAAAATTCATGTTGCTGAACAAGCAAGTAAAATTTTTGCAACAGGTGTGCTCAGCTAAAATTATTACTTAGGTGTGCTTAAAAAAAGTTGTTTTTATTAACATTAGTCCATAAATAACATTTGTTACATGTCACATGAAACAAAGTTGTTTTTGGGCATTTTCGCTTAAACTTGTACCCGGTTTCAAGAAGTTGGAATTGGAGCCATAAATTACTGAAAAATTGTATTTACATGTTTAATTTTACGATTATTGCAATTATTGGTACGGAATACTTACCTACACAAATTGTAAAAAACAATGAAGCACAAAAATATTGAAATCTAACGATATAATGGTCACATACCTAAATCTAGTAAGGTGACAGGCTAAATTTGACGATTGGTGGCGTGGAAAATTTACATATTTTAATATGTTTTATTTTCTTTACAATGTAATGTGCAGCTAATTTATAAAAAAAATACAAAATCACGTGGTAAAAATTTAAACTAAAATGCCCTTTTATTATAAAAATATTGCCTGTGTGAACTAGATATATAATATAAAAAAAAGTATCCACTTCAAAATAATTATTTGTCAAAATTACATATTACCTACATGCAAAAAAATTTTTTTAAGGCCTCATAACATAACTCATAAATAAAATTGTGCGTTTCTCGGTACCAAGTTACGCAATCTTTTTTGCGCTTCAAAACCAACTCAATCCTATCCCATCAAAAAAAAAGTTCAAGGATGTTGAAAATTTAATATTTTTTTTACAAAAACTTTTTCTGGTAAATATTTTATGTGTGGAAATTTAAAGGATAGGCCTTTCTTATTGCCCCCATGCATATGCCCAAACATTAACTCCCCACCCCCAACTTGACCGACGAATAAAAAAGTAGGCTTAAGGAAAGTACTTTTTTTTGTAAAATAATTAAACAATATTATTATGTTTACACTTCACCCGATCACCCAATCATATCAGTTTAAAACTTAAGGCATAATAGTATTGTTATTTTATTATGTTAACAAAACTCAATACAAAATTAGTGCCATGGTAAGCCCGTGCGCAAAGACCCTTAATTTCCAGTAATAGCGTCGAAATGTTACTCTTGTTACCTACAGCACTTTAGCGAAATTCCTACAAATCTCACCATGTTCGGTATTTTTCACGAATACTGCATAAAATAAACATTACACCTGGTTTAAATTTGATACACATTAGACCTATTAAATAATCTAATGTAATTTATCACTTCAAGGTCAATATCATACGAAATGATTAGTAGAACAACCAACAAGGCAAAGCTTTCGCAACCTCAACGGGTGGGGTGAAATTACAAATCAAGTTAAATCAAACTTTTATACTAAAGTTTCTGTATGTAAGCTATGAGTATTGTTTGCCGTAGTATACACTAGTATAATTAAGCAAATAAAATCACTTACGGCATGGATTTCACTGCAAAAATGTAGTTGTAAATCTCTCGAGCCAAGACCACAGATGGCATAAACATCTGTTGATAAAACAGAGTAGTTTTTCTCTAGCCAACCCTTTTTTTCTTCTTGGTTAGCTAGTATTGCTATTACTAAAAATAAAACCTAAGTCGAAACGGCTCAATGTCACACGATCAATCAAATATTTGGATTACCAACCTGTGGGTCAGGGACAGTGACTTTTTGTAACACAAGTTGCAAGCAGCCCTTAGAATCCGTGTCGTCATGTAACCGTTGTTACAGAAACCGCCTGAGCGGTTAAAACAATGTCGTTGAGCATGCCGAATTTATTTACTTACATGCTGTAAATACGTGTGTTCCCGGTGCAATGCTAAATTTTAATGAGACACACGATGGTTCCATTTACGTCGTAAAAAAATATAAGGGGAATTGTTATTCGATTATTTTTTTATATTTATTTATTTATTTTTATTCATTTGGTTTGTATTTTTACATACAAGTAAATTTTAACTGGCCATTGCCTCGAGCAACGTTTTTTTTTGTCAAAACTTTCTCAGTGGCCTGGTACATCTCACGGGGCTGATGATAGTATCCGTACTGTCAACACGATATCTCGGCGGATCGTGAGTGTGTTTATTAGAGTAACTGATAACTGTGCTCCCATCAGTCTTGGTGTTCACATATGCCCGGCAATTTAAGCCCCCAGTCCTAGTGCAAATCCACCTTATCTTATCGCTCATTCTGTAGGACCTGTTTTTGGAGAACGTGTAATTTCCGAAAAGCAGCTGAGTGAAGCCGCGTACTGATTTCACGTGTCTGGCTACTGTTGAGAGGAAGCTGGGTCATGATTGAAAGGAACCACGAATATAGAAACTTCTTTGATTATAATAAATATATAGATAAACCATTTATTAAAGTAACACAATTTAAAAGGTCACATTAATTATATTTTAAAATAAAGAATGTGACACCATGCAAAATATATTAAAATTAGAGAAATAAATTAGTAGCAGCATTTTTTTTAACCTATTGGTAACAATTTAATCTATGGCTTTGTAACCCAGTCCCCGTAGCATGACTTTTATCGAGGCGGATTTATCCAACAAAATGGCGGTTGATCAGCATTTTTGATATATATCGCTCTCGACGATATATAACCCACTAAAGAGGTCAAAAATGCTGATAAACCGCCATTTTGTTGGATAAATCCGCCTCGATAAAAGTCATGCTCCCCCCGCTGGCCCAGTGTTTGCCCGTTTGGCTATCTTACTAAGGCCCGGTTTCTGAATTGAGAATTTTGCTAAGCAATCTTTGCTTAGGGAATTTCTCAATTCAGAAACCGGGCCTAAGAGTACCTTTAGTTTTTGTAAATGGTCGATTTTTTTGATCGAACATTGAGAATAGTTCAAAACGTTGGCCTTTGTATTAAAAGCATCTAGTTCGGTACCTCCGCGACCCAAGATGGTTGAAGAGACTACTCAAACGCTGTATTTTTTTTTGTTTTACGCCTTTATTAGACTACACTGTTTAAAGGTTAAACAAAAACAATGAAGACCATTACCAATTCCGATATCAGTTTAATTTAAGTTTTCTAATGATAGGGACTACATTTTATCTTCTAGTTTTTACCATCAGATCTTTTAAAATACATAAATCGTCGTACATATTAAAAACAGTAATATGCCCCTAAACAATAATTATCCTAATTATAAGTAAGAAGATAAAATATAAATAATTAAAAATTTTCAATGTTGGTACAATTTCTTACCGTATTTTAGTTTAAGTAATAAAAATGTTTTTGTTTTTTCTAAAGCACTAACCCGTGCTAGGGAATAATTAAAACAGTTATAATAAGTTGAAAAAAAAACACTCGGGACAGGACTTGAACCCGCAACCTCTCGCATACCGTGCAGGCGCTCTACCAATTGAGCTACCGAGTCAAGTAACTGTCAGAAATGTCGCATCGACAGTTACTTGACTCGGTAGCTCAATTGGTAGAGCGCCTGCACGGTATGCGAGAGGTTGCGGGTTCAAGCCCTGTCCCGAGTGAATTTTTTCAACTTATTATAAAGGTTTTAATAAAAATGTTGTCGACATGTTTTTTTTCATCGTATTTTGATGTATCTGCCAGTATGGTCTACATAGTAAATAGGCGGGTCGTGAGTGTGAACGTTGTTGTTGTTGACGATTGTGATTCCATCAGATTTGGTATAAACGTAGGCGCGACACTTCGACGAGGACCCAGTGTACGTGCAGATCCACCGAATAGTGTTGGCCCATTTGCTAAATTTGTTTTTGGAAAACGTGAAATTTTGGAAGTAAAGCTGAGTGAAGCCCCGTTCTGATAGGATGTGTCTTGCTAAAATGAAAGATTGAGAATTTGGGTCATATTTTGAAGATTAATAAGTTAGTAACCCAAAGAATAAAAAAAACAAAGATATTGAGAAGTTTCAGTTTGCATACGGCATGTTTTATTTAATTTAAGAGCACTTTTTAAGAACAATCGGGTAGCTAAATTTTCATAATGATTAACAACTGAAGTCTTTTTATTGTAACTGAAAACTAAAGATCGGAACCAATTTGTCGGGAACCAGTTGGTTCACGATTATTCGCTTATCGTCGACAAAAAAACATGTTCACTTATAAATTTATGTGGATCTTATCTTATTTTAATAAATCGACCAGAGGAGTCGATATGAAACCTCGGCGGGTCGTGGTTGTGAAGATTCTTGCGCTTGATTATAGTGGTGGTATCAAAATACGATGTGATAATAGACGCTCGGCACTGGGCATTGGTAGTCCACGATGAGCAAACCCATCGAATTCCGTTGTTCTGATCTTTAACTCTATTAAACGTAAAGTTGTCGACGAGTAGCAAAATTTTCTCGCGCTCCGTGACGATGAGTTGAGATTGTGCTAAAATGCACGATCATTGTTAAGTAGCGTTCGTTTTATTAGTTCTAGGGCCGAAGACCTTGGCTCTCCAAGCCCACGAATACAATGAGCCGTTTTCAGCACAAATTCACAACGCATTTCACAACGCAGGTGGCGCCTACAGGCTTGGCCAAAGAAGAACCGGAATACGGCTGTCAAAATTAATCTTATATTAAGCGAAATTTGACAGCCGTATTCCGGTTCTTCTATAGCCACGCCTGTAGGCGCCATCTATGAAATGCTTTCTGAATTTGTGCTGAAAACGGCTCATTAGCAAACAACGGCGGAAATAGACAGATCTGCTGCTGGCGCGAGCCAAATAGTAACTAACAAAAATTCACAGTGCATTATATTTATTAGAATATACCTACTACGTTAAAAAAATCAACATAGACTATTTATGTAAGTCCTTTTATTCATATTTTAAGACCTCTAATTTAGTACATCATCATCAGCTGATTATTCTTGTTAAAAATAGTATCTTTGATCTATGTAGCATAGCTGTGTAAGGCACCATGTTGACCCTGTACGAATATAAAACTCTAAAAATTCTAAATTTCTTCGCAATCTTTGCATTTGAAAAAAGAATGCTCCATGCATATTGGTTTCTCACATGAAGTGCAGTAATATTGGGTCTTTCGATCTTTGGCTCGAGGACAGTCTCTACATCTTACATACCTCCCAACTTTTTTTGTGGGGCCTGTTGATGAATATTCTCTCATTAGGGATTTTGACTGATTGATTATTTTTGGCGCATTTCTTTTGCCTCTCCTGGAAACATGTCCCAAGGCACTTCTGCATTCTAGTGGTCGCCTCATCCAACTAGTCCGAGTGGAAGTGCCTCTGGCCGCTGTATACATAAGGTAAAATTGATGTTTAGGGCTAAGGTATCAAATGATGTGTTAAGCACTGCTTCCAGATATCTCATCTAGGTTCTAATAAAGATCAATATTTTTTGTTATCTCTTTAATTTAAGTTATACTGATCCATCTCTATGTGCTACCCTTAATTTGTAATAAAAATATTATCTCAAAATTTAAAAAAAAACACACGCGAGTTAAGGCGTATGGTAAGGCACACTAGCGCCACTAATGCAAAATAAACACGTTTTGATTTTATAAACACGTAGAATGTGCCTGGGTGAGAGCGTATCTATGGGTTAATAACTCTGTCTATCCCGCTCTACGTCAAATAAAAATAGATACGCTCTGACCCAGCCTCATGCTACGCTTGCAGGGCCCTTAGCCTGTAACACAATGGTGGCAAAATGGGCTGTCAGGTGACGACTTCAATTACGATTTGCTAACGCTGTCTGTCCTTTTAGTGTTTTTGCAGTACAGCAAAGAATATTTTGATTCTAATTCTAGAGGATTAGTTCTCTGGTTGTAGGAGAAAAACGAGGAGAGCCCGGTTTTGTCCTTCGGCCGGGACGCCATTGACCCGCCATTGCGTTACAGGCTAAAGGCCCAGGTCTACAGAGACAGACCCTCGGTCCCGGGTCCGGTCCGAATCCGAATATAGTGTCCCTCCGGGGTTAAATGGAGTGTCGGCGGGCCGTGCGTATGATCAGTGCTGCACTTGACAATAGTGGATCCATCGTGTGATAGGACCACGGCCGCCCGGCACTTCTTGCTGCTGGTCCAAGACGAGCACCGCCAGCGGACGCCGGAGTTCGTCTCATTGTTTCTTATAAACGAAAAGTCTTCGAAGAGCAGCAACTGCTTGCCGCGGTCGTTGAAGACAATACGGGCTGGAATTGTATGGTAAGAATATTTTTTTATCACGGTAAAAATAATGTTTCGATACGAAGATTTAAAGTGTTATTCCGTTTACTGAAGGTACAGTCAGCGACAGGCTAGGATACTTACCTACTTCTTTTGGTTCGATTGATGCACATTTATGCCGAGCGAGAGTGATTGGTTTGGATTGGGTGATTGAGCTACCATGGGGTATCTTAGCGTATTGTTGACCGTACCAACCCTCTTTTGAGTAAGTAATTCCCCGATTAGGTACACACGACAGTACGTCGACCTTTACACGCTAGCACTCTACTCGGTTACTTTACGGGCGACTTTAGAACAAAAGTGTACACTCTGAGTCTCTGACGTGCTGTCGTGTGTCCATCTTTAAAGACTTATCTTTAAATGTTTCCCAAGCGAGAGTTCGTGCTAATACAATAGTTATTTGTTATGCAAGAATGCAAAATTATTGTTTGCGGCGAGTGCTTGTATTGAAAACCGAGCTAGCGAAGGTTTCTAAAATTGAGCCACGAGCGTAGCGAGTGGTTCAAAAAAAGAAACCTGAGCGTAGCGAGGTATTCAGAAGCACGAGACGCAAATAATATTGCATTCGTGCGAAACACAAAACTTTTCATCTCACAGAAGCGAGGAAATGACTTTGTTAGCCAAGCGGGACAAACTCTATAGACAACTACTTACAGGCAAAACAGGTGAGTCAAATAAGTTCCTTTTAAAAGCATATTTTACTGTAGTTACGGCTGCCGCACTAAAGTTTTGAGCTTTGTTGGTATTAAAACCATTCGTTTTATTAATAATTTCCTGAAGTTTATTTATCCAGACACAAAAATAATGTAAATAAAAGAATGTTTTTTTTTTCCGGGTGCATTCTGAACTTATACCATATAAATAAAAAATTTGTAGGAGATAAAAAATGAAATTAGTAATATCGTTTGAAAAAATGTATTTAACAAACCAAAACATAATTATCTATTTGATAAAACAGAAGCGCAGCATTTTTTTTATTTACTGGTATTTAAAAATAAATATGTGTACAAAATATTGAAAAGACTATAAGAAGAAACCGCGTTTCTGAATGTTCCATTCCGTGACTTTACCTTTTTAAAAGATGCTTATGCACCATTTACATTCACAGTTTTGTATAGAGAATGGGCACGAACAATCGCTTTCGCTGAAATACGCGTTTAAACGAACTATGAATGAGGTTTTATTTTCCATCGGGATCTGGCATCTACTTAAACGGCCAGTGTTTTTTTCTTTTTCAAAACCATAGGGCGCGGGAAAGACTGTCCCGGCGTCGCATTCAAATTTCGAAGCGCACAAAAGTTCAGATAGTTTAAATCCGGCCTTTACACGATCCACAGTGGTCGATTTGTACGATTTAGGCGGCCAAAACTATTTTATGCTTTATTTCAGTAATAAATACGACAACAAATGCTAATCTGGTATTTTAGAGTGAATATATATGTTTATCCCTATTCGTTTCATTGAAAGCGTATTTTTCTATACAAAAAAACATTTCTGTGAAAATATTTTTGTAAATAGCGCCAATGTTTTTAAATTTTCTTTAAATCTCCCTTTGGTGTAAAATATATATTTTGAGTTCATTTGAATTATCGAAATCGGCTTAGTAGTTTTTGATATTTGGGTTAAGAATTATCACAATTTGTTAAGTAAAAGACGGCCGTACATAAAAAAAAATGTTTATTCTCTACAGTCTGCATGCCTATTTAAATTGAAAATAAAATATGGATGACAAAAAAATACAGTATACACTAAAATTAAATGGTCAACAGTTATTACCACATTATTATACTAAATGTTACTTACAATGTTAGGTACCGAATCATAAACAATAAGACAATATTTTATGAAAGTTTAGCATACAAATTGTTATGTTACTCATTAAAAGACAATTCTTCCTCACCGTCACTTTCCATGCATTTATCACAAGTGCCTTTTGTATTTGGCTCTGCAGGAAGCAAAAGCTCCAAAGTTTCCTGCAAAAATGGTTTTGATCGGATCTTCTTTTTTTTTCTCATTGAACTGATGAGTGGATCTGATGTCAAGAGTAACCTGTGATAAATATCAAGGTTACAGTCTTCGCGTGAAAACTTTCGAGCAAAGTTTAGACGGTATGAGCGAAAGTGCTTATTACGAGCTTCTGCAGCTTCCTCCGAAAGTTGACCAATAGGCACTAGAGAATTTTCTATAACTTTTCCACCATGTACCAAAATTTTATGCATGGTAGGAGTCATAGAATGCCAACCATATAACTCTACATACAGTTTTGCTGTCTCCATGGCGTATTCATCAAATTTCGGGACATCTATTTTGTGACCGCTTGATATGGCTTCCAAAATAACTTTAATTCTATAAATAAAATTAAAGTCTATTCCCGTTATTTCAGCAGCCAGATGTGGGTTTTCAAAAAATCTTCTAATAGGATTGCCGTCATTTGTGTTACCAAAATTACATTTTGGCATATCTACCAAGATACCTACTTCTTCTCTGAATCTTTGCTGAATTTCTTTTTTTTTTTGTTGTTCTAGCATCTTTTCTGCTTTGGTTCTTTTTTCACGGTATTTCCCAACGGGCAATTTATAAGCTAAATGTAAAATACTCTCGAATAATCGAATTCTGGCATGTAAAGTTGATAGGCCAAATTCAAGCGATTCTGGGTGAATTTCGTTTTTTTTACTTAAGTCATTAAAGTTTTTTGAAGTGGCTCCGCATATGTAGCATCTACTCGTTGATTTGGTGTCAGTCGCCGCATTGCAAACTTTGCCGTCCACCATGGTCATTTTAAGACTGTGGCTAACCGAGAATTTTTGCCCATTCAGTTCCAATTCCGTGGCTTTTAGGGACTTCACACTGTCCCGAACGTAATTTATTTCATCTTTTGTAATGTCTGTAGACTCTTTTATAAATCTGAATCGTATCGGGCGGCAATATCGTGGTGAAGAAGGAGTCGGGTTTTGCCAAACCATTTTTGTTTTGTCTTCGCCGCAAACAATTTGTAGAGGCACGAATGAGCTCAAAAATATATTTGCATCCGAGTCGGCGTCATTCATTAACTTTTGTTTGTATTGAGCTTGTTGTGAACCATCACAACCCCATTTGCAGATAATCTGCAAGGAATTTCTCTCAGTTTCTGTAAGAGTCATTAGTACTTCTTCGAGGAAAATTGATAATCGCGTGACGGTGTGATCTAACAAAGATTGTAGATCACTTTCAGCACAGGAAGCGGTCACTCGTAGCGTCTCTTTGGGTGGGTAACATTCCTGTTTAGCCTTCAACACTAATTCGTAGCACGGGTAAAAGCTTCTGTTGGTTGCTCGCACAATTTCATATTGACTTCGTGTCAAATCAGCGTCCACGCACATTCGCAGTGCCTCCCGAGGCGTAAGGGGATCTTGTGCCTTTGATTTGGAATGTCTTTTTTTACATTCGTTTGCGGCTGCAGGCGAATTTGTAATATCTTTTAGGACTTGCGAGGCGTTTCTTTTTCCTTCTTTTTGTAAAATTACTTGCGCTGCGTGAACTATCACTTCTTTGCCTACAGAGGAGCGAACTTCTTCTGTTTTCCTCCTTTTAGTTCTTTCACTACATTCACTGAATGTTTTGCTAGGTCGTCCTGACTTATTATGCGTTTTTATGGGCATCTCGAACGTTCCTGCTAACCATGCATCATTGCTTATAAGAAATTTTTCTAGCGTGTTGCGTGCTTTGGACCATCTCTTTTTTATTTCTGTTTTAAAATATGAAAATTTATGATTTATATACTTTTTGTCTTCGTCGGAGTCCCCGTAAGACATTAACAAATAATTTTGTAAGTATTCCAATTTGTCGTTTATTGATGGAGAGTTTTCCTCAATCATCGTATCAAAAAGATATCTGCGAGTTACTACCTCCATGCCCGAGTAACTTGATGAACCTAGAACAACGAAAAGGAATTTTAACGCAAAAGAAACAAAAAAGGAATTTTTCTCACTTTCTGCCTAAGTTAATGAATTATTATTTTTCTCGCGAAGTGGTCAAAGGTGGTGGCTATTTTTTTTGTGGTTATCTGCTCAAAGAGCTATACTATTAGAAACCATAAGGAATTTAACTCGGACGGTCTCGGAAGTACAACATTTTTACTATTGAAAATAAAAAAATGATAATATTTTCTATGAAAAAGGGCGATCTTTGATACGTTGTAACTGCACTAAATATTGATATTCCTTATCTTAATTTAAATTATATTTGAAGGAGCTTACCTGAATTTTCGACTTCCATCACTTTCACTTGTAACTGAATAATATCCAATGAAATATTCACTTTAGAATATCGGTTGCGCTAAGAGTGTCGAGAACGAACGCGTACAGCTTGCGCGACGATCAAGTTCCGACTACCTGTGGGGGCGCGCACGCAGTTCTAGGAACTGGGGAGGGGTGGGGTTTGGGCAGTCGGGGTGTCTATTTTTCCGGGAATCAATTTGTTTTGTTATAAGTTAACTTTGAGAAATGGACTTTTGGCCGCCTAAATCGTACAAATCGACCACTGTGCGATCGTAAGTTACTAGTAACAGCAAACTTTCCGAGCGTGGGAGATGAAAAAGTTTTTTTTATAATCGCATTTTTTCAGGGATGAAACCTAAACCTATGCGGCTATACTTGAACATTATCTAACTACAAAATTTCATTAACACCGTTGGAGACCTTTCAGAGCTACCCGGTGTATAAATTGATAGTTTAAAGTATAAAGAGGTATAGAAGATTATAAACATCGATTTTTGGGTAGTTATTGGAGAGAGAGAGAGAGAGAGAGAGAGAGAGATGTCAATTCAATAAATACAAAAAAAATACAATTTATAGACTGGTATAATTCATGGTTAAGATAAAATTTACTATAGGTACATATATTTTGGTTGCTGTTAAGCTGGAAATTGCTGACTCTATGTTCTCGTGACTGCGAACAACTTTTAATCTAATTATTTTGGAAACGGATGAAAAAATTTTTTTTAAAATTATGAGTGTAATAATTTAACTTTAGTCATAATATAAAAGTTCATAATATTTTATATGCTATGCAATTTGATTTAAGAATAAAATAGTATCAATTAGCAGTTATTAGCATCTTTAGGTAAGTAGTATTAGTTAAAACTATTACTGCTTTAAAAGCTAAACTAGGTTCTAAAAATATCGACGTTGGCAATTCTAATACCAAATATTTGATGCTATTCAAAGATCCTGTCATATGAGAGGGTCGTTGAATTTGGATACCTATTATTTTTTTATAACGCGCTTGCGGTACGAACTTTATAACTACAAAATTATTTCCTTGATTTCAGCAAAAAAAATCGATACATAGAAATCGAGAAAAACAAGTCTAAATGTAAAAAAATACCCTGTAGTAAGGATATTGCATCTCGATAGCGATCTGTAATTTATTTTATCCTTTTGTGGGCTTAACAAAATAGGCAGTACCCTCCTAATAAATTTCCAGTAATCATGTTAGTTTAATCGACCAGTGACACGGAATCTTGGCTGTCACGTCACACCTCATAAGTAACCCGCTAACCCTCAACCTCATTATTGACAGTGATTGTCACACAGAGCAAGTCGGCCACAGGAATCACCGGCTCCGGCCCCATGGGTTTGAATCGAATGTACTGATCCGTCGCTGGGTTATACTTGAACTGCGGCGGATCGTGCGTATGGTCGCTCTTGTACTTGACTATACTGTTTCCGTCAAACGACATAATGACTGAGGCTCGACACTTTTTGCTGCTGGTCCAAGAGGAGCATAGCCACCTGGTGCCAGTGGTTGCATCGCTGTTCCTCGCAAACGTGTACCCTTCGAGCAGCAACAACTTTGAACCGCGCTCGGTCGTGATCATTCGGACTTCTGTAAATATTAAATTTTATTCAGTTGCAGTCAAGTGCAACCGCCTACTTATTCACTACAAATCCATTCTCGTTTTTTTAGCAGTCAATAAATTATTTTTTCCTGGATAATGGGCCATTATCTGCCGAGAAATACTTTTTGTATTTTCTAAAGCACTAACCCGTGCTAGGGAACTTTATAAAGATTTTTATAAGGTTCAAAAATTCGCTCGGGACAGGATTCGTAAGACGAGTTTCAATGTCAATCGTGCGCATCGTCCGTAAGACGAGTTTCAATGAGGTTGGAAAATTCGCAAAGACAGTACTTGACTCGGTAGCTCAATTGGTAGAGCGCCTGCACAGAATGCAAGAGGTTGCGGGTTCAAATCCTGTCCCGAGCGAATTTTTAACCTTATAAAAAACCCCGAGAAATACTTGTCTAATTTCGGTGGCCCTTTTTATTTTATGTTTCTCAAAAAGTGCCACCGAAATTAGGCAAGTATTTTTCTGCTGATGATGTTGATGACCCAAATTTTTTTTTGTGCCGGCAACATTGATCTGTTGACCAATTTTTTTGACAGGGAAAACCCTGAATGGGTTTTGAGTGAATAGGGGCACAGGAAGCAAACTGTCTCGGGATGAGCTAAATCGGCTGGAAAGTAAAATTGTTTTGAGAGCTTCCCTGAAAAGGGATGACAGGAGCTGAATATGATGATTTCGTTGTTATGCATTTTAATTATGTGTATTAAAATAAAATTACTTAAACATTTGTGAACTAGGTTTTAAAATAAACGTAATGCGTCTACGTATTGAGATGATTTATACAGTGTCCAGTGGCACCTACACTCACACTACAGATGGGTGAAGGGACAAAACGGACGCTGCAGTGCCTGGGACATTGTTTTAGATGGATTAAGGGTTGCTTAAAGGTTTAAAATAAAGTACATAGGTAATGCAACGCAATGATTTCATATAATTTGATTGTTGATAATTACTGAAATAATCATTACAATGTTTGCATAGGTGCTTTCTTTTGTTTGAATATACCTACCCTTTTGTTCGACAGTGCATTTTTTAACTCTCATTAGAGAGAAGTAAAAGTAAAATGTGACAAAATAATTGAAAGAAAAAAAACGCCTTTTTTGACAAAACCACACATGATTTTAATATTGACGACAAACAAAAAAATCTTTAACAATTTAACACCACGATGTGTTATTTATGGCACGTGTCTATTTGCAAAAGTAATTTTAGTGGTATAGCAAGCGAAATTCAAGCATATGAGAAGAACGTATAGACCAGTGAATTTATCGACATCAAACAAAAAACGATCTGGTCTAGACGTTTGCACAACATCATTAACAAACTCGTTGAAACCTTTTTTGACTTAGAAAGGTTTCAAAGTCCTACTAATTCATAAAAAAATCTTATTTCTAAATTTTTTCACCCGTAGCACAGTGGTCGATTTGTACGATTTAGGCGGCCAAAAGTCCATTTCTCAAAGTTAACTTATAACAAAACAAATTGATTCCCGGAAAAATAGACACCCCGACTGCCCAAACCCCACCCCTCCCCAGTTCCTAGAACTGCGTGCGCGCCCCCACAGGTAGTCGGAACTTGATCGTCGCGCAAGCTGTACGCGTTCGTTCTCGACACTCTTAGCGCAACCGATATTCTAAAGTGAATATTTCATTGGATATCATTCAGTTACAAGTGAAAGTGATGGAAGTCGAAAATTCAGGTAAGCTCCTTCAAATATAATTTAAATTAAGATAAGGAATATCAATATTTAGTGCAGTTACAACGTATCAAAGATCGCCCTTTTTCATAGAAAATATTATCATTTTTTTATTTTCAATAGTAAAAATGTTGTACTTCCGAGACCGTCCGAGTTAAATTCCTTATGGTTTCTAATAGTATAGCTCTTTGAGCAGATAACCACAAAAAAAATAGCCACCACCTTTGACCACTTCGCGAGAAAAATAATAATTCATTAACTTAGGCAGAAAGTGAGAAAAATTCCTTTTTTGTTTCTTTTGCGTTAAAATTCCTTTTCGTTGTTCTAGGTTCATCAAGTTACTCGGGCATGGAGGTAGTAACTCGCAGATATCTTTTTGATAAGATGATTGAGGAAAACTCTCCATCAATAAACGACAAATTGGAATACTTACAAAATTATTTGTTAATGTCTTACGGGGACTCCGACGAAGACAAAAAGTATATAAATCATAAATTTTCATATTTTAAAACAGAAATAAAAAAGAGATGGTCCAAAGCACGCAACACGCTAGAAAATTTTCTTATAAGCAATGATGCATGGTTAGCAGGAACGTTCGAGATGCCCATAAAAACGCATAATAAGTCAGGACGACCTAGCAAAACATTCAGTGAATGTAGTGAAAGAACTAAAAGGAGGAAAACAGAAGAAGTTCGCTCCTCTGTAGGCAAAGAAGTGATAGTTCACGCAGCGCAAGTAATTTTACAAAAAGAAGGAAAAAGAAACGCCTCGCAAGTCCTAAAAGATATTACAAATTCGCCTGTAGCCGCAAACGAATGTAAAAAAAGACATTCCAAATCAAAGGCACAAGATCCCCTTACGCCTCGGGAGGCACTGCGAATGTGCGTGGACGCTGATTTGACACGAAGTCAATATGAAATTGTGCGAGCAACCAACAGAAGCTTTTACCCGTGCTACGAATTAGTGTTGAAGGCTAAACAGGAATGTTACCCACCCAAAGAGACGCTACGAGTGACCGCTTCCTGTGCTGAAAGTGATCTACAATCTTTGTTAGATCACACCGTCACGCGATTATCAATTTTCCTCGAAGAAGTACTAATGACTCTTACAGAAACTGAGAGAAATTCCTTGCAGATTATCTGCAAATGGGGTTGTGATGGTTCACAACAAGCTCAATACAAACAAAAGTTAATGAATGACGCCGACTCGGATGCAAATATATTTTTGAGCTCATTCGTGCCTCTACAAATTGTTTGCGGCGAAGACAAAACAAAAATGGTTTGGCAAAACCCGACTCCTTCTTCACCACGATATTGCCGCCCGATACGATTCAGATTTATAAAAGAGTGTACAGACATTACAAAAGATGAAATAAATTACGTTCGGGACAGTGTGAAGTCCCTAAAAGCCACGGAATTGGAACTGAATGGGCAAAAATTCTTGGTTAGCCACAGTCTTAAAATGACCATGGTGGACGGCAAAGTTTGCAATGCGGCGACTGACACCAAATCAACGAGTAGATGCTACATATGCGGAGCCACTTCAAAAAACTTTAATGACTTAAGTAAAAAAAACGAAATTCACCCAGAATCGCTTGAATTTGGCCTATCAACTTTACATGCCAGAATTCGATTATTCGAGAGTATTTTACATTTAGCTTATAAATTGCCCGTTGGGAAATACCGTGAAAAAAGAACCAAAGCAGAAAAGATGCTAGAACAACAAAAAAAAAAGAGATTCAGCAAAGATTCAGAGAAGAAGTAGGTATCTTGGTAGATATGCCAAAATGTAATTTTGGTAACACAAATGACGGCAATACTAGTAGAAGATTTTTTGAAAACCCACATCTGGCTGCTGAAATAACGGGAATAGACTTTAATTTTATTTATAGAATTAAAGTTATTTTGGAAGCCATATCAAGCGGTCACAAAATAGATGTCCCGAAATTTGATGAATACGCCATGGAGACAGCAAAACTGTATGTAGAGTTATATGGTTGGCATTCTATGACTCCTACCATGCATAAAATTTTGGTACATGGTGGAAAAGTTATAGAAAATTCTCTAGTGCCTATTGGTCAACTTTCGGAGGAAGCTGCAGAAGCTCGTAATAAGCACTTTCGCTCATACCGTCTAAACTTTGCTCGAAAGTTTTCACGCGAAGACTGTAACCTTGATATTTATCACAGGTTACTCTTGACATCAGATCCGCTCATCAGTTCAATGAGAAAAAAAAGAAGATCCGATCAAAACCATTTTTGCAGGAAACTTTGGAGCTTTTGCTTCCTGCAGAGCCAAATACAAAAGGCACTTGTGATAAATGCATGGAAAGTGACGGTGAGGAAGAATTGTCTTTTAAAGAGTAACATAACAATTTGTATGTTAAACTTTCATAAAATATTGTCTTATTGTTTATGATTCGGTACCTAACATTGTAAGTAACATTTAGTATAATAATGTGGTAATAACTGTTGACCATTTAATTTTAGTGTATACTGTATTTTTTTGTCATCCATATTTTATTTTCAATTTAAATAGGCATGCAGACTGTAGAGAATAAACATTTTTTTTTATGTACGGCCGTCTTTTACTTAACAAATTGTGATAATTCTTAACCCAAATATCAAAAACTACTAAGCCGATTTCGATAATTCAAATGAACTCAAAATATATATTTTACACCAAAGGGAGATTTAAAGAAAATTTAAAAACATTGGCGCTATTTACAAAAATATTTTCACAGAAATGTTTTTTTGTATAGAAAAATACGCTTTCAATGAAACAAATAGGGATAAACATATATATTCACTCTAAAATACCAGATTAGCATTTGTTGTCGTATTTATTACTGAAAT
Source organism: Zelleria hepariella (assembly GCA_949319315.1). Taxonomy (NCBI): domain Eukaryota; kingdom Metazoa; phylum Arthropoda; class Insecta; order Lepidoptera; family Yponomeutidae; genus Zelleria; species Zelleria hepariella. Next base: position 14,388,167 of record OX439388.1, read on the forward strand.
AAAGCATAAAATAGTTTTGGCCGCCTAAATCGTACAAATCGACCACTGTGCGTAGTCAGAGAGAACTAACGTGTTAAAAAAAGTCCTAGCTCTTTTTTTAGGATGACCTTTCTGTCAGAGTTTTCGGTTTTTGGAATTATTTACAATTTTAAACGTATGTTTGTGTGCGTAGGTGCAATTTAGCAAATTATTGACACAAAAAATGTATGAACAATATTTTAAAAATAGTCTTATCCCGCCACAGCGTGCGCTTTTTTAAATTGAATTGTACACATTTGATTAATTTAAAATCAACGGTACGTTATAGAGCAATTATAAATTTGAATGTGGTCCGTGTGAAAAAAAACCTTAGGACCTTTTGTAACACGTTGTTTACAATTCTGTAGACTAACTTTATTATTTTTGGTAAGTGCTAAATCGATGCCAACATTGTATCTACGAGTATCACGGTGGATTAATTGTTTTGCTTTTGCGAATCTTTTTTAATCTTGACGTCATCATATCAACGAGAGCTCTTCTGGGTTCCTTTGTCTCTCGTCCAACTTTCAAGGCTTCTGCTACTAGTTTCTTTAAACCCGACTGCGTTGTTCTTTCCTTTGAGCGTTTGCGTTCACCAATGGTAGTTTTAGCTGAAGGAAACAAAATAGTGAACGTAACTTTTTTGTTACCAATAACGCTCTTTCTCTATTATATTTGAATACTTTAGTATCTGACTGTACGATACAGGTTCAATACTTTGAGAGTGGCTGAGACGTCGCCTCAAAAATATAAAAAATACAAAGTGATATTTCGGACAAAGTGTCCGAAAATATTTTGCTTGAGATGTCGTCGCTACTCGCCAAATTGTATAAGTTTTTTCTTGTGTCAACTTTAGTTTTAAAATATTTCTAGACGTGGCAGGCATACACTCAACTTTCATCTTCGCTCCCCTTTGGCCTAATGTATATCACGTAGATACTTAATAGAGAAGTATTTTGTTCAATAACGTCTTTCTGAACTCTCTTTTTTTGGTCATCGAAAAATTTCGATGAAGCAAAGCACCAACTTTTAGGCCCCTATTTATAAATTAAAATATATTTTTTTAGTTCCGCTATCAATCAACCCTTAAACAGATGTCTTTACCAGGGGCCAAAAGCTAGGCCAGGCCAGTAGGTTACACCATGTAAGAATCATAGGACCTTTTGTTACACTTTGTACAGGACGCGTCTTCCCATCATGAAAATAATTAATCATGAAGCTAAGCTAAGCTCGAGTTAGATTTTATTCTAGAATTCGATATTCTTATGCTTGAAGCGTTTTTTTTTTAATTTGAACTTATTCACTCTCTGAACTTGTTGTGGCATATTTTTTGTTTTTCCTTTTTTTTCGTTGAGTCTTTGCCATGGTATACTTCCTCCAGCCGCGCTGCTCAAGCTCCTTATCTATGTCGCCAAGTAGCTTCTTTGTGTGGTATAGTGGTCGTCCTTTTTCCAAGATCATATTATAAAGTTCAGGGTTGGCTCTTATTCTGGCCTTCCTCGCTCGCTCCGCGAGTCTCTTTTTGCGTAAGCGATCTTCCTTTGACGGTTGCTTTTTTTTCCATATTCTTTTAACTGCAGAAAAAAGTATTTTATTAACTTTTTGTTCTATCAATATCACTAGGTAATTATGAAAGGTCGTGAAGTTACCAGATAATTATATTTCATGTTTCCCTAGCGAAAGTAGGTACTTAAATAAAAGAGCACTACAGGGTGCACTCTAAGTCGATAGCGAAACTTTAAGTAGGATGTCTACTGATCAATACAAACCACTTGTACTAGGTGGCGAAAAAAATCGAGCGAAAAATATATCAGCAGTTTCATACATTTGGCGCAGTACTGAGTCGACCTTTTGTATGGGACAGCAGAAACTTTTTTCACTCCATTTTTTTCGCCACCTAGTACAAGTTGTTTGTATTGATCAGTAGATAGCCTGCTTAAAATTCCGCTATTGACTTAGAGTGCACCCTGTAGAAAAGATACGAATTGGATATTATATTAATTTCAAGTTACCCGATCCAGCCCTCATCCTCTCACAAGTGATACTAGTAGTAAGCCATTTAAATCAACTTTTGTATGAAGATTTTATTTAAATGCTGTTTAAGCCGCATTATCGCCAACATGTGCCACTAATTAGCGTGGTCGTTTTGACACTCTGTCGAGCTCGAGTGAGATACTTGCCGTGTCTATTGTGCGAGCATGGCAGGGGACTCGAAATATTAGGGTCTTGTCGAGCAAAAAGTATTTATTGCCATTCTAAATAAAAATGTTGTATTTTTGTCTGGTAACCTTACCAAAAAAAGGCAGTATCTCCCATAATTACATCAAATAACTAAAATTAATGTATTTTATGTATGTTTTTTATTACTAAACCTACTAAATTCCAGCATAAAAAGAAGACGACGGCAACTGAGGTAAAATTCTACACATGGCCATTTTGGCCATCCTCCAAACATCCTGGATATCGTCTGTTTATGTTTATGGTACCTCCATTTACATCGCTCAAGTTCTTGCTCTTTTGGAGACATTTCCTTTATACTGCGATGTTTACGAGTTGATGTTTTGTCTGCATACGCGTCTTCTGCACAAGCCTTAGCGGCTTCACGCAAGGCGTCTTCAATTTCCCTCATTCTTAGAAGTTGTTCGCATAACTTTTCTTTCTGTAAGCGCTTTTTATGCGACATTTTTGTGCCTTTTTTTATGGTGACTGTAAAATACTCGTACAAGATAATGTTTTGTGCTAATTCAATTCACTTGGTGAAATAATAGATGATTCATAAGTGAGATAAAGGCCGACTTCTACAGTCATTTAAACAAACAATCACCAAAAAAGTCAAAAGGTAATAAAAAACAAGTGATAAATCGCTGTAAAGTGAACTGTACCAGGTAAAACGGGGTGAATAGAAAACCGAGTATGAATTGAAACACAACTAAACCGGTCTCTGTTTAGTACAGTTGTCCACTGTTTGGTAGGTCACCAGTAATTTAGTTTAATTAAACAATGGCAAGTTTGTAGAATAGGGTAACAGTTTTATTTTAATTGACATGAATGCAAACATGTTGGGTTGTATTTTTTTAATAAGTTGGTTATTACAATAACAGAAAAAGCTAACAAAAGTTTCGATTGATCTGATAATAGTCCTCAAGCGTCGTCGTCCAACTTGGGCCAATTAAACCTAATTGTGGCATATTGACCCTCCCATTTTCCTTCTTTCGCAATTTTTAGGGTTCCGTATAAAAGTAAATGGATATTTTATAAATGTATTTCAAGCTACCGATCCAGCCCACATCCTCTCATAAGTGATACTAGTAGTATAAGCCTAAACTAATACTAAGACTCATGAAAAAGTAACAATGAATACATAATAATTATAGTAAAACTATGGTTAGGTGCTTGATATTGAAAATGTTTTTCTCACGCATTACATTACTTAAGGGCTAGCCTACGGTAAACTAGTGCACTTAATAAAATATTTTTTGCCAAGTGTTTTTATTTTTAATTTTTAGAATCATTAATAAATCGAATCGACTATAAATACTAGATAGTTATTTTCAGGACTTAGAAATAGAAAAACAATTAGATACCTTTGCAGCTTGCTTAGCATGAGCCTGGGTTACGCAGTACATAAGGGGGTTGTAACTATATGAGTTTCACTCTTTTGTTTGACGTAGAGCGGGATAGCTAGAGTTACTAGAGAACTCATAGATACGCTTTAAGGGTAGACGATAGCAGCGTGGCGGGAAATTAAAAATTTTCACAGTTTTTTACATTTTGTAGCTAAACTAAGCTATTTTTGTTCAGCGATTTTTCGTTCGCGGCAATAAAACAGAATTCTTTTCATTATTGTAAACAAAAGAACAACAATAATTCAGCCGATTATGTGTTCTGGTCTACGAAGCAGTGGCACTGCCCAAAAAACTTGTCGTAGACCAGAACACATAATCGGCTGAATTATTGTTGTTCTGTTGTTTACAATAATGAAAAGAATACTATGTTATTGCCGCGAACGAAAAATCGCTAAACAAAAATTGCTCAGTTTAGCTACAAAATGTAAAAAACAGTGAAAATTTTGAATTTCCCGCCACTCTTCTATCTTCCAGCCTTAAGACGCCATACGTCTCATAACTAGCGCCGCCAATGGAAAAAAAAGCATATCTTTTTTTTGGATGCGTTTTTAGCATAAAACGCTCCTGCGATTCCTCAACGCGAGGCTTAACTATTTTTAGGACCTAAGGTTTGGATTCCAAATACAAATACAAATACAAATACAAAAAATATTTATTCCAGGATTGGATTTCCTACGAATGCAATCGATTCTCGCCAAAAGTGGCCACTTTTGGCGAGAATCGATTGCATTCTTAAGTTCTAGGATCTGGAATCCAAACCTTAGGTCCTAAAAATAGTTAAGCCTCGCGTTGAGAAATCGCAGGAGAGTTTTTTGCTAAAAACGCATCCAAAAAAAAGATATGATTTTTTTTTCCATTGGCGGCGCTAGTTGTGAGACGTATTTCACCTTAAGGCGCCGTGCAATCGCCCGCGCGTAAAGAAAAATGCACAAAATCGATTCCTGTATCAAATACCTACACTAAAAAAATTGAAAATGTTCACATATAAAACCCTAGAATTAGGTGAGACCTATCTAAAACAGCCAGTTTCGTGTTGACATTCATGAACGTTTTGAAGATATTTTGCTTGAAAACAATAGGCGACGCACTTTTTTCAAGCAAAATATCTTGCAATCTGTTATGGATATCAACATGAAACTGGCTGTGTTAGATAGGTCTCAACTAATTCTAGGGTTTCATATGTGAACATTTTCGTTTTTTTTTGTGTATTTGATACAGGAATCGATTTTGTGCATTTTTCTTTGCGCGCGGGCTAATACACTATGCCCAGCGCATTAAAAAGTAAGTTTTGAATCCGGTAAAACTAGTTTAATTTTACTACTACCAAGATTCAGATGTGTAACGTTAACTTTTTTCCAAAAACCTTTCTATTCGCCAAGAAGATTTGAGTTTTTCCATTGGTGTTGCTAGTTAGCCACCTACACCCACAACACCAACTCGTCACTCTCTTCCTGAATCTTCTGATCTACCAGCATTCTGGATATCTTCTGTTTCTGTTTACGGTACCTCCATTTACATCGTTCAAGTTCTTGCTCCTTTGGAGACATTTCCTTTATACTGCGATGTTTGCGAGTTGGTGTTTTTTCTGCATACGTGTCTTCTGCGCACGCCTTTTCGGCTTCACGCAAGGCGTCTCCAATTTCCCTCATTCTTCGAAGTTGTTCGCATAACTTTTCTTTCTGTTCGCGCTCGTCCAGCGACATTAATTTTGTGGTTCTGTATATTTTTTTGATGGTGACTGTAAAATACAAGATAATGTTTTTGGGTTAATTAAATTCACTTGGTGAAAAAATCGATGATTCATAAGTGAGATAACGGCCGACTACTACAGTCATTTAAAACTACTAGGTACTACTACAATCACCAAAAGAGTCAAAAGGTAATAAAAAACAAGTGATAAATCGCTGTAAAGTGTTAAGTCAAGTCAAGTTTATAGAATAGGGTAACAGTTTTTTTAATACAGTTGCTCAAAAAGTGGCGTATTGCAGGTACATATAGCGTTCGGGATGTGGGCTATTACACACGCGTGCTTTTTTTTTACCTTTCCCGCACTCGTGCGTTCTCTTTCCCAACTGTCAATATAATGTCTATTAAAAAGAAAAACCAACCATGAAGTTTTTACTAAAAAAGTTTTTATGATTCATGCAAATACGTATATTTCTAAAAAGAAGCTACTAATTTGTTTCAATATCAGATTTAATGATTTTATTGAATGAGTTTGGTTAGGTTTCATTTCATTAAATTTCATTTTCATTTCATATCAATAAAAAACTTCTACTGAAGACTTGGCTGTATGCATAGTTGCCTTTGCCTACCAGAATGGGTGAAGAAAAAAAAACTCTGCTTATATTCTACGGTTGGCGCCATTTTGATTTTTCAGAAATTTTCTTTGCTTTAGTTGTTTGTTGCACAAAATGAGTAATTTCGACCCTAGTTTTTTTTTAATTAAGGGGCCGTATAAAGCCAATTACGCTCACTTCAAATGACCAATTCACACAGTTCTACTTAGTTTATTAATTTCACAAAAATAGTACAGACACTAGACTATATTTGTGATGAGCAGGTTTAACAAAAAACGTAAAAGATAAAAGTTGACTCGATAGAAAAAAAATACGAAGTTACCTCTATTTTCCCAATTTATTGAGTATTTAGACGCCTAAAATGTTCTTACTGTAACCATACAACATCGAAACATATATTAAATCAATGACCACGTCAGTGGGTCTTACAACTTTTCATTGTTTAATACAAATATTTAGTTTTATTTCAAATTAAAGAATTGGCGCTTACGTCAACTAATTCTGAGGCAGATATTTTGTTTTCTATCTCCGTCACACACGCTTGGCGACCTATCGTTTGTTTCATTGCCACTGAGCGCTTCATTCCCAATCGCTCCGTTGAGACGAGTGGTCTATGCTTGCGTGCGCTCCGCAACACGATACGACGACACGTTATTAAAAATTTTTGATCACGTAAGTATTATTACAAATCAATACAAATTCGTGCCTTCAGAGTGAGTGAAGTGAACAGTATTCATAAAAGTACATAGATTTTGTATTTTTCAGTCAACATGGGAAATAAAAATAATAAAAGGAGCAGGTGCAATATTATACTAACGCACACAAAAAAAGAATACTATGAAAAAAAAAGACTACTACGTAGAAATGTTCAATTTACGTAAGGCACTACAGCATCTGAGTGGTCACTTCACACATCTAGTGCGGTTAGAGCTGCCATTAGACTGTATAATCATCTACCAAAAAATACTTAGTACTTTGCAACTACGTTAGGCGATAGTTAGATGGGTAAAGTGACCACTCGGAAGCTGCAGTGCCTGGGAGATTGTTTTTAGATGACTTGTGTTTTATTTGGTCTAGGTTGAATAAGCTGTAAAATGATTGACTACTTATTCGACCTAGCCCACAGGAAAGACAAGTTTCAATACGTGCACCAACTAATCCGCGGATTTCCTAATGATGTGTTCCTTCACCGATAGCGAGTAGCATTGCTACTCCAAATTCACAAATGTGCGTAAATTTTAAAATAAAAAAAAAAACATGCCTGCACCGGGAATCGAACCTGGGCCGCGCGCGCTTGTATCGCGCGCGGCACACGCCGCCGCGGTGATGTTAGCGGCGTAGTCTGTTGTGCGTGCTAGCTACCCCTCACCTCACTCAATAAAGTTTACTATTGCAATTGTAAAACCTAGCATGAGCCATTTGACCGATTTTACAGGAGCGCAAAAAAAGGTGTTTGTTAGTTGTAAAATAAAAGGTGGCAGGCAAAAGGTGAACGTGAGTAAGCTCAAAAGCGGAAGAACCATGGCTTGCCATACAATACAATTTCATTTCTCTATGGCTAATGTGTACGTTAAATGTAATGAAAATACTTGCTAGATTTTCTGGTACGATTGGTTTTGTTTGACCATTTTAAAACCAAAAAAGAGCCTTACTAGGTTTTAAAATAGTCGATGGCTCATACTAGGTTGTTTGAGTTTGTTTTTTCAACTTTGTGGAATTGCTAGGTTTTTTGAGCGTTTTTTTTTTAGATTTTAACAATGCAATTTCGTGGGCAATCATCTAAAATGATGCATAAATCTTAATTTTTTTTTTTACAAATGTCGCTTGCTAGGTTTCGAAATTGCACAGCCGCCCTCAACTTGCAACTACTCAGGCGCGCACTGTGTGACGGCGCGTGCGTTCGTTCAATGATAGTAAATGTAAGGTATACAGATTATGATTCACATGAACTCGAAGATTTTGTTTTGTATTTGCATAGGTCACCCCTGGTAAATGTTGTGTCTGCTGTACGCGAGAATGAACAAGATCACGACGGCATTGAAGGTCCTATTAGGTATGTAGAAAGATATAAATAAATAAACTGGACTTTATTCATTTATTACACTTTAAAACCTTTAGGTATTGTAGGTACATAGAGTAAGAATAAAAGAGTATAAACTTTATTCAAATAAAATTACATGAAAGGTCAGATGGCTTATAGATATCTAACTTTTTTTTAGACCCAAGGACGTACTACACTGCAAAAATACCGACGGGGCGGATATTTCAAATCCCAAAGGTCAGTTTATACATACAAAGGTAATATGGAGTTGTATTGGTAATATTACATTGTAAAATATTGAATGTTGTAAAATATTGTAGGTATATTTTTAAAATAACACTTCATTCTTTTGATATCATATTTTTGTAGTTTTATTAATGAATAATATCCCATGTTGATAAGCTTTGGAGTTTAAAGCTCTATAAAATTACAGATTTAAAAAAAAACTAATCTAAGACCTGGTTCGACTTCCGGCTCGTGATAGAATAGAATAGAAAGCTTTTATTATCATTGAACAACGCATACAAGGTATACAGTGGATTAGTGTTTTTTTAAATCTGTTAATGTCAAAGTCAAAGTGTTTTATTCATTATAATATCATAAATAAATTTTCTCGCACCCTGTATACAGGGTGGTCCAAATAAGGACGTCAAGAAATTTTTGTTAGATTCCTCGCGCGTAGGGCTATCCAAAAATACCCCATGCATGTTCAGCGATTTTTCGAGGTTTAGAAGTTATAATTTTTTTAATGTGTTTTTACGAATTGCCTTCCGGAACGTCTAAAGATAGTCATAACTTTTTCCCAGTATTATTTATTGCAGTTTTTCTTTTGTGGCATGATCATCTTGAATGTCTCTTTCAAACGTAAAAAAATCAACTACACAACATCCCAAGTTACCAATATAAGAGTCGAAAGTGAACATATTAGATTCGAGGTGGACGGAGCAAACATTTTAAAAGTCTCTTAAAAATACAAAATGGATGTTCTGTACTTTCAAAGTAGTTTCAAAAAGTTCTGTTGCTTATCAGCTTGCCAAATAGTAAAAAAAAGTGGTCCTTGATAGGCCATTTTGTGTTGAAATTGGCTCCCAAAGGTAGTCAGGAAGAAAATTCGATAGGAATTTTTTAAGGCAAAAAAATGCAACAATCTTTTTAGCCTAAAATGATAACAAAAACATTTTATTATGAGTTTATTCATAGCTTTTAATGATTTGGTTATCGTTTTAGGCCAAAAATAGGAATAAAAAAAAAGCTTTTTTTTTTGTTATACAAAAATTTCTACCGAATTTTCTACCTGACTACCTTTGGAAGCCAATTTCAACACAAAATGGCCTATTAAGGACCTTTTTTTTTTACTATTTGGCAAGCTGATAAGCAACAGAACTTTTTGAAACTACTTTGAAAGTACAGAACATCCATTTTGTATTTTTAAGAGACTTTTGAAATGTTTGCTCCGTCCACCTCGAATCTAAAATGTTCACTTTCGACTCTTATTTTGGTAACTTGTAGTATGGATTTTTTTTTCAGTTTTTTTTTTTAATTTTGAATAAAATCTGAGCTTTTTTTGTGTAGCGATTTTTGATTCACTGCAATAAAATTGTATTCTTTTCATTATTGTAAACAACAGCCTCTGTTTTGTCGACCACAAAACAAAATCTGCTTAATTATTGTTGTTCTGTTGTTTACAATAATGAAAATAATACTATTTTATTGCCGTGAATTCCAAATCCGGTTTAATTAAGCAGATTTTGTTTTGTGGTCGACAAAACAGAGGCTGTTGTTTACAATAATGAAAATAATACTATTTTATTGCCGTGAATTCCAAATCGCTGAATAAAATAGCTCAGTTTTGCTTTAAAATTAAAAAAAAACTGTGAGATTATTGAATACCCGCCACGCTGCTATCGTTGGACCTTAAATGCTTAATTTTTTGCTCTCCATCCACCTTAATACTTGGAAGTCCAATATTACGATATCTCACAATGATCCTCATTCGCTCGGGGCATCATTGTATGGATTTGGCGTAAAATTATGCATATACTATGCACTTTTGAAGCTCGACTGCTCGAGCGACACGCAGCGCCGCGCGCGGCACGATTGAGTAACTACTACACAGTTAGTTAATCATCATTTCGGTAGATGTCGCTTGCTTCTCATGTCGTTGACCCCTGTAAGCGGCTATGATTGTGGTGGAGGGGAAGTTGTGAGGAAGCGGGGTGCAAATCCGATTTTTCTCTGGCCTTATACGCAGCCTTAACAGCCACAGGAACTCAGTATAATTGCACAAAATGCTTCGGAGAACATTTTACCGGAAAAGTCAAAAATGCTAGGTTAGTTGAGTTTATTGTGTTTTTTATTATTTTATTAAATTGCTTCATTTTTTCGCAACTGTATTAAAAATAGTCGTTCAGTACACGTGCGGAACCGTCATTGCAACTTGTTCCGACTGTCAACCCTCGCCTTCGGCTGCGCCTCGGCTCGGGTAGCCATTTGTCGGAACTCGTTGCAATGACAGCCTTTCCACACTTGTAATGAAATATACTATATTTTCATTTACATGAATGCATGCATGAATGGGTTGTATTTTTTTAATAAGTATGTTAAGACAATAACAGAATATAAAAAGCTAACAAAAGTTTCGATTGATCTGTAAATTGCTGTTTTTCGACATCTGCAGACACCAGCCCTTGAAAAACACGCTGGGCCTATCTTTCGGCTATAATTTATCGTCGTTCTTGATTTCGAGATAATGACGGATTTACATTTTTTTGAAGACATTTTGTATTTTTATTCGTTTCTTTTTTCAAGAACGCATTAGATTTGATTTGTATTCATTGGTGGTGCTGGTGCTATACCAACCACCAACGTCGTATCCTCCTCTGCTAACATCCTTAACATGTGTTTATGTTTGCGGTACCGCTATTTACATCTATTTATTTATCTATTTATATAAAGAACATCACTCATATTAGACCAAATTTTAGTTTTTGCCGGCCAAGAAAAAAAATCATTTTAATAGGTCTTGAAGTTCTAAGAAAAACAGTATATGAGACCTAAGTCCTACGAAGCTTTCGAAGCTTTCGCTACGAAGCTTAAAAGCGGTGGTGGTCTAGTGGGTAGAACAGTGGACTCTGAAGCGAAAGGTCCTCGGTTCGATTCTCGGTGCAGGCATGTATCTATGACTTTGTTTAATTTCAAAGTTACGTACATTTGTGAATTTGTAGTAGCAATACCACTCGCTGATGTGAAGGAAAACATCGTGAGGAAACCTGAGCGTATAAGGCATTATACCCTCAACGCAAAAATCGCCAACCCGCATTGAGCACTCGTGGTGATTAAGCTCGAACTCTCTCTCTCTGAGAGAAGACCTTTGCCCAGCTAGTGGGACATGTAGTACAGGCTACATCTTACATCTTACAAGTCCTACGAAGCACCCAGTGCGGGTCGTCGTGGGACTTCAGATTTAGTAGAAAAAGTATTTTTGCAATACAAAAAATAATTTAATATTGCGTCGCAGGGCCTCATTTGTTTTTTCTTAGATCTAAAAAAACCTTCTTGATTATAATAATAGTTTACACAGAATATAGTGATGCATTATAAATTATAACAAATAAGTCGTAAAAGCGAGCAAAAATTTATTATTAAATATTATAAGTATTAATATTATTCACTCTTGTTTCAAGAATGTTCAAATATAAATAAATGAAATTAAAATGAAATTAGTTTTAATTTAAACAAAGGTCTCGAAATTATAGCGAATTTTTTTTAAATAAAGTAAACAAAAAACGAGTGCCAAATCCGTAAAAAGTTTAGTTTAACTTTAATTACAATTTATACTAGACTTGAAAAGGCAAGTAACGAAACTATACTGGTCCAAGGTATCACCATTATCGAATCATTCGCTCTTGGAATCATCATATGATTTTTGGCATTCTTTATGTTTTTGTCTGTACCTTTTTGCATTGCGCCTCCATTGGCTACGTTTCAGCTCTCGCTCTCTAGCAGACATGTCATTTATGCTACGTTGCCCGGATGTATAATATCTGATTCGATCTTTTTCTTTATATACTTCGTAACGCGCAGGGTCTGCCTTCAACTTCTCTCTTGCACGTCGTCGTATGCTTAATCTCTTTTTCTTCATCTCTTCTGTTGTCTGTTTGAGAGAAATTTTCTTTTTTTTTACTGCAAAGTTAAACAATAGTTATGTTTTTTTTTCTACTGTAAATCATTTTTCATAACCACGTCGTCGTCGCAACTGGGCAACTTTACAGGGTGAAGATATTTCTTAAAATGTCATGAATATGTCTGCTTTCTTTAGGCTATTCCCAACAGTCCCCAGCGAAAATGCCATAATTTGTGATCACGAGATGGTGATCCTACAGTGGGCTATTATGACATAGTAAACCTAGTACTTCAGGAAAGACAAAATATAGTTGATCAGGTGGCGAGCTCGAAGGGTACGGTTGGGAAATGTGCCACCTGGGTGGTAACGCTACTAGTTTTTCCCTTAGCTGGGAATAAAGGAATAAATTCTGTACTTATAGAAACAGTACCGGGGCCACCCTATATCTGTAACTACAGAAGCCAAGATGTAGTCTTCGTTTCGTTTTCAGGTACACACGAAGCATACTTAAAATTAAAAAAATATATTTTAGTACGATTTAAGTGAAATTATTTTTTGGTAAGACTTTTTACTGAGAATCTATTAAACGAACTCGAATCAGCTTCGATCATCCCAAATGGAGAAAACTTATTCAGTTCAAGCATCGTCCAACTTGGGCCAATCAAACCTAGACTATGTTACGAACTCAACTGAGTGTTAAATATTCTTCCGAACAACCATTGTTTGGCATATTGACCCTCGCCTTTTCCTTCTTTCACTATTTTGAGGGTTCCGTACCTACGTAAAAAGTAGAAGATAGGGTGGCCTCATTTTAAACGCGTACTCTAGTAATACACAAGACCTATATTACGCTAGTAGGCAATATACAATTTTAACATTAACTGTGAGAATGTTATGCAGTCAATTGAGCTTTTAATACTTTTCTGAAAAACCATAACTTGGCATATTGACCCTCGCCTTTTCCTTCTTTCACCATATTTTCTTTGTACTGTTGATACATTTTTGTAATCTTTAAATCAGTTGTAGACTTAGGTCTGCCCCGATTATTTCTAAGACTGTTATTGTTAACATGCGCGGAAATATGGTCTTTTACTGATTGGACAATAGCTTCGGATATTTTGTTCCCCGGCGTATGTTTTCCTCTCTTGTCTGGTTCCATTACACCTGATTTCATTTTATTTAGGGTATATTTAACATAGCTCTCAGTAACACTCAGTGTATTTAGAAACATAACTTGGCATACGTTAAAATTTTCTTCATTAACTTGCAGGCGGTAAATAAAAGTGAAATTACGTCTACTTTCTGCCATAGTCATACATCTTCTTTTTCTGACTTTAGTAACTCTCTCAGCTACATAGTATCCCCTTTCTTCCCAACTGCAAAGATTTTTCCAGAAATCGTCAAAAATAACGAGACGGTCTACTTCTGTAATTTTTTCGTAACATTTTTTTGGGCATTGACATGGGGGCTTCAGAGTCCGGGATCTTATGGGTTTATTTCGTTGATATGGGAATCCTTTCAGCCTCGCTATTTTCATAACACTTTTATCCCTTTTTGTTTTATTTTGTGATGTTGATTCTGCTTCATTGTTTTCATTTTCAACCGCGTCGGCCCATGACGAGGACGGACCGGGATCTTCAGGTTCGTCTTTGACATTCCTTGCCATTTTTGTGCCAAGTCTAATCCAGATCGTCGAAAGTAAGCCTACAAATAGACCAAAAATATATAAAAAAAAAAACAACAAAATCTTAATGAAATCGCAGCACCTCAAGATGGGATGAATGTTCAATGTGTCAACACACAACTTTACATATTTATACACTGAAATTATATTTATCTGCATTTATTAACCTTTTAATTGACGAAACAATATTTTCCTTAAAAAGTTGTAATTCTGCGTAAACTTGTATGTAAAGTTTAAACACATTTGAACAAAAAAAACATTTGTATGAAGATAGACAAATGTTAAGTTTCAAAGAGAGCAAAAAATTATTTAAGTTTATTAAGGGGTTGTTTATTAATTTATAAAAAGAAAAAAAAAACTGCTTAAATACTCAACAGATTCATCATAAGAATCTACATCAACTATTTTTCGCTTATCACAAATCATATCAGGAATTGACACAAAACAAAAACAACTATTTTCTGTCAGCATGTATCGAAGGATTTCCTTTTCTTAGACATTCCCGAGTAGGTATTAGCTCTTTAGAAGTTTGTCTACACATGTTTGGGAGAGTTATCAAGAGTTTACCGCGCTCACACCCAGCGCGAATTTAAGTAGGTACACACGACAGCACGTCGACCCTTACATGCTAGCACTCTACTAGGTTTCTCCGTTGTATCTGATCACGATATGGTAATCCTACAGTGGGCTATTACGACATTATGTAAGCCTAGTACTTCGGGAAAGACAAAATATAGTTGATCAGGCGGCGAGCTCGAAGGGTACGGTTGGGAAATAAAATTACTATTTGCCACCGGGGTGGTAAACGCTACTAGTTTTTCCTTTAGTTGGGAATAAAGGAATAAATTCTGTACTTAGAGACACAGGGGCCATCCTGTATCTGTAAGTATACAAGGTGTTACAAAAGTACCTAACTCTTTTTACAGGGTAATAGCACCCGGTGATAGGGATCACAACCTAAATAATTTTTTTTTGCTCTATGAGTTTCCGTTAATTTTTAAATTAATAAAATGTGAGCGATGTGGCGGGAGATAAGTATTTTTTAAATATTGTTTTCATTGACTTTCACAATGTTTTAACAAATCAAAGCTATGTAAATGCACCTACACGCACAAACATATTTTTAAATTTGAGCTAATAACAAAAACAAATTTTTTGAATATGATTTTTTTATTTTATTTTGAGGTTATAAAAGAAGGTTATAAGACCTAGCGGCGCGCCTAGTCGACGCTTCGGACCAGAGACCAGAGGGCTGGCGCGAACCTCGGCCAGAGGATAAGTCTGGCCATCCAAAGAGGCAACGTCGCCAGCGTTCTGGGCTCACTGCCGCGGGACAGCGACCTGGGGCAGGTCTTTTATTTGTAAATATTATGTTTAGTTAGTTTAGTTTAGTTTAATATACTTAAGTTTTATTTTATTTTGCATAGGTATTTAGTTTAAATTTTTTTTGTTTATAATGTTGTTTTTAGGTTAATTTTAGTTTTAGTAGCGATTATATGGGTTGTTCCGTATTCATGACTCGAGTTTTCATGTCACGAATATTTTTTCCGGATTCATTTTACTTGACTGCCGTATTCATGCTATGGAAATTATTTTATTAATTTTTACATTTCGTCTCGCGAGCCTTTCCGGATTCATGCTGCCATACATTATAATAAAAATACTTTGCTTTTAAGTACGGTTAGCAAAAAAATCTAAAATATTGGAAGAAATAAATAACAGGCAGAGAAACTTAAGGGATTTTGTTAAGACATCCACGGACAGTGGCACGAGGTATATTAATTGTTATTTGTATTGCCATGAGGAATGGGATAATCACGTATGCGTTATACGTCAGCACTGCAAACAAGTAGGTCAATAGTACCTTGCAAATTGATGATCAGTTACTCAGGTTTTAAGTGACATAGGACATCATAGGATTGAAATCATACAAATTAAGTAAGAAATAATCATCTTGTATATTATATAAAAATTATGTAAATAACCAACGTTCTTAAAAATAAAGAAGTATAATCAACATGTTTTTGGCTCATGTTCGAACTTAAAAAATCTTTTAATTTCGTTTACCCGCCTACCATAACGATCCGACTAAATTTACTCAAGTTATCGTCGAACGAACATTCATACATACATACATACAAACGCCGGATTGTTCCAGTAGACTCGGAGATCTTCGCTCGCTTCGCTCGCTCGTTCAAAAAACTCCTTAACATATTTATTTTATTCTGTTTTTTTTTTAGATTTTTTATTATAGCAACAGAAATACATTATCTGTGAAAATTTCAACCGTCTAACTATCACGTCTCATGAGATACAGCTGGGTGACAGACGCGCAGACAGATAGACAAACGGACAGCGGGGTCTTAGTAATAGGGTCTTTTTACCCTTTGAGGGTAACGGAACCCTAAAAACCGGACAAGTGCGAGTTTAACTCGCGTTGAGAGGGTTCCGTACAGTGCAATAGGAAGAGTTTCATACGAAGTCTACTAAGATACATTAGTCGAAAGTCCAAGCCATACCGCGATCCACAATGTAGGACTGTAGAGTGCCATCTGTTGGCTGAGTTGAGGAACTAATGCTAGAAGAACAAAAAAGAATATACCTGATGATGCTGGTGAGGGTTGTAACACGACATAGAAACTAGCGCCCTCTATATCTCTATATTATTTCCAAACCTCAACTCTAGATGGCGCTGTGTGCAGCCTGCCTAGTTTTTATTTTTCTTCCAAATAAATGCATAGAATGGTGGAACGGAATCCTCGGTGCGCGAGTCCCACGGTTTTTTTTTATTTCAATAACCAAAAGTGCCTGCGGGTGTATCAAAAGGTGTGTGCGTGTGCAGTTTTAGTTTTATGATTTGGTTCCTTAGTGGAGAGACTGAGGTAGGTACGGTCGGCCACAGTCACAGATACCCCATGGCAGCTCTTACAGCGCGCGGCATAAGGGCGCTAATAGAACAAAAAGGGGTATGCTAGCGTGTGGCCGAGTGTACCTAGTCTGACTTACCAATCTAATAATTGAAATTGTTATCCTGACCATACTAACGTGCCAATATTAAATGGTATTTTATTGGTAGCATGAATACGGAACACATGTAAAATGAAAACGGAAACTTAAATAGAAAATAATCATGAGTAGGAATAATATTAACTCGTACCATGAATCCGGAAAAGTATACCTATAGCATGAAAAGTCGTGTCATGAATACGGAACAACCCGATTATATTAATACACTTCAAAAAAATAATAATAATAATAATAATTTGCGATAATACTCTTAGCGGTTATAAAATAAAACTTGTTTTTTTCAACTTTTTTTTACAGATTTGACATCCTCTTGACTAGTAGGTTACACCATGTAAAAAGAGTTAGGTACTTTTGTAACACCTTGTAGAAGTCAAGATATTGTCTTTGTTTCGTTTTCAGGTACACACGAATCATACTTAAATTTTGATTAAAAAATATAGTTTAAGTACGATTTAAGTAAAATTATATTTAAGTAAGACTTTATACTGAGAATCTATTTAACCAAATCGAATCAGCTTCGTAAGATTCGATCGTCCGAAATGGAGAAAAATTATTCAGTTCAAGCATCGTCCAACTTGGGCCAACCAAACCTAGACTATCTGCCGATTTCTGAATTGAGAAATTCGCTAAGCAAATGGGTAAGTATCGTCCTGTATTGCCATTGTCTTTGTTTCGTTTTCAGGTACACACGAATCATACTTAAATTTTTATTAAAAAATATAGTTTAAGTACGATTTAAGTAAAATTATATTTTAGTAAGACTTTATACTGAGAATCTATTTAACCAAATCGAATCAGCTTCGCAAGATTCGATCGTCCGAAATGGAGAAAAATTATTCAGTTCAAGCATCGTCCAACTTGGGCCAATCAAACCTAGACTATCTGCCGATTTCTGAATTGAGAAATTCGCAAAGAAAATGGGTAAGTATCGTCCTGTATCTGCGAATTTCTCACAAAAGAAACAGAACGATAGTTAAGTATTTGCTTAGCAAAATTCTTCGCCAGATCGTCGAAGACATCTCTAAAATGTAAGGTTAATATTAGAAATAGTAAAACAATCAGCAAAACGTTGCTGGAATTATTATTATTATTTAAAGAGAATTATTTTAATAAACTTTACTCAAAAAAGCTCGTAATGTGGTCATTAATTCGATAACCTTCTTTGAGCAAAGGAGGACTTGCGGGCTACTTTGATTAGGCGCCAGAAAAGTTGTATGGAATTTCATTAATGTTGTGTTTTGCGGCCAGAAAAACTGTATGAAAATCCATTAATGTCGAGTTTTGTTTCAAAAATAGAACTCAAAAGTCAGGCACAAAAAGTATTTATTTAGAATTTGGCCGTTTGGGTGCTGGCAGTCTACAAATTGCATAGAAAAAAAAAATCGCGGCCATATTGTTTTCGCCACTTCGCGCGTTGTTCGAAGTGATTTTTTCTGTGCGTGCTGTTTTTGTTGTAAATAAAAAGGAAGCGAAATAAGTTTTTGAAGGTACCTATTGCCACCGAAGTCAAAGGAAAAATTCAAGTTTATCTACGAAAAGTTTGCGGAGTGAAAAATCAACAGAAAGTAAACTAAGACAAAAGGTAAGCTTTGGTTACCTAAAGCAAGCTTTGGTTCTATTTAAATTACTCTCATTGTTTGAGTAAAGCACTATACAAGCCTTGGTCTGCAATGAGTGCGCTTCTGGACACGCTATGATGGCCTCGAGCTTAGCTTAGCTACGCTCTCGGCCGTCAAGCTTGGTCATCATTGCAGCCCTTGCTGTCCGCGCTATAAAGGCCTCGACCTTCGGTCTCGGCCTTCATTCCAGCTTGTCCATCAAGAGCTGCAATGCTTACCACGCTGTGAAGGCCTTGAGCTGCGCTACGCTGCGCTCTGTCGGCCATCAAAAGCGCGCCAGAAACACACCCATTAAAGACCGCGGCAGTAATGTACTATTGTTGATCTTGACGCAATAGCGTAGAGACGAGTAAGTCTGTACTTTCTACGCTATTCCTTCAAGAGAGACAAGTTGTGAAAATTCAACACTGACTATGACTGTGAGAATGTTGTGCATTCAACTGCGAGCTTTTAATACTTTTCTGAATAACCATAACTTGGCATATTGACCCTCACCTTTTCCTTCTTTCACCATTTTTTCTTTGTACTGTCGATACATCTTCAAATCAGTTATAGATTGACGCCTGTCGTGTTTTCTTCTATTACTGTTAATGTTAACATAATATGACGAAATATGATCTTCAACCGACTGAACAATTGCTTCGGGTATTTTTTTTCTCGGAAATTTTCCTCTCTTATCTGTCATGGAGCCAGATTTAATTTTATCTAGAGTAGTAATCACATACTTCTCGCCTACACCTAGTGTATTGAGAAACATTACTTTGCATACATTTACATTTTCTTCATTAACTCGCAGGTAGTATTTATGATTGGAATTGCGTCTTCTGATTCCATTAGTAGCCCTTCTCCTTTTAATGCTTTCGTCAGTGATTCTGTCAGCCACGTAGCGTCCTTTTTCTTCCCAACTACAATGATTTTTCCAGAAATCGTCAAAAATAACCAGACGGTCTACTTCTGTGACTCTATCGTAGCATTTTTTTTTGCATTGACATGCCGGCTTCAGTGTTCGGCCCTGTATGGGTTTATTTTTTGCGCTTGGACGAATAGGTTGATAGGGCAACCCTTTCAGCTTTGCTTCTCGCCTTTGCTTCCAGGCGTTACTTGTTTGCACCGCTTTTGTGGCATCATCGGGTTTTGATCCTGCTGCAATTGTTTCGTTTTCATTCGCGTCGGCTTCTGATGAGAACGTGCCAGGGTCTGAATTTTCGCTTTTTAGATTCCATGCTACATTCATACCATATTTTCGCCAGATCGTCGAAGACAATTCTAAAATATAAAATTAATATTAAAAATAGAAAAACAATTAGCAAAAAGTTGCTTGAATCGTATCAACTTAAGTTTTAAGGACAGAGAAGATGAAATGCAAGGTTGTATTTAAGGTTAATAAATTAACTAAATAAACAGCTAATATGCAATAGTGTTTATATGTAAATTTTCGAGTATAGCATCAGAAAACACAAGACATGAAATATAGCATCAGAAAACACAAGACATAATTGAAATTCCTCTGTTTACGTTACACGTTTGTATTTGGGTCACCGACTTACATAATGTATACCAAATTTCAACTCATTCGGTTCAGTAGTTTCGGAGAAAATTGGGTGTGACAGACCGACGGACGGACAGACAGATAGACAGACACACAGAAACACGAGTGATCGAGTGATAATGGTTCCGTTTTTTCCTTTTGAGGTACGGAACCCTACAAATAATAAATAAAGTAAGTTCGTGAAATCGGAGCACGACTTTTGAATTGGCGAGAGACAGAGAATTATTTCAATAAACTTTGTCGATCTTGACGCAATAGGGTAGAGACCGAGAGACTGTACTCTCGACACTATTCCTTCAAGATAGACAAGTTGTGAAAATTCAACAGTGTCTATGACTGTAAGAAGTGTTCATTCAACTGCGAGCTTTTAATATTTGTCTGAATAACCATAACTTGGCATATTGACCCTCGCCTTTTCCTTCTTTCACCATTTTTTCTTTGTACTGTCTATACATCTTCAAATCAGTTATAGATTGACGCCTGTCGTGTTTTCTTTTACTACTGTTAATGTTAACATAATATGACGAAATATGATCTTGAACCGACTGAACAATAGCTTCGGGTATTTTTTTTCCCGAATGTTTTCTTCTCCTGTCTGTTATCGAGCCGGATTTTATTTTATCTAGAGTATTTTCCACATACTTCTCGCCTAAACATAGTGTATTAAGAAACATTACTTTGCATACATTTACATTTTCTTCATTAACTCGCAGGTAGTATTTATAACTGGAATTGCGTCTACTGATTCCAGTAGTAGTCCTTCTTCTTTTAATGCTTTCGTCAGTGATTCTGTCAGCCACGTAGCGTCCTTTTTCTTCCCAACTACAATGATTTTTCCAGAAATCATCAAAAATTACCAGACGGTCTACTTCTGTGACTCTATCGTAGCATTTTTTTTTGCATTGACATGCTGGTTTCAGTTTTCGGCTCTGTATCGGTTTATTCCTTGTGGTTGGACGAACAGGTTGATAGGCCAATCCTTTGAGCCTCGCTTCTCTCCTTGTTATATTTTGCTTCCAGTCGTCACTTTTTTGCACTCTTTTTGTGGTATCTTTTGGTTTTGATTCTGCTTCACTCGTTTCATTTTCATCCGCGTCTGCTTGTGTTGAGAACGTGCCAGGGTCTGAATGTTCGCTCTTTACATTCCATACTTCATTCATACCATATTTACGCCAGATCGTCGAAGACAACTCTAAAAATATAACGGTAATATTAATAATAGTAAAAAATCAATCAAAAAATCAGTAAAAAATAAAGTTGTTGGAATCGTAGCACCTTAGGTTTCAAGAAGAAAGAAAAAAACATGCAGGGTTGTATAGAGGTTATTAAATCATTAACATAATAAACACTATTGCTCAAATGCTTAGCTAAATTATTATTATCGAGTTTAGCATCAGAAATTACAAGACATGAACATAAAATTACGTAGTTTTCTATTCATGGATAATCAAAGGACATAGCTCTTTCTTTAGCTTATACAGGGTAATTTTAGCGTCATTTTTCTAAGAAATATTAAAAATTTTGATACGATTCTTTTAAAGAGAATTTATTATTTCAATAAACTTTTTCGATCTTGACGCAATAGGGTAGAGACGGAGAGTCTGTATTCTCGACCCCATTCCTTCAAGATAGACAAGTTGTGAAAATTCAACACCGTCTATGACTGTGGGAAAGTTGTTCATTCAACTGCGAGCGTTTAATACTTTTCTGAATAACCATAACTTGGCATATTGACCCTCGCCTTTTCCTGCTTTCACCATTTTTTCTTTGTACTGTCGATACATCTTCAAATCAGTTATAGATTGACACCTCTTGTGTTTTCTTCTATTACTGTTAATGTTAACATAATATGACGAAATATAATCTTCAACCGACTGAACAATAGCTTCGGGTATTTTTTTTTTCGGAAATTTTCCTCTCTTGTCTGTCATGGAACCAGATTTAATTTTATCTAGAGTAGTAATCACATACTTCTCGCCTAAACATAGTGTATTCAGAAACATAACTTTGCATACATTAACATTTTCTTCATGAACTCGCAGGTAGTACTTATAATTGGAATTACGTTTACTGATACCAGTAGTAGTTCTCCTTTTAATGCTTTCGTCAGTGATTCTGTCAGCCACGTAGCGTCCTTTTTCTTCCCAACTACAATGATTTTTCCAGAAATCGTCAAAAATAACCAGACGGTCTACTTCTGTGACTCTATCGTAGCATTTTTTTTTGCATTGACATGCCGGCTTCAGTGTTCGGCCCTGTATGGGTTTATTGTTTGCGCTTGGACGAATAGGTTGATAGGGCAACCCTTTCAGCTTTGCTTCTCGCCTTTGCTTCCAGACGTTACTTGTTTGCACCGCTTTTGTGGTATCTTGAGGTTTTGATCCTGCTGCAATTGTTTCGTTTTCATTCGCGTCGGCTTCCGATGAGAACGCGCCAGGGTCTGAATTTTCGCTTTTTATATTCCATGCTACATTCATACCATATTTTCGCCAGATCGTCGAAGACAACTCTAAAATATAACGTTAATATTAAAAATAGTAAAACAATCAGCAAAAAGTTGCTGGAATAGTATCAACTTTAGTTTTAAGGACAGAGAAGAAAAAATGTAAGGTATTAAGGCTATTTAATCATTAACTAAATAAAACTAGCTAATATGCAATAGTGTTTATTTGTAAATTATCGAGTATAGCATCAGAAAACACAAGACATGAATTAATATAGCATCAGGAAATACAAGACATAATTGAAATTTCTCTGTTTACGTTACACGTCTGTATTTGGGTCACCGACTTACATATTGTGTACCAAATTTCAACTCAATCGGAGCAAATTGGGTGTGACAGACGGACGGACGGACGGACGGACGGACAGACAGACAGACAGACACACTAGTGATCCTATAATGGTTCCGTTTTTGTCCTTTTGAGGTACGGAACCCTAAAAATTATAAACAAAGTAAGTTCTTAAGTGAAAGCGAAGCACGACTTTTGAATTGGCGAGAGACAGATAATTATTTCAATAAACTTTGTCGATCTTGACGCAATAGGGTAGAGATGGGGAGTGTGTACTCTCGACGCTATTACTTCAAGATAGACAAGTTGTGAAAATTAAACAGTGTCTATGACTGTGAGAATGTTGTTCATTCAACTGCGAGCTTTTAATACTTTTCTGAATAACCATAATTTGGCATATTGACCCTCGCCTTTTCCTTCTTTCACCATTTTTTCTTTGTACACACGACAGCACTTCGACCTTTACACGCTAGCTCTCTACTCGGTTACATTACAGGCGACTTTGCAACAAAAGTGTACACTCTGACGTGCTGTCGTGTGTACTGTCTATACATCTTCAAATCAGTTATAGATTGACGCCTGTCGTGTTTTCTTTTATTACTGTTAATGTTAACATAATATGACGAAATATTATGATCTTCAACCGACTGAACAATAGCTCCGGGTATTTTTTTTCGCGAATATTTTCTTCTCCTGTCTGTTACCGAACCGGATTTTATTTTATTTAGAGCATGTTCCACATACTTCTCGTCTAAACATAGTTATTCAGAAACATTACTTTGCATACATTTACATTTTCTTCACTAACTCGCAGGTAGTATTTATGACTAGAATTGCGTCTACTGAGTCCAGTAGTAGTCCTTCTTTTAATGCTTTTGTCAGTGATTCTGTCAGCCACGTACTATCCTTTTTCTTCCCAACTACAATGATTTTTCCAGAAATCGTCAAAAATTACCTGACGGTCTGTGACTCTATCGTAGCATTTTTTTTTGCATTGACATGCTGGCTTTAGTGTTCGGCTCTGTATTGGTTTATTCCTTGTGGTTGGACGAACCCTTTCAGCCTCGCTTCTCGCCTTGTTATATTTTGCTTCCAGTCGTCACTTTTTTGCACTCTTTTCGGGGTATCTTTTGGTTTTGATTCTGCTTCACTGGTTTCATTTTCATCCGCATCGGCTTGTGAAGTGAACGTGCCAGGGTCTAAAAGTTCCTTTTTTACATTCCATGCTACTTTCATACCATATCTACGCCAGATCGTAGAAGTCAAGTCTAAAACAGATACCACATATTTAAAAAAATACCTCAGAAGAGGCTTAAAATATTTGTGTGCATAGTTGAATCTAGAATTCTGTAACTAAAGTAAGAATGCAATTAAAGTAAGACATTGAAAAGTACAATGCTACATTTGGCCCATACTTCTATAGGATCTCAGGAAACGTATAGAAGCATACAAGATGTGGTGTTACAGACGGATGCTTAAAATTAGTTGGACTCAAAGGGTTACGAACGAGGAAGTCCTAAGACGTGTCAACAAGAAGCGAGAGTTATGGAACACCATCAAAAGGAGAAAGATTGCATATCTAGGACATGTGTTCAGACACAAGAGATACAGCCTCCTGCAACTTATAATGATGGGAAAAGTCGTTGGCAAGAGACGCGTCGGCCGAAGGAGAATATCCTGGCTGAGAAACCTACGGGAGTGGACTGGGATCGCGAGTGCTGCCCAGCCATTTCGCCTCGCGAGAGACAAAGAGGGATATGCAGAGCTGACCGCCAATCTTCGCTGAGTCGGAGAGGCACCCTAAGAGGAAGAAGAAGAAGAAGATTGAAAAGTACAAAAATATTTTTAATAGTTTTGTCACATTGACCTAAGGGCTTACAAAACCCTAGGGCCAAGGGGGCCACGGCCCAGGGCGCGAGGGGCGGCGCAAGCAGCACCTCGCGATCAGCCTAGTGCACCTTATTTTTTTTCTTTATACAAATAGCTACCTACCTCAAGGAATTTTAGAAAAAACAGCCCACTTATTAAATAAAAAATAATACTCATTTTGATTGTAAGTTTGATAGAAATAAAGCGCGGGGCTATCGTATAACTAATCGGGGCAGCGGCGGGGCGCAAGACGGTGCAGGTCCTAGGGAGGTGTGCGGTCGTCGCATCGTAGGCGCCTTGAGAGGTGCAGAAAAAATATGATGTTTAGGGACCTATTCGTGCGTGTTATTAATATGATTTTTGGGATGTGGTTTTGGTGGAGTCTTTTTAGGCGGCTGTAGGCACTTTTATACAAAAACTTTAAAATTACTTTAAAAGTACCTAGTGCGTACCTATTAAACATTTATTTTTTGCGGGTTTCTTCTAGATTAAGTAATAATAAGTTGAATGTTTTGTTTTACGAAGATAATTAATAAGGTAGGCTGATGTTTTTGCATAAATATGTATGATGTGGATGTACCTAGCCTGTACAATTGTACATGTCCCCCCACTAGGGTTCACTACGTCTTGCCGAATTACATTTCGCCTAGTTACACTTCACCTATGACGTATCATCCAATGTCACTTAAACTAGACTTCATTTAACCGAATGACATTACACCTTTGGTTCATTTCACCGAATGTCATTAGACCGAGAGCTTATTTCATCTAGGAATTGTTTAGTCTAATGTTGTTTTATCTAGAGGTCATTTGATCGAATTTTGGCGGCCCCGTACGGCGCTTTCCGCCAGCGTCGCGTTCCGCCTGCATCGCGTTTTCATGGCTCGAGGCGTCGAGGCTCGTTTTACCCGTGAGTCCGACTCGCATTTGGCTAGTTTTTTTAAGGGTTTACAAAAAAAGTTTACAATATCATTAACTAAATTTTGACTTTTTAGGGTTCTGTGACAGAACTTTAATAATTATGACCAAAGTGGTTTTACGCCGTCTATGAGATTCTAAGGGAACGTGGACTTGAAGATATCTCATTAAAAAAAACAAATTAATTGGATGGTATAACATATGCACACATTTTATTTGCCATTTATAAATAAAAAGAAAAAAAACATATTTTGAAGTCACTATTCTGTAAATATAACATAGTCATACGCTATTGGTAAAAAAAGAAACAAACAAAAATAATGTACCGCTTTACTTATGTTTAATTATTTTACTTACTATTTATTATATTTGCGTTACAGACTTAAGGCCCAAGTGTTAGCACGTCGACACTTATAGCAGTAACAGACACTCGAACCTGGTGCGGCCGAACCAACGCACTGTGCGGTGCGTTGGTTCACGCCACACGACCGTACCGAACTTGAGTAAATTTTGTCGGATCATCATGAAATTTGGCAGGCGGGTAAATTAAATTAAAATAATTTTTAAGTTCGAACATGAGCCAAATCGGTCGAGGGGTTGCCGAGATATGGGGTTGTTAAGTTTATATACAATGCACGCGCGCGCCTGCGCAAATGGTGTTAGCAAAAGTTAGGTACACTCGCGAGTTCATAGTTCGGGGCGAACCACTAGTATTATAAGGTGAAAGTAGCATCGAACAAATGATGCTTCGATGAATTGTGTTTAGTTGAATCGTAATTAGGTGAAGTGTAGCTTCGAACAAATGGTTTTAGTTAAAACAAACATTAGATGATTTGAACGTTAGTTGTACTGTAGGTTAGATGAGACGTCATAGGTGAAGTGTAACTAGGTGAAACGTGTTTCGGCAAGGCGTAGTGAACCCGTCCCACTAGCTGGGCAAAGGCCTTCTCTCAGAGAGAGAGTTCGAGCTTATAAAGTGTATTCTATCTATCTATCTATCTTAATCACCACGCGTGCTCAATGCGGGTTGGCGATTTTAAAATATGTATAAAAACGGTAAAATGTATGATGTCATGTTGGCCCTATGTGGACCTTGCCTTCTAAGAGATTGCCGACAGTGGCGGTCCGAGGGGATTACGGTGGTCATGACAAAAGGTAATTTATTTTTTTAACTTATAAATATACCTATTAATATAAGGGGCGCCAAACCTTACTGGCTGAATCTGTAAATGCGCCCCTGAGCTTGATTCATATTAGCTTTACGTTTCGCTACGATGCGATTTCTATTTAGAAATTGCTGAAGCCATTTACGTCCTGCAAGGCGTGACTTCTTATTAAAGTTATTTAATATGTTATTCTTCTCACAAAACATGAATGCTTGTTTTCGAATTATTTCTGCTGTCAATGGGTTCCCAAAATCTGCGAATTCTAATATCTTTGTCACGAAATCCTTCTCTTGTTCTTTTGTGAATATAGATTTTCTGCCTAGTTTTAGTTTAGGCATTCCACTTTTTATTTTTTGGTGCAATGTGCCTCTTGGGATATTATATGTCGCAGCTGCCTTTCGAAGCGACATGTCGCCTGTCCGAACCGAAGTGACCGCATCTTCTAAATCATTTTGTGCCCATGTGTTGCGCTTTTTCTTTGAAGGTGATATTTTGTGTGAACCTAAAAAAACTACAACATTAAGTGAGGTGGTCGTTTTTTTACAGTTTTTTTTTCAGTTAAAATTTTAAAGGACCTGGATCAATTTGAATTTGTATTTGCGTTAAATTAACCTTTTAAAACATCTGTACATAGGCTTTGGTAGAAAAGTTTAAATAAAAAAGTAGTTTCCAAATAAATATTTTTTATCAATAAGAATAACCTAATAATAATAATAAAACCCAGTAGTTATCTTATTGTGAATATATCTTATTGTGATACAGTTAATTTCCAGTAACAAAATAACTCAATCCTGATTAATAGAGAGCCCAAAAAGTAAGCCAAGAGGCCAGATTTTTTGTCGGAAATGGTCACTATGGAGACTGACTATCAGGATTGGGAGTTTAGAAAAGTACTTTTTGCAAAACCGGCCGAAAAGTAATAAAAATATTACCATACTTCGTCACACTATTATGTATTCTGTTACTTACGTCATGTCGCACCAGGTGCACCGATGGGAATCCTCAAACGTATTTCGGTGATTTGTTTCACTCTGGGATACCTAACAGGTGCACCGTGCACCACATTTCATCAGATCAAAGCTGACAAATTTAATGGGCCTCTACGTGTTGGATACGACCCTACCCACGCCGACTAAAGGACGGACTCTACTATTATGCCCGTTTTCACCAACCACCCCTAATTTTAAAAGACCTTTTAACGAAAATTATCTGCGCCTCTGAAAGTCTAGGGGTCATGGATGAAGGACCATACGAATTCCACTCACAAGCGTTATGAGTTGAGTGTGTATGATCCTTCATCCATGCCCCATAGACTTGCAGAGGTGCAAATAACTTTCGTTAAAAGGTCTTTTAAAATTAGGGGTGGTTGGTGAAAACGGGCATTAGTCCCGTAAATCTTTGCCAATACGTGTGGCTTGATATTTTCCTCCATCATGATTTTAGTTAGGGGGGTTAGACGATAACCATAAGGTAGTGGCCGGCCACCCCTGGTGTCAGCGTTTTTGGGCTGCCCAAAGGGCCTCTGACATGGCATAACGATTGTTATTATTCAACAACAACCGGGACCAACAGTTTAACGTGCCTTCCGAAGGACGGAAG
This sequence comes from Zelleria hepariella, assembly GCA_949319315.1. Lineage (NCBI taxonomy): Eukaryota > Metazoa > Arthropoda > Insecta > Lepidoptera > Yponomeutidae > Zelleria > Zelleria hepariella. The sequence continues at coordinate 14,416,498 of OX439388.1, forward strand.
CGCTCAGATATTATTGCCACTAGCGGTCCATGGACCTATTCACGGACCGCGCCCGATGTTGCTTAACTTCGACAACGATTAAGAATGGCTACGGCTAGTCCAACTAGGCTGTGAACGCTCCTTAGAACCACATTTTAGTTAGTAATTAGTTTAAAATGTCCCCTATAAAATGATTTTTCCAGTTGAATCCTTAAAATGAATGATACCATTATCACTGAGAATAAACTTCCGTGGATCATGACTGTGATGGTTGTTAACTTTAGTTATGACGCTATCTTTTGAAAGATGGACAAAACCTGGACATCTTTTAATTCCTCGAAGTCTTCGGTCGTAGCAGCCGTATCGTGAGCCACCGTTTGAAATGCTTCTGTCTCTGCCGTACAGATAATTGTCAAGAAGCAAAATTTGGCCGCCGCGGCTGTTAATTCTTTTGACGAAACGAGCTGTAACAAAAAAATATACCGTTAAAATTTAATTGGTCTCAAATAAACTCGGACTCAATAATATTTTCAAGATGTTGTGTTTTATTTACTTTTATCTCCTAGCGAATTTTTGACCATACAATAATAAATCTTTATATTTTAATATTTTATTTTTATATTAAGGCGCTGGGCATAGTGAATTAGCCCGCGCGCAAAGAAAATGCACAAAATCGATTCCTGTATCAAATCTACACTAATCTACACTAATATTATAAAGAGGAAAGATTTGTACCTATTTTTGTATGTTTGTATGTTTGTAATGAATAGGCTCAAAAAGTACTGGGCCGATTTAAAAAATTCTTTCACCAATAGAATGCTACATTCTTCCAATTTGACATAGGCCACATTTCATTTTGAAAAAAATTAGGGATCCTTGGTAAAATTTGAACAATGTAACCGAAGGTGTAGAAAAATGAGTCTTAAAATGTCTTTCGTCGAATGCGCTGCCGAAACTATTAGCGATAGAACAAAATAATGTACAACAATATTGAAGAACATCATAATGTCTACAAAAAACTCCGCGGTAGCATATGTCCAACTATTGTAGTTATGTCACTACAACAACTTTTTTCATTTTAAACATTAATGAAAATGCTAACCAAATTCAAAATCGCCATTTTTGACGCGGAGAGTCAAACTATTTCAGGTGATACGAAGTTCACCGGGTCAGCTAGTACACTATAAAAATCGAAAATGTTCACATATCAAACCGTATAATTAGTTGAGACCTATCTAACACAGCCAGTTTCATGTTGATATCCATAACAGATTGCAAGATATTTTGCTTGAAAAAAAGTGCGCCGCCTATTTTTTTTCAAGCAAAATATCTTCAAAACGTTTATGAATATCAACACGAAACTGGCTGTTTTAGATAGGTTTCACCTAATTCTAGGGTTTGATATGTGAACATTTTCAATTTGTTTAGTGTATTTGATACAGGAATCGATTTTGTGCATTTTTCTTTGCGCGCGGGCGATTCACTATGCACGGCGCCTTAAGACGCAGTACGTCTCAAGGGAAATCCTATCCTGGAATCCAAATCTTAGGTCCTAAAAATAGTTAAGCCTCGCGTTGAGAAATCGCAGGAGCGTTTTTCAAAAAACGCATCGAAAAAAAAGATATGATTTTTTTTCCATTGGCAGCGCTAGTTGTGAGACGTATTCCATCTTAAGGCGCTCTTCATAGACGATATTTAGGTATTTGAGGGGTATGAAGCAGAGAAGTGACGGGGTGGGAAGCCACGCCCTCTGCGGGGCGCTGTACAGATTACAAAAATAACAGATCGGAATCCTGCCATAGTAACGTTCGGAACTTAGACGGACGTCACCATGACACTTTGATCCACCGCCGCGGCAATGATGTTGAACAATTATTATGGGTACCTCTTAGCTTTTTTTCTGTTTTTTTTAGTTGGATAATGATTGATTGAATAATAATAATGCTTGCAGATCTTGCAATAGATATTTTGGCTAGCAGACGAAGAGCGTGAGTCGTGGGCAGCTGCGGCGTCTGCAGATTCTCTTTGGATCTTTGTATCCAACTTTACTGTTGCTTGCTAGTTCAACGCGCGATAGGTAAACACGACAGCACGTCAGACTGTACACTTTTGTTGTAAAGTCGCCCGTAACATAACCGAGTAGAATGCTAGCGTGTTAAGGTCGACGTGCTATCGTGTGTACTTACTAGGTACACACAACAGCCCGTCGAACTTTACACTCTACTCGGTTACGTTACGGGTGACTTTACAACAAAAGTGTACAGGCTGACGTGCTGTCGTGTGTACCTAGTAAGTACACACGACAGCACGTCAGCCTTTACACGCTAGCACTCCACTTGGTTACATTACGGGCGACTTTACAACAAAAGTGTACAGTCTGACGTTCTGTCGTGTGTACCTAGTAAGTACACACGACAGCACGTCGACCTTTACACCCTAGCACTCTATTCGGTTACGTTACGGGCGACTTTACAACAAAAGTGAACACTTTGACGTGCTGTCGTGTGTACCTAGTAAGTACACACGACAGCACGTCGACCTTTACATGCTAGCACTCTACTCGGTTACGTTACGGGCGACTTTACAACAAAAGTTTACACTCTGACGTGCTGTCGTGTGTACCTATCGCGCATTGAACTAGCAAGCAACAGTTGGATACAAAGATCGAATTTTCCATTCTGCCCTACCTAGTGCAGTTCTCCTAAAGTTTTTTGGTAGATCGCTTATTGGCTAACTAAAATTTGACAGTCTTGCCCGGTCGAATGCATCGCAAACCGAATGGGAAGACAGTCGTAAAGCTCTTACCAGATTTTAGAGAAAAAAAGCCCACTAAAAACATTTTGTAAAAAACCAGCCAAGTCTCGATGGAGCTGCTTGTTTATCTCTAAAAAGTAATGAAATCTAGACAAAGTCGTGCGAAGTCTAAGGTTCCTTACTGCGATTGTGACTTAGCCGTTAAAGGGTACAAAACCAGGTGCTCCATGACACCATTGCCCCAATCTGTCGCCAGAACCGCTACCCATTGACGATGGAAAATTGCCACTTGGAAAACGTTGATTCAATAACCAGTGATAAAGCTGCGTATTTCAATAATACTTACCTATGTATAGGCGAGCCTGAAACCAAATATAGGTATTATTGAAATACGCAGCTTTATCAAGCCTACCAATTGACTGGTTATTGAACCAATATTTTCCAAGTGGCATTTTTCCATCGTCAATGAGTAGCGGCTCTGGCGACAGATTGGTGCAATGGTGTCATGGAGCACCTGGTTTTGTACCCTTGTGTCTAGGCTGGGCTGTCTATAAATGACAAAAAAAAAATTTCAAGATATCTAAGTGAAAGGGGTCTTAAAAGTTGCGTAGCACTATAACTAATATAACCTCATTTTTTATTTACAGATACACAACTACTTTTGGCCCTCTACCGGAACTTAAAGTTTGGATTTTGTCATTTTTTTATTAAATTAATAAATGAAAATTTCATCGCAATAGGTAGAAGGCAAGCTCACAATTATAACGGATACTAAAATCATATTAATAAAAGAATAAATATGTAAAAACCAAGCATAAAAGTTATTCATATTTATTTAAATATCATTCAGCGTTCCATTTTATATAATAGAATTTGCAGAGTTAGAGTTTTAACATAGTTAGTTTAACATAGTTAGGGTAGTTTAAACCTCTTCTAGACTAGGTATACATTATTATTGAAACGATTTCAAACTTAAATGAAGAAACTGATAAAAACGCTGTAATTTTGAAATGTTTGGTGTCTGGTAGAGGGCAAAATAGTATGGAATATTTTTTTTATATTTTTTACGGTAAGTACGTCTTAAAAAGCAACTTTTGACACCCCTTTTATAATCAAATTCGAAAAAAAAGTTCGACGGCCCAGCCTATTGTGTACCCTTCAACGGCCAAGTCACAATCGCAGTAAGAAACCTCAGACTTGGCACGACTTTGTCTAGATTTCATTACTTTTTAGAGATGAACAAGCAGTTCCATCGAGACTTGGCTAGTTTTTTACAGAATGTTTTTGGTGGGATTTCACTTCTTTTTATAGAAACGTAGGCATATTGATTTATTTTATTAGATTTTCTTATTTGAAACAGTTTTTTTTCTTTTTAGGAGTAGTTTTTTTATTATTACAAATCTTTAGTTTCTTTCTTCCGTTCTGATTCTTGTACAGTAGCAACAGTTTTTCGTATTGCCCATTCGCGTTCGAGTCCGAGTCTACTTGAACAATCCGGCGTTTGTATGTTTGTATGTATGTATGTTTGTATGTATGTATGAATGTTCATTCGACGATAACTTGAGTAAATTTGGTCGGATCGTTATGAAATTTGGTAGGCGGGTAAATAAAATTAAAAGAATTTTTAAGTTCGAACATGAGACAAATCGGTCGAGGGGTTGCCGAGATATGGGGTCAGTAAGTTTATATGGGGTTGCGAGTTCACAGTTCGGGGCGAACCACTAGTTATTTATTCTTTTAGACGGTTTAATTTCTGAAAGATCGGCGCGGTATAAGCCGGTTTTATTCGGTGATCGCTGAAGCTTGAGCTTTTATACTCTTGAAGTCAACATTTATGAGGTGCACCCCATGAAGATTGGTAACTCGTGAAAGCGCCTCGTAGGTAGGCTTGGCCACAAGAGAATATAGAGATGCCAATGTCCATGAGGGCATTTTTTAGACTTAGACCTTGGCTCTTGTGAATTGTTAGGGCATACGCCACACAGATTGGGAATTTGTTCTTTGTACACGTATTACAGGACGGGGTATGATCTCAAATTTGACTTAATAAGCAATAATTCGTGAATCAAATTATTAGCGAATTTTACTACCAACTGTTGAGGTTTTGTTTGGTCTTCCGGGTCCAACCTCACTTTTTGTGCAACGCCTATCGACCCATTCACTAAACCTAAACTAACATCAATGTTTCTCCCAAGCATTACTTTAGCTCCTTCTTTAATGATTATAGTTTCTTCCAGTCCAGCAGTCATCGACGCATCATCTTCATATTTTTGTAAACACGCCCGGGCTTCATTATATTTTGACCAAATTTTAAGCGAAATTAATATTTTAGTGTAATTTGTTTATTGAACGAGCGAGCGAAGTTCTCCGAGTCTACTAGAACAATCCGGCGTTTGTATGTTTGTATGTATGTATGTTGAATGTATGTTCGTTCGACGATAACTTGAGTAAATTTGGTCGGATCTTTATGAAATTTGGTAGGCGGGTAAATTAAATTAAAATAATTTTTGAGTTCAATCATGAGCCAAATCGGTTGAGGGGTTGCCGAGATATGGGGTTGTTAAGTTTATATGGGGTCGCGAGTTCACAGTTCGGGGCGAACCACTAGTTTATTTGTGTAATGTTCGAGTAGAATAAAGTTAATCGTTCGACTATTTCTTCTTCTACACTTGTAAGTATAAGTATAAAAGCCAGTCTAGTCTTATCCAGAGTTTTCCTTTAATTTTATTTATATGCGTATTAGAAGCAAAAGGGGAGGCATTCGCCCAGCAGTGGGACGTTATACAGGGTGTTAAAAGACCGCCAACAAAGCGAGAAACCCCGTATTGTCCTCATCATAACGAACATTTAATTTTTTGCTCAAGATGCCTGGTAATCTTGATGCTGGTAAATCAACGGTTTCCGAGATTTGAGGTTCAAAGTCGGACTTTTCAAAACTTTTTTTTTTAGGAAAGGTATCAAGTACTTAACATTTCTTGTCAAGAAGATGGCTGATATGGATCAAAATTTTGAATATTTCTTACAAAAAATGAACCCGCAATGTATTCTAAACATCGGCACCATACACTTATGCCAAAGCTTGCGCTATAAGACTTATGTGCGTTACACGTCCATTGCGTGATAAAAAATTTTTCAAAATTATAACCTAAAAAACCAAAATCACTTTCCAGCAATAATTTATCGAAAAAGTTTTGGTGTCTAGTATGCGTGCCTTTCGGGTCTGTCGGCGGTCTTTTAACAACCTGTAGGCTAGATTAAATTAGAAAATGTGTTCCACTACGCTGGATTTTTGCAATGACAGTCGATTTTTTTATGTACATACCAATAGTAGAAGGGGGCATTACCTTATTTCTAATACAGCTGAGACCAGCTGAGGGTTCTTCATCAGATACTTCAGACCTTCGATTTTTGACATCAAATGAAGCGGCCCACCAAGTTGAATATTTTTTGTAAAGGCGGTATGTCGATCTCTAATTGGTTGGGCTCTTGTGTTTTCTAATCAGGGTCACCAGGTACTCCAGATCTTCGATTATCCTAGTTTTTATAGTTTTCCCTCTATGTGGTCATTAAACCCTAACTCTGTACCAAATTTCAGCTCTCTGAGTTTATGGGAAGTACTAGTTCTATTCTAATGATCATGAGTGAGTGTCATAAATGCGAAACTTTGCTTTCGCTTAACTTCGCTTAACTAAATGACCGACAGACTTGAAATTTTGGATTTTAAGTAGGTATGTGATTATAGCTTACTGGATGACGAAAATTTTGGGAATCTCGTATTCGATAAATCTCGAAAAATCTCATGTCATTGCGATCTCGACTGCTCCCGACCACGCAAGTCATGTCGAGCGAAAAAGGCAAACATCTCACCGATATCTCGTGCCCTATGTCGAGGATGACTTCGTCAGAATAGGAGATGTGACATTTGCCGCAAAATGAGATTTTTCCTTCGAGATATTGTGTCGAATGCGAGATTCCCGAGAATCAGCCCCTTGGTCTTATCCAGAGGTTCTTAAATAGGGGCCTGAAAATACGGCAGTGTTTGCTTCGCGCTCGACTTGGCGGGGGCACTGCCGTACCCCCAGATCGCGAACTCGAATTCGTCGTAAAACAAATTTTCATTTTTCGAGATTGACTTTTCATGTGCAATAAAATAATATATTCTTTAGCAAAATAATAATCACTAATAACAAATGTTCATTCCATGTTATTTATATTTATGACTTATCAAAATTAAATTTTAGTACCTATGCATTACCTAGTTGTTTGAATAAAAAAACTCAACGTTTTATGCAACGAAACGCAGTGGCACAACATAAAAAAATATCTGTCACTTCCTTCTCTTCCCCACCACAGATTACCTACAGCTACTACAACCTGTGTGATTGCAAAAGTGCCTGTGATAAATAAATAAACAGTGTTTAGTGTTTCATTCATTGCGGATGCGGACTGAATGTAGTGAATGTAGCAACTACCATCGTCGGCCTAGCCCCCAGGAAAGAGGTCAATACGTCAATCTTACTTATCTGATGAGCTAACTAAGCTGCGGGTTTCCTCATGATATTTTCTTTCACTGTTAGTTAGCGGTGCAGGTATGTAGCTATGTCTATGACCTAGCTATGTTTTTGTCTTAAAAGTTATGTACCTACATTTGTGAGTTTCTAGTAGCAATACAGCTCGCTAAAAGTTCTTCATAATTCAAGTCCAAATTAGGTATTCAAAGGGACTAGCACTTATTTTACTAAAGTAGGTACCTTCCATAAACTAAACTCCTCCTATTACTTCTTTGCAGCTGCCTGCTCGCAACCAAAGTTCAGATGACAAACCAAAGGCCACCTACCATCCGGTAGCAAGCAACAGAACCGCTGACTAAACAATGAGTCCGTGCCTCCCAGCTCCATGTTATGGTTTTGGGCACAACATGGGCTCCACGCTTGTGGTGCTGAAAGCAAGATGTAAGTAGGCATTCAAGACAACTTTACTGTCACCACGGGTGTGCAACAGCCTTGCAAAGGTCTCGAAATGATGGAAAACTTTTGAAAGTCCATAAAAGTAGTATTAGTCAAAGTAAATAGTCCTCATGCAAGGCTAGGAAAATTAAATGTTATTCCCATACAAAACTATAAGAAGTACAACTTTATTACAAAACACGTGCAAATTGTAATTTGGAAAAGCTATGAGCCTTACTGAAATTAACAAGTTAACAACAAATTATGAGGTGCATGTATTTTTTTAACTACGACTCTGTTTGTTTACCCTAAATCTTTTTTTGTTTTTCTTCACGTCTAAGGAATGCTATAGGTATGTATTTTAATTATTATTGTATAACATAATTATCATTTTCTTTTTAGATAACCTTCTACATGGGTGTGTGGCGATGCAAGACCGAGGAATGTAGCTGGCGGGGCAAGACAGATCGACAGACAGTCGGCCACATGCTAGGATACCCCTTTTTGTTCGATTGGCGCCCTTATGCCGCACGCGGTAAGAGCTGCTATGGGGTACCTGTGTCTGTGGCCGACCGTACATACATGGTTATGATAATAAAGTATGTTTTGCCAAATGGTTTTTGGTTTTTATAAAATTCAGCCTATTACTAACTTTAGGATTCCTTTGTATGTTTTTATACAATACTATACATTGTATAAATAAAGATGTAGGTAGATAACTATCTCTTTTTACAGGGTAATAGAATAGGACCCGGTGATAGGGATTTTTTGGTCTATGAAGTTCCGTTGATTTTTTATTAATAAAATGTAACCGCTGTGGCAGGAGAATAATATGGTTTTCACTGATTCTTACCGTGTTTTATTTATCAGCTTAAAAATATGCCAATGCACTTACGCACACAATCATGTTTTAATTTGAACTAGGCCTAAATAAAAAAAGGTAGGTAACTAGATTTTTTCATTTTTGTTTGAGGTTATAAAATATTTTTTTTTTTTTCAGTAGGTAGTGATCTTGTTGATCAGTAGGCAGTAGGTAAACCCTGCAAAAAGAGTTAAGATCTTTTGTAACTAACACGTTATATTTGATAGGACTCGATGAAGGCAAATCTGTGGTAGGTAAAGTCCGTTCGCTATCATAGTGACATACGACGGCAATCTTGGTTCTTGGGATACCAACTATTTTCGAAGTATCTGTGATGGGCGCAGACATATTCATTTCAACACAATGCTGATGGACATTACCTAACTAGAATTTGCTAAAATGTTTTACAAAACCTTCGTCTTTTAATTTTTGGGTCATTCGAAGTTGCGTCTAGAGGCACCTCGCTGTCCTCCCACGGACGAAAAAACATTTTATCTTCACGCAGCGATCGACACTCAATACAAAATACTAAGTCACAAGCACAACCTCTCAATACGACGCTTCTTTGACGAGCGGCGAGCCAAATTCACTGGCGTGTTTGCGCCGCGTCGGCTTCCTTTAATTTCTTTTGTGAAAAGCCGCCGCGCGCCAAGGCGGCAAATATCAAAGTGACACTATGATAGCGAACGGACTTTAGCCGTCACGCGCGGCGTAGGTAAGGCAAATCCGTGGTAGGTAGCCGTCGCGTGCGGCGTATGACAAAAAGGGATAGGTAGGTAGGTACTCTGCGATCTTGATGACTACCAAATTAAGTAAGTAATAGGTAGGTATGTACCTACACACGACAGCACGTCGACCCTTACATGCTAGCACTCTACTCGGTTACGTTACGGCGACTTTACAACAAAAGTGTACACTCTGACGTGCTGTCGTGTGCACCTAGTAAGTACACACGACAGCACGTCGACCTTTACATACTAGCATTCTACTCGGTTACGTTACGGGCAACTTTACAACAGAGGTGTACAGTCTGACGTGCTGTCGTGTGTACACACGACAGCACGTCGACCCTTACATGCTAGCACTCTACTCGGTTACGTTACGGGCGACTTTACAACAAAAGTGTACAGTCTGACATGCTGTCGTGTGTACCTATCGCGCGTTGAACTAGCAAGCAACAGTTGGATACAAAGATCGAAAGAGAATCTTCAGACGCCGCAGCTGCCCACGACTCACGCTCTTCGTCTGTTATCCAAAATATCTATCTATTGCAAGATCTGCAAGCATTATTAATAATTCAATCAAGCAACAACCAACTAAAAAAAAAAAAACAGAAAACCAAACTAAGTTTTGACAGTTTGGCACGTGATTCACTTTGTTTGGATGAACGTCGATCCCCGGTACGGACGAACTGTCAAATTGACTAAGTAAACAATGTATTCAACGCCTGCGAGAAAAGAATAGCACATTTACAACATCAAAATCGTAAATACACTAAAATCGCGAAATATTCACATATCAAACCCTAGAATTAGGTAAGTGCTATCAAACACACCATTTTTCATGTTGTAAATCATGACAGTTTGCAAAATATTTTCGTTGAAAAAAACAAATTCCCAGTACTAACTTCCTCAGTTTTTGAATGAAAATTTCTTCAAATCTATTACGAACATCAACACGAAACTTGCCTTAAAAGATAACTCTTACCTAATTCTAGGGTTTGATATGGCAATATTTTTGATTTCTTTAGTGTATCTTGCATGCGAATGCAAATAAGAGATGCGTCATTGCTATACTTCTGCCGCAGGAGTTTCACTATCCACCCTGCCTTAAGAATGTATTTTTTTGGAAATAAATATAAATTAGTCCAAATATGTTTTTCGAAATTAAAGCAAAAGTTACGAGTATTTACAAACTATTATGTTTTTGATCTTCAGCTCAAGTATTTGTGGTACACACGACAGCACGTCGACGCTTGCACGCTAGCACTCTACTCGGTTACGTTAGGGGCGACTTTACAACAAAAGTGTACAGTCTGACGTGCTGTCGTGTGTACACACTTTTAAGAATTCTAAAACCAGAATTACGATTTTGCTACCGTTCACTCACTTCGAAGTTTTATGAAACATAACATAACAATTCCTTCTTCGTGTACTACAAAGACGTATTTTGCATTTGGTGCAGAATGCTGTAGTTTTCTTCGTGCATCCGGGTTTTCTGCACCTTCCCATCTTAGTGTACTCTAGTAAATGATCAGCTCTTCGTGTGCGATAAGATTCAAAAGGGATAGGAGTTATTTTGACTCTACGGCCTTTGTGTTGTGGTAGAAGCTCTTCAGAAAAAGCGTCGCTTTCTAATCCGTAGTTCACCAAGTCTACTTCACACTCTTCGGATCCTAAAAGAAGAAAGTAAGGTACCATACATATAAAGCACAATAATTTTGAACAAAACTCTTCAACTACTATTTTATAATTGTATAATTTTACTTGCAACCAATATACGTATTTATTTTATTTATTTACTAGTCCTGATTTAGAATTCAATACCAAAAGTAAAAAAAAACCGATATGCGATAGAAAACCCAAGGATGTACCAATAGTTTGTAAAATAGATAGGTAGGTATCATGTCGCAGCCATTTACTCATAAAACTGAACAAAATAGTAGAGAAACTTCTATTCGGTCTAAAGGCCGGCTATGGTAAGGATAGTGTAAAAAACAGAATATTCTGTAAAAATGACTACAGGGTGCACTCTAAGTCGATAGCGGAACTTTAAGTAGGCTGTCTACTGATCAATACAAACGACTTGTACTAGATGGCGTGTATTGATCAGTAGACAGCCTACTTAAAGTTTCGCTATCGACTTAGAGTGCACCCTGTAGAATATACTTAGTTTATTAAACTAAAATAAAAAATCACAGTTAATTCGGTTTATCGTAACAGTAAAAAAACTAATTTATAATATATGTATACTTACTGAAACGACCTTATCAAATGTTAAGTACTCCGTCCACTAGCGCTGCCAATGAAAAATTATCATATAATCTTCTTTTGGAATGCGTTTTATGCACAAAAAAAAAACCTTTTGACTTCTTCGTCGCCTTGCGAAACGTGGCATTATTAGATTTTCGCCCTTTTACTTTAGCTCTGGTACATAATACCTTTGGAGCTTAGCTTTTTTGTACTATTGTCGTGTTGGCTTGTACTGTACTCACAAATTTTCTCTCTTCATCATTTGAAAACGCGCTGGCGACCAGGTTTTCTGACTAGATTGCGCCTGACTGCTTTAGTTTTCAAAATTATTGTGCTTCTTGGTATGTTATATTTACTTGAAGCTTCTCTTTGCGTTAAAGTTTTATTTTTTATTTCGGACAGACATAACTCCATTTGGCGGTCACTATAACTTTTATATGGCCTTCCTCCAACCTTACGTCGCGACTTTTTATTTTGCAAAACTACTTTCGTCTCTAGAACAAAAAAAGTTGTTTTTAAATATGGTCCAAAAATAGTTTCCTCGTACATACAAAAAACAAAAAATTCTGCAGTAATAATCACGAGAACCTTACCTACCATCAAGCAGTAAAGATTCCGAGCGGATTCGATTATTTTCAAATAAAAGTTTGCGAGCTTCGACGAATAGGAAAAGATCGAAACCTACTTGTCCTTACATTTATAGGGTAGGGCCCAATGTCATACTTCGCTAAAACTTTGATAATATTGTGCTTTAAAATGAATAGGTGATAACGTGCATAAGCCAGTAAAAACAATTTAATAAATATAATAATTTTATTCTTGCACATCATTGGTAAAAACCCAGATTACAAAATCATACTTGTAATATTAAGTTCTATCTATTTTCGACCCAACAAGTATCACAAGTATTGTTTTATATCTATTCTAAGTTCTATGAATAATAATAGGTATTAGGTAGGTACCCTTTTATATTCTCTTTTTATTGGCTAATACCTAAAAGTAAAATTTGTGACAATAAATCGCAGTTTATTCTTTTTTAACCTACGCTAGTTTACGTATTTTTTATTTTATCACCATATACAGTATGTCCATGGACTCTGCCGCGTCACTTAAACTTAGGGCCTCACTTAGATATTTTTTATACAGGGTGTTGTTTTGGTAGTGACACCCAACTAAGGGAAGATTGAGTAACGCTTGAAACTAAAAATAAGTTTTATTTATTTTTGATCCACAAATTGTCTTGTTCAATTTGTTCTATAATTACCGCGACGTACGGACACCCCGGATCTTCTCAAAGCACGCGCGATGTGGCGCCCGACACAATTTAATAATTTTTGGGTAATTTTCACTGAATTATTTTGTATTTATTAGATAAGGTAAGGTTTTGATTGTAAGTAAATAATGAAAAAAAAAACAGCTTGTATGCTTATTATTAAAATGTTTATTGAAAAGTATGTTTATTATTAAAGATACCTAATACTTCAACCTAGGAAAGAAGACAAAATCGAGTCAGTAACATTAATTACCTACCACACTTTTGCATTTCTTTTTATTACATTGTAAACGTAATTTTTCACATCCTTCCAACTTCTTCTGTTTAGATTCGGTTCTCATCTAAGGCACACCTCACAATCTTTCTGGTTGGGTACTTTCTTCCTTATCCAGTAAATAGCCATTTGTCTAATCATTGCGTCTCTTTCTTGATTAGTCCGAGCCACTTTTTTGAACTCCTTTTTCTCTTTTTGCACTTTTTTATAAGCAAATTTTGTTTCCGTATTCACTGGTTCCTCGACATTTTCAGATTCTAATTCACTACAACTTTTTTCTTTTTTATTCTGGGATTTATGGTTCATTTTCCAAGTATAATTTTTTCGTTTATCTTTTTTCCCGTCCACTATTTGCTGGTTTTTTGTAGCTCTTCGATCGATATAATCAATTTTATGTCGTCTTTCCATTCCCTCTTTTCCCTCCTCAAGTACCTCCTGATCTTCGTCTATGTTGGCATAATTTTCGTAATTGTCCTCTGCTACGGTGAAAGTAGTTTTTCCAGATCCTCTGCTAAGGTTTTGAACATTGTGTCTTTCTGCACATTGTTTTTTATGCACATAAAACATTTTTTACTATAAAAACCATGACAGTATCCACAAGAAGTGAAATCTTTTACTTCTTTTTTATTATTTGGTCGTCTTTTTGGGATAACTATCCATGTTCCAGCTATCATGACTTCTGAATTATGACGATAATTTCCAGTTTGTCGGATATCCTCGATCATTCGTTTTCTTTCCTTGGAATTTAATGGCTTTGCCATATAATATTCAGCCACTTCATTTTCGTTGCCGTGCTTAGCCTCCAGGTGGCGAGGTTATTTTGAAATAAGTAACTTGCAGTACAGACATGCATGTTTTTTGCCAAAAGTTTTTTTTCCAGTTGTTTTTGTTGCCAGTCGTAGTAGTAGTAGTAGTAAAAGCATTTATTTGTTACCACAGTCACACATAAATGATGACGTATGATATCTTTCTCTTTGAGTTTAGACTCGTCCAATTGTTCACTTCGTTCTTTGTCGTTTTTACTGTCGCTGAAAATTGCTGAAGATGCCATTATGCCATTAACTCTTCGTTATGTACTTAGTCAGTTTCTAAAATAAAAAAAAGATGTTATTAAACGATTCATATTGAACACAAAATTTACTTTATAAATATAAAAAAAATGGACAAGCACTAGACTTACATCCGGTTTCTCCAACGCATAAATTACGAAACAGAGGAATAACAACAGAATTAAACTCTGGTTAAAAGGATTTGGGTTCCCCTAAAGCCTCCTCTACACGTCAGCAGATGCATCTGTGGACGCTGGCAGATGCATCTGCAGATGAATTTCCACGAGCTGTCCACACGTCTGTATGTCGATCAGTCTATGTTCATTCCCGAAAGACGAAACACGCGTTCGCCCCTTGAGACAGTAGCTGCCGCACCTATTTATTTATTTAGTAGGTACTATATATTTAGGTATAGGTAAACATCATCATAATGTCATGTTCTGGTAGGTATTTTAGGTAGGTTAGATATCCAATTAGTTTTGCAGTAGTCTCAATCTCAATAGAAAAACATAATTGAAATAGCTACTTAGCTGAATTATTATACCTCCTTACAACATTTTTATTTTTGTAATATTTATTTTTTTAATTCCAAAGAAAGTTTTCAGCTTGATAGAGCTCAATAAACCTAAAAGTTTCCTCGACGCTCATATTATTAGTCATTTCGGGGGGAATTAAACCACAAGAAGCACGCGTGCACTCTCATTCGCATCTACAATCAAACTGATGCGTCGGCAGACGTGTGGACAGACGCCGGAGGTTCGCGCCGAAACCCTTTGATGTGTGCCAAAAAACCGACAACCATCGGATTCGAGGCGGACGCGTCTCCAGACGTTAAATACCTACCACAGATACGCAAATCACCCCCTCTACACGTCGGCGGACGCATCCGGAGATGACGTCTGCAGATGCCTCTGTAGACGTGTAGAGGAGCCTTAAGAGTCCTAAGACCTCGACTAAAAAGCGAGCATCTAGGTGTGCGAACGCCGCCGACCCGGGCGGTGCTTTTATTTGCTATACAGGGTGTTGTTTTGGTCAGTGACACCCGACTCAGGGACGATAGTTTGAGTAACGCTTGAAACTAAAAATAAGTTTTTTTTTTCAAAAATGTTTGTCCCTGAGTTGGGTGTCACTTTACAAAACAACACTTTGTATAATATGATAATGCTGTGTTGTTATGTGTGTTGTTGTTGTTAATGTGCAACTGGACGCTGTATAAATCATCTCATTACGAAGATGCAAAGGCCTTTGTTTTTTTTAAAATATGCTATTCATAATCCACTAACGATGGTTTACCACAGAATTAAGTGGCCCGGTGTAGTCCGTGGACATACTGTATTTTGCAGCTTGAAAAGCCTGAACCGAAAGTATCTAACCTTAATGTACCAGATATCGCATTTTTTTAAAAATCTTTACGATGGTGAGTTGGTGACGCGTTGCAAAGAGGACTGTTTTGAGGGCTAAATCTCAGGAATGTCGAACACACAATTACCATCCTAGCTCTTTTTACAGGGTGTAAACTAATGGTCAACAGGATATAAATACTGTAAAAAAAAATTTATAAAAAACTTTTTTCATTTTATATCCTGATAAATTTAAAATGTTCAACTTTTTTGTTTTTGTATTAGCTCAACTTTAAAAATATATTTTGTGTGTAGGTGCATTTGCATAGGTTTTATTAATAATTGGTAACACATTCTAAAAGTCAATGAAAAAATATTGGAAAAAATACTTTTCTCCCGCCACAGCGATCACATTTTATGAATTTAAAAATCAACGAACATTTCAGAGCAAAAAAATTTGATTCCCTATCACCAGATGATATTACCCTATAAAAACAGATAGGATCTTTTGTAACACCTTGTGGTTCTAAGAAAATTAAACATTCGATATTCCCGAGAATCTGTCAAAAACAAGTGCTTCGCCAGAAACATTTTCATGAAAATTTTCAGCTGCCTTGCTGAAAATGTTCACTTGTTCGCTTTAATTAAAAAACCGTCACTTGAGATTTTAAAGGCCGGCGGATCGTGGTTATGCGTCAAGACCCTTTTCGTCACGACGTTGTCCCTTGACACATGCACATGGGCCTTGCAACCCTTGGAAGTCATGTTAGAGCAAGCGTAGCGGCTGCCTCCCTTCGCAACGCTCCCGTTTCTGCTGAAAGAGTAACCATCGAGAACCAGCAACGTCGATCCATTTGGTGCCTTGTAAAAACAGGCTGTAACAAAAAGAATATCATACACTTTTTGTATATTTATACGGTTTCTCGTACTTTTGTTTATGTCGGGATAGCCGACTAGTTTCAGTTCTCATTCGGGGACATTAATCAAGGAGCAGAGATGGCCCTCACGATGCCGAGGCTAGTCTCTGACTGCGCGCCAGCAAAGCAACCGCAACGCGCGCGTGAAGTGTTCTGGTGTGGGGAGTGGAACTACGGTGTTCTTCGTCGCGGACACGGTTTGATTGATATGGTCAATATCATACGAAATTGTGATAGTATAGGTGTCAGGATGGTATAGGTAAGCCTCCTCCATCTAAAACAATGTCCCAGACACTGCAGCACCATGTGGTCTCTTCACCCATCTAGTGTGAGTGACGATACCACTGGACGCTGTATAAATTATCTCATTACGTAGTCGTAGATGCAAAGGCCTTTATTTATTTCCTTCTAAGAAGACATAGACAAACAATAAGGATTGCATAAGCATGCCATCAATTTAATTAATAAATTAAGAATAGAATAGAAAAAGTATTAATTGAATCAATAATTAAAACCTATGGTCATATTACAATAATAATTCGTAACAAAAGTAAATATAAAAATATTAAAAATACGAGACAAAAATATGATAAATGGTACAAATAAAAGTCAATTAGCTATCTTTTAGATGTGAATAGGTATCGCCAATTAATTACCCCAAATAACGCTTCGAGATCTGAGATTTTAAACCTTTTAAAACTAATAGGTTTAAGGCTGGAAGATAGTAGTGGCGGGAAATTCAAAATTTTCACAGTTTTTTTCATTTTGTAGCTAAACTGAGCTATTTTTGTTCAGCGATTTTTCGTTCGCGAGAATAAAACCGCATTCTTTTCATTATTGTAAACAACAGAACAACAATAATTCAACCGATTATGTGTTCTGGTCTACGACAAGTTTTTTGGGCAGTACCACTGCTTCGTAGACCAGAACACATAATCGGCTGAATTATTGTTGTTCTGTTGTTTACAATAATGAAAAGAATACGGTTTTGTTCTCGCGAACGAAAAATCGCTGAACGAAAATAGTTCAGTTTAGCTACATAATGTAAAAGTCTGTGAAAGTTTTGAATTTCCCGCCACCTTGCTATCGTCTACCCTTAAAATCAGTTACTGCTCGAATAATAGTTATTTGTTATGCAAGAATGCAAAATTATTGTTTGCGGCGAGTGCTTGTATTGAATACCGTGCTAGCGAAGGTTCCTAAAATTGAGCCACGAGCGTAGCGAGTGGTTCAAAAAAAGAAACCTGAGCGTAGCGAGGTATTCAGAAGCACGAGCGCAAATAATATTGCATTCGTGCGAAACACAAAACTTTTCATCTCACAGAAGCGAGGAAATCATTTTGTTAGCCAAGCGGGACAAACAAAGTAGACAACTACTTACAGGCAAAACAGGTGAGTCAAATAAGTTCCTTTTAAAAGCATAATTTACTGTAGTTACGGCTGCCGCACTAAAGTTTTCAGCTTCGTTGGTATTAAAACCATTCGTTTTATTAATAATTTGCTGAAGTATATTTATCCAGACACAAAAATAATGAAAATTAAAAGAATGTTTTCTTTTCCGGGTGCATTCTGAACTTTGACCATATAAGTTAAAAATTTCTAGAGATAAAAAAATAATTTAATTATATCGGTTGAAAAAATGTATTTAACAAACCAACCCATAATTATCTATTTTTTAAAGCAGAAGCGGAGCATTTTTTTTATTTACTGTTATTAAAAATAAACATATTGTACAAAATATTAAAAAGACTGTAAGAAGAAATCGCGTTTCTGAATGTTCTATTCCGTGACTTTAGACGTCTATGCCTCATTTGCATTCACAGTTTTGTATAGAAAATGGGCACACATTTTATGAAATTATATGGCATCTAGTGAAACGGCCAGTGTTTTTTCTTTTTCTACATCATGGGGCGTGCAGAACAAGGGCGTTTAAATTTCGAAGCACACAAAAATGCAGATTGGTTAAATTCGGGTTTTACACGGTTGTAAGTTGCTAGTAACAGCAAACTTTCCGAGCATGGGAGATGAAATAATAATTGTTGTCCTATGCCTATGTAGAGAAATATGTAAGTGCAAAATAGTTGGCGTACTGTAGCGACCCCTGTCGGACGCACAGGCAACTGCTACCGATAAACTCTGGGTGGCTAACAGTACCGAATACTGCATCGCGCAAGTCGTATATGCCCGGTTTCTGAATTGAGAATTTTACTAAGTAAATACTTAAGTATCGTTTTGTCACGTTATTTTGTGACAAATCCGCAGAGATAGAACGATAGTTAAGTGCGTGCTTAGCGAATTCCCCAATTCAGAAATCGGCAGATAGTCACACAGAACCACCGTATTCGGTTGGACTCGGGAGTTCCTAGACAGTCACGTGAATAGTATGCCATACATAATTTATTATTAAAACAATAGTAAATTAATCAGGCAATTGAATTAACAATCAAATTAAGAGTGGTTATAATAAAATAATAATTAATTATAAAAGTCAATATAATCATTAAAATACGAAACCAAAATATAAATTACTATCCAATCATCTTTTAGATGTGGATATGGATAGGTATCCCGAATTTATTAGGCCCATAGCACTTGCAGCCAGCTAAAACTTCAAGATTAGAGATTCTTACACTGATCCTCTTTTCAAAATTAGAATTGAGAATTTTCATCTTTGGAAAAAATCCTTAATATGGGCATTGTGCGTGGTAGCAATTTGAAGGCACCACAGACGCCACAGCGAATAGCCTTCTTTTTTATTTCACTTTAAATTTTAACGTAAAAGCCTCCAGCGAGTTTCTGATACGTCGCCGCCGGCGGGTGGTTGTGGTTGTCAGTGATCGTCAAGAACACTTCGTGTTTGCTGACGTGTACGTAGGCTTTGCACTTCTTGGTGCGCTGGCAGGAGCAATTCCACCTGGACCCGCCTCCTCCGAGGGCGCCACTCCTAGAGTAGGTATGCTGGTTCCGCATGAGCAGACGGGTCCCCCGTTCGAGGGTTATAAAGGTGGCTAGAAGGAGACCGGTTTAGGATGTTACTTAGAACACGGTTTAAGGTTGGACGATAGCAGCGTGGCGGGAAATTCAAATTTTTAAATAAATTTCGAAGCTAAACTGAGCAATTTTTGTTCAGCTATTTTTCGTTCGCGGCAATAACATCAACTAGTTTTTTGGGCAGGACCACTGCTTTGTCGACCAGAACACATAATCGGCTAAATTATTGTTGTTCTGTTGTTTACAATAATGATAAAAATACTATGTTATTGCCGCTAACGAAAAATCGCTGAACAAAAATAGCTCAGTTTAGCTTCAAAAGTTAAAAATAAGCGTTTTTTTTTTATTTTCCGCCACGTTGCTATCGTCCAACCATAGGGCCCTTTTCACACGTGCCGGTTCCCCGGTAGTTTGCGCCGGTTATCCGGTGGCTAGGTATGGGCTTGCCGGATAAACTATGCCGGTACATGTGAAAGCTATACACCTCGCCACCGTTTAGCCCGCGCCGACTAACCGGCAACTGGCACATGTCAAAAGGGCCTTACAAGATAGAAGGAAAAAGAAGGCCAGGAAAAAAGAAAATGACATGGCTATGCAACATCAAAGAGACCGGTATCAAAACCGCGGAAGATATACTCAAAATATAGCTGGCTAGAGAACGCTGAACTAGCACATTAAGAAGAAAAAGGAGAAAGTACAGCAGGCTGTGGAAGAACTGAGAGATCGATAGTAAAAAATCATGTCAGGAGGATGGCCATTGGCCACTCCAGGCGCATCAGTAATTCATGTTTTATTTTACCTTTTTTATTATCATCTATTTCATCCTTGACATCAAGAGCCATTGGTAAAGGAACATCAAGAGCAGCAGAGGGTTCTGGGGTCGCTGGATAATCACTTGCATCGGAGGACTGGGGGGGCCGTGCCGGAGGGTAGATTACCGGTGCCGATTTAGGATAAACTTCAAAACTAGCGTTGTCTCGCTTTGATTCTATATTATTAGAGCCAGAGGGCGCGTGTTTTGCAGTTCATCCTAAATGTTTTATCTATTGACGTGTAGTCACGTGTTGCACGTCGTGGCTTTATTTTCACAATGCAGAAAGCCTGTATTGCATACAGCCAGCAGCAAGATTGAATGCCCTCCTCAGTCCCAGACCATTTTTCATGAACTAAGCATGGCATAATTATATTTTTGGAATAGTTAGGCTGAATTTTTTCGTAAAATGGTTTTCCACTATGTTTCGATTTCCGAATATGTTGGACTCAACCTATTAAAAAGTACATAATACTCCATATATTGGGAACTGTTTTTATTTGAATTAGGAATAAAAATTAAGAAATGTTCATAGCAAACATATTACTAATGTCTAATACTATTTCATGTTATTACTACTTTTCATGATACTCCTTGTAGCAGTTTCTTCCAGTCATCAAACATAAAATCACTTTGCAAGTGGGGCATTGATGTCTAGCCTTGGAAGACTTGCATCCTGGTAGCCTGCATCGGTTTTGGGAGTCGAGAACCATTGGTAAGTGATCTACCTTTTTAGTCCTAACAAAATCAGATGGGTGTTGTGTCCTTGCCCGTTTGCTTTGTCTCGCAATAGAAACACCATTATCGGGAGGGATTTCTTCATCTTCGGCTAGCTGATTTAGAAAATAATCTCCTATTGCTTCACGGAAGGACAAACAATCCAGAACATCACGACTCCGAGTACCTAATTTTTCTTGGTCAAGTTTGTACTCAATCCACGCAGCTGAAATACCAAAATCGAACAAATGGAATATTAGTCTAACCGTCCATTTTCGGGTTCTTGCTGAAATTCTGTAGTAGCTGATTATGCGATCGAAATAGTTAACACCTCTTATGTTTTCATTGTGTGAGCATCCTGGAGGCAGCCGACTGCAGAGGCTCATCGCCACTTTTCCACGAGTGTCAAGACCGTGAATTCTCTCGTCATCCAAAATTGTGTCACCTTTTCCTTCATAGATAAAGAAATCCAGGGGCAAGCCATTAGGGCATGCCAAAACAAAGTTCTTTAGTCCAATTGGATTAGGTTTATTTTTTACAATTTGTCTGGCTGCAAGTTTACCCCAAAATGGGATCATCTGCTCGTCGACACACACGTTTGGTGTTGGAGTATTCATCAAGCAGCCATTTCTGACAGAAGTTATCAGAGGTTGGACTTTCCAGAACTTTGTCTTTTGTTTTTCTGAAGCTGGAACCTCCAAATCATTTATCACCTTCAAAGAAGCCCTCAGTTTGAAGTATCGGTCTCTGCCCATCCTAGTAGCAATTGCAGCTACCCTTGTCTTTTTATCCCAATACATTCTGATTCTTGGAAATCGCAGGTATGACATTATGACGGTAATGCCAAAGAAAGATCTGATTTCTTTTTCAGAAGTGTTCAAAGGAGTCCCTGATTTAGTGAGAAAAGTTTGGTTGCTATGGAATGCGATTTTCTTGTGAATATCGCTGGGTATGTACTTCGTCAAATAATCATATGGTGGTTTATTTATTACCTCTCTCTCTGGTTTCTCTAGGGTTGGAGCTGGCGCTAATGGATCAAAAACATTGTTATTTTCCCAAAATAAACGTCGTTGGGAAGAAGTACCAACAGCGGGTGACTGAACATGCGGAGGCTGGCTGTTGGTTTCTGGAGCCTCGGCGTTACCTTGCGAGTCATCATCTCTCACATCTGATCTCTTACTCTCGCTGTTAGAATCAATATCTTTAGGAACATACGGTGGATCATCGTCAGAGTCCACATCGCCAAAGCCAAAGTCCAAGTCGGAATCATCGCCGTTGATTATATCGTTGACATCATTGGCTAGATCTAATTCTGAAAAAAAAAATACACTGTAAAAAATAGGGGATTTTCGTTCATTCGAGCTTCCGTTAATCGAGCTTCCATCTTTCGAGCTTCAGTAGCGGACCCTTTTGTAACATAGAAATTAAAAGGACATAAAGGTAAAAGGGTGTGCGTGAGGCAAGATTGAACTTGAATGAAAACTTTTGATTCAGAAACATGCATACTTACTTAAACTAATTAAAATAAAAATTATGCGAAACAATCACTTACCTTGAGCGGAATCGCCACAATATATTTTTCATCTCCCATGCTCGGAAAGTACCCTGTTACTTTAAACATGCGATCGTAGAAGATCCTTTTTTAAACCGCTTTGTATTTTTGTGCGCTTCGAAATTTAAACGCGACGCCCTAATAAAAAAAAAAATAAGGAGCTCCTTCAACTTGTAGCATTGCCTAGCAACGGGTTGTTGATTTTATGACACTTCAAGAAGACACGATTTGTAATCAACAACCCGTTGCTAGGCAAGGCCACATACTCCTTTGTGAAGAAGCAAAAAAGAAGGAAACTCATTTCACTAACCTCTATGGTAGGTACCTAACTACCTATGTCTATTGTTTGTCACGCTTGGCTAACAAAATCATTTCCTCGCCTCTGTGAGATGAAAAGTTTTGTGTTTCGCACGAATGCAATATTATTTGCGTTTCGTGCTTCTGAATACCTCGCTACGCTCAGGTTTCTTTTTTTGAACCACTCGCTACGCTCGTGGCTCAATTTTAGAAACCTTCGCTAGCTCGGTATTCAATACAAGCACTCGCCGCAAACAATAATTTTGCATTCTTGCATAACAAATAACTATTTTTTCGAAAGCCCAAAAAACCTACAAAAAAATAATTGGCCACCGAAAGCAAAATATTCTTCGTGGATTGTAGCTCCTCCCTCTATTGTACAAAGGATAAATCACAAACAAAGAACCATCTGCAACCTAATTTAGGTTTTACCGCAAATTTTGGTTTATGGCGTCGTATGTCCCTGTATGGGGTCGTTTGGACTGAGGAGGTTTCTGTCCCAGGAACTTCAGCGTGAGCCTATTGGTTACTTAAAACACCCATCAAATGTGAGGAGGGTTTCCACTTGTAAGTTCCAGCTTGTAATTCATGCTTTTGAGGAAACGAATAAACTTCTATTCTTTTACAGTAGGTACCTTTATTGATTTCATCCTTGACCTCAATCATTTCAAATGCATTTCAAATGTTTCAATTATTTTCAATACAAACAACTTTTACTAGAGGCCCAAAAATCGGGGTAGGTATCTACTTATATTTTTTCGTACAATATATGTATTTGCTGATTTTTCTGTCCCGTTTATTTGTACAATTTAACGGTATTAACAACAAGAAAGACTCCTTTACGTTTGGCTAACGAATTCAAACCCTCTATACTAGTCTTTTGTATTGATTTTGCACCTGAGGATATGGGGGCTCCTTGAAAAAGAAAACAATTCAAGTAATTTTTTACAAATGTTTTGAGTTTTGTTCGTGACTTTTAGTCTCAAATGGTTGGGAGGCATTTCCAAGCCTGAGCACTCTGATGAATGCTATGTCAGAGGAGAACAATAAAACATTTTAAGACAAATGTTATCTCAAAATCGCATTGTAATTTACCGAAAACAGATTGATTGGTGAGATCACAAAAACATGATTATCAGTAAGTAAAACCGCGTGCATTTCTGTAAGGCTTGATTTACAATCATAGTAAAAAAAACAATTCCTCTTTTATAAAGCCATACATTTACTAACTAGGGGATATCCAGGGGCTTAAGTCTGTAACGCAATGGCGTATCGATAGGTTCCCAGTAAAAGGTCAAAACCGGGTTTTCCTCGTTTTTCTCCTACAACCAGCGTACTAATCCTCTCTAGACTTACAATATTCTTTGCAATACTAGAAAAAAACATTAAAAGGACAGACAGCAAATTGAAGCCTACAACTGGGAGCCTATGAAGCCACCATCGCGTTACAGACTCAGGCCCCAGAAAACCCCATAGCCCGTCCACTAGCATTTCAAAGCGAAGTATTGTCCCAGATCCTGGGACATTAACGGATTTGTTACTGTAAAAGCCCTAACCCTACTGCGATATTCTCGTTGGTGTGGTTGGTTTTATTCTCGTAACGAACATATTTTACCGAATGTCTGCGGTTAAACCTTAGATTTACCGAAACAAACACCAGCTTTAATTTTGGACTTAAAAAAAAAACATTCGGACTTTCAACGATAAGATTTGGGATTTAGCGCAATTAAAGCTTTTACAGTAACCACGGTTTAAGCAAGACATATTATTTATTATACATTTAAAAAATACATAATTTGCTATCGGTGAACATCACACAAAAATCACGTGTAACGATAAACTATTGTGCTATGGGCTATGGCATCAAATGCCATAATTGTACTATTTTCTATGAAAACTTCATGACACGCAATCGTGCAATAACCTACCATTTATTAATATTTACTAAATAAGTATCACAATATTATGGGTAACGCAAACAAAACAGCATTTATTTAGCTTGGCGGTCGAACTTAATTCATCCATCTTAATTTGCGTTAAGCGAGATCAAAATACCACCCAGAATAGCCAAAAAATAAGATTGAATCAATTTATTGGTTCCGGCCGTAAGATTCTAAATCAAATAGTGAGATCATCTTAAAACTACAAGGCTCATTTTACCCTTTAATACATACTAGGTACTTAGGTGCAGTTTTCAAAATTTGCTTACGCCCTTATCCCCATGTTCAAACCCCTCGGACGAGCTCCATCTTGACAATTTAAGGCAATGCAAATGCAAATGTTCAATCACGATTTCTATAGGAATTTCGAATATTGGAATCAGATGACTGAGGGACAAAATATGATATCAGCTACTGACTGAGGGACCAGTGTATGACCGGAGCTACCTCTTGAATCTGTGTTCGATAGATTTGGTCCAACCAAACACCATTTGCCACCACAGCCTACTCACTGTGTACTGTTGTTACAAACGTTACTCTTTTCAATATTTTTAAACAAACTTAGTTTCCAGTTTTCTTGAGATGCTATGCGCATCGGTTCTGTTTCAGAGATATGGCTCAACCAGCGTCACTTTTAAACACCTTTGTTATTGCTTTGTGCGAATACAGCAACATCCTATTCAACATTACCCTTTTCGAAATCCGCACATCTTAGTTGCCAGTTTTCTGCAGGGGCGTCCCAAAGAGGCTATGCATACACATAGCTCCTCACTTTGCTCCTCACAAGATGCTCATGTCGTCCATGTCGTCCACCAGGTGGAGGTATTTTTTGCAGCGGTGCCAAAAGCTCTTCGTGCAGCCCCATCTAATGTAAAACCACCATGGCAAAAGTTCCTTTGCAGCCTAATCACATAAGTTTGAGTTTAATCTGGCAACTAACTATTAGTTGTCAGTTTTCTTCAGAGGCGTTCCAAAGGGGCTATGCGTGTGCTCTAAGTTGCTCCTTACGATGGTCATGTCATCTGCCAGGTGGAGGTATGCTTTACAGCGGTGCCACCGGTTCTTCGTGCATCCCCATCGGAAGCCGCTGCGCGTGCGACTCTGCTTGTAGTAAGTGAAGTTGTGGTAGACCAGGCGCTCTTTCCCGCGCGTCGTCATGAATATGTTCACTGAAATTGGCTGCTGTTAGTCGATTAGGTGTTAGTGGTGTTAGGTGCAGCTAGGACTATAGTATAGTACATAAGTATATAGGGGAATTGTTAGTGAAATAGTTTAGTAGGTTAATTTGACGTTTTTAGGTCCACAGGAAGATGAGGCTCAATGGATACGTTTTCTCGGACGAAAAAATATCGAAGCGATAAGATAGCGGCCAATTGTTGTAACCATATTGCCAGGTTACAGAATATAGAAAACCAAAAAAAAGGAAGATAAAAGAAAACACCTGATTTATAAAAGTCACGTATTTAAAATAAGGCATTTAATTCAGTTCATTTAACAGGTAAATTATTGTTATTTATTCTTGTAAATATAAAATATTACGTCATTTTATCATTATTTATTTAACAACACGACGTAATCTGTAGCATTTATAAATATACATTTATATTCTTGCAATGCTAAGTTACTGGAATATTTATTGTTTAAAATTCCTACCGACGAATATGTGTACACTTTTAAGGCTCCCACCACACAGGCGCTTTTTTATCAGTCGATAATTCGGTAAGAACTGCAAGCAAACTCAGCAAACTATGGAGTTTGCTTGCAGTTCTTACCGATGGTTTATCGATGGTTTATTACAACAATTTTAAAAAAGTTCGGTCAAAAGTTCTATAACTACCTATCTTTACAAATTATTGTATGCGGACGGATGATTATGTTCGCAGCTTTCTTTCTTGTATATAACTTCGTTGCTGCTCTCAACCACATGTAAGTAGACCTTACATGTCCTTTTGGTACAGCACCAACGGTATAAGTCCTGCTCACTCCTTTTAATGCGTTCCTTCTTGTAGTACGGATATCCATCGAAGACTAGGAGTTGTCTACCGTTATTCTTGTTTAGAAGTCTTCCATATTGCGTACTAATTCTTGTTTGCGTCGCCGGATCTCTTTCTTCCAGCATGTTGCCGAAAATTTCGTGAACTAAAGCTGTTGGGATAAATTTGTTGTTGGTTTATTTGTGACTCTGATGGGGAATGGAAAGCTCAAATTTCTAGTTTAGTTTGTGGTTGGCGTTATAATTAAACACAGCGTCTAAATATATAGGCTGATATTATTATGAGATTGTAAAGGTACTTAATTAATATTAACGTGCTTAGCAGTATTTCACAATGCAGTAAAAATACTTGTTAGTTTAACATATTGTTTATCGATTACATGATTGTTGATACTCTCTTATTAAAAACGCTTAGATACTTATAAATCATATTTTTAAAACTTATCTCAGTTCTATGGAGTGCAATTTTTAAATGTCTCACATATTTTACATGCGACAGTCGAACTGTCAAATAATTGATCATACAAAGTCGTTAAGAATCTCCTCACGGAAAAAATATCACGGAATTTCGTAAGTAGTAGTTCCGTGATATTTTTTTTTATTACTAGGAATATGAAATTAAAAGTTATTCCACATGTCGATAGCTTAATTATCTGTGTCTGCAACTATATTTCATCGTCCAAAGTTGAATCATTCTCTTACAATAAATAAAAATGTTGAAAA
This sequence comes from Zelleria hepariella, assembly GCA_949319315.1. Taxonomy (NCBI): domain Eukaryota; kingdom Metazoa; phylum Arthropoda; class Insecta; order Lepidoptera; family Yponomeutidae; genus Zelleria; species Zelleria hepariella. The sequence continues at coordinate 14,443,888 of OX439388.1, forward strand.
GTGCGAGCGACAGGGCTGCAGAGCTCCAGGAGATTCTTAAATACCAAATTTTCAGTTGACTTTAAGGGCCATCAACTAAAGCAGCGTGGCGGGAAATGCACAATTTTCACGTATTTTTAAATGTTGTAGCTATAAGCTATTTTTGCTTAGCGATTTTTTGTTTCACGACAATAAAATTGTATTATTTTCATTATTCTAAACAACAGAACAAAACATGGGCGTTCCCGCCACGCTGCTTTAGTTGAACCTAAAGGATGTGATGTCTTTGTGACTAAAATACACAGGTACCTGTTATGTGATATCAAGATCCGACTTACAGCTGTGTAGGCACAGATTTAGGTTCATATTATTTTTAAAAAACTATTCGCATATAAAGTTCTTCAATAAGCTGCAATCGCATAACCCTGTAGGGCCTGCATTCAGCTAAATCGTAAAATTAAAGCAATTTTCTGCATCAGGAACCAACCCGTCATTCTCTGCGTTCACATAATTATGTGAACTTACATGGCCATTATGTGGCGATCTCCAAATGTTTGCAGTTTGTGATGTAACAAAATGTATGTTCCCTCAGGAAGGGTAAGGCTCGGCGCAAAGGAGCCACCGACCACAGCCACCGGTGGCAAGCCGCAACGATAGTCACACGAGAATGGCCACCACCGGCTACGGAATCCCAGAATGTATGAAAAGTGGCTGTCACACGTTACCGGTGGCTGTGGTCGGTGGCCGGTTTGCGCCTTAAAACAGTATACAACGTCCCGCAAATACTTGGAGATTCAAAAGCGTTTTTAAGAACTAAAACCCAACGCTGCCTCGTATACTCTTGATCTTAACTAAGCCTGGAGTCTTGCCATCGTCATCATCTGACGAGGGATTTGAATCCTGCAACAAAATACAAGAAATCGTTGTAAAACATGGCCTATACAACGTGTTACAAAACATCCTAACTCTTTTTCCGGGTATTTTCCTACTGGTCAACAGGATGTCAATTCTGTAAAAAAAATTGAAAAAAACAAATTTTATTTTATAACCTCAAAATTGAATTTTTTTTATAACTTTTTGTTCTTGGTATTAGCTCTGAAAATGTGATTATCTGTGTAGGTGCATTTGCATAGCCTTGAGTTTTTAAAACATTGTGAAAGTCAATGGAAACAATTTAAAAAAAATACTTTTCTTCCGCCACAGCATTTACATTTTATTTATTTAAAAATCAACGGAACGTCATGGAGCAAAGAAAATATTTAGGTTGTGATCCCTAAATAGTCCCCCCCCCCCCCTTTATTTTCGGAATATTAGTTCGGATCGGTTGCACTCGCTTATTATCGCCCACAAAATTAGAGCAACCTATTGGTATCGCGCTAAGGACACATGTGTCTCTATTCCGAGCGAGCCGAACGAAAGGTAGGCTCATGGTGGTCTATATGACGAGCGAAAAGGTTAAAACCGAATTTGCAAAAATGACCTTAGATTAACAAGGGAGTTAAGGGGGAACGCGGGTAACCTCAACTCCATACAAAAGGGGAGACCTGTTTCCTCCCTGGATAATTTTATTGTTTTAGAAAAAATATGTTTATCTACAATTCTACACTCATGTCGTAAGATTCGAATTATGATCTTAAAAGTTGACACATAAGACTGAGTATTATTTCACATACAACTGTAAAAATTAAAAAAAATATATTACGATACAAGTTTTGTATGAGAATTTTTGCCAACCTGCATCGTAAAATAACTTTTTTTGTTATTACGATACACTTCCGGTGTTAATTATCCTTGCTGATACACTTCCGGTTAAAATTCTCCTTGCAGAAAACTATTCTGTGAATCGAGCACTGGCTGTACGTAAGTATGACATCTTTGCCTCTATACCAAATGGTACAAATAAAAAGAAAGCGGAGGCTTTTTTTTTATTTGTACCATTAGTTTGTAGGGACGATAGTTTGAGTAACGCTTGAAACTAAAAATAAGTTTATATTTTTTTCAATTTTTTTTTTTATATGCATAATATCTTGTTCAAGTTGTTCTACATAATATAATAACCGCGACGTGCGGACACCCCCGGCTTCTCAAAGCGCGCGCGCGATGTGGCGCCCGACTCGCCGGAAGCGTTAGTTAGTGAAAAATTTAATGATTTTTGGGTATTTTTTACTGATATATTTTTATTTTTTTCAGTCTCGTTTCGGCTTCAGTATCGTGTAAATAATCACCCCTGGGTCGGGTGTAACTTTACAAAACAACACCTTTATAATTTTGATGATAGAAGGACCAAAATTCCAACCAACCTTAACATCCCTCGCATACTTCTTCCTGATCTGCTCCAGGAAGTACGTCGAAGGTGGGTGCGTGTGCTCAGTATGGGCCCGCACCACGAACATCTGGTTGGTGACGTGGAGGAAACCGCGGCAAGACCTGGACCCCATCTGGGTGCAGCTCCAGCGGAAACCGTCTCGCAAGTGTTTGTGCTGGTAATACGTGTAGCCGTTTAGCATGAGGAGGTCTTTTCCGGTGCGCGATTTCACGAGGAGCACTGAAATTTTGGAGCAGCGTTAGTATGGGGGAGTTTTGGAGCGGGTGCGTTAGGTTTTCATAAGCACCACACGTAATTAAAGTACACTTTTACAGGATTAAACCCACGGTTTTTGCATAAAAATGTATTTAGTGTTAAATCCGGTAAAAGTGTAGTTTAGTTATGGTTGGGTTTTGTTTTTTGAAGTGAACTCATATCCAGGTTTAACGCTTAGATGGCTTACCATTGAGATTTCGTCACGTCTTTCCACGGTGTAATAATAATACAAAAGTAACAAATAAAAGTAACAATAAGCGGTGGTGGTCTAGTGGGTAGAACAGTGGACTCTGAAGCAAGAGGTACCCGGTTCGATTCCCAGTGTGGGCATGTATCTATGACTTTGTTTAATTTCAAAGTTACGTACATTTGTGAATTTGTAGTAGCAATACCACTCGCTGACGGTGATGGAAAACATCGTAAGAAAACCTGAGCGTATGAGGCATTATACCCTCAACACGCGTGGTGATTAAGCTCGAACTCTCTCTCTGAGAGAAGGCCTTTGCCCAGCTAGTGGGACATGTACAATTGTACAGGCTACTTTAAAAAAAAAATACAAATAAAAAAAATAACGACTTCATTTGATTGGTGAAAAGGTACACTATTATAAAGCTATTGCACCGATTCCGAGTGATTTGCAGCTCCTGTCCGTTGAGGTGTTCCATTCTCCATTTCCGAAGTTCTTCATCAGATCTTCACCATTTTTTATGGGATCACATGAGAAGTTTACCCTTTGAAAAAAAGAATAATCTAAATCGGTTCACCTTGAAAAAAGTTCTGATGTACCTAATATATACATAAAAAAAAAAACATACAGGTCGAATTGAGTAGCTCCTCCTTTTTGAAGTCGGTTAAAAATATTAATGCAGAGATAATTTAGTGATTTGGAACTAAGAGTATTGTGTACCACGCCGATTTTCCATAAAATGTTGCTATACACTGCGTTTTGGACAAAAAGATTTCAGCCTACAACTTTAGTACCTACCTATAAATTAAACCAAAATTAAATAATATTTCCCGCGCAAATGACCTGGATACTTATGCTGGATACCTGGACGAAATACGATTTTGAGAGAAGTTCAAAGTTTATTTTAAATAAAAGTAATCCACAAAACTCGCAAATAAAAACGGATCAAGTGTTGAAATAACAAGGACCTAAGTACAATATAAGACTTTTAATTTACTAGCCTCATAGTCATATTATTGATTGATATAATCTTAAATTTTAACAGTTAGATACTAAACTCAATACTGAATTTTGGCACATTTTTTTTTTTCATTGTCTAACAATGGTCTGGTCTGGTGTAGAGCTAAAACAATAAAAAACAGTCATTTCAGGTTACTTTCGGCTCTAGTTTAAATTATTAATCAATCAGACCATGACACTATGCAATAATAAATTAGGCCCTGCCGGAGTCATCTCAAAAACCACTTGGCAAATATTTATCAAGATCGTCTCGTCATCAAAATAAAAATATTTTGGCAATTTATTAGGTCAATATTTTAGCGCTCCTTGACTAAGTTACCTACTAGAGCTAAAGTAGCCTGCATTGACGAAATCTAAATAAGAACCTTTTGACTAGTATTTTTAAGGATTCTGTCTGTAGTTAACCACATCACACAGAAAAAATCTTACAACAATTTAATTATGTCTAAACATAATTGTAAAATTGGCACACGTTTTATGGAAGAAGTCTTGCCCCTTGCCTTAAAATAACCCCCTTAAGTAAGAAAAAAAATATCCCGATAACAGGTAGTTCAAAACATAATCACAGTTGCAAACAGTCTAGTATTCTAAAATACAATCATAGAACTACTAGTGAGATATAATCTCAGATTTGACTTGATTTTTAATTAAATGTTACAAATAAATATTAACAAACTTACAAAACTTAAACTTACAAAAAAAAACACTGGTCAAAGTAATCACATCTTATACATTTTTGAGCAAAAACTAATACTGTTTCCTTACATCTACAGCTGAGAATCTTACAGTTACGAATAAATCGAATACATGGTCAAATACTTTTCTATGTAGAACTACTATTACAATAATGGAATCCATAAATAACTATACTATGTGGCGCAAAAATACACTAAACTAACTAATTATTTTTTACATTTAAGAATAGATTTGTCTATTCATTAATTTGTTAAGAAACAAGAATGAACAAACTGTCAAATATTTGATCGGGATGAAAAATAGACAAATGGACTCAAACACCATAATTAACAAAAACCTAATCTAGGTAGGTACTTGTCTTATAATAGTGTTGATATTTGGACACAAGAGATCTCTAGCATCAATCGTTGAAATTATACTTTGTATAATTGTCATTGTGGTTGTGTATCCCTTTGTGCTTGATGTATCTGCCTTCGACCGTTGTTTGGACACAGCTGGGGCATCCGAGGCGCTTTCGGTCCTTGCACGTCCAGTTGATTGTGTTCTGGTAACGGTTGTTAATCCAGTACTTGTTGTCTTTAAATATGAGCACCATGCTACCGGTTCTGTGTGACGGGAGATAAAAAATACCTGAAAGAGAAATATTTTTAGCACCCACACCTAAGTATGTATACGTTTAACTTTTACAAAGAAAATACATATTTTTAAAATTGTTTACGGTAATGTGATTAGGTTATTAGGGATTTTTACGATAGAAAACAGACACCGGGATTTATGGTGTTAATTTGTCGCAGAATATTTTATTCTTAATTGATTCTAAATATTTCACAAAACACGTGGTTTATCTAAAATTAGCTGGCCCTATTACACAACACGCCATAATGTATACAAATAGATTAAGGCGTCTTACACCACTTAGTAAAAACTGCCAAATCAGAATTTGTATACAAAATACAGAAAATTCAGATAACAAGGATTTCAATAAATGGTGGTGCAAGTGGCCCTAAGTACTACATATTTAATCTTGTTTTAATTATAATTCTAGGTACATCACATAATGGTGTCAACACCTAAAAAAACTAATTTAAAAGTAAAAATAATCTAAAAAATACCATAGACAACTAATACTTCTTAAAACAAGATAATATACTCTAAAAAATACACCTCAAATAGAGTAAAAGCACTACATTTTCAACTTTTTTCTCTGATAAATCTGCCATCATGGCATTGGCGTAAGCGGGGTGGCTTATGAATATGCCGACCGCGGAATATAGAAATGTAATCTGTGCCATCAACACCCATGTATGTGATGACATCCGCACGGCATCCGTAAACGTCTCTAGAGGAACAATACCACTGCTTCTTTCCATGAGCTTGATGATTTTTCATGTAAAACGTAAACCCGTTGAGTAATAATAGACTGGTCCCGGTTCGGCCCGGAATGTACTGGGCTGGAACTGAATAAAAATAACCATTACCGATTGTTACCTTTTTGTTTAGGCCAGTACCTTTGTTGTAACCTAGGCCGTTTTACTAGGGGTTTTGTATGAAAACCATACCTGCTAATGCATTTTGTTATTATTAATGAAGTTTACGAAAAGATACTGAGCTATTAGCAAACATAGTTTTAGTAAAACAAATGTCTTTATGTTATGATTTATTCGTTTTGTAGAGGAATAAGGCAGGGTAGGGTTTGGCAATGTTAAATAAGTTTTACGCATAGTTTTATTTGTGTCCAAAAAACAGATGTGTTGTTTACAATAGAAGTTTCTTAATTTAAAACCGTTTTACGTTCCTAGCCTAAAGTCAAAAAGATCAGAAAAGAAAACATGCAAATGAAAGAAACATTTACAACTTTCTGAAGAACTTCCAAAACGATTTCCTTGCGACCAAACATTATGGCAAAGTAACATTAATTTATCCGATTTCAGTTATAACTTCAAAACTCGTGACCTTTAGAAATTAAATAAAATGTACAGTATCTACTGTGATTTGGATAATTTCTATTGAAAAGTATGACCTACGGTCTGGACTTCTTGCTTAAAATGTGATATTGTTGAGTTATCGTTTTGGAAATTCTTTCATAGACTCTTACGAGCTATTACTCACCGACCCGGAGTCTTGAGCCAGCATCTGCAGCTCACAAATGGGTCAGAGCGGGAACCAGAACTAACCTCTTGCACTCCACAGAAGTTCAATTGTTATCACTTTATAGCGGCACTTCTTTAGAACTTGACATTGTGATATCAGTATTCACTTCATAACGAACGAATAGAACCATTAACACGCGCCAAAAGGCACAAAATCAAAGCACAACACTCAAAATACAATCTGACACTGAAATCTTGGATTGTTGTCTGCCGAAAAACATGTTTTTGCACCAATATCCAGCACTGTCCCGTCATAAAACAACAACACGCGGTTCGCAGATATCTCAATCTCGATGCCTTTGGCCAAATTGCGTGTATTTAATGGGTAAAACATACTTAAAACAATAATATTTTGCATCGAGAGAGTTATTTTGACATTTACGTACACTCGAATCATAGACAATATTCTCTTGTTTTGACAGCGACGCAGGCTTAAATAGTTGGCGAAGATTCCATCTCATTATGCCCAATCTCTGCGGACTGCGGAGTCATCTCATGAAGGGGCCCCATTTTTAGATGGACCCTCAGATGATTGACCTAACTGGCCTGACCTGACCTAACTTATAATGAAATCGTAGCTAAAAACTACGGAGTACAGTCTTCGAGAGAAAACGAAGGAACCTTTTAGGTATTCTGTCGGAATCTTGGTCACCATCCCGTTGATAGCGAAATCGAAAATAAGTAGTGCCGACCTAGTCGGCATCCAAAATAAAGTAAGTCAACTCTGCTAATAATGACGCCTCTATTCTCACGGTCTTATTTTTACGGTGGATAGGTATACATAGAATGAAGAATGTCCGTGGTGGGTCTGTTATATCACTTGAACGGTCATAAAGTTTCAAGAGATATAACAGACCCACAACGGACATTCTTCAATAGTGAAAGAGCGAGCGAAGCAAGCGAAGTTCTCCAAGTCTACTGGAACAATCCGGCGTTTGTTTGTATGTATGTATGTATGTTTGTATGTATGAATGTTCGTTAGACGATAACTTGAGTTTTAGTCGGATCGTCATGAAATTTGGTAGGCAGGTAAATGAGGCAAAGAGAATTTTTAAGTTCGAACATGAGCCAAATCGGTGGATGGATTGATATGATATGGGGTCGCAAGTTCATAGTTCGAGGCGAACACTAGTATTAAGTCCAGTGATGGTAGGTAAGCCAGCAGGTTGATATCATTTGAGTGAAAAGATTCCGGATTTCGGGTGATAAAAGTCGAAGACAGGCGAGTCGCGAGTCGTAGAAATACCACTTTCTAGGAGAAATGTTTCTATCACCAATATTGTTATGTAGTCATGTACACAAGACAGCACGTCGACCCTTACACGATAGCACTCTACTCGGTTACGTTACGGGTGACTTTACAACAAAAGTGTACACTCTGACGTGCTGTCGTGTGTACAACATTATCGTCAAACACCGTAATCCGAATATTAGTGCTGTCATCTATAGTTACAATGCACAACAATTTGAACTTCTTTTGTGCTGTGCTACCTCTTTCCTAAAAAGCAGCTAAGATGGTTCGAAGTTTACTCAATAGATGTCGCAAGCAGTAGCAAGATTTTTCAGGTTAGAGATTGACCGGCCTCGGCATTTTTGGGGGCACCGCAATGGGGATCCATTAGGAAATTAAGTGTTTTCTCCGTCGAAGCAAAGAGCATATAATACAAGTCGAAGCAAAAAAAACCGTGTCTGAGTGCGAGTCGGACTAGTGCCCGAAGGGTTCCGTACCATGGTACATACATACAACAAACATGTTTGTTGGTTGTAACAAACATGTTTATTGTATGGGAGCCCCCTTGAATTTTTATTCTGTTTTTTAGTTGTTATAGCGGCAACGTAAATAAAATAATTATCATCTGTGAAAATTTCCAACAGTCTAACTATCACGGTTCATATGATATAGCCTGGGTGACAGACGGACGGACGGACAGCGGAGTCTTAGTAATAGCGTCCCGTTTGGCAACCGTCGGGTACGAAACCCTAAAAAAAATACAAACAAACCGACAACGGCACAGCCAAGAAAAAATTCAATGCATCGGCCGGGAATCGAACCCGGGCCGCCCGCGTGGCAGGCGAGCATTCTACCACTGAACCACCGATGCTTACGATATTCAGATGAAATTTACTTTTAATTTTAACTCGGAAATATGCGTGTGCGAAGGACTTCACGAATGTTCGTTACTCGCTCTTATGCAACGCGCGATAAGATCTACCACAGTATAGCGGCAACTACCGCTGCCTATAACCAGTCAGCTCACACATGGCAGGATAACACCTGAGTTTCTGCACCATCATAAATAACTTTCTTCTGGAAGCAATAAAGAGGCATGACTCGCTCGCTGCGGCTTTAGGGCCGTGACAAATTATCTTACACTACGCAACGGAGGAAGTGATGTTTATTTTTTCTCTTGGAGGAAGAAGATACCTATTACTTTGCCTAATGGAAGGTATCTTAGGCTTATGTTCTCAGAAAACCCTTGGGAATAACGCCCTGAAATAAAAAGTGAAAAATAATAAAAATCTTTTTTTTCGTTGAGCGCCTGTTAAGTATTGTATAGCAATGATGTTTACGCAAGTATGTTTGCTAAGAAAGCGGTTTGGTTTCTCGGAAACGTTACATCCCAGCTACCTAGTTAGGTATGTATAGTGAGCAACACGTTCGATACTTTCTAGATACTCAGTACGTAGGTTCTTAGATAAAAAACCGGCCAAGTACGAGTCGGACCCGCGCACGAAGGGTTCCGTACCATTATCTATAAAAACTGCAAATAAAAACCTTTTTTTTTGTACTGCAGCCCCCTTAAATATTTATTTTATTAATGTTTTTTTAGTATTAGTTGTTATAGCGGCAACATAAATGCATCATCTGTGAAAATTTCAACCGTCTAACTATCACGGTTCATGAGATACAGCCTGGTGACAGACGGACGGACAGACAGACAGACGATAGGGATAAAAACGGCCCTAAGGTAAATGTCCCCTGATTCGGTATGTTAAGGCTCTGGCAACTTTATGGATTTTTATATTTTTTTCTAAATTAGGTATCACTTTGAAACCTTCGTTGTGATGAAGATTGGTCTTTTGCAAGTAATTTAAAGCATTAATCATATAGTTTTAGCAAGTACTTATTTTAATATGAATTTTCTTACAGACCTCTGATTTGAACCCTGTTTCGGTATAGTAATTTCGCTCTGCTCCTAAGTTCGTGAATTCCTGTCTCCTATTTCGTTATAGTTATTGATCTGTTTGTTTAACAGTTGTTAGGTACCTAGCATGAATAATAATGAATAAAAACATAAAAATCTGTAAATAAATCAACATTATCGATATACTTATACATTTTTTAAATACCAATAAGGTAGGTAGGTATCTCCAAAGAATCGTCACCAATAAAAAAAAACTGAAATTGAATGAAAATGTTTTTTTTTTCATTGCTTATGGAAATGCTGATAATACAGCAAATTATAAAATATATGTTTTAATAAGCACTAAATTTTTAAAAAAAGTTCTACGAACAGAAATCTTGTTTTAATATTTTTATGAATTAAATTCTCTTTTTAATGACTAAATTAACATAATACGTATGGAAAATTTTGTTATTATATTTATTATTTAAAAATAAAGTTGTTATTTATGTACTTCAATTTACTGTTTTTCTCAAACATACCTACATAATTTTTATAATTGTTTATGTAGATAGCCACAGATATAGAAAAAAAAAAATGTTGTTTTCAGTTTTTTTTTCCAAGATATAATTATATGATCCCGTTTGACACCCTTCGTGTTGGTACGGAACCTTAAAAGCAGAAATTTCATGCATTTTGGGTTTATGAATCCGGTTTTAGGTCGGGATCCTAGGCCTTAAGAAAATGTATCGCCTTCAGTAAAATTGGCCTTGTAAAGTCCGAATTTAACTAATACTTATGCTTGATACTAATAGTTTTAATTGTGTAAAAGTTTTTCATAGGCCTGAAACTAATAATTTTCTTCTAATTTTCCGATCCAATCTTAACTCAAAACTACATTAATTACTCACGAAATAGCGGACATTGTAAGAAAAACGGTGTTCCTTATTTCGTTATACTAGTTTTGAGATAACCCCTCACTTAATCTTGGAAATTCTTATTACATAATGTTAATAAACTATTCAGTACCCTATGCTTACTGAATATAAACAAAACAAAAGGCAATTAATCGAAAAACGAGCAAAATTATGACGCTGATCAATCTGCGTAAATCGTTTAAAATTGCCAAATCGGCCTCTTTCAAACTCGTTTTGTAAGACTTGTGTTGACAAAAAGGTATACCGAATCAGGCTCAAAAGTAACTTAAATAAGTACCTTGTCTGATGTTCACACTATTTTTCAAATATTTTAACTAATATAGAAATAAACAAACATTTAAAAAGTCTCTGAAATTCCCCTAGTTCGTAAGTGTAACGAAATAAGGGACAAGGAAAAAATATGATGTCCGCTATTTCGTGAGTCAATAAATTGCGTTTTTAAGCAATTCTATGCTTACAAATAACTCTTAACGTATATCAAATGAATCGTTATGAATCACAGAATAGCGATATCAAAAGTTTTATTCAAAAATACTTACCTTTGTCTTGCTACAAGCTTATGAGTGTCACCACCGATCCTTACGCTACCAAGAAGCGCGATGTATGGCGCACACGTCTCGCACCGCTTTTTGTGCCTAACTGAGTGTTGTAAGCATCGTATCTTACACAGCTTAAGCATATAAATGAGGTTTGTTGGTTTTTTAGATAGGTAATAGTATAGAGATTTTTTAGGAAACTATAATGCTATTAAACATTATATCAATTGCTTATTATTGCGCCGGAAACAAAAACTCACGAAATCGTGTACTATCACGAAATAACGTTCGTTTACCTTAGTTGTATTTAAATAGGGCGCTCATGCTAGACCCGCTGATCTACTTTATCCGGTGCCGAATCGTAGAGAAATTACATTCGCCCGAAGCGTTGGCGACTGGGTGCAATCCCTGGGAATGTAGGTGCGGGCGGAGAAATCTATTTTTTGTTAGGGCCCTGGTATACTTGCTCCTCTACTTCATACGATTACCTACCCTACCTCCTTTGGGCAGTCGGGTAAAAAGGGGTATCCATGGCGTGTTGCATACTGTTCAGTTTGATTCAGTCTTTTCGGTAGCTGGCAAGAAGTCACACGGCAGATCACTTCACAGCTGCCAAAAATACTGAATCTAAGCTACTTAGGTATCTATTGTGCTCCGCGACATCACACTTTCGTTTCATTACGGACCCCGGAAATCCTTTCTTTGAACACCTCTACGCCCATAATAAGGTACCTACCTACATTTAAAACTCCGTCCGTAAGTCTTGTAACAATGACGTTGGAAATACGCATCAATGAGCGTTTTCAAAGCACAAAATATTCAAAGCAATTCATAGATGGCGCTTACAGGCGTGGCCATAGACGAACCGGAACGCGACTGTCAAAAATAATCTATGCTAATCGAAATTTGACAGTCGCTTCCCGGTTCTTGGATGGACACGCGCCTATAAGCGCCATTTATAAAGTGCTATGAATTTGTGCTTTGAAATCGGGCCCTTGGTAGAGCGCTTGCACAGTATGATTTTTAATAAAATTATCAAGTCCATCGAAAGGTTGTCTGTACGGGCAGCATGGTAAGCCCGAGATAGGCCCTTCTCTATACAAAACTGTCAACTTGTCGGTCGGGCTCGAGTTGGCTCTACGCCAACATGACGATGGAGACAAAAATACAACATTTTTATTAAAATGGAAATAACTACTTTTTGCTCGACATGACCCTAATCTATTGGCACCTCGAGTCCCGCCTGCCATGCTCGCACAATAGACATGGCACGTCTGTCACTCGAGTTCGAGAGAGTGTCAAAACGACCATGCTAAGCATACTGGAAGAAATGACTTTTAGCGATAAGACCTCCATCTGTACTTTTAGGTTAAGAACATTCTTGTAAATGTTTTTTCTGGTGTACAATAAAGTGTTCTCTATCTATCTATGAAAGAGTTTGCGGGTTCAAGTCTTGTCCCGAGCGATTTTTTAAACTTTAAATATCAAATGTAGAGTTACCTTTAGTTCCTGGCTTCCTGCCTCTCCTTCGCCGTCGGTCTCGGTGGGCTTTTTACTCTCAGCCACGTGGCGAAATACCCGCTGGCACCTTAGTGGCTTGCTTACAGTACAGTCAAAGAAGTTGCTTGCTTAGCGATTTTCTCAATTCAGAAATCGGTGGTTAGTAGTGTTCATGGGCGCCGCCGCCGCCAGTATTATCATCACTTTCAGGGGGGCGCATGGTGCTACTGCATCTGAGGTGGATTTGCTGACTTGGCCGCCCCGTACCAGCCTCCCCCTTCTTGATAAAGTTCGTTCACGGAAATACCTGCTGTCATCTTCTACACCGTGGAATTTTAGTGGTTTTAAAGCCGAAGGTATTTTGTTGCACTCGTGATTCTGAGCCAAATACCAAAATTTTACTTCAAAACGAGCGAAAAAAAAAACACTTCCCAATACAAACGGCTATCGCCAATCAACACCATTTCTAGGGGGAAGTGAATTTTTTTTTCGCGCGTTTTGGAATGAGTCTTTGTAATTTGGCTCAGTATCACCAGTACAACAAAATGCCTTCGGCTTTAAAACCACTAAAATTGCACGGAGTATATTCGTCATTTTATTCATTGTGCCTAGATAGGACAAAAAAAGGATAAGTATTCGTCATATAATTCATTGTGACTAGATAGTTTCCTCACGATGTTTTCTTCAAACAAAGCTAAAATGAGGTGTCAGATATTAACCAATTGGTATTACTTCGGCTCATAGACGCCCTGAGGGTACTGGATTTTTTTGGCCATTCCAAACGTAACCAGCAACTGCTGTAATAACCATACCTGGCTGGCCACGAGTCCACGACATTTATTTTCACCCATCTACATGATATTTGCATTAACAAACTGAATGCAGAGACCAAAATACTTTCAGCATTATCTAGAAAAATTACCGCTTTCGCTCCGCTGGCCGAGGTACAAGGAAATGGGGTACTTTCTCCCCGTAAACAATGTAAATAAACATTTTTGAGGAGGTAATAGATTCACTTTTTGTATTTTCTAAAGCACTAACCCGTGCTTTCCCGAGCGAATTTTTTAACCTTATAAAAATCTTTTTAATATATTCCACTAAACTCTAATTTTTAAATCGAGTTAATAAGAGAATAGCAGTTGCTAGTATGCTACTGTCAGATAAAGCCTTTGTAGCAACTGTCATTCCGTGGACTCGAATAAAAAATTAGAGTTTATGTACTTATGTAGCTACACTGTACGTATAGATAGAGTTTTTGCTTTGTGCTACCTACCTACTAGGCGGGGTTGCATAACACTGACAGTGACAATCTGATGTACACAAGACAGCACGTCGGCCCTTACACGCTAGCATTCTTCTCGGTTACGTTACGGGCGACGCTCCAACAGAAATGTCATCATGTTGTTCACTTCCCTCTCCAGACTACCTCTTTTTGATTATAGTGGCCCTTTTACCGACAGCCTAGGTCATGAAAAGGGCACACTAGGGTGGTATTTTAGAACGCTACTTAAACTCAGTTCAAACTAGAACGCTACTTAAACTCTGTTTAAACTCAGTTCAAAGTAGAAAGCTCCTTGAACTCTGTTTAAACTCAGTTTAGGCAGAGTTTAGTAGTGTCGACTGTCGATAAAACAGTGCATGTTTTGATTTGAATATCCCTCCCTTCATATCAAAACATGCACTGCTTTATCGACAGTCTGAACTCTGTTTAAACTGAGTTTAAGTAGCGTTCTAGAATACCACCCTTAGTCCAACAAACGATCGAAACCGAGTGCCGGGACCTATGTGACCTATGTCTTGCATCATGTTGACCAGTAGGTTATACCCTGCAAAAAGAGTTAGGACCTTTTGTGACACGTTGCTTGTATGCTTGTATAAGTTGATAGCACGATCACACCATGCCATAGCTCCCCTGCGCTTCTTTCCCGGAATGGGTTTTATCTCCTGGCAACAGGACAATGTATCAGCATCCTTTTCCTATTTCCCTACCTGTTTTTATTTCCACACCAAACTCGAGGCAAAGCGTCGTTCGAATTGGAAAAGTTCGGTTTTTTGGTCTTTGTTCTTGTGAAATATAATATGCGTTTATTACTTTCGTGAGTTCTGTAAGTTTCAGATTTGCACATAACATGGTCCACGTGTTTATGGCAACACAAGTGTATTACTCTAGATTGTCTCTGGGCTTTTAGCTCTCTGGAATATTGTGTCCTTTACACAAAAATCGTTTTCTTAATATGGTTTCTAAATCAGTGCCTTTTTTTCATTCAAATATATACCTACCTATACAGTGTTGCATACAGTCCACTATCGAGGCAAGGCTCAAAACAAATTGGACTCTAGAACGTTCTCTAGATTGGATTGAGCCCACTATCGAGGCAAGGCTCAAAACAAATCGGACTCTAGAACGCTCTCTAGATTGGATTAAGTCCACTATCGAGGCAAGGCTCAAAACAAATCGGACTCTAGAACGTTCTCTAGATTGGATTGAGCCCACTATCGAGGCAAGGCTCAAAACAAATCGGACTCTAGAACGTTCTCTAGATTGGATTAAGTCCACAATCGACGCAAGGCTCAGAACAAATCGGACTCTAGAACTTTCTCTAGATTGGATTAATTCCACTATCGAGGCAAGGCTCACAACAAATCGGACTCTAGAACGTTCTCTAGATTGGATTAATTCCACTATCGAGGCAAGGCTCAGAACAAATCGGACTCTAGAACTTTCTCTAGATTGGATTAAGTCCACTATCGAGGCAAGGCTCAGAACAAATCGGACTCTAGAACTTTCTCTAGATTGGATTAAGTCCACTATCGAGGCAAGGCTCATAACAAATCGGACTCTAGAACGTTCTCTAGATTGGATTAAGCCCACTATCTAGGCAAAACAAATTGGACTCTAGAACGTTCTCTAGATTGGATTAATTCCACTATCGAGGCAATGCTCAGAACAAATCGGACTCTAGAACGTTCTCTAGATTGGATTAATTCCACTATCGAGGCAAGGCTCAGAACAAATCGGACTCTAGAACTTTCTCTAGATTGGATTAATTCCACTATCGAGGCAAGGCTCAGAACAAATCGGACTCTAAAACTTTCTCTAGATTGGATTAAGTCCACTATCGAGGCAAGGCTCAAAACAAATCTGAATCTAGAACGTTCTCTAGATTGGATTGAGCCCACTATCGAGGCAAGGCTCAAAACAAATCGGACTCTAGAACGTTCTCCAGATTGGATTAAGTCCACTATCGACGCAAGGCTCAGAACAAATCGGACTCTAGAACTTTCTCTAGATTGGATTAATTCCACTATCGAGGCAAGGCTCAGAACAAATCGGACTCTAAAACTTTCTCTAGATTGGATTAATTCCACTATCGAGGCAAGGCTCATAACAAATCGGACTCTAGAACGTTCTCTAGATTGGATTAAGCCCACTATCGAGGCAAGGCTCATAACAAATCGGACTCTAGGACGTTCTCTAAATTGTTAAGTCCACTATCGAGGCAAGGCTCAAAACAAATCGGACTCTACAACGTTCTCTGGATTGGATTGAGTCCACTATTGAGGCAAGGCTCAAAACAAATCGGACTCTAGAACGTTCTCTAGATTGGATTAAGTCCACAATCGACGCAAGGCTCAGAACAAATCGGACTCTAGAACTTTCTCTAGATTGGATTAATTCCACTATCGAGGCAAGGCTCAGAACAAATCGGACTCTAGAACGTTCTCTAGATTGGATTAATTCCACTATCGAGGCAAGGCTCAGTACAAATCGGACTCTAGAACTTTCTCTAGATTGGATTAAGTCCACTATCGAGGCAAGGCTCAGAACAAATCGGACTCTAGAACTTTCTCTAGATTGGATTAAGTCCACTATCGAGGCAAGGCTCATAACAAATCGGACTCTAGAACGTTCTCTAGATTGGATTAAGCCCACTATCTAGGCAAAACAAATTGGACTCTAGAACGTTCTCTAGATTGGATTAATTCCACTATCGAGGCAATGCTCAGAACAAATCGGACTCTAGAACGTTCTCTAGATTGGATTAATTCCACTATCGAGGCAAGGCTCAGAACAAATCGGACTCTAGAACTTTCTCTAGATTGGATTAATTCCACTATCGAGGCAAGGCTCAGAACAAATCGGACTCTAAAACTTTCTCTAGATTGGATTAAGTCCACTATCGAGGCAAGGCTCAAAACAAATCTGACTCTAGAACGTTCTCTAGATTGGATTGAGCCCACTATCGAGGCAAGGCTCAAAACAAATCGGACTCTAGAACGTTCTCCAGATTGGATTAAGTCCACTATCGACGCAAGGCTCAGAACAAATCGGACTCTAGAACTTTCTCTAGATTGGATTAAGTCCACTATCGAGGCAAGGCTCAGAACAAATCGGTCTCTAGAACTTTCTCTAGATTGGATTAAGTCCACTATCGAGGCAAGGCTCATAACAAATCGGACTCTAGAACGTTCTCTAGATTGGATTAAGCCCACTATCTAGGCAAAACAAATTGGACTCTAGAACGTTCTCTAGATTGGATTAATTCCACTATCGAGGCAATGCTCAGAACAAATCGGACTCTAGAACGTTCTCTAGATTGGATTAATTCCACTATCGAGGCAAGGCTCAGAACAAATCGGACTCTAGAACTTTCTCTAGATTGGATTAATTCCACTATCGAGGCAAGGCTCAGAACAAATCGGACTCTAAAACTTTCTCTAGATTGGATTAAGTCCACTATCGAGGCAAGGCTCAAAACAAATCTGACTCTAGAACGTTCTCTAGATTGGATTGAGCCCACTATCGAGGCAAGGCTCAAAACAAATCGGACTCTAGAACGTTCTCCAGATTGGATTAAGTCCACTATCGACGCAAGGCTCAGAACAAATCGGACTCTAGAACTTTCTCTAGATTGGATTAATTCCACTATCGAGGCAAGGCTCAGAACAAATCGGACTCTAAAACTTTCTCTAGATTGGATTAATTCCACTATCGAGGCAAGGCTCATAACAAATCGGACTCTAGAACGTTCTCTAGATTGGATTAAGCCCACTATCGAGGCAAGGCTCATAACAAATCGGACTCTAGGACGTTCTCTAAATTGTTAAGTCCACTATCGAGGCAAGGCTCAAAACAAATCGGACTCTACAACGTTCTCTGGATTGGATTGAGTCCACTATTGAGGCAAGGCTCAAAACAAATCGGTCTCTAGAACGTTCTCTAGATTGGATTAAGTCCACTATCGAGGCAAGGCTCAAAACAAATCGGACTCTTAAACGTTCTCTAGATTGGATTGGGTTTTATAAATTGTTGTTTAGATTGGATTGGGTTTTATAAATTGTTGTTTATTTCAGACGTCACTTTTGATTCGCTCATGCCTCAAAGAACATTTTGCTTGATGCCAATCAAATTAACTAGGCCTCTTGGCTCGCTAACACCAGTTAGGGCTCCAAGCAAGTTGAGACAAGGTGTTTTCTTTATCGCCTGCAACGGAGGCAGTATTTCGTGTCCGTTGGTGCGGAGACGGGATCTTATACATAGTCTACCGTCCTTGAGGAAGTAGATATCTACCTACTAAGTTAGTGAGGTTTTTTCTTCTTAGTGTGTCTCTCTACTAATGGAGGTTGGACGTCAGCTCTCCAAACTCTCAGAAACAACAGGGAATGGACGGATGGTAATCGTATAAAACGGGCTGTTTTCCGACACTCGACGTCTCTACTTGCGCCTAATTTGAGTCTGTTGGGATTTTTCATCCTTGCCAACACAGCTCCTCCCAGAAGTCCAGCAGTCCAAGAATGTTCCGGAGCACTTCGGGGAGCGACCCCGGCGAACCGAGGCGGGAAGCCCAGTAGTTTACCAGCTCCCTGCATTCCAGTAGGACATTAGCGGCTGTTTCATCTGTCTTCATGCAGGCTCTGCACAGAGGACTGTCGGAGTCGGTGACACCTGTTAAAAATAGTTGTCTGTTAAATGGACCTTGACCGGTTATTACTCCTGTCACCGTCCGCAGCTGCTTTCTTGTAAGCCTAAGAAACTTCCTAGTCAGACGATGCATGGTTTACTATTGGCATTGCCTCTCTGGCCTGTCTGCTATCAGAGGTGTTGGCCCAGCTGGAGCATTGTAATCCAAGAATAGATGCTTATAGGTACTATACTTAGCCGGCGTTGGAACAAACTGTTTCGCTTGGCAAGAAATGGAGAAGTAAGGGTTGGGCTTGTCATACCAACTACAATTGCGCAGGCAAAACTGTGGTGAAGATTGTGCGTGTGGTAGGCCCATAAGAAGCCCATAAGTGACTGCTTTTGTCCATATCGTCCGACTTACACACACCAAGCCACCGCACCAAGCACACACCAAATAAATCAACACACATATTAGCTGTCCTTCTCCCTCACACACCGCCGTCGCTAGAGTGCGAGTGAGAGGCAATCAGTCGCGTCGCGCGCGACTAGTCGCGAGTTCGCGACGGTTGCCGACGTCGTATCGATCCGTCGGCGACGCTAGTCTCCCACCGCGACTAGGCCGGGCCGGTGAGGTCGGTTATAAAAGGTTTCTTTACTGTTTTTAGTTTGGAATTTCTAAATGTTTTTGCGCTGCATTCTCGTGATTTGTATAGTTCACATTTTACACAAAATATGATCAATGTAACAATTTCGGTGTATCGTATAGCACAAGCACAGTAGTCGGAGCATTAATATGACCAGTATATAAAATACGTGACGTTATCATCTGCATGTTGCCGTCGCTGCGCTGTCGTTCCCCGTCGCCCTATCTCAGTGAACTTGTAGGTGACTTGTAGTATACAAGGTGTTACAAAAGTACCTAACTCTTTTTACAGGGTGTAACCTACTGGTCAACAGGATGTCAACTGTGTAAAAAAAGTTGAAAAAAAAAACAATTTTTATTTTATAACCTAAAAATTGAAAATTTTTCATAACTTTTTTGTTTTTGGATTTAGCTCCAATTAAAAAATATGAGTGTGCGTGTAGGTGCCTTTACATAGCTTTAAGTTGTTAAAACATTGTGAAAGTCAATGAAAACAATATTTAAAAAATACTTTTCTCCCGCCATATCATTCACATTTTATTAATTTAAAAATTAACGGAACGTCATAGAGCAAAAAAAATATTTAGGTTGTGATCCCTATCACCGGGTGCTATTACCCTGTAAAAAGAGTTAGGTACTTTTGTAACACCTTGTAGATGGTATGGATATTGATAGATAACACTTCGCTCAAAGTTGACAATTCAGAAAAACCCTAGTGTTACAGGCTAAGGCCCCAGATAGCACCTCGTAGGTTTTGGTTTAACTACCGGGTGGCACTAATAGTCGTCAGCTCAAGCTCGACCTCAAGTAGGTCAAAAATCACCCCTTAGATGTCAATGTCCAGCTCAAGCTCGAACTTGAGTATCTGTCAGCATATTAATAGACACTAGCTTGAGTTTGACATTGACATTAGCCAAGGTCTCAAGTCTGTGATTTTGTTTTCTGAGCTCACCTACCTGACGACTATTAAGGCTGGAAGATAGTAGTGTGGCGGGAAATTCAAAATTTTCACAGTTTTTTACATTTTGTAGCTAAACTGAGCTATTTTTGTTCAGCGATTTTTCGTTCGCGAGCATAAAACCGTATTCTTTTCATTATTGTAAACAACAGAACAACAATAATTCAGCCGATTATGTGTTCTGGTCTACGAAGCAGTGGTAGTGCCCAAAAAACTTGTCGTAGTCCAGAACACATAATCGGCTGAATTATTGTTGTTCTGTTGTTTACAATAATGAAAAGAATACGGTTTTATGCTCGCGAACGAAAAATCGCTGAACAAAAATAGTTCAGTTTAGCTACAAAATGTAAAAGTCTGTGAAAATTTTGAATTTCCCGCCACCTTGCTATCGTCTACCCTTAAAGCCACCCTTTTCCGAAGTACATGTTTTAGATAGCAATGTCGGAGCAAAGTCAGAATCTGTTGTTCGTCGCTGCAGTGAAGAAGCATCCTATACTGTACAATACCAAGCTCTCAGACTATGGCCATATGCTTTTTACGGAAGCCGCGTGGAGGGAAGTGGGCCAGGCGTTCGACTTGACTGGTAAGTTTTTTTTTCTTAATTTATTTACTTTTTAACCATCGCAGAGTTAATAATCGGGTACCCCTAATGGAGCTCTATCTCTGGACTCCCAGACACAACTTTTTGGGACAGCCTGTATCTTAAGAAGATAACTAAATGAATTAAACTTTTTTATAACTTTTTTACTTTTTACGAAATTGAACGTTTTTTAAATTTTATCGTTTTTTTTATTGAATCATCCAATAATCATCCGAGTGGTCACTTCACACATCAAGTGTGGATGAAAGTGCCACTGGACGTTGAATAAATAATTTCATTATTTATACGTAGATACAAAGGGCTACTTACCTATTGATTAATTAATCATAATTATTGAATCATCGCAAAACAACATGTAAATCCTAACTGTATTTTTATACTATGTAGTTATTTTCTTCTTTGATTAAAATGAATTTTTTGTCCGAATATTTCTTTCCCTTCGATCAAGGATAAATTATTTCCCGGATAAGATAACATAAGAAAACTTCGTATAAATTGTTGAAACTGTAAAGGCATGGTTCATCTTTAAGACTTCTCCATCTAAACACATTCTATATTTCAGAACGGTCACTTCGCCCATCTGAATACACTTAAAAAATCTAAAATGTTCACATATCAAACACTAGAATTAGTTGAGACCTATCTAACACAGCCAGTTTCATGTTGATTTCCATAACAAATTGCAAGATATTTTGCTTGAAAAAAAGTGCGCCGCCTATTTTTTTTTTCAAGCAAAATATCTTTCAAACGTTTATGAATGTCAACACGAAACTGGCTGTTTTAGATAGGTATCACCTAATTCTAGGGTTTGATATGTGAACATTTTTAATTTGTTTAGTGTATTTGATACAGGAATCGATTTTGTGCATTTTTCTCTGCACGCGGGCTATTCACTATGCCATTTGGACGCTTGTAAAATTACCTTGCAAGTAAAGGGCATTTTTTTTTCTTTTCAGCAATGCAAGCGAGGGAGAGGTGGAAAAACCTCCGTTCAGTGTTCGTGCGAAATTTGAAATTGCAATTGACTGCGTTGAAAAAGAGCCAGTACTACTTAGCGGATGCCATGGGTTTCGTCATACCCTACATCAGAAACATTGATGAAATCATGGCCAAGAGCAAGACAGATAATAAAACTGAATTTAAAGCAAAGAAAATAGTCAAAACTGATGGTGAATTTGATGATGTTTCTGAGGATACAGGGCCAGCGTCACCAGATACAGATACTGCATTAGAATCCTCATTTATTAAACAAGAAATCTCTTCTCCACCTTCACCCGAGTTGTGTGATCCTTTAAAACAGTTAGACTCTGGGCAGAAGAGAAAACTTAGCAACTTTGAAGCCGATTTCAATGAATACCTGCAGAGTAAAGTGTCAAAATCGGATGGCGATCCCGTAAGCAACGCTAACTCGATGTTCCTGCTAAGTTTGCTGCCAGATATGAACAGTATGACGCCAGAGCAAGTGAGATCTTTTAAACGACAAGTCATGGATTTGATGGAGAACATTTTTGAAACAAAGTCAGATGTGACATGAGACAATGCTAGGTGTATTGATAAGTAAGCCATTTTCACTTTGTGATTTTTTGAATATAAAATATAGTTTTGTAAAGACAAAATAATACGAGATGAGTGTATTATTTTTACTAAACAGGGTGGCCCAAATAAGGATGTCCATTTTTTTTTATTTCGTCAAAACACGTAATATCTTTTTACTACGAAAAATCGCTAAACATACTTAAGGTATTTTTGGAAAGCAATAGGGGCTAAAAAAATAATAATTTGGACGTTCTTATTTGGACCGCCCTGTACATACAATGTGTTGTTTTGTAAAGGGTGTTATAAGTTTGAACGCTATGTGTGCACAATACAAGAGTCGCTGCTATGACAACGTGACAATAAGGCTCTCGATTTACGCAAACAATCAAGCAAATAATATCACTGTCGGTTATTGACGTTGGCAATCATGATCAGTGTTGATTGCTGACGTGTTGAGTCGACGTTGCATGATTCGGAATATTATATAATTTCGTTCGTTTTATGTGGATTGGTAGTTATTGGAAAAGCCTGCAGTTTAAGGCTGGAAGATAGCAGCGATACGAGAAATTAAAAATTTTCACAGTTTTTTACATTTTTTAGCTAAACTGAGCTATTTTTGCTCAGCGATTTTTCGTTCGCGGCAATAAAACAGTATTATTTTTATTATTGTAAACAACAGAACAACAATAATTCAGCCGATTATGTGTTCTGGTCTACGAAGCAGTGGTACTGCCCAAAAAACTGGTCGTAGACCAGAACACATAATCGGCTGAATTATTGTTGTTCTGTTGTTTACAATAATGAAAAGAATACTATGTTATTGCCGCGAACGAAAAATCGCTGAACAAAAATAGCTCAGTTCAGCTACAAAATGTAAAAAACTGTGAAAATTTTGAATTTCCCGCCACGCTGCTATCTTCCAGCCTTAAGAGCGCATATCACTATGTCGGGGGTGTTTTCGATTTTTAGTTTAGTAGTTTTATTGTAGAGCAGAAATTAACAGGTATTTTATATAATACCTAAGTTGTGTATCTGTGCAATACGTTCATTAGAAGAGAAGATCCCTATCAATCACCGATAAATTATGTGTGCTTATTCCGTAAAAAAAAAACTGCACAGTTGATAGTCCTCAAAACTGATTTATTTGCGGGAAACAATAAATATAAATCTAAAACCAAAAGAAATAATTTCGATAAGAGCTATTTTCCTAGAGATAAACCAGTTTTGAGGACTAGCAACTGTGCGGTTTTTTTTTACAGAATAAGCACACTGGTTAGGTACCTATAGCCCATTTCGGCCCGGCATGGACTAACTCGTATGATGGAAGAAAGATGAGCCTGTGAATAACTTGTTTCACTTTACGCCATCCGGTAGCAGCCGTCACGGCGCAAATTAATTGATCTAATCCCAGGCTGCATTTCTACGAGGCCCGAACCCTGAAAGCGAAAATATCACCAATTTGTTTGGCTTAATGGCTCTTAAGGGTAAATGCCTCTTTTCGAATGATGGCTTCTTGTTTTGGTACATTGTTTGCTTTAAGGGGTTAGCCATTTCGTGATCGACCAATATCTTTTAAAAGATGTGTCGCTATAGCAGCCCATTTATTGTACACACGACGGCATGTCAGACTGTACACTTTTGTTGTAAAGTCGCCTCTAACGCAACCGAGTAGAGTGCAAGCGTGTAAGCGTCGACATGCTGTCGTGTCTACCTACCAGACGCTTAAAATACCACAAAAAGGATAATAATATTCATTACGTGGCTCTGCATTTATGTGAAGCTACGTATTTTGTTCCTGCCCCAGAGAAAAAGGTATTTTGAGAGACAACCGTTTAGACAGATTTTTAAACAATATTAATTGAACGAGCGAGCGAAGCGAGCGAAGTTCTCCGAGTCTACTGGAACAATCCGGCGTTTGTATGTATGTATGTATGTATGTATGTATGTATGTTTGTATGTTTGTATGTTTGTATGTATGAATGTTCGTTCGACGATAACTTGAGCAAATTTAGTCGGATCGTCATGAAATTTGGTAGGCGGGTAAATGAGGGAAAGAGAATTTTTAAGTTCGAACATGAGCCAAATCGGTCGAGGGGTTGCTGAGATATAGGGTCGCGAGTTCAAAGTTCGGGGCGAACCACTAGTAATTATGATTACCTCGGCCTCGGCTTACTATGTTCGTATCTACCTATACTGCGTTTGTCAATTTGGGTGACGCTCCTAAACTCCTTCAATTCATAGCAGAGGTTAGAGTAAAACAGTCAAAAAAAAAAACAAAAGGTTTTGAGAGATTTGTTTTTTTTTTATTTGTAAGATTTGTTATCGCAGTCACACGTCCTCTGCGGGTACTTCCAGTGGGCTTCTTCTTCTTCCAAGCTGGCGGCAGCCGATGCGCGGCGGGGCTGTCAGCGTCTGGTCTGGGGAGACCTCGCGCCCTTCCCCCCCGCGCCGGCTGCCGTTCCCTCGGGGGGCTGCGTTGGTTGCACTCAGACCGTCCACCACGGACTCCCTGAAGCGATCGAACACCATACTGCCCTTAGGAACAGCTGTCGGGGTCAGTCATCATCAGGGAGGTTGCGGGGAAAGGAAAGGGTAAGGGTAAGGGAACGACCTCAGGTCCACTCTGTAGAGCGGCGCCCGAAAGCTCACAGGGAGCTCCGCGTCGACGGTCGCGCAACCAACGGGTCGGTCGATGAAGAAACCCATAGGAAGACCAATTGCTTAGCTCTGCCAGACCTATTTATATGGGGCGTTGAAAAACATTTTGCTGGCGCGATGCAGGAATCGCAGTGTTTTGGCGAATAACTTTAAAACCATTTGAGTCTAGACCGTAACTTTTAGTTTAAGCGTGTCTTAGGCGGCAACGGACCGAATTTGTTTTGAAAGTATGACTCTTTCTTTCAATAAAGAGCAGTAAATAAGTTTCACATTTAAACTTAAATCTCAAACTCTGATTGGTCAGTCCGTAGAGCGGTGACGTTGAAGCCAGGAATTCCCCTGATATGACTACGCGTAGTACCCATAAGCTTGTTTACAAGTGAGTCACACACACCACTGCAACTAAGTGGTTATCATACACCGTCACAACAATACCAACATCCCAATTCTATGAATGGTGAATGCTTCATTAGTCATAAAAACAGAAGCTTGGCTGATTAACTATGGGTGGGAAAGGTTTGTGTACATCTACAGGGTGCACTCTAAGTCGATAGCGGAACTTTAAGTAGGCTGTCTACTGATCACTACAAACAACTTGTACTAGGTGGCGAAAAAAATGGAGCGAAAAAAATATCAGCTGTTTCATACATTTGGTGCAGTACTGAGTCGACCTTTTGTATGGAACGGAAGATTTTTTTTCGCTCCATTATTTTCGCCACCTAGTACAAGTTGTTTGTAGTGATCAGTAGACAGCCTACTTAAAATTCCGCTATCGACTTAGAGTGCACCCTGTAGTACAATTTAAATTTCGACACCGGTCAAAAACAACGTCTCTTTGTTTTTTTTTAAAATGCTATATGTCTATTTTATCTTCTTCTTGATCGATTCCTCATGGCTGAGGATTGCGACCATGTTGCTCGCTTCCATTGGGAGCGGTCTTCCGTCATATGAACTGCCCGGTGAATGCTTCCTCCAGCCGCTGCCCTTATCGCATCAAACCATCTGGTTGTTGGCCTACCCCTGGCGCGTTTGCCATTCACCTGCACCAATATTATGATGAGCTTCTTAAGACTATGCCTGGGCAATCGCATTATAAAGTTGATAGACTACTATAAGCCAAGAAAAGACCTTCAACTTCTTCTGATAATAAAAATAGACTCTATTTTATCCTAAATATTAACTGCAGCGTCTGAGTGGTCACTTCACTCATCTAGTGTAAGCAGGGGTGCCACTGGACGCCGTATAAATCACTTAATAATCGGTCAATTTACTTGTTTCTGTTTAAAAATGTTATAAAGTTTTCTCTATCAAATGGGTTTTAACTTCCAGCAAGAAGCTCTGATAGATTTTTAATTAGATTTTTCTTTAATAAAATAATGCCAAGAGCAAACTATTCTGTTACACGTAATTTAATTTCCCCTCACTCTAACTCTGAGTTTTTACAAGCGGCGACTTTTCGGTGGATTTTGTCCACGTAATAATAATTTATGCTGTTCACACAAATTTTGAATAAAGGTTATTTTTTTGCTTAATCGCCTTAATTATTTTTTTACATAACTACTAAATAAAAAATAAAAATACCCCTACATTTAAGTTTCAAATAAGCATATCTCATAAAAGGCGGAACCGCTTTTGATTCAACATAATATCTAAGAACACTCGCTAGAAAACCTGCTTTCAAATAAAAAAAACAGAATCCAAATCGATTCACCTACGTACGGTGCCACAGACAGACAGACAGACTTCCGTTGCCACTACAAGGGACTTGCCGTCTCTTCCTAAATTGTTTACCTCAATGTTTTTACAAGGGTCTACCGGCTAAGACGAAGCCGATTACCATTGCCGAAAATCGATGTTCGATTTTTGAAAAATGTACTGCCACCCAGTTTATTTTACTGCCACCCCGTGAAATTTTCATCGAACTTCGATTTTCGCCAATGGTAATCGGCTTCGTTTTAGCCATAGACCCTTCGATCAAGGATAAAACTAGATACAACATAGAACTCTGAAATGTGTCTGGAAAAATAGATGTCCAAACTGCCTTTGGGAGCTTATTTGCTCGTAGTCTATGCAATTAAAGTAAAACTGTACACTAATGCAATAAGGTTGACATTCGAATATTAGACGTATGGTCGAAATGATGTTTCGGATTGTTCTATTGCTGATATCATTTGTTTCTGTGGGGACAAGTTTTTATTGTGATTTTATACGTAATGCGGATTCTATGGGATTTAGTTCGGTGGGTAGACCCCGTAATAGTCGCCGCGTGTAAAGGTTCATAGTGGTGTAGGTACATTGAAGACGAGAAATGTGATCCAATTCATAACCGCAGCCAGCAGCACGTAACTGATAGCCTCACTCGAATGAAACATAGGGCCCTTAGCCTGTAACGCAATGGCGGGTCAATGGCGTCCCGGCAGAAGGACAAAACCGGGCTCTCCTCGTTTTTCTCCTACAACCAGAGAACTAATCCTCTAGAATTAGAATCAAAATATTCTTTGCTGTACTACAAAAAAATTAAAAGGACAGACAGCGTTAGAAAATCGTAATTGAAGTCGTCACCTGACAGCCCATTTTGGCACCATTGTGTTACAGGCTAAGGGTTCTGTACACAACAAAGTGCTGGGAACTCTTGAAAGCAAAAATAGAGATTTTTCACTGCTTATCTCTATTGAGTGAAATACATTATACATTATTTCAATTTGAATTTGAACGGCTCGGAGAGCGGTGGTAGCCTGGTGGTAGAACAATGGACTCGGAAGTGAGAGATCCAGGTTCGATTCCCGGTGCGGGCATTAACTACCTGTGTAAGAGTAAGATGTAGCCTGTCCAATTGTACATGTCCCACTAGCTGGGCAAAGGCCTTCTCTCAGAGAGAGAGTTTGAGCTTAATCACCACGCGGGTTGGCAATTTTTGCATTGAGGGTATAATGCCTCATACGCTCAGGTTGCCTGACGATGTTTGCCTTCACCGTCAGCGAGTGGTATTGCTACTACAAATTCACAAATATATGTAACTTTGAACTAAATTAAAGTCATTGGTATATGCCCGCACCGGGATTCGAACCTGGGTCTCTCGCTTCCGAGTAAATTGTTCTACCCACTAGACCACCACCGAACTACCTGTGACTTTAATTTATTTCAAAGTTACGTACATTTGTGAATTTATAGTAGCAAAATACCACTCGCTAACGGTGAAGGAAAAACATCGTGAGGAAACTTGAGCTGTGGGCATTATACCCTCAAACGCGAAAATCGCCAATCCGCACTAAGCTCGAACTCTCTCTATCTCTGAGAGAAGGCCTTTGCCCAGCTAGTGGGACATGTACAATTGTACAGCACTGCAGCATCCGATTGGTCACTTCACCCACAGATCACCCGTAACAAATCGACTAACACACTCGTACACTGACCCATTTAGAGCGACCGCAGGTTCCACTGGACGCTGCTGGAGCGACAGCAGCTTACGTCAAAAACGAAGCACTCGTAAAAGCCCAAATGTTCATTTCACCACAGATTTTAAAAATAAATACCCGAGCAA
This sequence comes from Zelleria hepariella, assembly GCA_949319315.1. Taxonomy (NCBI): domain Eukaryota; kingdom Metazoa; phylum Arthropoda; class Insecta; order Lepidoptera; family Yponomeutidae; genus Zelleria; species Zelleria hepariella. The sequence goes on from OX439388.1 coordinate 14,472,442, forward strand.
TTTCAGCGAATTCCATTTGGTGGCAAGTGCACCGAAAATACAGCTGCCTAGCTGTTGACTGCCATTTAACGTTACGTCACAAACTTTTTGTCCCGTCGTATTAGGGTTCTTCCTATGTGTCTCGAAAACTTGGAAGCAAAAGGCCAAATAAGAAAGACAACGCAGTTCGAGACTGGCTACGCAGTTCGAGGAGCAGTTCGAGACTAGCCGCGGCGTCGCGAGGGCCGTCTCGTTCTCCATGATTAAGGTCTCCAAATGAGAACCGAAGCTAGTCGGCTACACCGACAAAATACTAGTGAGTAAAACCGTGATTTAATAGAAAAACTTGCAGTGCTCGCGAAAGTTTAAGTTTAAAAAAAGGAAGACAAGACCAGAACCTTCCTCCACCTACACATACAATGACGTCAGAAAGCTCTACAGTTATAATCCGTGCGGAATCAGAATGGGATAATACTTTTTGGAACTGAGACGCTCGCGGTCCGCCTGTCAGCTGTAGCGTCAGAAATTCGGCAAACTCTAGTTTTCTGTCTATGGCAAACTCGCGTCGAAACTTGCTTGTGTTTTCTGTGCGCGTGGGTGTCTGCTCGAGTTTTATTCAATTAATGCAATAACATTTAATCCTTTTAGACTACAACCATTAAATATTTTTGTTTATTTTCAATAACCCTATGATAGAACGTAGAACTAACAAATTTTTTACTGACGCTACTCGAGAACTGTAATTTTCGGTTCAGTTCCAAAAGGTATTATCCCATTCTGATCCCTCACGGATTATAATGACCTGAAGCTCGAATAACGCTAGCCAACATACCTTTCAATAAAGATGTAGTATGTCGAGTGTCGATACATTTAGACACTCTCCCACACAAACAAGTTACGGTCGGCCACAGCCACAGATACCCCATGGCAGCTATTACCGCGCGCGGCGTAAGGGCGCCAATCGAACAAAAAGGGGTATCCTAGCGTGTGGCCGACTGTACTTACATTATAATTTAAATGCTCACGACCACACTTGAGAATGTGAGTGCATTTGCACTGTCACATCACAAATATTAACTTAATAATATGAAAGCTCTCTAAACTTACTTTTGGTGGACTTGACAGGGCTGTTCCCTAATGAACGACTTATCATAATCCTAGGAGCCAATTTCCTTTCGGTCCTTCCGTTGGCTTGTGTGTTATCGTTTGAGAAAGATAGTAAGGCTGAGAATACACTAGTGAGCGACGTGATCTGGCTGCGATATCATTTACAAGCGACCAAAACAAAATAATAGTACAAAATTATTTGCTTCTTCACAAAGGAGTATGTGGCGTTGCCTAGCAATGGGTTGTCGATTACAAATCGTGTCTTCTTGAAGTGTCATAAAATCAACAACCCGTTGCTAGGCAACGCTACAAGTTGAAGGAGTTCCTTATATTTTTTTATTAGGGCGTCGAGTTCAAATTTCAAAGCGCACAAAAATACAAAGTGGTTTAAAAAAGGATCTTCTACGATCGCATGTTTAAGGTGGAAAGATAGCGACGTGGCGGGAAATTCCAAAATTTCACAGTTTTTTACATTTTGTAGCTAAACTGAGCAATTTTTTTTCAGCGATTTTTCGTTCGCGGCAATAACATAGTATTCTTTTCATTATTGTAAACAAAATAACAAAAATTATTCAGCCGATTACCTATGTGTTCTGGTCTACGAAAAGTTTTTTTGGCAGTGCCACTGCTTCGTAGACCAGAACACATAATCGGATGAATTATTGTTGTTCTTTTGTTTACAATAATGAAAAGAATACTGTTTTATTGCCGCGAACGAAAAATCGCTGAACAAAAATAGCTCAGTTTAGCTACAAAATGTAAAAAACTGTAAAAAATTTGAATTTCCCGCCACGTTGCTATCGTCTACCCTTAAAGTAACAGCTTACTTTTCGAGCATGGGAGATGAAAAATATTTTTCTCTTCCCATCGCATCGCAATTTGCTGGCTAGTGTAGCCGCAGCTTAAGGGTTGGACCACCTAATCCTCACCCTTGGTCATAGTGTGCCTATTTATGTTAGTCTAGATTTCCTTGCTCCCTTATTTATTCCGATCTAGATTCGCAGGTCTGTAGCGTTACCTATGTTACCACTATGCGCAAACGGTGTTCATCCCTGGTGCGGAGGGTGCGGGCCAGCCCCAACAGTATTCTGCGCATATTTGCAGGCCGATTTGATTTTGAGTACATGAACCATTGCTCTATGGTTCATGTACTCAAAAACAAAGATATGTAAATAATATGTGTAAATCAATGTTACTAACAGTAGGTTAAAATTATTTATTACTAAAATCTTGTACTGTGTTTTATGATCCTCGTAGCTGATCGAAATAAATTGAATTATTATTATTATTATATTATTATGTGCGGACGCTTGGCAACTACGTATACAAAGGAAAATTTGGCCGAACGAGGTGTGTCTGAATGAAATGTATGGAACTGATAATTCCTCGTAGCCAGTCGTAGCTACCATTTATTGTTTTGGAGTTTTGCTATGGTGTTGTCCTCCTTCTTTGGATAAATTATCGTAGAAAACTGGTGAAGTGAAGGTCGGAGTCAGGCAACGAGGGTTCAGTTTATATTTACATTTTCACTTCACATTTATTGTAAAATATGACAAACACTTGGTCGATATTTAGTTTTTTTTTATCATAGATATCGATTCGATTCATAAATGGATCAGTCAAGAATGGGCCGGGCAAGGCGGGCAGTTTCATTTCATTCGCAGCTGCGTGAAAATTACGCGTCGACGCGACGCAGCAGTTGGTAAACAGTAGCCAACTTTTTGCTAGGGTACGATTCCGTTAATATGATTCTGTTAAACCGTATACTTTCCAAGAATATAACTATCTTTAGGTACCTACTATTTGCATTCTGGCCATAAAGAAAGATGTTGTACGTGCAAGTATACATGTCCTACATAACGCGTACCCACTGTGAATTTGTAGTATAAAGACCCGCGTCAATAAAGAAAACATTTAGGATGAACTTCAAAACTAGCGTTGTCTCGCTTTGATTTCATATGGTTAGAGAGAGAGGGCGCGTGTTTTGCAGTTCATCCTAAATGTTTTATTTATTGGCACGGGTTATAGCTATGCCACTAACTGTGAAGGAAAACATCAGGAAGAAACCTGGGGCCTAATTCTCGGGCATCTCGCATTCGAAACATCTCGAAAAAAAATCTCATGTCATGGGGCAAATTCTAGGGAACCTTGCATCACGAAGGAAAAATCTCAGTTTGCTGCAAATGTCACATCTATTATCACAAAATCTTTAATAAAATATAAAAATAAATATAAAAATAATAATTAAATAAAGAAAGAAGACAAAGAAATAATTAAGGCATGACATTTCTGCGAGTTTTTCGCTCGGCATCAACTCGACTGGTCGTCGGAGCAGTCGAGATCGAAATGACATGGCATTTTTCGTGGCATGACATGAATCTCGCAATGAAGAATACCATCAACTTTTGATTTTTATCTTACCATACACTGTATTAAAAATGGAAAATTTGGGTGAAAATTTTTTTTTAATACGACTTATAGTTCTCGAGATATTTAATTTTAAACTACCTGTGCGACGGGCGCGCGGTCGTCAGCTGCTGTGACGTCACAACTCCACACGCACCCGACACATACACCGTAACACTCATTCAAACGGCTGTATCTTTGGAACCGTACTAGGTAGCCAGTTGAAATTTTCAGAGATTATGTTTTATTATAGTGGATTACCAAATCAATAATAAAAATTAAAAAATATTAAAAAATAAGAGGGGTCCCCATACAAAAAACGTTGTTTTATACTTTTTGCTCTATAGAAAAAACGGTAAGACATACAAGCAACAAACTTGGTATGATTATAGGGCTTACTCCATAGTATAACAAAATAATATAAAAACTGGCCAAGTGCGAGTCGGACTTGCGCACGAAGGGTTCCTTACCATCTATAAGAAAGGTGAAAAAATCACAATTGTTGTATGGGAGCCTCCTTAAATGTTTATTTTATTCAGATTTTTGGTATTTGTTGTTATGACGGCATTAGAAATACATCATCTGTGAAAATTTCAACTGTCTAACTATCATGGTCCATGAGATACAGCCTGGTGACAGACTGACGGACAGACGGACAGACAGACGGACAGACAGCGGAGTCTTAGTAATAGTGTCCCGTGTGGAACCCTTCGGGTACGAAACCCTAAAAACGGTCAAGCGCGACTCGGATTCACGCGCCGAGGGTCCGTATAACCAGTTTTTTTATTGTATGGCGGTAGGGAACTCTCAGTGCGCGAGTTCTACTCGCTCTTGGCCAGTTTTTTTGTGTGTTTAGTCAGGTCATTTTTCATTTTTCAAAGTCGTCATCCATAGCTAAGTAAGAATATATTATTTTAAGTACAAACCCGTGCTAGGGAATATTTTAAACAGAGCTTGCGCCTTTAAAACCTGTCCCAAGCGAATTTTTAACGTTATAACTAAGTAATATTATATTAAAACACTACTGTAACACTGACTAAACACACATAAAAACTGACCAAGTGCGAGTAGAAATCGCGCACTGAGAGTTCTGTACCACCATACATTAAAAAAAACTGGTTATACGGACCCTCGGCGCGTGAGTCCGAGTTGCGCTTGACCGTTTTTTATATTTTTTTGTTATACTATGGAGTAAGTCCTATAATCATACCAAGTTTGATGCTTGTATTTCTTACCGTTTTTTCTAAAGAGCAAAAAGTATAAAACAACGTTTTTTGTATGGGGACCCCTCTTATTTTTTAATATTTTTTTATTTTTATTATTTCTTGGGTAATCCACCATAATAAAACATAATCTCTTAAAATTTCAACTGGCTACCTAGTACGGTTCCAAAGATACAGCCGTTTGAATGGGTGTTACGGTGTATGTGTCGGGTGCGTGTAGAGTTGTGACGTCACGCGAGTTTGCCGCGCTCGCGCGAAAAACTCCAAAAGGACGGAAACTAAAACCGTCGTAACTTTAAAACTACTGGCTCGATTTGAATGAAACAAAAACAGGTGTATTTCTAAATTTTTAGGCTACACGGTCATAAAGTTTCAAGTGATTTAACAGACCCACGGACATTCTTCATTCCCGAGAATTAGGCCCCTGAGCGTTTGAGGCAACACCTAATATTCTCAATGCGAAAATCAAGTCGCCAATCTTCGTCGTCGTTTGGGAGGCAGAACACAAAATTTAATAAAATTTTATTAAAATAAAAACACGCGAATGCCTTGGTTCTACGACAGCTCGATCTAGCCAAAACAAGACAATCTAGATATGAGAGCTCGCATTCGACACATCTCGAAGGATATATCTCATTTTGCGGCAAATGTCACATCTCCTATTCTCACGAAGTCATCCTCGACATAAGGCACGAGATTTATACGAGATGTTTGCCTTTTTCGCTCGATATGATTCGATTGGACATAGTCATAGACATAGACATAGACATTTTTATTGGTAATATTCATTACAGGTCAGTACATTTTCGTGTCTATCAAATTAATTAACTAATGTCACAAATTAATTACACAAAGAGTAATTTAAAGTAGTAAAATAAAATAAAATAAAATAAAATAGGTCGATTCGTAATAATAATATTATCAGACCCATGAAATTAATATCAAAATAAAATAAGTCAATTAATTAATAATAATAATATTATCCAAACCGTGAAATTAATGTCAATAATTTAAACAAAATAATTTACAATTCAATGTAAAAAATATCAAAATACAAAATTAAAATCATAGTTTTTGAGGCGAATTAAACTATTAAAAAATAGTTTTTTTATCGGTCGGGAGTAGTCGAGATCGAAATGATATGAGATTTTTCCTTCGAGATGTGTCGAATGCGAGATTTCCGAGGATTAAACCGTACTTCTTTTTTGCTAACTAATTTGTTAGAGTAACGAGTGTAAGTACGACTCGCGCTGGTTTATCTAGCCGCCGCGATGAGGCTGCAACTTGGAGCTAGTAAACACTGCTTTTGTTTGACTCCTTCGTGAGCGATGTAGCGCTGGTTCTCTAAAAAAAACTATCAGCCTCTATCTAGACGTTCCCTCAATGCTGAGGATCGCAACCATCAGCGGTGTAGGTTGAAGGTGGCGGACCGCAGACTTCTCCATTTAGTTCTATCCATCAGTGGCGACACGTATTCTTGCGTAGCTTGCTCTTGTTCAGCTGTGTGCTTATTCTGTAGAAAAACCTCACAGTTGCTAGTCTTCAAAACTGGTAACGCAGAAACAGAACATTGGTCCACCTGCTATCTTCCCGCCTCGCCCTGCGCCCCGCCCATCTCCACTTCAGCTTCGTAACTTGGTCACCAACATCATCGTCTCACCTCACCACCAACTTAGCTCTTTGAACTTAGTATCGGACAGTTAGTTTTTATTTTAGGGTATATCATTCTTTGTTGTTGTAGGTAAACTACCTGGCGTCGCGTCCATCAGTGCAACAGGAGGCTAATATTTCATTGTTGGCCCCTTTCTAAAAGTTGCATCTATCGTTGATAAGAATAAAATGACATTGTGCAATGTGCATAAGTGTCGAACTGTCCTTCGTGTTACAATAGTACTTTACATTGTTAGATGGTTTCAGCGCTTATAACTTGAGCTGTGGTGTTAGGAACTAAAACAACTAACTAGTAAACTTCCTTCTCCGGTTTGTGGTTAATAATTAATGACAGTTGCACTGTGAAAATACGCTCAAGTAGTTGGATTTAAATGCTACTTAGGTGGTGGCCTAATAGTAAGTACAATGGACTCGGAAGCGAGAGACCTAGGTTCGATCCCGGTGCGGGCATGTACCTATGACTTTAATTTATTTCAAAGTTACGTTAATTTGAGCACGCGTGGTGATTAAGCTGAGAGAAGGCCTTTGCCCAGCTAGTGTACATCCTACATCTTACTTACTTACTTGATGTAAGATGGCTTTAACGATTATTGTTATGCTTTTAGCAGTGAAAAGAAAACACATCATAATAACATTTGAATGTTTTTTTATTAATGGAGCGAGGATTCTAATACCAAGGGAATGTATATTTTTGTCAGGATAAAGACGAGTCATTTAATTAAAATGAGCATTATTTTATTATGGCAATTTATATTCGCATAAACATTTTTCTGCTAAACGACAAAATTAAGAAATTCCTATCAATTTTCCCGGAGTCTTTTGACGTTATATTATACAGGGTGTTAAAAGACCGCCAACAGACCCGAAAGGTATGCATACTAGACACCAAAACAAAGTACTTTTTCGATAAATTATTGCTGGGAAATCATTTTGTTTTTTTAGGTTATCATTTTGGAAAATATTTTATTGCGTAATGGAAGTGTAACGCAGAGAAGTCATATTGCGCAAGCGTTGACATAGACTTAGGCTACTTACGCTCAAGGTGCCGATGTTTACAATACATTGCGGGTTGCAATTTCAGTGTCGTTTTTTGTAAGAAATATTCAAAATTTTGATATGATTCCTCGAGAAGAAATTTTAAGTACTCGATACTGAACAGAATTCTGCAAACAAAAAATTTTTGAAAAGTCCGACTTTGAACCTTATTATCTCGGAAACCGTTGATTTCCCAGGCATAGTTCCTTGGGCAAAAATGAACCTTATGATGAGGACAATACGTGGTTTCCCGCTTTGTTGGCGGTCTTTTAACACCCTGTAGAGTTTTCCATAGTCGGGCTAGGTAGGCGGGCATTTCCCATTGATTGACATATTATGCTTCACATAGATAATGTTGTTCTATCACCATATCTACCAATTTGTGGCCTTTGCTCGAGTCACCTTCCCTTTTGAAATTCTAAAAAAGCTTTTAAGCCTGGTAACCAAAAAAGGAGACCGAGATTCTCGTTCGCGTAAATTTAATTAAACCAAAGCTACGATCACATAGGTCCTTCCTTTTTACCTTTCACTACTTTCTCTATATAAAACTGGCATTACAGCCGGGCATTCGGGCGTTAGTTCGCAAATACCTAAAACGAAGAAATGTACAATTGTTTAGTTGACTCGGCACGAATTGAAATTTTTAGGCCGAAAGTTGCTAGGTGCTGGGTAAGCTTATAAGTATAAATAATTGTAAACCCATACATCCCAGACACTGCAGCGTCCGAATGGTCGCTTTACCCATCTAGTATGGATAGAAGTGCTAGCTGTAAAATCCTCTAGAGGTAATACCCAAACCATCAACCATACCCAGCCATAAAGAAGAATTTCAATAGAAGTGTTTTTTAGTTTGCATAGCAATTAAAATAATTATGTTACAAAAATCAGACTTTAATTAAAATACTTATGTTACAAAAACCCTCGGGGTATTTTTTGCATTTTTTCGGGAAAATTTATCATTCACACACGTCCTTAACTGTTTCCACTGGGTTTATATTACGTACCGTAAATTACACCTCCACTCGTGAATGCACCCTATCATATTATGAAAATATCAAGAGTATTTTGATAATAAAGGATATTTCAAGCACGTTCCATCTGGTAACCGAGCGTGCTTTACATTTTTATTCAGACACCGTTTTACACTTTTCAGTCCGTGAAGCATAAGATCCTGATCGACGTCGATTACTTTAAAATTTAACGTAAATTCGATTCGAGGATTCGTGCTCCATAGGATGAGAAATATAAGACGCAGAGATCCACTTCCGAGTAGTTTCTACATGTATACATCTAGAGGTGAAGGTGCAATGACATTTGTATTGTCGGGAACACACTTTTCTCAGCTCGGTTATTTTTAACAGGGGCACTCCTACTTCAGTTCTAGCTTTTTTTTAAATCCAATGGAAGAAATCGATCGGGGGTGGTGGTAGCAAAATGGATAAAACTTTGGGCACACAAGCGTGAGATCCCAGGTACACTCAACGCGAAAATTGCCAATCCGCAGTAGGCAAGCGTAGTTATTAGGCCCGATCTCTCTCTCTCTCTCTCTCTCTCTGAGAGAAGGCCTCTGTCTCTCTGAGAGAACATCTTGCTTTAATCCTTCAATTAATTTTCATAGCTTTTTCCAACTTCTGATGGCAGAAATCCCGATAAACCCGTTGTAGGAATGAAGTTCTGTTATCTAATCCAAAACATTAATCTCCACTCAGACAAAGTGTACAAAAGTTGAACCGCAACTAATCTGAGTTGTGGATAGTTTAAATTGCGTAGCACTTTCCAATTTAATCCAGTTTCGATCGATTTAGGCACAACAGAATACCAAGAGTGCTTTTTGAACTCCCTTTGCTCATATTATAAAAGGCAGTGTTACCATGATTGTTCCAACTTCGACGTTTGAAAGCACAAATGTTTCATGGTCGATCCACACTGCGTTATGCGTGTTGTTCATTGTAGGTACACACGACAGCACGTCGAGGCTTACACGCTATCACTCTACTCGGTTACGTTACGGGCGACTTTGCAACAAAAGTGTACAGTCTGACGTGCTGTCGTGTGTACCACTACGCCGTATCTCAAAGTATTTGATAGACATCATTGTAATAAATCGGCGTTGTTACCACGATTTAGTATTATTTCTTAAAACTTCAGCATCCCTTAGTTTCTTAACTAATCACGTGTATTTTATAACAACCACGAAAGTTGAAAAAAAGCATAATTGTTATGGATTTGTTACGGACAACAAACATGCCATCAACACTTCGAGCCGGGATGCCGAACATGCCAAATACGTGTGTTGTTTGCAATAGCATCGATGGACGCGTCGACTGTGGCAGTGTGGTTCCACCATCCTTAAAACATTACTGCAGGCCAACTGAAGGTACCCTGTAACTTACGTGGTACAACCAACAGCACGTCAGGACATACAGTCGGCCACACGCTAGGATACCCATTTTTCTTCGATTGGCTCCCATCTGTGACTGTGGCCGACCGTACCTAAAGTGGGCCTCCACTCCACCACTAAATGACGTAAGTGAATTTACGCCCTCATTACACACACGCCGGCACAACTCCGGCGGAGAGTTCGCCCAATAGTTTCGCAACTGTTGCGGCCTGCAAATTGCTCTCTAGAGCGGCTTAGGTAGAGAGCAAGGAACCGCCTCGCCTTTAGGACACGTGCTCTTTGCCAATAGCCTAAGAACTACAGGGTGCACTCTAAGTCAATAGCGGAACTTTAAGTAGGCTGTCTATTGATCAATACAAACAACTTGTACTAGATGACGAAAATAATGGAGCTAAAAAAATATCAGCTGTTCCATACAAAAGGTCGACTCAGCACTGCGCCAAATGTATGAAACAGCAGATATTTTTTTAGCTCCATTTTTTTCGCCACCTAGTAGAAGTTGTTTGTAGTAATCAGTAGACAGCCTACTAAAAGTTCCGCTATCGACTTAGAGTGCACCCTGTAGTGATGAACGCGATCTGGGTGGCATTAAATAGTCGTCATCTCAAGCTCGAGCTCAAGCAAGTTTTGTTTTCTGAGATCACCTTCTTGAGCTCGACCTTGAGCTGACGAATATTAATGCCACCCTAAATGGTTACTACCATAACGCAACATGGTACTACAATGTCCCAGGCACTGCAACGCCGGGAGTTCTCTTCACCCATCTAGTGTGAGTGAAGGTACCACTGGACGCTGTATAAATAATCTCATTACGTAGAGGTTACAGAGGCCTTTAAGTGGTTAAGATTATTCTTATTCTGGGGGTCTACCGGCTAAGACGAAGCCGATTACGATTGGCGAAAATCGAAATTCGATTTTTGAAAAATGTACTGATCATTTTACTGCCACCCAGTTTATTTTTCATAAATCGAACTTCGATTTTCCACAATGGTAATCGGCTTCGTCTTAGCCGGTAGACCCCCCGGGTGTCGATTCCGGTCGCTTATTGGCACTGAAAGATCAGTGAAACTTCACGACCCTGTCACTTTTGACAGGTGTTGGTATTCTGATGCGCCATTTTACCGTCTTTACTTGGCCGTTACCGATGTTTCATGGACAACTCATAGGCGCTCGAAAAACGTAACTGCAAAATTGTGCTTAAATTCAGTGTAAGCACAATATTTTCATTAGACCTTTGATGACTACGCATCTGACAACATGCCAAAATGTGGTACAAAAAAGTTCCGAAATAACACCTTGACCATGCGAAATAAAGATGGTGTGACCTACCATCGGTTAATTAATATTATTTACATATGATAATAGGAGAAAAGGTACAAATATTAAGAGGAAACTATTAAATTTTCAATAAAAACCATTGATTGTAAACAAATTTTCCTGTTTCTTTCTCTCCCGCGGGTCAGAAAGAGATAGACAAAATGATGCTTCAAGAACATAGTCAGAAAAGAAAACAATGGAGACTCCTTTTGAAAGTAAAAATTCTAAGGACTATTTTTCGCACAGTTCTTGCTCTATCCTTAGTCAGTTGAAAAGGTGCAGGCATTTTCACTAACATGAAAGTTCGACCTGCCAGTTTACTGAGTAAGATAATGGGATAAGCTTTAGTTAAAATAATATAACTACCAGGGGCTTACGTCTGTAACACAATGGCGTGTCAATGGCGTCCCAGTATAAGTAGAAAGACAAAACAGGGGTTTCCTCGTTTTTCTCCTACAACCAGCGGACTAATCCTCTAGAATTAGAATCAGAATAATATTTCTTGTACTTATACAACAAAAAAAAGGACCGACACAGCATGAATGAATCGTAATTGATGCTGTCAACTGGGAGCCCTTTTTGGCACAGTTGCGTTACAGACTCAGGCCCCAGGCCCCGCCACACTTATACACGAATACTTCACCCTCTTCATTCGGCAGAAGACCAAAGTCGAAGATATCTGGCTAGGCGGGAGTACCAACGGTGGACTAGGGCGTCACGGAATGGTGGCCTAGAATGGGTCGAGGGTCGGTGTATAGACCGAAAGCTCGATGACATTGTCAAAACAGCGGGAGGACAATGGACGAGATTGGCATTAGACCGAGGGGGTTGGCGTGAAAAGGAAGAGGCCTATGCCCAGCAGTGGGCTTTATTTATGGGCTGGATAAATAAGTAGATTTGTATCACCTGGTTTTTTAAACTTCGCTGTTATTATTTTCCTAGAAGCTATCGAGCTATTCGAAAAGTCGTAGAACAACATTTGTTGGATTTCACATTTAGGGGTTGAAATGTTTCAGGAAAAAAGTTATTTACAAATTATACTTACCTGCCTATTTTTCATAGTTTTGAATATAAACTGTTTAAAATAATATCCGCAACATGGAACAGTTTTTTTTCCCCATAACAAAAAACTAAAATAGGCTATTGCTACTCCACTGCTGTCTTTATTCCAATAAACTTCAAAAATCAACTTACGTAGCTTCAAACTGCGTGATTGATTTACATTTCCGCTTAGTGTTATTTTTTAAGTTCCTACCTGCATTACAAATGTATTATTTTTTAAGCACGAGATCCTTGGAGTTTCTTTACCATGCTTCTTCTCCAAGAACGATCAGAGCTAGTGAAGCTGGAGAAAAAAAAGTAGCTAGATACTTAGTATTAGATAGTAATAAGTAACTGATTTATATACCTTTTTTTTACTTTAGATAATATTTTGACGTTCAATGTAAATAATTTATTTATGGAATATTGAATAAAACAAATTGATTCTTGATTCTGATTCTAGTGACACAATACATTTTGAGGGCTTGAAGTGTCAGCAGCAAAGTAGAAACAAAAAGTCAGTCGAAGCATAATAGGGTGAAATTAGCGTGTGCCATGTTTCAACTTAGTTATTGTACGGAACAGTTTGTCCATTTGTATTGGAATGTCATTGGATGTTTCGATGGATTCGTTAGGACCAATTTGACAGTTGTTTCGTCAAATTTGACACTATTTGTATAAACCAAAGACATTAAGCAACCCAAAGTTCGCTGAAAGTTGAGAAACCATCAAATTCGGTATTCTGCTATTTGACGTAAGTTCAATGTCCTCTGACAGATTTTTACGCCAAAATTAGCCATTGAAAAAACATAGCCCTAGATGTAATTTTTTTCACAGGCAGGTCTAGGGCTCATCCCCACACAAACGCAGATTTTTTTTACATTTTCACTGCACGGATTCCGCAAAGATGTAAAATAAAAAATATAAATAAACAATCTTATTTCCAGCCAGCCGGAAGCAAGAATACAAATTCGTTTACACTCGTCAGACCCGCGCCTGCTAATTAGGTTATCACTTAATACAGTAGGCAGGTACAGTCGGCCATACGCTAGGGTACCCCTTTTTGTTCGATAGGCGCCTTTATGCCTCGCGCGGTAAGAGCTGCCATGTGGTATCTGCGACTGTGGCAGACCATATAACAGTAGGAATACTGGACAATTACCTACAACACAGTACACTTTAAAAATTAAGCTTTTGTTGTGAAATAAAATCTCTAGTTTAGCGTCTATCTAAATAACATTTTGAAATAAATAGAGAAAATAGGTCTTTATTGTTATTAACCACGTGGTTTCTCAAGTATCTACTTTCTTGGCACGCATTGTAAGAACGACTGCTTTTTAGTTGTAACGATGATTTTCAATATATTTATAATGCTTTAGTTTTTATATTTTCATTCCTCTCTTACTATACTGTCAAGGATAACATCGCAAAAACCCAAAGATATCGTTTACTTTCTAAAAAGTACAACTAAATTCAAGACTTCCATTACAAATGCATTTGGAAGGGCATAAATTCAAGGATTTTTTTAGCATTCTTCAGCTGGAAGTGGCTGGGACTGAAAATAACATTGCATTAATGCCTGTATAGGCATTAGCATACTTTTTGTTAAAGTACTTAGAAGCCTGGTTATCTACACTACTAACTTCTATATTTGTGTGTTAAAGTAGTCACAAAAGTCATAATGATTTTGTACAGTCGGCCACAGTCTCAGATACCCCTTTTTGTTAGATTGGCGCCCTTATGCCGCGCGTGATAAGAGCTGCCATGGGGTATCTGAGATTGTGGCCGACCGTACCTCTACTTAGAATAGAATACAATGCAATAGAATAGAATATTCTTCAATGATAAAAAACCTTAACCTTTTCTAAATTCATTGAACTCTCTTTGTGAGGTAAGGGTGTTAGGGTCTTTATGTATGTACTATGGCGGGGATTATAAATGAAGCACACAAACTTCATTTACGTGTATGTGTGCACGAAGTTGTAAACAGAACACGCACCAGTTTCACTTTCAAAGTCTTAAATGAAACGTAAACAACGCGCGGGCGTTTTGAGAAACGACCGCCATTACGTACCCGGAGAAATTCCCGCGAAGCCTCCCTACACTTGGCCATTCAGGAAACATTCATTACAGAAGGTTGACATGAGCTCTGTTGCTCCTTCATGAGGAATCGGAAATTTCGCGGTCATCGCGATTTAGCGCCGGAAGCGTTACCGCTCAGACAAATGAGACAAAAATTTTCGTGCTCTGGTGTTCAGTGATTCAAGTGTGAATAGTATATAAGAGAGTGATAAGTTTATGAGTGAATTTCGTTTACAAGGTAGCAACGCTCAAAATTTTCGCAATCACCTAACCGTGCGGCGACAGCATACGTTGTCTATCCGCTATGTAACCTTAGCTGCTAAGTAAATAGAGTTTATTTTACCTTAATAATTGGACAGCTGGTGACCAATCGAGATATTTTTCATACAAGGCTGGGAGTTGGTAGGCTGATAGAGTAGACTTCGCTGAGTCTGGGAAAAATATTTTTTTGGCCCGGTCGCGGTTGAAAGTTAGATTTTTTCGACTTTGAAAGCTTAAATGTATGGGTTGAGTAATTTTTTTTTCTACAAGGGCCAAAAAAATATTTTTCCCAGATTCAGCGAAATCTACTCCATAAGACTACCAACTCTCAAGCTTGTACGAAAAAATATCTCGATTGGTGACCAGCTCTCAACCTATAGGGACAACTTAATTATAGGATTTGTATTGAATTCTTTCTTTAAGTCGTCCTTATTGGACAATTAAACGACTCTGAGTACGGCAGTTAGTTAAACTTCTGTGGTGTGTAAAAATATTTGGGACCGGGCCCTGTCACATTTTATTTCGTCGAATGAATATTACGGTGCTGAGATTTTTGTGCTGCATTATGCTGAGGGCCGTATTATTGAACGTACCAGTGTCGATTGAAACATTTCTGGGGGTCTACCGGCTAAAACGAAGCCGATTAGCATTGGCGAAAATCGACGTTCGATTTATGAAAAATTAACTGGGTGGCAGTAAAATGAACTGGGTGGCAGTACATTTTCAAAAATCGAAATTCGATTTTCGCCAATGGTAATCGGCTTCGTCTTAGCCGGTAGACCCCCAGGTTGATTCTAGCATTTCACTGATTGGGAGCTCCTTTTTTGGAACGTTTGACGGAAAAAGTCAATCGGTAGAGTTCGTATATTTGAAAAAATGCTGAAAACATCGTACTTACTATTTTTATTTATTTTATAGTCGTATTTTCTCGGGTTAAAACGTTCAGCGCTTTTGCGGTTTGACTTTTTACAGTCAGCGACACACTTGAATATTCCTTTTTGTTCGATTGCCGCACTGATTTATTCGCATGACGTCCATTGACACTAGGTCCACCCGATTTACTGTGCCCCATACTTTAGAGTTTAGATTCGCGCGACGACGTCGACTGCCGTTTTATTTTTCTTATCGCGCACGCTGTTTTATTTTTTTTTTATCGATAAAAGCTACCAAGGGATATCCTAGTATGTCACTCCTCTATGTATCCTGGCAGTCAAAATTAAATTGGTAAGGCGATCAACAAGCGTAGGTAGACTGTAGGTACATCTTTGCGGAAAAATCGATTGTTAACTGTTAGTGTTAACTGTTAGGTATGGGGCCGAGACGGTCAAGATCGAAAAGAAATATAAAAATTAAAAAAAATATACAGTGTTTTAAATTAGATAGACCATAGGCTCTACAGTACTCATCAGTGGTAAAGACTGAAGTAGCCAGCTTCAAGAATTGGCCCCTAGACACTGTCCCAAAATAAGAAGGAAAAATATTCACCACTAAAGTTTTTCCGCCAGAGTGCCTGAAGTGTGAAAGTTACTTAGGGTCTGGAATGGACTATAATAAAGTTCCTACTTTCCTAGACGCGTAGTAAGCAAATCTTGTGGCGAAATTGACATATTATTACTTTTAGCTGGTTAAAATGGTTTGGTATAGAGATAGCGTATACTTAAATAATAAGAGTGTAGGTACCACTGCACTCTGTATAAATCAACTCATTACGTAGATGCAAAGGTCTTAGGGTAGCATTAACAGTCATTGACTCAAGATCGAACTCAAGTAGGTGATCTCAGAAAGTCAAATGCTAATGTCAAGCCTTGGCTAATGTCATTGTCAATGTCAAGATAGTGTCTATTAATATGCTGACAGCTACTCAAGTTTGATATTAGCCAAGGCTTGACAGTAGCATTTAACTTTTCTGAGTTCACCTACCTACTTGAGATCGAGCTCAAGTAGATGATCTCATACGAGTATTAATACCACCCTTAGTTTTAGATTCTATCTCTCTTTCCTTCAATATGACCAGTTTGCCGGATTTTCTACCAAGTGCCGAGGTATCTCTGATGTCCATTTCTAAGCAATCGTAGACTCAGCAGTCAGTTAGCTGACTGCTGACAACTTCAATTTTCTTATGCAAAGTACAATTTCACTCCTTTTATTAAGGGTCCGCCACCCGCTCATTTCCGCGAGGCATTATTTTGTGGAATTGGAAATAGTAGGTTTAGGTAATTTAACGCATTTTTTGAACAAATATCTTTTTGCAAAAAACACTGGGTAAAATATCTTACTACACGTTAACGGCTAGAAAGTCGTATCTCCTAAATAAAACTGAGCTACCGCTCGCATTTGAAATGTTCCCTTTATGATGACATATTATTAGTGCGGTAGAAAGTAGCTTAAATGCACCTCTAAGGGCGGGCCGGGATAACATCCACGAAATTATTATTCAAATTATCTCACTTGTCACGTGAAAAAAGGGGAAACAAAGATATTTTATTGTTTTTCTTTTTATTGGGATTGCTATTTTAATGGGAAGCGCACCCTTAAGATGAAACCTAGATTTGCATCTATATAGACGGGATACACACATGAATTATATATTAGGCCACTCGGTGGCCGGGATAGGTTAGGATTGCCACAACTTTTTTCCATTTTTGGTTTTTCCTCGTTCTTCTTATAATGTGTAGTATGAGATAGAGCCTTCAATATACAAACAAATATATTATTATGTCGCGGGCACTCTCAGATAGAGAGAAAAGAGAAAGAGAGAGAGAGAGAGAGGGAGATAGAGTTATACGATTGAAAAAACATTATATTTAAACTCTAATTTTTAAATCGAGTCTATGGAATGACTGTTGCTAGTATGCTACTGACAGATAAAGCCTTTGTAACAACTATCATTCCATGGACTCGATTTAAAAATTAGAGTTTATATTACATTTCGTTCCCTAGGATCATAATGGGTAATTTACTATGTTAAACGAAAAAAAGGAAAATAAAACAATAAAGTAAACAAACATAAAATACTAAATTATAGACACAAAAACAAGTTAAATTGATACATAGATAACTCTTTACGACAACAACGAGATTAGACATTAAAAATTACTACGACATAGGTGTCAAAAATAATTACGAAATACTGACAAGAAACGCACACAGCCTTAACCACTGAAGAGATAAAAGTGTTTCGAACATAAGACCATTACAGGGTGTAGGGTAGAGGTGCACATAACATTTGTCCTGAAAATCGTCATCTAAAAGGGTTAAGGCGCTGTACATAGTGAATAGCCCGCGCGCCAAGAAAAATCCACAAAATCGAGTCCTGTATCACATACACTAAAAAAATCGAAAATATTCACATATCAAACCCTAGAATTAGGCGAGACCTATCTAAGACAGCCAGTTTCGTGTTGACATTCATAAACGTTTTGAAGATATTTTTGATGAAAAAAAATAGGCGGCGCACTTTTTTTCAAACAAAATATCTTGCAATCTGTTATGGGTATCAACACAAAACTGGCTGTTTTAGATAGCTCTCACCTAATTCTAGGGTTTGATATGTGAACATTTTCGATTTGTTTAGTGTATTTGATACAGGAATGGTTTTTGTGCATTTTTTTTGCGCGCGGGCTAATTCACTATACATATTATTATACCAGAAAATTGTCACGGGGATGAGATCGCGGGGGACGGCTAGTTCGCAATGAAATTCTAAATATGAAGAAAATTTAATTAGCAGTTGAATAGGTTCTTTGGAAGTGATTAATGATAGGCCTGCACCATTTGTTCTCATTACGGAGGGAACACGCTGTTTGTGAACAACAACAAAAACCCACCCTCACACCCAAAGGGGTATGCTGTTGCACAAAGTTTGTGAATTTTGTTCAAAAACCTGTTTGAACTTAGATGGTAATGATGACTATGCAACGGAAAAAATATTAACCCTTATTTAAGGCCTTGGTAGTGTAGACCCCACATTAAATTGTACTCTATTGCTCCGGAATAGAGTCTTACCAATAAAAATGTTAACGAGAAAATCGCCAATCCGCATTGAGCACGCGTTGTGATTAAGCTCGCACTCTCTCTCTGAGAGAAGGCCTTTGCCCAGCTAGTGGGACATATACAATTTTATTGCACAGGCTACATCTTACTTTTTTTAGTACCTCTGTCTGATTACTTATGTATTCAAATGGATTTTTACGGAACCTTACCTTTTTTATTTTTTACAGTTAAAAGTGTTTCACTTATGTATAGTGCTCGTGCAAACCTCAGAGAATATTCTGTGGAATTATTTTAAGCCTAAAAATAAATTACTTTCCAACGGCCGGCGAGCGACCAACGGAACTTAAAATTTTCCTTCGTTCCGACTTCGAAGTGAGTCGCTGAATAAAACTTTATTATAGAAACAAGGTCCCTAATTAAAACCCAGGCTAAGATTCAGCCACTAAAAGTCTTCAAGGGCGAGAATACAAGAAACGTACTCTCAAAATGATTTAGGAATGGCCTTGTTATACAATTTTGCCATTCGTTTGTGCTGTTTGAGTTAAATAACTGAAATAATCTTAAAACTGAATTGAAATGCTTATTTTCTGTAGCAATTACAAACATCAGTAATGTAGCAAGTACAAAGTAAAACTAAGCGAACACTTGATTGAACTAAACTCTAATTTTTAATTCGAGTCCACGGAGTGACATTTGCTAGTATGCCACTGACAGATAAAGCCTTTGTAGCAACTGTCATTCCGTGGACTCGATTTAAAAATTAGAGTTTATGTAAGAATTTTTCTTGGATATTTAACTGAAATTTCACATCTTGACAAAGTATGTATGTTTTTTTCTCTTTTTGAGAGTATCAAGTACCTACTGGCCGAAAAGAAAAGCAATAATACAATTTTAAGAAAAATACATTAGTTTATTACACTCACGAAGTCACGATGATTACAGAGTTTGTTACTAAACTCAAATTTTTAATTCGAGTCCACGGAATGACAGTTGCTAGTATGCTACTGACAGATAAAGCCTTTGTAACAACTGTCATTCCGTGGACTCGAATAAAAAATTAGAGTTTAGAAAAATGGATATCACACGATCATGTGGCTGGAGCACAACAAATTCTTATTATTCCTAAAACTGTCTAATGGCCTTTTAAATCTTACATGCTAATCTTTTTGGCCAGTGTTTCGATCCAAACTAGGTATTTATATTTCGCAACTGTTCTTTCAGTAACCAAAGGAGGTCAAATTGGAAACTTCCTAATCAATAAAATGAAGCTTATCAAACTTGGACCAAATATTTCTACCGGGTTCCAAAGTGGAAACTCAGGGAGCTTTCAAACCAATCCTATTAAGACGGAACGCGGGTAGCCGGCTGCTCCATACAAAAAATACAAAAAAGGAGACCCGTTTCCTCCCTGGATAATTATTTCAGAAAAAACATGTGTATGCCATTCAATCTATATTTACCTCTGCCATGTCCCTATGTTTTCCTTTTTTTATATTTTAATTATTTAAATAAATTTTATTAAAATAATTAAAATAAAAAATAATTAAATTAAAATAAAAAAAGGAAAACATAGGGACATGGCAGAGGTAAATATAGATTTAATGGCATAAACATATTTTTTCTAAAACAATTATCCAGGGAGGAAACAGGTCTCCCCTTTTGTATGGAGTTGAGGTTACCCGCGTTCCCTCTTAAGCATAAAAAATAAAACACTTTCCCCGTATCCCCCAAGCCAGGGTCAAAGGGGTTGATCCATGCAAAGGCCGCCGGTCCATGAAACAAGGCAATCCATCACTCCCGCGCTGGGCCGCGACAAACGACGATACATTTGTCGACGCACCTGGCCCCTCGTTTCTCGTGTGGCTTAGGAGATTTTATTGATGGCTGGATTCTGGTGGCTAGAGATGTGAAAAAATTTTGGCGATTCTTCTCTGATAACTTGAGTAAATTTGGTCGGATAGGTATGAAATTCGGTAGGCGGGTAAATTAAAAAAAGTAAGGCCTTTGCATCTCCGTAATGAGATGATTTATACAGCGTCCAGTGGCACCTCCACTCACACTAGATGGGTGAAGAGACCACTCGGCGCTGCAGTGCCTGGGACATTGTTTTAGATGGAGTAGGCTTGCCCAGCACCTATACCATCCTGAAAGCTTAGTCGACCAAGCCCACAGGCGGGTAAATGAAATTAAAAGAATTTATATTTTATTATAAAGCAAAAAAAAAAAGTAAGATGTAGCCTGTACAATTGTACATGTCCCACTAGCTGGGCAAAGGCCTTCTCTCAGAGAGAGAGAGAGAGCTTAATCACCACGCGTGCTCAATGCGGGTTGGCGATTTTTGCGTTGAGGGTATAATGCCTCATACGCTCAGGTTTCCTCACGATGTTTTCCTTCACGGTCAGCGAGTGGCATTGCTACTACAAATTCACAAATGTACGTAACTTCGAAATTAAACAAAGTCATAGATACATGCCAGCACCGGGAATCGAACCGAGGACCTTTCGTTTCAGAGTCCACAGTTCTACCCACTAGACCACCACCGTTCTTCATAACCAGCAAGTACTTAACAGATTAAATCTTAAAAATAAAAGTACAAAATGGTACCTAACCGGATTAAGCATATTCTGTTGCGGCGACTAAGTTGAGAGGATGGCATATTATGATCCCTACCTAAGCATACGTATACATTCATCGTAAAAGATTGGGTCACACGATGCCGACTTTCGCGTTTAGCCACCTTTTCAATATTTTCATACAATCTGTAGCACCTTGCCGACTTTTTTTTAACCTTCATCAATACTGTGAAACACTGACTGTCGAAAACACTAAAGATATAATGTGTTTGGAACATAAGTATGTGAAGTAAGTATATGCCTTTCGAGTGTAGATATCGAGGAGCCTTTCCAACGGTTTCCTGAAAATCTCCGTCTATACTCGTGGTTCGACCCGAACTGTGAACTCGCGACCCCATATAAACTTAACAACCCCATTTCTCTGCAACCCCTCGACCAATTTGGCTCATGTTCGAATTTAAAAATTATTTTAATTTCATTTACCCGCCTACCAAATTTCATAACGATCCGACCAAATTTACTCAAGTTATCGTCGAACGAACATACATACAAACATAGATACATACATACAAACATACAAACGCCGGATTGTTCCAGTAGACTCGGAGAACTTCGCTCGCTTCGCTCGCTCGTTCAATTAATATAATAGAGGCTATAGTTTAACAAAAGCCACTGAACGCCGAAAATCATCTGAAACATGTATGATAATGGACAAAAATAGCCAGCGATCACTTTTATTTGATCCTTTCAGCTATGCACCTGCGGTCTGAATGCGGAAATGGCAGACCACTTCCATTGAGTTCAAAGAGCCGTGCGTCTGCTATCGATTCATCATCTTTTATGGACGTATTTTTCAACTGTATTTTTCTGAATAGCACTCCTCGGTTAAAAAGTTGGATGTTTGTGGAACTTTCATTAGATACTTCTTTGCAGCTCTCGCTGAGATTCAGCGCTACGGTTCAGTGGCTACGGCAAATACTGAGGTTGACTGCCATGTTTACAAAGTCCGACTGAAATATAGACATTGGACATACCATGTAGTACTTACTTAATGATTTTTTTGCTGTTGCTCTTTTTCTTTTGTCTCTCTTGTAATGTGATTCTTTAGTGGTATTACCTACTCGTACCTACCTAGACACCTAAAAAGAAAAATAAACATCGTCTTTTTGTATTACATAATATCAGCGTAACATAAAATGTCGACGTTTATTTTTGTTTATTTTTTGTTTTTTCTTAGTTTTTTTATTTATTTATTAGTATAGATCTTCTTCTTCTCTCGTGTCGAAAGCATCACACGTCACGCTCCCAGAAACGTGCCAACTTAATCGCGCTGGGGGTCGTCATTAGTATAGATTAATTAACACAAGAAGGACGTTTGTCTTTATTGTCAGAATATAATGCAAAAGGTGAAACCCAGAAAATTACTTTTAGATAAATTAATGCGGATACGGTCTCTTGAGAAAAACAATTAACTTTCCAACCGCACAGAAATTTGTCACACTGAAACTTAAAATTGGTGGGCGAGGGAGGGACCGACTAAAAGTTTTTTAATGAAGTTCACATCAGACCCTCTAATAAAACAATATGCAAAGTTATAATAAATGTTGAAACTAAACGGTATCCCTCATGGCGTCTGCTGATAAGGTTCAGAGGGAATAAAATGGAGTTATTTTTATGAACAAACGCTAACGTCCAGTTTTCCCAATAGGTAAATATGTTGGTTGAGGTTCTAATACAAGGTGTTACAAAAGTACCTAACTCTTTTTACAGGGTAATAGCACCCGGTGATAGGGATCACAACCTAAATATTTTTTTTGCTAGAGAACGTTCCGTTGATTTTTAAATTAATAAAATGTGAACGCTGTGTTTTCAAATTACGGTAAAATTGCAACCCGCAATGTATTCTAAACATCGGCACCTCAAGTGTATCAGCATTATGACTTCTGTGCGTTACACGTCCATTGCGTTTTAATACATCTTTTTTTTATTATAACCTAAAAAACCATAATCATGTCCCAGCAATAATTTATCCAAAAAGTATTTTGTTTTGGTGTCGATACGAGTAGTATAGACACCAACCATTTTGATCTGTCAGCGGTCTTCAAACCTTACCCAAATAAACCACCCACCGAGTTTAATTTAAAAAGCCAAGGAATACTATTTACTCGCCTATTTTTACGACCCACAAATTATACAAGGTGTTACAAAAGTACCTAACTCTTTTTACAGGGTGTAAACTACTGGTCAACAGAATGTCAAATCTGTAAAAAAAAGTTGAATAAATCAATTTTTATTGTACCTATAACCTCAAAATTGAAAAATTTTCAAAACTTTTTGGTTTTTGTTATTAGCTCAAATTTAAAAATATGTTTGTGTGTTTAGGTGAATTTACATAGCTTTGAGTTGTTAAAACATTGTGAAAGTCAACGAAAACAATATTTAATATACAATAAACAATATTTTTTAAATATTGTTTTTGTTGACTTTCACAATGTTTTAACAACTCAAAGCTATGTAAATTCACCTAAACACACAAACATATTTTTAAATTTGAGCTAATAACAAAAACCAAAAAGTTTTGAAAATTTTTCAATTTTGAGGTTATACAATAAAAATTGATTTATTCAACTTTTTTTACAGATTTGACATTCTGTTGACCAGTAGTTTACACCCTGTAAAAAGAGTTAGGTACTTTTGTAACACCTTGTATAATTTGTGGGTCGTAAAAATAGTCGAGTAAATAGTATTCCTTGGCTTTTTAAATTAGAATCAGAATCAGAATCAATTTTTTTTATTCAATATTCCATAAATAAATTATTTACATTGAACGTCAAAATATTATCTAAAGTAAAAAAAAGGTATATAAATCAGATACTTATTACTATCTAATACTAAGTATCTAGCTACTTTTTTTTCTCCAGCTTCACTAGCTCTGATCGTTCTTGGAGAATTAAACTCGGTGGGTGGTTTATTTGGGTAAGGTTTGAAGACCGCTGACAGATCAAAATGGTTGGTGTCTATACTACTCGTATGGACACCAAAACAAAATACTTTTTGGATAAATTATTGCTGGGACATGATTATGGTTTTTTAGGTTATAATAAAAAAAAGATGTATTAAAACGCAATGGACGTGTAACGCACAGAAGTCATAATGCTGATACACTTGAGGTGCCGATGTTTAGAATACATTGCGGGTTGCAATTTTACCGTAATTTGAAAACAAAATGGGCCAAAATATGTACGATCAAAGGTTTGTGCGTCCATAGTTGACCCCCGCTTGGTGTTTCCGCACTAATAAATCATCCCAACAAAAGGTTATGCGTGCTATAATAATCTACATATTTTATTGCAACCCTTAGAACTTTGATAAAGGGTTTCTCGTAAAAAAATCTTTAGGGTTTAGTATGTAATATATTCCGATGCTTGCTAAAAGTTTTATAGGTACCACTGAGTGTCGTAAGTCGTCAAAAGACCGAAGTCGAAGACCTAGGGCATATGAATCATAAAACTAAAGTGTAGTTGGGTGGGACTTTATGGACAAAAGCAGTCACAGATTGCTGGCCTAGAACAGGGGGTCTACCGGCGAAGACGAAGCCGATTACCATTGGCGAAAATAGAAGTTCGATTTTTGAAAAATGTTCTGCCACCCAGTTCATTTTACTGCCACCTAGTTAATTTTTCATAAATCGAACTTCGATTTTCGCCAATAGTAATTGGCTTCGTCTTAGCCGGTAGTCCCGCTGGTAGGGAAGCGAAACTTCAAGATAAAAGTTTTATCCCACTACCGGTAGCGGCATCTTGCTTCACGCGGTGAAATAAAACAAGATGGCGAGAGCTGATATTAGGATAAAAATTGTATCGTGACATTGTGCTCCCCTAGCTGGGCAGGCCCCCGAACCAGTGCGTTGAAGTGGTAAAAAGGACAACAAGAGCAGTTGACGAGATAGCAATGGATAAACAAAAACTAGTCAGCTCGCGTAGCATGAGGCGGTGTTAGATAGGTGTTAGAGTGTTAGGACTCTGTCCAACCCGCTCTATTTCAAACAAAAGAGTGAGATAGACAGAGTCCTAACACTAACATATCTCTAACACCGCCCCATGCTACGCGAGCAGGCCTCTTTGCATTTCACTCTTGTGCCAAAATAGGGATAGCGCATCGTATTTTAAAGATCGTTTTCATCTCCCACGCTCGGAAAGTTTGCTGTTAGTAGTAACTTGCGATCGTGTAAAATCCGAATTTGAACTCCTTTAACTTGTAGTGTTGCCTAGCAACGGGTTGTTGATTTTATGACACTTCAAGGAGACAAGATTTGTAATCAACAACCCGTTGCTAGGCAACGCCACATACTCCTTTGTGAATAAGCAAAGAAGAAGGAAACTCATTTCACTAACCTCTATGTATGTACTTATGTCTATTGTTTTTCTCGCTTGGCTAACAAAATCATTTCCTCGCTTCTGTGAGATGAAAAGTTTTGTGTTTCGCACGAATGCAATATTATTTGCGTCTCGAGCTTCTGAATACCTCGCTACGCTCAGGTTTCTTTTTTTGAACCACTCGCTGCGCTCGTGGCTCAATTTTAGAAACCTTCGCTAGCTCGGTATTCAATACAAGCACTCGCCGCAAACAATAATTTTGCATTCTTGCTTAACAAATAACTATTCTTGTTTCGCTTGAATAAAATAGTTTTATTCCCATTGAGGTAAAATTAATCACCTGTTATCTGGTAACATAAAAAAAAAACAAATCTGTAGGTTATTATTATTTTCAAAGATTCAAGGTTTAGTTTTAATTTATTTGCACTGCATTCGTAGTTTGGAGTAAATTTTTTTTTTCTTTTAATAATAGGTTGTGTTTAAGTTTAAGTTAAGTGTATTTTCTCACTTCACACTTTTTCAGTTTCTAAATCGAGACTAAATTGTCAAGAGTTTGACAAGAGTTCTTTATAGCCAAAGATTGCATAAACGGCAAGTTTTACAACCCTTTGGACGTGATAAATCCTTATTTAAAAGCTATCTGGAAGTACTTAAGGTCTTGTTGAGTTAGTGGAAGCGTAGCTGCTAGTGGACCATTAGGTTAGGGTATTTTATACAGTAAAGTTGATAGATTTTATTGCCCTATTGAAAAAGACATAAAAAAAGTAAGTTGTAGCCTGTAAACATATGCCATTGTCTCAATAGCAAAGGCCTTCTCACAAAGGCAGAGAGAGAGAGTGCGAGCTTAAACACCACGCGTGCTCAATGCGGATTGGCAATTTTCGCGTTAAGGCTGGAAGATAGTAGTGTGGCGGGAAATTCAAAATTTTCACAGTTTTTTACATTTCGTAGCTAAACTGAGCTATTTTTGTTGAGCGATTTTTCGTTCGCGAGAATAAAACCGTATTCTTTTCATTATTGTAAACAACAGAACAACAATAATTCAGCCGATTATATGTTCTGGTCTACGACAAGTTTTTTGGGCAGTACCACTGCTTCGTAGACCAGAACACATAATCGGCTGAATTATTGTTGTTCTGTTGTTTACAATAATAAAAAGAATACGGTTTTATTCTCGCGAACGAAAAATCGCTGAACAAAAATAGTTCAGTTTAGCTACAAAATGTAAAAGTAGGTATGTGAAAATTTTGAATTTCCCGCCACCTTGCTATCGTCTACCCTTAAGAATATAATGCGCCTCATTCACTCACTACCGGCTAAGACGAAGCCGATTACCATTGGCGAAAATTGAAGTTCGATTTAAGTATGAAAAATGAACTGGGTGGCAGTAAAATGAACTGGGTGGAGTACATTGTTCATAATTTTTTTCGCCAATGGTAATCGGCTTCGTCTGAGCCGGTAGACCCCCAGGTTTCCTTCACCATTAGCGAGTGGTATTGCTACTAAAAATTCACAATTGTACTAAACTTTGAAAATATTTCAATTCCGGTGATGACATGTACCTCGATATGTTAATGGTAAATGAACCATCATATCAAGGTAATGACAACATGGATTAAAAATGTATACAGGGCAATCTTGAAATAGTTTTTTATTTCTGAAACCAGTCAATTTATAAATGTGATTTCCAACAACTTTTGATCTACGACTTTTCGAATAGCTCGCAACTTTTTATTTATTGAACGTATCTTATTCTTTAAAAGTTTGCATTTGTACCATTTTATTACATTTGAGTAAAACCATAAAAAAATAAAATTGCAATTTCACCAAAGTGAAAGAACCAAAGTTGTTGGGAATGTCATTTAAAAGTTGTCGTGTTCCAAACAGATACCCCTAGCGTGTGGGCAACTGTACCGCCGAACATCAGCAGTGAAAACTAAGCGGGTCCGTAGACCCTCTACGCAACTGCTACGAAGGTGCTACGGAATGTCTACGAAGCTACGTGCATATGCTGTAGCAAACACAGGGGGTCTACCGGCTAAGACGAAGCCGATTACCATTGGCGAAAATCGAAGTCCCATTTTTGAAAAATGTACTGCCACCCGATTCATTTTACTGCCAACAAGTTAATTTTTCACAAATCGAACTTCGATTTGCGCCAATGGTAATCGGCTTCGTTTTAGCCGGTAGACCCCAGGTGGGGATTTCTCGGGAACGTTAAGGTCAAAACCCTCATATCTTCTTTTTGGGTGCGTTTTTTGTTAAACAAGGCTTAACAATTTTAGGACCTATGGTTTAGATTCCACATTTTAGAACCTGGATCTAGAATCTAAACCTTAGGTTCTAAAAATAGTTAAGCCTCGCGTTGATAACCTAATTAAGAGTTTTTAGCAAAAAACGCCAACAAAAAGAAGATATGTTTTTTTTTTTTCATTATAACGGCGCTAGTTGTGCCTAGGTTTGGGCCTTAAACGTTTTTACTCATTCTCTTCAACAGAGTATCTACCTACCACGAGTGCGAAAAAGCTGTGCCGGACGTCTGCCGGACGTCTGTCATGTATCCTAATACTATAGTAGTAAGGTTGTTTATCCAACTTATCACTTTCAGTGACAGTGCCAGTAAGCACTCGTGGTAGCTGCTCAGTTGCGCGGAAGAGAAAACCGGCATTGTTGAACCCACAAGAGCTAGGACACTCGGTGCGTGCGGGATTCAACAAATTGCTTTTTGAATTGAGAGCGCCGACGTGGTGAGGTATTTCACTCCGGCCGCGATATTGTAACTGAAATGGCTGAGTCTCGCTTTATTATATTTGTAGAAATGCCTAGATATTTACGTTTTATGGAACAATTGTTCTAAAATTGTGGGTGGCCGATTTGGCGAGCAAGTTTCAATGGTTATTAAATGGAGCGACCACTTGGGCGTGTATAAAACTTCTACTTACTAAGTAATGTGGCTAAAAAGCCAATAGGGCTGCAGTGAGTGCTGATTTTATGATACAGCTTCGATGGTGAGCCCAGACTGTGACTGACACTTCCTATCTTTGCCATGAGTGTTCACTTGCAGATGTCATAATAACATGGCTTTGAGTTCACCTTGCTTGCTTTTCTTATCTTCGAAATATAGATGTTATGTTTTCGAAATTAAGGTACCTACATCGGTGACGATATTCACTTAGCTGTAAATTTTGCATCGCATAATTTTTTTTGTTGCTGAATCAACATAACTATGCTTAGTTTCAGCCTTTTTTGCTGTTTATAATCCCATTACAATCCTACAATGATGGTTCTAATTTCACTCGAAGCTAATTCCTGTGCATTTTTTCCACAGTCCAGTCCGGCACGCAATGTGAATATTTCATCCACCCCGTGCTTTGCGGTAATTAAACAAAAGAGAAACGGCTATTATGTAGCAACATTTCTATGAAACTTTGCGGCTTAATAATTCATAGAAAAGTTGGTATTGATTGTCAGGTTGTGTAGAACGGGCGGCCTATTGCAATTCAATTTAATTTATTAATGAAATTAAGTACTTAACTAGCTTTTGCCCGTCATTTCGTTCGCGCAGATTTAGATAGAAAGAGGTTCTTTCCCCGTTCATTGATTTCAGCGCGGACAAAATCGCGGGAAAAACTTATTAATAATTTAAAGTTTGTGTGGTATTCTACTGGAAAAGCTACATACCAAATATCAAACAAATACGCGTAAAATAGTAACCAACATCCCACCGTCCATAAAAACTTCCGCATTTATAATATTATAGTGAGAGTAGGGTGCGAAAAGTGTGATAATGATGTTGGAGGCTTTAATTGCCACATTAATAAAATTAGGATGTCAAATACAGGGGGTCTACCGGCTAAGATGAAACCGATTACCATTGGCGAAAATCGAAGTTCGATTTATGAAAAATGTGCTGCCACCCAGTTATTTTTCCATAAATCGAACTTCGATTTTCGCCAATGGTAATCGGACAATGATTGGGCTCTATCTCCCACCTGGAAACCTGTCTTACACGGAGATCGAAGAGAAACTCACAAAACCCTTCAATATGACATCATCAGCTTCGCCTGTGTAGCTCCATCAAGCCAGACCGACGATGACCGAACCAGTTTCGCGGTAAGCGGGCGGGGCCAGACACCCCGCCCCTCCCCCCCGCACCGGAGTTGTCCGCGCGGGCGCATCGTCAACGAGCCCGCAGTGAGCGGATGAACGCCAACACGAACGCGTCGTCCATCCCTCCTCCATGACTAAGACTTCCGGACGAAGTCGAAACATGTCGGCTATTCCGACAAAATAAAAGTAAGTGAAAGCGATATAAAAACAATGGTAATCGGCTTCGTTTTAGCCGTTAGACCCCCTGTTTTCGGGTCTACGGTCACAAGTATTGGTAAATTGAAGCGAGATCTCGTTAGTGGGAGCCGGAATCCGGAGTTCCGCTTAATAAGTCTTAAGCAAATCGATGCCACGTCGCACCTGGCGCCGATGACGTCAAACACGGGTAGCAAAGGCTCGTCTGTCAACACAATCAACGATTTACTGCCAAGCTCAGCCTCAGGGCGGTTGTCCACTGCACCATCGTGCCAACGAGAACGAGATTATTTTGGATGAGGGGGCGTCCAATGATTATTGCAATGAAAGAAAGAAAATACATTTATTACTAGAACTAGAACTAGGTTAGGCAAGACAAACATTAATGTTATTATAATTAGTATAAAGTATTGAGCCCCTAAAATGATCCCGAGCCCCACTATTTGATACAGGAATCAATTTTGTGCATTTTTTTTTCCGCGCGGGCTCTTAACCGTTATAGTTACAGGAAAACTTTACTAGCAGTAATAGCAGGTAACCGCTGAAGTTACAGAATTTATTTCTTAGTCCATAACTTTTGGAGATATTATCACCTGCATTCACAGATATTGAAAAAAAATTGTCAGCGAAAAAAATACTAAAATAGTTTTTCGCGATTTCTGTCATTTCTAGGACTCAATCCTCAATGGGATCATCAGAGTCTTTTGATCGCTACATGAAAGAGGATCGAGTGGCTTTAAAAAAAAAAAGGTATTTAAGCGTTTTTTTGCGCAGACAATTTTTTTTTTCAAAATCTCTGAATGCTGATAACTAAGGCCTTTTGCATCTACGTAATGAGATGATTTATACAGCGTCCAGTGGCACCTTCACTCACACTAGATAGGTGAAGAGACCACTCGGCGCTGCAGTGCCTGGGACATTGTTTTAGATGGAGTAGGCTTGCCCAGCACCTATACCATCCTGACAGCTTAGTCGACCAAGCCCACAGGAAAGACAGGTCAATACGTGTGGAGCCAACTGAGCCGCGGGTTTCCTCACGATGTTTTCCTTCACCGTTAGCGAGTGGTATTGCTACTACAAATTCACAAACATTCATTGGACTCTGAAGCAAGAGGTACCCGGTTCGATTCCCAGTGCGGGCATGTATCTATGACTTTGTTTAATTTCAAAGTTACGTACATTTGTGAATGCAGATAATAATAATAAAATCTCAAAAAATTATGGATGGTCTCCTAGGAAATAAATTCTGTAACTACAGCGGTTACCTGCCATTACTGCTTCGACTAAAAATACACCCTATATTTTAAGTGAAAGTTTGTTAGATGCAAAATGAAATTACTTACTCTTTATAAGAAAACCATTTTGGCGTCGTCAATGTTTATCAATTCACTCGAATTATTAATATTTTATACGCCTACTGAGTCACCCTTGGGGTGTCATGGTATAATTTAATAAAATTTTCATATTTTATTTCGACTTTTTCTCGCATTATTGAATTATTAAGGACACAGCCACACGTCTCCGTTGATATTTACCATATGCTTTAATTTGATTATATTGGGAGCTGGCAAGAAATGTTATGCCTTTGTAATATATTATCTATTGTTTCAGCAACCAAAACCGCCGTATGGAATTTGACGTCAATAACAAATAACACTATACAATCTGGCCCTGAATTAAGTTAACTAGTGGTTCGCCCCGAACTGTGAACTCGCGACCCCATATAAACTTAACGACCCGATATCTCGGCAACCCCTCGACCGATTTGGCTCATGTTCGAACTTAAAAATTCTTTTAATTTCATTTACCCGCTTACCAAATTTCATAACGATCCGACCAAATTTACTCAAGTTATCGTCGAACGAACATTCATACATACAAACATACAAACATACAAACATACAAACATACAAACATACATACATACATACATACATACAAACGCCGGATTGTTCCAGTAGACTCGGAGAACTTCGCTCGCTTCGCTCGCTCGTTCAATTAAATTAGTATAGTTTTCTTTTTATTTACCAATATTAGTTTATATAAATTTAATAGATAGATAGATGGATAGAGAACACTTTATTGTACACCAGAAAAAATATTTACAAGAATGTTCATTAATGTTTATTTAATGTTCGTTTAATAAATTTCTTTTTACGATACAAACTCGGTGTAGAACTCATTGAATAATTTATAAATTGTATGAAGATAAAATATTTATAAAATATATAATTGAGGCAAAAATAATGATAATAAAAGCAATTAGGTATCGATCGCTGAATGCATAATGCGTTCAAATGCAATTAAATTTCAATTATTCCCACAGCAAGTGTAATTTTCATCGATTAAATTGCTCCTGCTTGAAAATTGTGTGTTATATGTTTCATCGTCTTATTTGTGATAAATTACATACTCTACTAGTTTCTGACCGCGACTTCGTTCGCGCATACTTATACTTTTTTCAGTTATCGATAACTTCGCAGACAAAGTCGCGCGAAATGGCTAGTAATTAACAGCCTCTGTATTATCCAGTGTCTAAGCTATCTCTATTCAGTTTCAGCGGGATCGAGTACCTAATCCCCGATTTATCGGGCAGAACGGGCTATTAATCAACACAGCTGTCAGTTGTCAAAGTGAATAATTAATAAAGAAGTAACTGATAGCCGTTAACAGTCGATCAACAACCCGTTAGTGTTCGCTCACAAATATTCGCATTTATAGAATCAAGTTTCAGCTTATCAATAGTTTATAATTACCTCCTGAGAAGAAGCGTAGCCTCTCTCCTTTGCAGCAAAGGTGAAAGAAAATATAAGTTAAGAAGATATTTTAAATACTTTTTTTAAAAGCCGCGCCCTGCTGGGTGCGATGCGAAATGGGAAAAGTTTCCAAATAATGGATTAGTCGAGCAGAACCCTCTCGCTGGCCTATGCCTCGTGAGCTTTTTTAGAGTGCACCTTCTTAGTTACTTTTAGGGTTCCGTACGCTATTGCGCTTTGCTGGTCAAAACGGATAATAATGAATAATACTCGTAGTGCCGGCCAATATATTTTTTTATTCTTTCCAAGGACTGTATATTGTATATCTCATTCTCACTGCCTTGAACGCCCCTCGTATATGATCAACATCAGCCCTAGGGGTCTACCGGCTAAGATGAAGCCGATTACCATTGGCGAAAATCGAAGTTAGATTTTTGAAAAATGTACTGCCACCCAGTTAATTATACTGCCACCCAGTTCATTTTTCATAAATCGAACTTCGATTTTTGCCACTGGTAATCGGCTTCGTCTTAGCCGGTAGACCCTCTGGTCCACGGTACATACAGGGTTCATACGTACGGAGCCAACTACATGACACTTTTGGACAAATTAATTATGAAATTCCGAAATAAAATTGGGTCAACGCTACAGAGTCGTGTGGGGATTCAGCTAATGTCGGTTTTCTTGTCACTGCTACTTGAATGGGGCCCGATTTCAGGTTAATTAGTTCAAGAGTTCGAGTTCCACCCGCCAATCTTAGCGAGACATCAACTTTGAAACCTTTTGACTTAGGGTTTGGAACACAGCTGCTATTTATAGTGCTATTCATAGAGTTTGACTTCATGTTGCTAACTTACTTTCAGGAAACTCGTAGAGTAGTTGTAGACTCTAATAATAAGTAGTATCCACCTAAGTGAGCCTAATCCACCAAAAACGGAATCTTGCGCCTTCCACCTCAGCAACAAAGAAGCAGACCGTAGGCTCAACATCAAGTGGCAAGGAACACCCATAGCTCATAATAAATTCCCTAAGTACCTAGGGGTCACTTTGGACAGGTCACTCACCTTTAGAAAGAACTTCGAAAACATAAAAAAGAAAGTTCACTCCCGCAACAACCTGCTCCGACGTCTCACCACCACCAACTGGGGAGCCTCACCTCGGGTCATGTGGACTTCTGGGCTGGCGCTCGCGTTTTCTGCTGGAGAATACGCGTGTGCTATATGGAGTCGATCTGCCCATGCAAAGCTAGTGGATACATCTCTAAATGAAACCTGCCCGATTATTACTGGTTGTCTTAAGCCGACCCCGGTCCGACTGATGTACCCACTGGCTGGTATTGCGCCCCCAGATGTCCGCAGGGCTGTGGCAAGTTCCCTGGAGAGGTCCAAATGGATATTGATACACGACATCCCATCATGGCTCAATTCCAGTGCAGCAAAGACTGCCAAGCCGAAGCAGTTTCATGAAGTCTGTCAACCCACTGACCACACACCCACCGGAGGCTAGGTGTAACCTTTGGTGTGAAAGCGCCTTCCTGCCAACCCCTTTTGTGCCGCCTTCTGAGTGTCTCCCGCCGGGACATAAGTTGCCATGGGCGACCTGGAAGTCCCTAAACCGCCTGAGGACCCAGGTCGGCCGAAGCAAGGAAAATATGGCCAGGTGGGGTTTATCGGATGGTGGCAAACAGAACTGTTTGTGTGGTACCCCGCAAACTATGATGCACCTCTCATCATGTCCTGCGTGCCCTAACACCTGCACACTGGAGGACGTTATGATAGATAAAGATAAGATAAAGATAAAATATTTTTTATTATGTCTCGTTTCTTAGCCTACATTAAAATAAATATTTTGTCTTTTTTTGTCTTGGCCAGGGACGATCGGAAAAAGACGTCTACGTCCTTTCGGATCTTACAATCTTTTTGTATGCATCAGGAGGATGGAGGACCTTATGGCGGCTAATAAAAACGCAGTTAGCGTTGCGAAATTCTGGGCTAAAGCCATTTAATTTAAGATTAGATTAAGAAATCGGTCTGCCATCGACACGCGAAGAAGAAGAATAAGTGGGCATTCATACTTTTTTCTCTAACCGAAAGAAAGAGATTTCGGATCAATCGCCGCCGCCGACATATAGCTAGTGGTATTGCTACCGTACAGACAGTCAATCACATTGTACTGCTAAGTAAACGTAAGTAAATGTGAGTATTCTGTAAAAAAAATTGCTCTTAAAAAAAACTCTAGACTCTAGTTTGTGAGCCAGTTGTTTTTTGGTAGAATTTCTTACAACTGTAAGAAAAAAAGTTATTTTCATTGATTTTCATTCATTATAGTCCTTTAGATTTTTTTAAAAGCAATGTAAATAAGTGTTTGTAAAGAGCTATTTTAATGACATGAAAATAGTTTTTTTTTGTACAACTTCCATCATTTTTAACCACAATACACATTGATAAACTTGACATACGCTATAGACTGCACCACGGCCTGGCTGGTCAGATAACTCTCTCTTCCTTATTATCTCTTTGTATAACTTTAGCCAGATTTATAACTCCCTTATTTCCAATTGGACAATAACACCGCCCTTAAGTAATAAAAAAACCCATCAATCTGAAAAAAAAAGAGAAGGCCATTTTCCCCATGAAAAAATATGCCCATAGATTTTTCATCGAACAAAGTCATTGTTTAAAAGAACGATAGGAAATTTATTTTCGGTTCACGAAGTTTGTTAAGGAGTCTCGCGACTGCCAATAGCACTGGGGTTTGGTTTTATAGGGTTCCGTAATCATGATGGGGGAACCTTTTAGCTTGGCCGAAGTTTCATTGTAGAGGAAGAAAGTTTTAATTATCATCATTGCAATCTAAGCGGTGGTAGCCTCGTGGCAGGGTATATGAATAGAGCAGTAGAGTAAATTAGCCGTGATTGGTGAGCCACATCCGAAACTGATAACCTACTTCGTTGGTCTATCGGGGATTTTTCTGCACGGTACATAGTAGAAAGCGAAGTAACGCTCTGTCAAAGCGGTTCAGGGCTTATTTAAACATTAAACAATATTTTTTTTTTGTATTTATGTATGATCTATGTATGTTTATGATTACTTTTAAGTAGTTTATATTCATGATTGCACCAACTACCCGTCACTCAACTCCCTAGCATTTTGTCTCCATCAGTGGTTGCCTGGAAGAAATTGCTGTAAGCAATAAGGCCGCCAATTGTACCTTTTTTTTAGTTAAGTAACTTTTTTCCTGTCTGTATATGTTTATTGGTGTACAATAAAGAATATTTTATCTTTATCTTTTATCTTTAAACAGGGTATGCTGACTACAAATTCGATTTGAAGGGGAAGCGATAAGCAATATACGACTTCAAAAAAATTTTAAAACACAGAATTAGCGCTTATAGTTATTTAGGGTTAGACGATAGCAACGTGGCGGGAAATTCAAAATTTTCACAGTTGTTTACATTTTGTAGCTAAACTGAGCTATTTTTGTTCAGCGATTTTAGCTCAGTTTAGGTACAAAATGTATAAAACTGTGAAAATTTAGAATTTCCCGACACGTTGCTGGTATAAGGCTAACTAGCGCCACCAATGTTGAAAAAATCATATCTCCCTTCAGAAAATGTTTCTGAGAAAACCCTAAGATGAGCTCATGCGCCATGCTTTTTTAGATTTTTTTTGTGTAGATACCCAACTCAATTTCGAGTATTGAGCTAAAAAATTATCGATAACCGCCGTTTTTGGTGGTTATCGATTTTTTTGTTGCTTAAATGGTAATATCGAAGTGGGTACACCAAAAAATCTAGAAAAGCATGGCGCATGGGCTCATCTCAGGTTTTTCTCAGAAACTTCTTCTGAAGGGAGATATTCATTAAGGGAGATTTTTTCAACATTGGTGGCGCTAATTAGCCTTATACGGAGCCTTAAGCCATTCTGCACTCATCACTACTGCACCACTTGCAGCCTACCAAGCTTCGGACTTGACCAGCACGCTGCAAGCGACAGCGCTCGCACAAAGAAGTTACCCCCCAGCTGTGTAGTGGTGGATCAGTGGGCCTGTGCCTATACAGGGTAATTTTTAAATAGCTTTATTCCTCATGTCATGTCAAGTTCTAAATGTGATTTCCAACATTTTTTGTTCTACCACTTTGGTGAAAGGGTAATTTTATTTTTCCATACAAAAAAAGAATACCTAATTTTTTTTTCTCTTCCGCTCGGAGTTGTGACGTATCCAATTGTTCAACGTGTACATGTGTGCTACAATCGAGCGGAGGAGGCGTGGCGCGGAGTATCAAATAGGAGCAGTGTAGCTACCACGAGTGCGAAAAAGCTGTGCCGGACGTCTGCCGGACGTCTGCCGGACGTCTGTCATGTATCCTAATACTCTAGTAGTAAGGTTGTTTATCCAACTTGTCACTTTCAGTGACAGAGGATAGAGAGGAGAGGATGGAAAGGTGGTAGAGAGTGGAGGGGCATGAAAGCGCGCCGCGCAGGCAGCGCTGAAATGGTTCTAAAGAATAATAAACGTTCATCAGTAAATATAAAGTATCGAGCTATTCGAAAAGTCGTAGAACAAAAAAGTTGTTGGAAATCACGTTTAGGAGTTGACCTGTTTCAGGAATAAAGCTATTTAAAAATTACCCTGTATACACCCCAGAATAAGCTAGTGAGACGTGATACGAGGTTAATGTAGACTCGACCAATCTAATGCAGGCTCTAAAATAGAGGCAGCCTTTGCCCAGCAGTGGCATCTTAAAGCTATATAAAACAATAATAGTACTTATCAATGTCTTGTATGTGAGTATAGGAATGGGCCCGATGTGAGGCAAGTTTGTTCCAAAAACAACATCCGACTTTTGAACAAAACGTATTTTTCTCAGCTTTCTGCTGGAAGAGTCGGTGCTGAAGCTCTTAGTGGTAGAGTTGCGGTTAGTAGATATACACAC
Organism: Zelleria hepariella; assembly: GCA_949319315.1. Classification (NCBI taxonomy): domain Eukaryota; kingdom Metazoa; phylum Arthropoda; class Insecta; order Lepidoptera; family Yponomeutidae; genus Zelleria; species Zelleria hepariella. The sequence goes on from OX439388.1 coordinate 14,509,904, forward strand.
AAATGTCCCTGTTAATTCCCACGTTTCTAAATAAAGGCAAACTCTTTTACATAGGGTTTGTCTCGACCCTGCGCTGTCTTCTTCAAGCCGGCTGCCTATGTATGTTTATACCTCACCCACACATTCGTATCGATATAAGTAGCATATCAGTGTATGTTACACTCTTCTTCAGACAGTCCAATACAATACTTTGACCATTTAACACGCCTTTCAATCACCGAACTTAATACAAGGAGCCTTACACCACATGACGACCCAGCCAGAGTAGCTACCACGAGTGCGAAAAAGCTGTGCCGGACATCTGCCGGACGTCTGACATGTATCCTAATACTATAGCAGTAAGGTTGTTTATACAACTTATCACTTTCAGTGACAGTGACAGTAAGCACTCGTGGTAGCTGCTCTGGCCTGCCTGCCTTTGAGGCAGATGATTCATTTCACTAGATGATTTATACAGGCACCCCCATTCACCCCACTAGATGAGTGCAGCGATAATTTGGACGCTGCAGTGCCTGGGATATGTTTTAGATGAAGTAGACCACCTATCAGCTAGAGAGACGATCGATGGGATTTTGCCTTTTTTCCCTTTTTGGCGCAAAATAAAAGGTTAAATAAAGAGTTCTCCATATCTCTTTCATCTTTAACAACCTACACAGCCACACAAAGCGCCATGAAATTTTGATTTAAGGCTGGAAGATAGCAGCGTGGCGGGAAATTCAAAATTTTCACAGTTTTTTACATTTTGTAGCTATACTGAGCTATTTTCGTTCAGCGATTTTTCGTTCGCGGCAATAACATAGTATTCTTTTCATTATTGTAAACAACAGAACAACAATAATTCTGCCGATTACGTGTTCTGGTCTAAGACAAGTTTTTTGGGCAGTGCCACTGCTTCGTAGACCAGAACACATAATCGGCAGAATTATTGTTGTTCTGTTGTTTACAATAATGAAAAGAATACTATGTTATTGCCGCAAACGAAAAATCGCTGAAAAAAAATAGCTCAGTTTAGCTACAAAATGTAAAAAACTGTGAAAATTTTGAATTTCCCGCCACGTTGCTATGGTCCACCCTTAACGTCGTCACATTCTTTGCGCCTCAGCGGGCCGCGCTCGCTTGAATGGCACGGCATGACTTATTGATCCACTTTGGATTTGAGTTGGCGGTGTGCTCCAGTACGACTCAAAATTTCAGTTGCGTGTATTATTTTGTCGCGGCCGGATCTTAGGGTGTCATTAAGGGTGGTATTCTAGAACGCTACTTAAACTCAGTTCAAACTAGAACGCTACTTAAACTGTGTTTAAACTCAGTTCAAACTAGAACGCGACTTGAACTCTGTTTAAACTCAGTTTAAGTAGAGTTTAGTAGTGTCGACTGTCGATAAAACAGTGCATTTTTTTATTTAAATATCCCTTCATATCAAAACATGCACTGAACTCTTTTTAAACTCAGTTTAAGTATCGTTCTTGAATACCACCCTAATAGTCGTCAGCTCAAGTTTGAGCTCAGGTGATCTCAGAAAACAAAATCACCTTGGCTAATGTCCATGTCAAGCTCAAGCTAGTAACGTGTCATTGACATTAGCCAAGGTGACAAGTCGGTGATTTTGTTTTCTAAGTCACCTACTTGAGCATGAGCTTAAGCGACTATTAATGCCACCCTTAGAATTTATCACTTCATGATGTGGCCAACAATTTTATGAAATGTTTGTATTTCATGTATAATGGAAAAAAACCTGCTGCCCACATCATGGTATTGCCAGGCCAGATCAAGGAATAATCAACGTTTGAGGATATGAACGTACAGCTAAACGCATGGCAACTTCACGATGTGGCCAAACAATTTGGGATCATAAAAAGTAAGATTAGCCTGTACAATTGTACATTTCCCACTAGCTGGGCAAAGGCCTTCTCTCAGAGAGAGAGTTCGAGCTTAATTAGCTTGATCATAAAATATCATAAAATAGTTACACCGTACTGTTCACCGCTAGAGGCGCTGGTGTCGTCTTGTTTTATTTTATTGCGCCAGACGAATCCAAGAAGTTTCTGAAGCATTTAACCATGCTAAGGCCCGTAAGATCAATCACAGCGTAAACCAAAAAGGCTAGTTTAAACCCTATCTGTCGATTAACTTTCATACAAAATGCGAGGTTTAATTAATCTATCGATTGAATTTAAATTGTGATTGATCTTACGGGCCTAAGGGAACATACAAAGATGTACTGAGTGATCATAGATGTTTGCTGGGTTAAAAAACCGCTGGTGCTATGAGCCAGATGTAGTGGACAAAATTCCTCAAGTTTAGAAAATGGAACTTAGTTATTTTTTAGGTTGAATTGGAATAAACCGAGTTGAGCTAAACTCAGGGCGGGACCCATGTTAGTTTAGGTACAGCATAGAGTTTGACAAAATGTTTGAGTAGCATGAAGACACAGGGTATTGTTGTGTTTCGGCTCATTGCAGTGCGTGGGTGGTTAATGATTGTTATGTCATAGGAAGGTTCAAGTTAAACCGTCTAAATCACGGTGGAATTACAACTTAGTCAATGCAAACCAATGACATTCTAAATGCCAACTTACCTTCTCTCATACGAGACGTTTGAACTGCCCACTGACGATGTATGGTGTTGTTTAGTTGTTAAAATTAATCTTTTCGTTACGCCGAGGGTAATTGGATAATACATCACAATGAGCCTTTTTCAGAAGAAATTCACAAATAATTTCATAGATGGCGCCTACAGGCGTGGCCATAGAAGAAACGGAATACGGTTGTCAAATTTAGCTTAGCACAGATTAATTTTGACAGCCGTATTCCGGTTATTCTCTGGCTACGCCTGTGGTGTCTATGGCGCCATATATTAAATGAATTGTGTTTTTTTGCTAAAAATGGCTCATTAGCACGGAAACCTTAGCATTCCAACTGACTCAAGAGCTTTAAAAACCCTCAATTTATTTCATAAAACTAACTAACGAACTGTTTCTGTTATGAAATCCTGAAAACATGTTCTCATTTATAAAGCTCCTGGTTCCGTTCACAGAAAATGAAAAAATATTTATTTCGGGCAAAAAATTACAGCTTTCAAAAGCAACGAGCATACAACTCAAGCCGGTCGAAATACTACACCACCAAATTGCAAAATACGCAAGTATTTTCACGAACATTCGAATTACGAAATTCGGCTCGGTTAAGCCAATGGTAACTGTGTGTTGTAGTTTAGAAGATACCCACTGAAATATCTGAAATCTAGCGGAATGCGAAATGCGAAATGCGCTCTCGAATTACCGATTTCACATTCGATAACGTTCGAATTTGCATAGATTATAGCTTAGAGCCATGTCTGAGCCATATTATGCAAATGCAATGTGCAGGAATGGCAAATTGTATTGTTGCTAAGTTCGGTAACCCTGTTACTGAGATTGTTACCTGTGGCTGACACTGACATGACCTCATCGTCTGTTTTCAATCTCAGCCTTTATAGTTAACGCTGCTGCAGCTCGTGGTTTATAGCTCGGTACAAATTTATGTCTGTTCTGCTCTACGTATATGTACACACGACAGCACGTCGACCCTTACACGCTAGCTCGGTTACGTTACGGGCGACTTTACAACAAAAGTGTACACTCTGACGTGCTATCGTGTGTACATCAATAGGTGGGATGAAGGTATCGTATTTACGTAGAAATGGCGCTCATGCTACGCCTACTTTACTGTTCTAAGGGTAGCATTAATAGTCATCGACTTAAGCTCGAGCTCAAGTAGGTGAACTCAGAAAATCAAAATGCTTATGTCAAGCGTTGGCTAATGTTAATGTCAATCTCAATGTAATGAAATGAAATAGTTGAAATGAAATAGTTTATTGGTTAAACAAAGGTTGCAGGTGAATGTCCTGGCTCCCAAACTAGGATTCTCTGTGCTATGGGAAGCCAGGCTACTTCTTATGTGTTTTCTGATATTGTTATAGGTACCTAATAAACTTCACTATTTACTGTTCACAAAACTAAAAAACTAAAAAAATAAAATAGCATTTTTAGTTATAGGGCTCTTGTGAGTAAGTGAGTGAGTGTGTGTGTGTGTGTGTGTATGTGTGTGTGTGAGGGTGTGTGTGTCTGTGACCGTGTGTGCGTGTTTGTGTGTGAGTGTGTGTGTGTGTGTGAGGGTGGGTGTGAGTGTCAATATAGTATCTATTAATATGCTGACATGAGAGCTACTCAAGCTTGACATTAGCCAAGGCTTGACATTAGCATTTTTGTTTTCTGAGACGACTATTAATGCCACCCTAAGTATTAAATGTCGTGTCCCAAACAAGACTTCTACCCAGATTGTCCAGTAAACATCGATCGCGATTTACGCTGTAGATGGCGAATTACTCTGTGGATCGCAGCGCTGGATGAATGGCGTGTTTCATCCCGCCAACCCCTAAACCCTTATTTATTGCCGCCCTTCAGCAACCATTCAGTGGGAGAAATATTGTACCGCCCGATGCGAGATGGATATTAAAAACAAATGTCGGTTTCATGGACGGATGCCTCCATAATAAGGTCCGACGTTCGCACACAACTTTCAACGAAAAAAGTACCTACTCCCAAATCAAGCAATTTGGGATTAGGTACTTTTTTTGTTGAAAGTTTTAATCAATCGGGAACTCAACTAAACCCTAAATATCGTGGTATGTATCCAGTTTTTCTTACAATGATTTCAAACTAGGGACCCTCTCCGGCTTTTCACGGATGTAAAAAAGTATTATTATGCCTTATATTTGTAGTAGCAACACCACTCGCTGACGTGAAGGAAAACATCGTGAGAAAACCTGAGGATATGAGGCATTATACCCTCAATGCAAAAATCGCCAATCCGCATCGAGCACGCGTGGTGATTAAGCTCGAACTCTCTCTCTGAGAGAAGACCTTTGCCCAGCTAGAGGGACATATACAATTGTGCAGGCTCCATCTTACTTACTTTTCTATTTTCTTCGGTAACCAATCGGTCAAATTACGTGACTTGGTTTATACAATACCTTTTTGTCTTTCTTATAATTTGTACGTGGTTTCACTTGCGTGGTTCCTTATTTTCCTGGGCTAAAAACTACGCAAGTGAATTTTACAAAGTTTTACATTGCCTAACGTCACTTTCTAGAAATCTTTCTCGGTCTACAAACTAGGGCGATCCTTATTTTATATTTACTTGCAAGAAGGACAAACAAACAAACTTTAAAATTACTATCTCCCAGACTCGCGCCAGAGACAGAACAAATACATGGGTTTTTTTGGGAATGGCTAAAATGTTTGTACAGTATTTCGTAAATAAATACCTTTTCTAGCAATCCGGAACTTATCATGGGAATAGGTGCTATTAGTTAGTATTAGGTTAGTTTGTATTCCATAGCACCCTAGTAAATATACAAGGTGTTAAAATAAGGTCCTGTTATACTTCATGAGGTTCAGACTCATCAATACAAACAATTTTCACTAAAAGGCCAATTTATACCAATAAAAAAAAAAAACTGCAGTTCCATATTAAAGTTCGATACTTACCAATTGCCATCAAATGTACGGGGCAACTGATTTTTTTTTTCGAAATTTCGCTTTTGGTTCCCTTAGCGTTTAGCGACCGTTGTATAATCTTGCATATTTTTGTAACACCCTGTATATTCATGCCGGCCATCCAAACTTCCGACTAGTCCGATTCCAACAGCAAGCGTCGCTTGCAAGCTCACAACTTCTCAACTAGCTCTCAGCTCCAATTTCTATTCAGCCTTCGGTTTATTCTCGAATACTTCAGCTGCACTTCAGTCCCTCTAGGATAGCAAAGTCTGGGAACTGGCAGAGCTATCTCAAAGCTACAGCTACCCAAAGTGGATCTTGACCTCCACAACCTAGAGGCGCCAACTCTTCCTATCCTGCATTGACAGTAATGAGACGAGATGATTTATACAGCGTCCACTGCAGCCCCTCTACCCTTGACGCACTTTTCCAATACAGCCGAAATATGGCGCAATTTACAAAATTTGATATTTTACAAATTAAGACGCATTTTGTGTTTTTATTGAATAGAACAGCCTTACCTTTGAATAAACATTACAAAGTATTTAAAATCAAAGCATTACTATGCGAATTCAAAGAGAAATACATTTTTAAACTTTTTCATTTTGATCGCAATAGCGTCAAGGGTAACCCCCCAGTGCCTGGGACATTTTTAGATGGAGTAGGCTGACAGTAATGTTAAAAAAAAAAAAAACATCTTGCGGCTCCGCACTTACGGACCGGCTAGGCAAGCCTACTCTATCTCAAATACGAGGTGTTACAAGAGGTCCTAACTCTTTTTACAGGGTAATAGCACCCGGTAATAGGGATTACTTCTCAAATATATTTTTTTTGCTCTATGATGTTCCGTTGATTTTTAAATAGGTAAATAAAATGCAAGCGCTGTGGCGGGAGAATAGTTATTTGTTATGCAAGAATGCAAAATTGTTGTTTGCGGCGAGTGCTTGTACTGAATACCGAGCTAGCGAAGGTTTCTAAAATTGAGCCACGAGCGTAGCGAGTGGTTCAAAAAAATAAACCTGAGCGTAGCGAGGTATTCAGAAGCACGAAACGCAAATAATATTGCATTCGTGCGAAACACAAAACTTTTCATCTCACAGAAGCGAGGAAATGACTTTGTTAGCCAAGCGGGAAAAACTCTATAGACAAATACTTACAGGCAAAACAGGTGAGTCAAATAAGTTCCTTTTAACAGCATGTTTTACTGTAGTTACGGCTGCCGCACTAAAGTTTTGAGCTTTGTTGGTATTAAAACCATTTGTTTTATTAATAATTTCCTGAAGTTTATTTATCCAGACACAAAAATAATGTAAATAAAAGAATGTTTTTTTTTCCGGGTGCATTCTGAACTTTTACCTTAAAAAAATTAATTTTCTAGATATAAAAAATAAATTCAATTATATCGTTTGAAAAAATGTATTTAACAAACCAACCCATAATTATCTATTTTATAAAACAGAAGCGGAGCATTTTTTTAATTTACTGTTATTAAAAATAAATATAGTGTACAAAATATTAAAAAGACTGTAAGAAGAAACCGCGTTTCTGAATGTTCTATTCCGTGACTTTAGATGCCTATGCCTCATTTGCATTCACAGTTTTGTATAGAAAATGGGCACTTGCGTGGAGAGTCGCGTCTAAACGAGGCTCTACTTTCTGAAGCTTTTATGAACTTATAAGGCATCTAGTGAAACGGCCAGTGTTTTTTCTTTTTCTACACCATGGGGCGTGGAAAAAAAGGGCATTCAAATTTCGAAGTGCACAAAAATGCAGATTGGTTAAATTCGGGTTTTACACGGTTGTAAGTTGCTAGTAACAGCAAACTTTCCGAGCATGGGAGATGAAAAAGTATTTTAAAATAACTACATGGGAAAAAGGCATAAGTTTTTCAGTTCAATGTATTTTCTGGACCCAGTGCTTCGATCAAGGATAAAACTAGATACAACATAGAACTCTGAAATGTGTCTGGAAAAATAGATGTCCAAACTGCCTTTGGGAGCTTATTTGCTCGTAGTCTATACAATTAAAGTAAAACTGTACACTAATGCAATAAGGTTGACATTCGAATATTAGACGTATGGTCGAAATGATGTTTCGTATTGTTCTATTGCTGATATCATTTGTTTCTGTGGGGACAAGTTTTTATTGTGATTTTATACGTAATGCGGATTCTATGGGATTTAGTTCGGTGACCCAGTGTAATAAAAGTGAGAAGAGGAATAGCCCGTGAAATTCTAATTACACACACTGTACTTGCAAGTAGCTGCACGCGGCAGATGTTTCACAAAATTAGCTCTATGTGAAGTTTTTAGATTGTCACTTTTGAGTTCGTGAATGAGAACCAAGGCCCGGTTTCTGAGCTGAGAAATTCACTAAGCAAATGGGTAATTATCGATCTGTCACGCTCTTTTGTGAGAAATCTGCTGAGACAGGACGATACTTACCCATTTGCTTAGTGAATTTCTTAGTGAACTCAGAAACCGGGCCTTAGAGTCTGTATAATATTATGCTATTTTATCTGTTTCTGTATTAAGGATGTGGCCACATTTCTTCGTTAGGCTTTTTAAATGTCTTAAAAGCTTATAGAAGAAACCTCTTCATCTTAGATTAATCCGTAACAACTTTAAAATTTTATGTAAAGGAGATATATCTACACAAACAGGTACAAGGATTGTGCCCGACCAACACATAACATAATACTAGCTAGGTAGCCGTACGTAAAGTAGTAAAAAACTAAATAACGACCGGGTACACAAGTGGTATATTTTAGTCTAGGTCGGTATTACTTTTTGCCGAGAAGTGGGCTTTGAATAATGTGGAACGTCATCTTGGTACGGAATGGTAATGGTACTTTTGATTTCACGAACTTTTTTTTAAAGCCCACTTAACGGACCGCTAATACGGCAGCTCCAAAAAATGTGCGTCGATGGTAAGCCCCATTAGTGAAATAATTATTTTGGATGCATGAATTTTATTAGCATTGTTCACACTGGACGATCCAGCGCGCTCCGATTGCGCGCGGCAGGACTAAAATCCATACATATCGCTCTTGCTGGATCTCCCGGTGTGGCAACGGCTGTTGAAGTATAAAATCCTGTAATAAAATAATAATGTATGTATAGTGATCGTGCAAACCTAAGGCAACGTGATGTATGAATCTGTCGATCAATTAATCAACATTCTACGCTTCACCTTGTGCTTATAAAAATTTAATTCAAAACTTACTATATTTTGTACCAGCAGCCCGTCCCGGCTTCGCACGGGGTAGACAATTCGACGAAAGACATTTTAAGACTCATTTTTCTACACCTTCGGTTACATTGTTCAAATTTTACCAAGGATCCCTAATTTTTTTCAAAATGATATGTAGCCTATGTCAAATTGGAAGAATGTAGCATTCTATTGGTTCTATTGGTTTTTTTAAATCGGCCCAGTACTTTTTGAGCCTATTCATTACAAACATACAAAAATAGGTACAAATCTTTCCTCTTTATAATATTAGTGTAGAAAAAACAACTGAAAACGCTGGTAATCTACGTCTTCTCGGTGTCCCCAGTGCCTTAGCAAAGCCAACATGTCGACATAACACCTATACCTGCGGCAGTGTTTCTTATCGTATGCACTGGGGATGAGTCACTCTGTGTAGTTTATTAAGACATTCTATCCCGTGTCACTGGAGAGAATTGGAATTTACGTCTGAATAAGCTTTATTTTTATTTCTATTGTGTGGTAAAAGAAAATAGAGAAGGGAAAAAGTTTAGGTATAAGAAAACGGAAGCAACAATACAAAATTAACCAAAAAATAAATAAAGAACCGACTTTTCTGGTAAAAAGGTACACTGTTTAAGGTACTATTCCACTGATTCCAAGTGGCTTGCTACTGTCCGTTGGGGAATACCGTTCTCCATCTCCAAAGTTCGTGATCAGATCTTCACAATTTTTCATGCGACCACATGGGATATACCATTTCAAACAAAAAACAAGAATTATCAAAATCGGTTCACCTAGAAAAAGTTCTGAGGTGACATATTGATAAAAAAACGGATTGAGTACTTACCTTCTCCTTTTTTGAAGTCGGTTAAAATGCATTAGCATTGGTAAGTTTCCATTTGCTGTGCCTAAAAGAAAAAAAACAACCAAGGGCTTATTCATCTACGCAATGAGATGATTTATACAGCGTCAAGTGGCACCTTCATTCACACTAGATGGATGAATAGACCACCCGGCGCTGCAGTGCCTGGGACATTGTTTTAGATGGAGTACGCCTGCCCAGCACCTATACCATCCTGATAGCATCGTCAGCCTAGCCCACACGTATTGTGACAAATATTAGCAAAAACCCATTTCACATAAGATTTCCTCGTTTGATTCACAGGAATTTTGACGTGGAACGTTAGGTACGTAGTCGACTGAAAATGCCCTTATTTGTGTTACGTTAGTCACGGTATTCGTTTGATGCTTCGATCAAGGATAAAACTAGATGGATGATTCTTCAAAAAAGCGTTCTTCGTTGATATCCATGGCTTTTATTTTTTCTCGTCGTTGGTGAAAACTAAAAATACAGAGGATAAAAGGGCTTAAAAACTAGCCAATATGTCGATGAGGCACACCTGTAGGCTTTATAGGTTAATCAGAAAAAAATCTTCTTTTTTGACAGGCCATGGATATAAAAAAATATGCCATGGATATCAAATAGTGTCCAAAATGAATATAAACAGTAATTTCAGTGGTACATAAATGCTTCCTTTAACTTGATTGTCACTCATGAACTGTCACAGACTTAAACAGGGCCTTAGTGAAGGAAAAGTATATAAATAAAACATCATAATAATCAAACCAAAGTAATCAAAGTTTTATTTGAAAAAAAAAACAGTAAAAATTTAGAAGTTTTTAAACTTTTTCAATTGCTCATAGATTTATTTTAAGCAAACACATGCTGAGTTATTAAATAATAAAAGAGATAAATTATGCTCAACAAAATCTATGAAATTGTAACATTAATTCTTAAGTTCTCATTAATTGCAGGCCTTAAGTCTTATAAAACGTTTTGATAAACAGCTACTATTATTTAAAAGCTATAACATGAATAAACAATTACACATCCATCCGGAATTTCATCCAAAGCCATCCAGCCGTTTAGGCGTGAAGAAGTATCGTAAATACATAATATACATATTAGTAGAATATAACCCAGCAGCACCATCTAAAACAATGTCTCAGGCACTGCAGCGCCAAGTGGCCTCTTCATCCATCTAGTGTGAGTGAAGGTACCACTGGAGACTATTTAAATCATCTCATAAAAAATAAAATAATATAGCATTTTATTGCTTCTCAAAGTTACGTATAAAAGTATTTGCAAAGGTAAAATAAATCATCTCATACGTAGATGCCTTAGGCCTTTATTTTTTTAACCCAGCATAGTAGTACGAGTCAGACTCGCACACTCAGGGTTCCGTACCACCACAATATTTGTGTAACATATTTTAATATTATATTTACCCCTTACTTTAGTTAGGTGGTGGTACGGTATCCCCGGTACGCGACTCCGACTAACAAGGAAAAATTTTAGGATATTGTACACTAAGGGTGCTAAACGGGACTTTATTACTCTGCCTCAGCTAATTCTACCATTATTTTCATGTATTTGGTAGAATTCCTCTTTGTTTTTTTTAATAACTAGTAGAATGACCATTCTTTGCATGTCTTTGGAAGAATCCCTCTTTGAAAGAAAGTGAGGAACCCTCGGTTCGTGAATCCGGCTTGCACCGGCCGGTTTTTATTAATCTTGTGTACATTAATTAAGCCGTATAATTACAATGGATTTGAAAAAAAAATCGATAAATAGATAGATAGATAGATTCTGTGAAAAAATCAACTGCTTGCTTATTATTCAACCTATTATATTTAAAGTTAACAACAGCCCGTTAAACGTAAGGCAAACAAGCAAACAGACATGCAGATATGTACTGCATTATTAGTAGGGTCTTATTTGGCACTTTTTCGGTACGTAACCCTAAAATAAGTGAAATTTAAGAACATTTACTTGATATCCATGGCAGGTATGTGATATCCATGGCTTAAATCCATGGATTTTAGGGCCATGGATATCAATAAAATTAAAAAATGACGTTGTTTCTCTTTAACTATAAAAGCTATCGTATTTATTTTGATGTCAATACCTACTGAGGGACATACCCAATCCTGTACTTAAGATAGTTAAGTGCAAATAGTATCACTTAACTAGCAAAACTGACCACAAGTTTCAATTACCCTCCGTAACCAAAATTAAAAAAAAGTGAAGAACTTACCTCACAGTGTTGGCGCGAAAGTTAGCGACATACCCGTCCCATCTTAGCACCGTGGTTAAATTGGCGATATTTTACACCAATCACAAGACACTTAACGCGTATTCAAGTATGTATAAAAGCATACTTTTGTCGAGCGGTTTCAACTTCGCTCGCCGCGTGACATTAGTTTAAACGTCTACAGACACAAGAGTTTTCATTCTATTAGAATGCTGGATATACGATTGGATAGAGGCACTCTTTGGGCATTTAGAAAAGTATAAATTAGCACAGTAGTGAGCACATGAGTAATACCACAAACAAAAACATACCAGGAGCACACGCGTGTGACATGCAAAATACTTGCAAAATCACCCATTTTTTGACCTTCAAAGGGATATTTAGGCAATTTCCTCTATGAAATATTGATTTTATTTGATATGCCTCAATAGACCGTTAGTTAAGTAGACGATTAAGTGCTACTTTAGTACTGTGTGATGTATAGTTTAGTAGATACTAGGGTGTGACCAAAAAAATCGACCTCTCAAAGAATGACCCAGATACAACATAGAACTCTGAAATGTGTCTGGAAAAATAGATGCCCAAATTGACTTAGGGAGCTTATTTGCTCGTAGTCCCTGCAATTAAAGTAAAACTGTACACTAATGCAATAAGGTTGACATTCGAATATGAGACGTATGGTCGAAATGATGTTTCGTATTGTTCTATTGCTGATATCATTTGTTTCTGTGGGGACAAGTTTTTATTGTGATTTTATACGTAATGCGGATTCTAGTTGATGGGTGGTCGACGACGGGTAGACGGTCGTACTGCCTAGTCTATCAGTTGGATTGTCACCAAGGAATTGCTTTCATTCATCGGTCAATGTATCTTAGTAGCTTTTAAAGCTATCATAGTTTTACTTTTCCATACAATGTTTTTATTAAAAAGACTTGTAGACTTAGACTTAGACTTGTATGGCGGTGACTCTAGTAGCGTTGATAGACTGTCAATACAACTGTATCTATCTTACAAAAAGGCACTACATTCGCCGACAGTACGTTTGTTAGACCACCCACAGAGTGGAAAAGAAAGTTTTCCAACTTGCTTTAATACCTTGCAGGTAAGTTAAGTTGTCCGAAACACTCTATCTTATAACGCTGGGAAGAAAAACTACAGTAAAAATGGAAGTCTAGAAACTAGCTTTTAAGTGCACTTACTGAAGTTGAAAGGAGCGAAAAAACCAGTGACTGCCTTTGGCAGATCAAAAAGTTCCTCTATGAAAGGCCATTGTGAAAACTTCCAAGGGGAAGCTATGTGGAAGGCTGCACTAGATATGAATATGTAATATGATAAGCAAAGATTAAAAACGCACAAAAGTGACAGACGTCGGAAAGCGCATAATAGCAACGTGGCGGGAAATTCAAAATTTTCACAGTTTTTTTACATTTTGTAGCTATACTGAGCTATTTTTGTTCAGCGATTTTTCGTTCGCGACAATAAAACAGTATTCTTTTCATTATTGTAAACAACAGAACAACAATAATTCAGCCGATTATGTGTTCTGGTCTACGAAGCAGTGGCACTGCCCAAAAAACTTGAAAAATCGCTGAACAAAAATAGCTCAATATAGCTACAAAATGTAAAAAACTGTGAAAATTTTGAATTTCCCGCCACGCTGCTATCTTCCAGCCTTAAAGTGGAAGTGGACACCTGACTAGGCGCACTGATGGTAGGAAGTCCATTGAGGAATTGCGTGATCGAGAGGATTGGCATAGACCACCATCCAGATGGTCTAATGACATAGCCCAAGTAGCCGGAAAGCATTGGTTGCGTTTGGCACAGGATCGTCAGAGGTGGCGTGAAGAGGCCTTTACTCAGCAGTGGGTGTTATCAAACTGGGGGTCTACCGGCTAAAACGAAGCAAATTACCATTGGCGAAAATCAAAGTTCGATTTTTGAAAAATGTACTGCCACCCAGTTCATTTTACTGCCACCCAGTTAATTTTTCATAAATCGAACTTCGATTTTCGCCAATGGTAATCGGCTTTGTTTTTGCCTGTAGACCCCCTGATGATGATGAAAAATGCACTAAAAGTAGGTATATTTCGTTTGTAATAATATAGACCACTTTGTAGATTTGATAGTGGAGACAGTGCATTTCGGTCATTGAGATGAGGGATCATTCCAACCTAAGTGATGAAGTTGAATAGGTAAGATGAAGTTGAAAGGGTTATTGTCGGCACTGTCACTTTTTGGTAACTAAAATGTTTCTCCATCGTTCTTCTCTTTTAGTTAAGTTTGTATAAAGTATGAAAGCAGTTTTGCATAACGAAGTTCAGCCTGGCAAATGAAAATTTGCCTAAACATATTACGTACCTACTCTTTGTAGTTGTTGCAAAGTTTTCGTTTAGACAAGACCCACGCTTGTTACAAAATAAAAGGAAAAGTGCAAAAGCGTGTATTTTATAAGTTTTTTTTGGGACATTTAAAAATTAATTATTGGCTTTCTTTCGCATGCGTTTTAAAACTTTTTGGACCTTGTCAACATGCTGAACTAATCCTACATCATTTGCCTCAAAGTAAAAATCTAAACAAGTTTAATTTCAATAAACAAAGAAGGTTGGATTATGATAAACAAAATAAACACGACCTAAGTAATACAAATCTGCAAACAAAACATCGGAATTGCTGACTAAGCAAAACAACGGCCCTAAGTAAACAAACCAACAAGAAGGAAAAATATTGCCAGCACGCCACATTTTTGTCAACTCATGTTTATGAAAGCCTACAACGTCCAATATCCTATTTTCTGTCTACAGGGTGCACTCTAAGTCGATAGCGGAACTTTAAGTAGGCTGTCTACTGATCAATACAAACAACTTGTACTAGGTGGCGACAAAAATAGAGCGAAAAAAATATCAGCTGTTTCATACATTTGGCGCAGTACTGAGTCGACCTTTTGTATGGAACAGCTGATATTTTTTTCACTAAATTTTTTTCACCACCTAGTACAAGTTGTTTGTATTGATCAGTAGACAGCCTACTTAAAGTTTCGCTATCGACTTAGAGTGCACCCTGTAGAAGGGATTGACTAAAGCTAGCCGGTGGCACAAACAGAGATAAGCTTTTTTTTCAATTCCGCTTCTACTAACGCCATCTTGTTTTTATAACTGACTTCAAAAAAGAGAAGGGCGATCTGCATGTTTTTTTTTATTTTTTTTATGTGGAACATCAGTACTTTTTTCTACGTTAATCGAGTTTGATGATTCTTTTTTTGTTCGAGTGCGTAGATATTCTTTCCATGTGGTCCCATAAAACAATGGTGAGGATCTGATGAAAAACTTCGGAGATGGAGATCAGAACTCCTCAACGGACAGCAGTAAATCACTCGAAATCAGTACAGTAGCCTAATAACAGTGTACCTTTTCACCATTAAAGTAGTTTTTATATAATCTTGTTAATTTTGTATTATTTAACTACGCAAGATCGCTAACCTGACGATTTGATTATGAACTGGATAAGCCCACTCCATCATATAAACATAAAATATCGCTGGAAAGATGCGGTAGAGAGAGACCTGTGCGAGCTCCAGGTGGAGGATTGGAGGGAGTTAGCGCAGGACAGGGAGAGCTGGCGTCTTTTGGTTGCGGAGGCCAAGATCCACTTTGGGTCGCTGAGCCAGCTAGAATGAATGAATGAATCATATAAACATATCCCAGACACGTCCGAGTGGTAATTTCCCCAATATCGTATGAATAAAGGTGTCACTAGACGCTCGCTACAACTACAGAAATTAACCCAACAAATGTAGTGCCCTAAGTTTTACTCAAACTTACGGTCGGCTACAGATACCCCATGGCAGGTCTTACCGCGCGCGGTATAGGGACGCCAATCGAACAAAAAAGGGTATCCTAGCGTGTGGCCGACTGTACCACAATTTTACAAGAAATTACCGAAACAATTTACCTGCTACGAAAGTTGAAACTCGCCTAACGTGATTGCAAGTCATGTCTGTGCGGAATTCATTCAGGTTTAAACAATTTAATGCCACGCCGTGGTGCCTGCGGCGTTATAGAGTAAAACACGAGGTGTTTTCTTCTTGAATTCACTTTATTGTGGTAGGTGTTTGATTTTAAAATCCAGATTGTATTGCGTAGTTCGTAGCATTTTCGTAGCAGTTTCGTAGCCATCGCTTACGGGGTCTACGGGTGGTATTAATAGTCCTTTGAGATCAAATACTTGAGATCGATCTCAAGTAGGTGATTCAGAAAATTCAAATGCTAATGTCAAGCCTTGGCTAATGTCAAACTTGAGTAGCTGTCAGCATATTAATAGACACTATCTTGAGATTGACATTGAGTTCGATCTTGAGTCGCCGACTATAAATGCCACCCTACGAATCCGTTGGCTGCAGCAGTTTGTGTGTGATATTACATGACTCTGGAGTTCGAGCGCTAGATGTCTGCACTCTCACTCTCGGTTCGCTCTCTGATCCAATGATCTACTTGGACAGCGCTGTATCGAGCTGTCAAACAATTATCGATCCATTAGGCAACGCGATTTGTTTATTTTTTCAAGGCACTTGACACGGAAAATACTGGTTTGTAACTGAATTTGATGATAACATATTGTTTTCTGTCTTTCGTGGTAAGTGACGAGGTAATGTAAGGGAGCTAAGTAGCGCGACCAATAAAAACACATACAAAAACACACGTAGTATCTTTGAGAGCCAAAAGTGTGACATTTTCGAAACGGAAGAAGAAGAAGGACTTAGACATAAGAAAGTAGACTGTGATAAGAAAAAACAAAGTTTTTTCCCAAAAAGAGGCCTTAGAAATAGGTGTCAGTCTCAGTCTAAAGAGTATATCTTCTATATGTAAACCACGATGAAAATTAAGTTTTCCACATCATAACGTACATACGTGCCACGTCGTGTGGCTGCAGCTTTATCATCCTTCGCAAGACAGACTCGTTATTTCAGCCACCTTTTCATATTAGCTATTATTAAATGAGAGAACTGAGAGCCGACTACGTTTGGCTTCGTCATTTAGAAAGAATAGGAGAGGATCGGACAGCCAAGGCGGCGTACCTTGGAGTACCAAGCGGTCGAAGACCAGTTGACAGTCCCAAATGCCACTGGATGGATGAAATTGGCAAGGATCTGTACGACCTGCAGGCAAACGCTGGTCAAAAACTATACTCCAATCAGGAATTATTAAAGTTAAACTAAAATTTGACAATTTTTTTAAAATATATAGTTATTATGATGTGTGTATAAAATATAACGCACTAACGATAGGACAAGGAGTCAAATTTCGTCTGTTATTTCTGCTTGGAATATAGGGGAGTATATTTGTAAAGAACAAGGCTGGAAGAAGTCTTGCAAGTCTGCTCCGGTTGGGTCCTATGCTTTTGATGCTTCTCCTTTTCTCGTGTCGAAAGCGTCACACTTCGCGCTCTCAAAGGTCCATTATGTTTTTTACGTTATAAGTAAGTAGCGTAAAAAACATAATGGAAAACTAAGGTCTGCACAACAAAGGAATAACATTAATAAACAAGGGTGACATTTAAAATCACACTGGTTCCTATCTTCACCACTATCTACAATTTGGTTGCTTTTTTATCAGATTACGACCTTAGCAGCGACAAATTAAGGACGTTGCTCCAATCGTAAACCGCTTTACTGCCTTTCGTTCGCTTATCAACATAATTCACCCTTTGTTGCCAAATGCCGCCGCTCAGGATATATTGTTGGGGTGTACCAACTACCATAATAACAAATGCAGGGCCTATCGCCAATTTGATTTTACGATGGCCGCAAAACACGACAAAATTATAAATTATAATAAAGTTTCATACAATTTTGCTGGAACCTAATCAAAGTGGCTGGCAAGTCCGACTTTGCTCAAAGAAGGTTGTCCAAATAATTATTTTTAAGTAAACATTGTATATCTACTTTTAGTACTAAGTAATATTGTTTTTTTTTTACATTAGGTTTGGGTGGTAGGTACTATCGGTATTGACGGCCATCTTTTACAGTTGGAAAAGCAGCTTTGTCATAGGACCATTTTTTCGTCTTGTGTGCTTACTTCCGAAGACTAACGGTTGTAGGATATTTGCGATAAGGTCTGGTGGTAAAGTTTGTAGGTTCATTAAGTTTATGAGGTCACTGAGCTAGTGGAGTAGCCTTCCAACCTTGCAAGAAATCTCTTGTTAGACATGTTCATCGAATTTTAGAAAGATCAATGATAAGAATCATCGTTAACTTAAAAGGCTTCATACTGTTAAAACTAGCGCTAACATAGAAAATAAATTGCTTTTTTATACTACATTTTTTTGTCATTTTGACTTATTTTCTGACTTTACTTCAGTGTTTGAAGATATTCATATAGTATTTTTTCAATAATCTGTCGTGCGTGACGTAACATCACACATTATTTTTTTCACATTGTGGATACAAAGTAGCTTATAACAAAAAGTTTCAGTTAACAGACATTGTCACCAGCTATCTAAACTGTATCCAAAAATAAAAGTCTTAAAGTGTAAACAAATATGGCGGAATGGGTAACCATAGACTACTATAGTGCTGTGATGAGTGAAGAGACACTCGGCGCTGCAGTGCCTGAGACATTGTTTGAGACAAAGCAGATTAGCAATTGGCGACTTATGGAAATGTCCCTTGCAAGTTTGAGGTTACAGAGAATTCGGTTTTCTGTAAAAAAATATTAGTTTTACGATGAAATGGACGTATTATTACAAAAATAATGGTATTGCATGTGATTACCCAGATCTACTAGCTATTGTGTGTGATTCTGTATTTTTCTTCCGGTAAGTGGTTTGTTTCCACAATAAGACTTTTATTTTTGGATACAGTTGGCAAAACAGTTCTAAAACAAGCTATAAACTGCAGTGTCTCGGGCACACTGTGACACTTCAAAACTGTCGGGTGTAAAAAGTTCATTACGACACAACATAGGAGGAGAACGTAGCGATAGCAAAACTTCTTTTCTAAGACATTTTGCGCTGTTTAGAATATTTTATAATTTATTTTTAGAGCCGTATTACACTAGCGAAACAAATTCAAAGCAGTTCACAGATGGCGTTTACAGGTGGCCTTAGAAGAACCGGAATACGTGCTGAAAACGGCTCATTGTAAGCGAATCGAATGCGCGAATTTTTGACACTCAGTAACCAAATGGATTCTGACGAGGAGGCTTTGTTACTTCGGAAACGCAGGAAACGAAAGGGAATCCTCTATTCCATAACAGTATCTCTAACCATATTCTATCTCTATGATTTGGAGGCCGCTTTGACTTCACTGTCCACCGATGGTTTTCATCGCGTATTTAATTACGATTCATATCGCGGCCTAACTAACCCTTCGATCAGCCTCGACCTATTCCCCTGCGAGATTATTCAGCTGCCACTCAAGACATGTTAATCTACCAGCCCTAGAACATATGCAGGCGAGTAATTGGCTTACAGACTGACTCAGGCTTTGTCAGGCTTTACCGTATGGACTAGGGCTAGTGATCGATAGTAGTTTGTTGATGTATCGATAATATTAAGTTGCGCAAAAAATTCAATGCCTCTCAAAAGGCAAGTAATGAAGGACTCGTCGTAATGAGATGATTTATGATTACCTCTACTCACACAAGATGGGTGAAGAGACCACTCGGCGCTGCAGTGGCTGGGATATTGTTTTAGATGGAGTAGGCTTGCCCAGCACTTATACTATCCTGACAGCTTAGTCAGCCTAGCTAGCCCACAGGAAGGACAAGTCAATACGTGTGGAGCCAACTAAGCTGCGAGTTTCCTCGCGATGGCAAGTAATAAGTGCTTGTGGAATAGGGGCTTGTTGAAAATCAGCACTTTGGTTGTGATGCTTACACAATTTTTAATGTGACGCTGACAGGACTGGCTGGAAGAAATTTCTTTAGAAATAATAATAATAATTCATTTATTTCAAATAACAAGATTCATAATGGTTAGTATGTGTAACTATTTTTTTGTTTATTATCTATGTTAGTAAAAACCTATAGCTAGAATAAGACAGTTTAGGTACCTATTAATAAAGTTTGTTACGCACCACCTGGAGCCTACAGCAGTAGTTGATGTAAATTGAAATAAATCCACCCTTGTACAGGTTCTCTTACTGCCATGTTATTTAAGTCTTTATATATTTTGTGTGCAATAAAGTGGAACAAACAAAACAAGCATATCTATATTTCTGATGAGACTCCTGTCAAAGGATTATGTAAGTAAATTAATCACTATTACTACTACTATTACTAGTATACGTACTATTTATTTAGTAAGCGTTTTTTAAATTTTTCCATATCCTCTCATACAATTTTCTACAATTCTTTGGTAAGCACTGTATCTTTTATCGATTATTGGATTATCGAGCTAAACCATCGATACTAAAACTATCGTTAGTGCGGCTTCACTAAAGTTTAGACAGCCTATTGGAAATACGTCCGCGTAGCGCGAACAATACAATAGCTGGATTATGGAAGGCGAGGCAATTTCAATGTAATTCTGATGGAATACTGTTGATAGTCATTTGTGGCATGAATACTGGTGCTAATTTATTTAAGATGATAACAGTTCCCTTCAGATTGGGTTGAAGCTTGATTACCATCATTGATTACAATTAGTACTAGCTTTCAGAGTGTATCAGTGGTAGATAGTGATTGATTGCACAATTACAGTCTAGCAAACCAGAGAGTAAATAGTGAATTAGGTAGCTATCTATATTGAAGTATATTCTATTGAAATTTAATACCTATAACAATAGTAGAGGCAGGAACCCCTAACATGGTAGCCCTATACTTAGCTTTTGTCTACGTTCATAAAAGACTACGGCTGCCATCTTAGCCCAGCAGATGCATTTTTTTTATAATATCTGATTATAAAATAAAAACAAACACAAAACAAAAATCTCTTGATCTATAATGAATTTGAAAAACCTTACAGACATAGATTAAAATCTACAAAAACGATTAACAGAAAAATTTATAAAATCGAATAATATTTAGGGGTAGCAAAACTTTTCCCCCGTCCCCATACAAAGCGCGGTAAACAATACTTTAAATGTTCCAATTGTAAAATTTATTCATTCACCAACACTCGCACGTGGCCTATTGTTCTTTCTAGGAAGCGTCCATGATGTGTTAATAAACTTGTATAAAATTCCCCGTGGCTCCCTTTCTTAGAAACCCTTTCTGTTACGCCAGCTTTGCGTGTCAGCCAACTGATTACTCCAGGGGCCTTAGCCTGTAACACAATGGTGCCAAAATGGGCTCACGGTTGACGGTTTTAATTACGATTTATTAATGCTGTCGGCCCAGTGTCGGTCCTTTTGATGTTTTTTATAGTACAGCAAAGAATATTATGACTCTAATTCTAGAGGATTAGTTCGCTGGTTGTAGGAGAGCAACGAAAAAATCCCGGTTTTGTCCTTCTACCTGGGATGCCATTGATACGCCATTGTGTTACAGGCTAAGGCCCCAGGTGTATTCTTTGTTTTTTTGTGCCGTTCTTTACCCATGGCTTCTTTGTGGCGTTTCAATGGCGTTTCTACACGTTGATTTTCAAATGTCTTTTTCATAGAGGTTAATTAGGTTTTCAATCCTTTTATAATTTTTATCATTTATTGCCAATTAATTCTAAATTAGATATATTATTATACATAGCAAATCATTTTGGGTCCATTAGAAGGCAGAAAACCAATGCATTGCGTTGGTCCGATGCCCTAAAAAAGGGAGATTTATTTATTTTTATTTTTGTTTTTTCAAACCGCGAGATAATTGAAATAAAGTTGCAAAAATGCAAAGACGCTTTGCCTTTGCACTGAATGTTGATTGAAAAAAAAAATGTATTTCCCTTCCATTAACTAAAATAATAAAACGGCATTGATATGTGGAACAAAAACAGTTTTTTGCCGACGCTGCCGGTGCGTGGCATCCACGGGTCGGGCTCACTCGTGAACTGGGCCAGCAATTACAGTTAATCGCTGTTTTTGTGGCACCCTCTACTTCAGGCTATAGAGAAGATACAGCAGTAGTACAGATCTTTATGTTTTTTAAACAATTGGGTAGCAGAAAACCTGCTTTCATATAAAAAATATCGCATCCAATTCGGTCCACCCGTTTAAGGGCTACGGTGTCACAGCTACGGGAGACAGACACACACACACACACAGATAGACTGACACACATAGCTGTCAAACATATAATCCCCTTCTTTTTTGGTCGGAGGTTAAAAACATGGAAAGCCCTTGTGTCAGCTGCAAACTCCACGGAGGAGTAGGTAACGGAAAAACGGAAGAAGAATAAATATCGATGGTTGGGTAACTGTATCCTCTCTAACTCAGTCGTCAGACAGGCGTCAGCTGCGCGGTTCACTAGTCATGAAACAACCGTCTGTCTTTTGTTTCGTCATAACAAAGTTACAGTACAGGGGGCTAATTCGGAAGGCAAAGTTTTTTGTTCGAAAGTCCGTTATTGGCTTAATCTTATCTTTAGACAATATTGAGAAACTAATTTCAATATTTTTTATTTTGGTTCAGTAGTTTGGATTTTACAACGTTTCAAAGATACGGTTTTATGACGCCACGCGACGTTCTGCATACTGTTGGCGGTCATAGGAACAAAACATTTTAGCGCATAAAAACAAAACTACTGGACCAAAATAAAAAATATTTAAATTAGTTTCTCAATATTGTCTAAAGATAAGATTAAGCCAATAACGGGCTTTCGAACAAAAAACTTTGCCTTCCGAATTCTCGGGAATCTCGCACCCGACACATCAGGAAGGAAAAATCTCATGTTATTTTGATCTCGACTGCTCCCGACCACTCGAGTAATGTCGAGCGAAAAAGGCAAACATCTCGTGTTTTATGTCGAGGATGACTTCGTGAGAATACGAGATGTGACCTTTGAATAAACATCTTCTATTCTATTCTATTCTTCTTTGCAGCAAATATAGATTTTTCCTTCGAGATGTGTCGAATGTGAGATTCCCGGGAATTTGCCCCCTGGCCCGCCGCCTCCTATGCTCCGTTTATTTGATACAACTTAGACTTTGTTTCGTCATTGTAGAGCTTAGTTTGCTTAGTTTACTTGTACTCAAATATTTTATCTTGGAAATTTTGGGTAAATAAATTGCTCCGAACTTTGATACAAAGCAAATCTTGATAACGTGGTGTAATCCACTTCGTAATGCCTGGAAGGATTGTTTAATTGTTTATGTATGTTTTCTCTTACACAATTTCTTGTTATTTTATTTCTTGTTATACGAGTATTTTTTCTAATGCTCAGTAATTACTTAGTTTTAGTTTTTTTCTAAAGTTCTAACACATGTTAATAAAAAAAATATTGTAAGGTTAAAAAATTTGCTCGGGACAGGAATTGAACCCGCAACGTCTGACATACCGTGCCGTTACTCCACCGATGTAGCTATCAGCCAAGTAACTCTTAAGACGCAATACGTCTCACAACTAGCGCCGCCAATGAAAAAAAATCATATCTTTTTTTTGGATGCATTTTTAGCAAAAAACGCTCCTGCGATTTCTCAACGCGAGGCTCAACTATTTTTATGACCTAAGGTTTGGATTCCAGATCCTAGAACTTAAGAATGCAATCGATTCTCGCCAAAAGTGGCCACTTTTAGCGAGAATCGATTGCATTCGTAGGAAATACAATCATCCAAACGTTAGGTCCTAAAAATAGTTAAGACTCGCGTTGAGAAATCGCAGGAGCGTTTTTGCTAAAAACGCAACTAAAAAAATTATATGATTGTTTTTTCATTGGCGGCGCTAGTTGTGAGATTCATCTTAATGTAAAAATTTCAACCTCGATTAATGAATTTTAATAAGTCGGACAAAAACTTTCAACACTTTATAAAGAACCTTATTCTAGTAGTGCTGTCTGTCTCTTATCGAGCTTTTATCTCCCCGGTTAAGTTTTTATCAAAGTCGAAAGTGTAAATGGTTCGCTGGCCGATGAAAAATAAATGTTCGTTATCATGCCGGATGGTCCTAAAGCTTTCTGCTAAATATTTAATGTTTTCAACGGATGGCAGTTCTATTTATAACGGGTGTTATTCTGGAGTGGGTCAAGCTAAAAACAAAACTTAGGTCTTTGAATGTTACATGATTAATACATCATTCACCGCGTGAGATGCTAAGTAGCTACCACGAGTGTGAAAAAGCTGTGCCGGACGTCAGCCGGACGTCTGTCATGTATCCTAATACTGTAGTAGTAAGGTTGTTTATCCAGCTTATCACTTTCAGTGACAGTGACAGTAAGCACTCGTGGTAGCTGCTCTGCTCTCGGACACACAGACTTATTTTGTTTACATCGTTATAACTAATACTTAAGAAGTAATAATTTTGAATCGTTATGTTTGGATTTATATAGTTATGTTTACTGTCGTGAAACAAAAAACCTCGAACAAAAATTGCTTAGTTCAACTATTAAATTAAAAAAAACTGTGAATATTGTGCGTATCACACCACGCTACTTTCACTACAACCGATCATTGATCGTAGAACCGTAGCGGACGGGTTCGTAGATCCTCTACGCAACTGCTACGACGCTGCGCTACGAGCATAGCTTTTCGTAATGCACGTTGAGTATTGCTTGATGTCTAATATTTTCATGTAGCGTCGAATTAACCTGTGAAAATAACACATTATTATTAAAAGCACAAAGATCAATCGCGACTAACTGGGAATATCGAACAAAGCGGTATTTTTACAGTTTCGGTTTTTATTTGGTGATCAATGCCGATCCCAAAACTGCCAAACTGCCACCAATTACATTGTTGACTGAACTTTCTAGTAGTGAAAAAATGCAGTTTCATGTCAAGCTAATTTAGCTTTTTGCAGATGCAAAAAGCTAAATTCGCAGATGCGAAATGAGTCGATTTATACACTGTAAAGTAGCTCACCTTTACTCACACTAGACGGGTGGAGTTAAGTGGACGCTATAGTGCCTGGGATGGATATTATTGACGGATCAGCCTTGCCCAGGACCTACACCATCCTAAAAGCATAGTTAGTCTAGCCCACAGGGTAGACGAGGTAAATACGTGCGTAGCCAACTAAACCGAGGGTTTCCGTTAGCGAGTGGTATTGCTTTGAAAATATACAAAGTCATGCCCGCACCGAGAATTGAACCTGGGTCTCTCGCTTCCGAGTCCATAATTCGGAACACAAAGTTTTTTTTTCGAAAGTCCGTTATTGGCTTAATCTTATCTTTAGACAATATTAAGAAACTAATGTAAATATTTTTTATTTTGGTCCAGTAGTTTTGTTTTTATGCGCTAAAATGTTTTGTTCCTATGACCGTCAACAGTATGCAGACCGTCGCGTGACGTCATAAAACCGTATCTTTGAAACGTTGTAAAATCCAAACTACTGAACCAAACTAAAAAATATTGGAATTAGTTTCTCAATATTGTCTAAAGATAAGATTAAGCCAATAACGGACTTTCGAACAAAAAACTTTGGGTTCCGAATTCTGCCAACTGGGCTACCGCCGTTTCAAGCAGCAACAGTTAAAACTTTAATAGGTCATGTTTAATTTTGCTGAGCTTGCGCAGCCCTGCAGGTGTGCGGCATAATTGACTTTAAACATTACTTCCTACATGGCTTGTGTAATTAATTGTCTTTTTCATTTCGTTTGCAGCTTTTTCCTGCCTTTAGCTAAGTTTTGAGAGTAAAAGTTAGATTTTTAGCAACGAAATTCAACTACGAACGAAGGCTGTACAAAATATTTCAATATACAGGGTGTTAAAAGACCGCCAACAAAGCGGGAAACCACGTATTGTCCTCATCATAAGGAACATTTTTGCCCAAGGAACTATGCCTGGGAAATCAACGGTTTCCGAGATAATGAGGTTCAAAGTCGGACTTTACAAAACTTTTTTTTTGCAAAAATGTATTCAGTATCTAGTTTTTAACATAACTTCTCAAGAAGCCATATTAAAATTATGAATATTTCGTACAAAAAACGACGTTAAAATTGCAACCCGCAATGTATTCTGAACATCGGCACTTCAAGCCTATGTAACATAATCTGATACCTACGCTAGCGTAATATGACTTCTGTGCGTTAAACGTCCATTGCGTGATAAAATATTTTTCAAAATTATAACCTAAAAAATCTAAATCATTTCCCAGCAATATTTTATCGAAAAAGTAATTTGTTTTGGTGCCTAGTATGCGTGGCTTTTGGGTCTGTTGGCGGTCTTTTAACACCCTGTAGATTGTTTAAATTCTTTGTTTCTATGCAATGACTTTCTAATCCATGATGTGCTTTGGTAATGACCCATATCATTTGGGGTCAAACATGGTACAATACAATCTTATCTCAAACAATTTCTTTGTATTTCATAGGATAATTACACCACATAAAAACTATTAGTACTAATGTTAAATTTTTGTTGATCAACTTATCAACTCAATCATCAACTTGTCATTTATGTGGATTAGATCGACTAAGATCGTATCAGTGCTAGGAAAACCTTCTCCAATAAAATGTCCCGGGCCTATTAGCGTTAACCTTCAAGCGGACGCGTGAGGTCGAATCGGCTGCACTTTATACATTTTTATTCATAATTCGATTGATTATTTATCGTTAGTAATAAAGCCGCACTCGCCACCTGGTTTAAAATGTTTTTTTTTTTTTTTGGATATCCATCACATCGTACTCCTCATAGCAATATGCTTTAATATTTACGCTGTACACTGGCTTGTCATAAATAAGTTTATGGTCCATTTCGTAGACGGTACCTACTTAAGTGACACACACATTTAAACGTTCACATACTCACATGGAAGCCTATTATAGGTAGGCTTCCTGTATAATATATAGGTACCTGTATAATACAGGTACGATATCTTTGGGTCTACAAACTGATCAGATCAGATGAGACATAATCTTGCACCACTTTCTTATAATATGTAGTTTAAACAGCATTTAACTAAAATCTTCCTAAAAAAGTCGATTTAAATTGCGACTTAAGTGGCATTTAAGAAGTGGTGCAAGACGGCCTAAACGTCAAACGTCGTATGTGTTTGACAAGATTTGAAATTAGCCTAAAAAGTTTGACCCGGGATGAAACTACCTCATTCTCACCTCTTACAAATATAAAGTTTTTCCAAATGTAACGAATCTCTCGTAACATAGAATAAAAGATCAACATTTCCAAAGTTTACATTAAAGTAATTAATAAATGTTTGGTATACGATGCAAAGTGCATACATATAAACACACTTTCACCCATACAAGGAAGGCTGTGTTGGCACGTATTCGGGCACCACTTGATAGATGAACCTAATTTCGTGTTCGGACATTTTTATAAGGCCTCGTAAATTTTTCACGCTATTTTTTTATAAGTAGATATTTTATACATGGTGTCATACAGTATCCTAACTCTTTTTTGGGTGGATTGCAAACAGTTATTAGTCTTATTAGATTTTAACTCAATAAAAACTTCGGCTATTTGTTGCTTATAGCGTAAAAATAATGGTGTTATGCACTTGTATTTTGTCAAGTTTAATCTGGGGAAAAAATAAGATTTGCTTATTACCTGATATCTTACGGTGGTGTAGCATTTTTAGCCTCTCGATACAATATGTTTGTATGGTTTCCTAGCAAGTAGTAAACCTAAATAAAAAGAGTGGTAAAATTACACTAGAAAAACCGCATACAGACATGACCGATGAAGGAGGGCAAAAAAATGGCGACACTGCTATACCTAATAATTGACAGCTTTATTACTCAGTACATACTTAAGGCGTATGCGAAAAATTTATGAAAAAAAGACGCTCTATCGAAGGAACCGGAATAATTTTAGCTCCATTTTGCATAATCCACTCAAAATTAAGATGACGGCTTCCGCGCCAGAGAGAAGCTGGGAATTGTAATTTACAATTCAAACGTGCTTTTTATAAAGCGTGATGAATGTTTTGGGCCCTTTTGCTTTGTTTTGAGTTGCCTCTATGTGGTGGAGATGCTTAAAAAGAAAAATGAGTCCAAAAACAACATTTATACGTGGTGGGGTATAAAAATATTATGTCTATCATCAAAAGTAAAAAAACATTTTATTTACAAAAAATAAAGAGAAAAATGCAACTAAAATGCATAGCGGTGATACACTAAACTAAATGCTACGAATAATGCTAATAAGAAAAACATTGTTTTCAGCATGAATCAAGTTCACCCCAACCTGTTCCAAAAAGGTTCCAATCTATGACTTTAATTACGCAAAAAGTTACAACCTCCTTTTTTTTTTAAATAAAAAAAAAACCGTGGACCTATCCCAAGTTTCCATTGCTTGATTTATTATCGTGGCAAGGCAAGGGATTGGGGACTCCCGGCGAAATTGGAAAACGGGAATTTCAACTTTGGGAAATTGAGTCGGAACGGGCACGGAAGGCGGCATTCACGAACGATCTTGTTTTTATTGGAGCCAATTTGATTTGCTAAAATAAAAGTACTTCAAAACTTAAAAGCTAAGGGAAATTTTGGTTTAATTTAAAAGAATAATCTTGCACAACATTTTTAATTTACTCAGAGTAGATATCTTTCTATGCACCCAACCTCCTTTGATTAGAATCAGATTCGACGCAAAGCATAATTTAAACTCGCATAGAACCGAACATTTTTAAGTCAAACAAACGACAAAGGCTTTTAGTGCAACCACAACCCACTATTAAACCCTGTAATCAATGAATATTGGAGGTACAGAATGTGATTTAAACTAACCCTGCTCTATTATTAAATGTAGAATATTATTACGTGTGTTGTTTTGTTGGGAAGAGATTGTGAGATATAGTTTTTATTAAAATACATTTCTACGTCCATACTGCATCGTGTGGCACCTTTATTCCTGAAACATTGTTTAGTTATACAGGGCAATTTTTAAATATCTTTATTCCTGAAATACGCTTACCTACTTCTAAATGTGATTACCTCAATACTCAATACGTTTTATTTATTGAGCGCTTCTTATTCTTATTCTACTCGTTTCTTATTAAAAGTTCGCATTTGTACCATTTCAGCGCTGCCTGCGCGTTCGTGCCCCTACATTTTGCAAATAAAATTGCGCTTGCAACAACGTCGTAGAACAGAAGTTGTTGGAAATCACATTAGAAGTAGACGTGTTTCAGGAATAAAGCTATTTAAAAATTACTCAGTATATATTTTTTTAATTTTAGTATATAATATTATTTACATTTATTTAAACACAGCGGGAACCACACAGATAAAACCGCGGGGAAAAACTAGCAATCTATATAAAGTAAGCGACAATCGCCGGTGACAGGCCAAGACAAATTGTCCCCATACGTCGTAAAAGACCACGTATTTCTCGCGCAGTTGTTCATATTGCCTTTTCTGCTATTCGTTATGAATTGTTGCGTGCTGTTTTGTTATTAAGTAACCTTCATTTGTTTTGCCCCTTATCTCTATCTCTTTGCTACATAGTATAAAACAAAATCGCATTTCATCTCCCACGCTCGGAAAGTTTGCTGTTACTAGTAACTTACGATCGCGTAAAGGCCGGATTTAAACTATCTGCATTTTTGTGCGCTTCGAAATTTTAACGCGACGCCCGGATAGTCTTTCCCGCGCCCTATGGTGTTGAAAAAGAAAAAAACACTGGCCGTTTAAGTAGATGCTAAATCCCGATAGAAAAAAGAGACTCATTCATAGTTCGTTTACACGCGTATTTCAGCGAAAGTGATTGTTCGTGCCCATTCTCTATACAAAACTGTGAATGTAAAATGGGGCATAAGCATCTTTTAAAAAGGTGAAGTCACGGAATAGAACATTCAGAAACGCGGTTTCTTCTTATAGTCTTTTCAATAAAAAAAGTGCTTCGCTTCTGTTTTATCAAATAGTTAGTTATATTTTGGTTTGTTAAATACATTTTTTCAAACGATATTACTAATTTATTTTTTTATCTCCTAGATTTTTTTAAATTTATATGGTAAAAGTTCAGAACGCACCTTTTTGTGTCTGGATAAATAAACTTCTGGAAATGATTAATAAAACGAATGTTTATAATACCAACGAAGCTCAAAACTTTAATGCGGCAGCCGTAACTACAGTAAAATATGCTTTTAAAAGGAACTTATTTGACTCACCTGTTTCGCCTGTAAGTGTAGTCTATAGAGTTTTTCCCGCTTGGCTAACAAAATCATTTCCTCGCTTCTGTGAGATGAAAAGTTTTGTATTTCGCACGAATGCAATATTATTTGCGTCTCGTGCTTCTGAATACCTCGCTACGCTCAGGTTTCTTTTTTTGAACCACTCGCTACGCTCGTGGCTCAATTTTAGAAACCTTCGCTAGCTCGGTTTTCAATACAAGTACTCGCCGCAAACAATAATTTTGCATTCTAGCATAACAAATAACTATTCCACGTCTTTCTGTTTGTCTTTTTATCCGCTAACTACTCCTATACCACGCAACGGACGGATCGTTTCTGCTATTCGTTATGGTTTTCACCATGAGTTAGATATTCTTTGACGGAGTGGGCAGAGCACTCGGATGTTGCAGTGCCTGGAACATGTTTTAGATAAAGTAGGCTTGCCCAGCACCTATGTATACCATTTTCTCAGCTTAGTTGGCCTAGCCCACATGAAATAAGTACGTGTGGAGCAAACAGTTGGCAAACAGCTTTAGTTTCTAAGGCCCCGCGCCGTGGGTTTCCGGGCGATGATTGGAAACAAAGTTAATGTTGTCAACTCGGTCTACCGCGACCACGATACTTGCAAATGTCTCAAAACCTAGTGTGAAATTAGATAAAAGTGTACTTTCATTTATGTTAATGTTCGATTTATTGCGACTTTGATATAATATAATGAATAGTTACCGTTGCGTGGTCGTTTTTTTCTCGCAAAGCGTTCACATTTTATTAATTTAAAAATCAACGCAACGACAAAGAGCAAAAACAATATTTAGGTGGTGATGCCTATCACCTGGTGCTTTTACCCTGTAAAAAGAGTAAGGATCTTTTATAACACCTTGTATTTAGTGTAGGGTATCCTATGTCCTTTGAAATCGAAGCAAATAGACTTTTATTGAGAACACCCAGGGCTCTACCAAAGATCCGATTGTTCTTTTTTGTGAAACATTATATTCCGGACACGATTTAGGTCCGATATTATTTACATTGATTACCCGGACCCATCTCATCCTTTATTTGGAGGACAAGGGTCTTAGGGCGGCACCAAGAAAAGTGAAAGAGGAAATCTGCCAAGCGCGAGATTGACCCGTAGACAACGATATTTTTTCAATTTTTTTTTACAGAAATGTGATCCTTTTGACCAGTAGGTTACACCTCATAAAAAGAGTTAGGATGTTTTGTAATACGTTGTGTAATAAATGTGAGCAACCTATATTTTTCTTTTAACCCAAGTGCACACAAGCAAACGAAAAGAGGAAAGAAATCGAATGTTCGGAGTATTAACAACTTTTACGCCCGATAATACTTCTGTCGGTTCACAAAGACGCCTTCTTTCCTTTGAGATTTCAATCAGAGTGTCGGGTCTTTGTGCACAACATTACACGTGTGCCACTGGTAGGCAGGAGCACAAGAACCAAAGTTTGAACCGGAGGGGCAACCACTAGTTTTACGAAAGGTCATTGGGCGAAATAAAACAAATAAAATAAAACGCATGTAATTGTAAACGCGCATTATCAAAACGCGCGTTAAGCGCTTGTCTAACCGCTTAGGGGCGACTTTACAACAAAAGTGTACAGTCTGACGTGCTGTCGTGTGTAGGTACCATTAAAAGGCGCCAAGTCATTCGGTAAAAAGACGGGCAATAGTGTTTCGACATGGCGTACGAGACCCGGAGAATTTGTAGGTAGAACGCTATATGTACACGCGTAATGCGCAGCAAAATGAGTCGCGCGTTAGTTATAATCCGCGCGCGATGAGAATGGGAAGGAACCTTGTTAAAGTCAATAGAACATATACTTTATTTTACTTTGACAAGGCAGCTTCGATGCGAGTTTGCTTAAGTCTCAGTTTCAAAAGTTCGCATCCCATTCTCATCGCGCGCGGATTACACGCCCAGTGTGTTTTGGTACCTACTTGTTGTCAAATGCCGCGTATTTTGGAATGGAATCTTGTGGGAGCTCCTCTGTTATTTTTTCCACGGCAAGCGGCAGGAGCAATATCGCCGAGCGCGTGCTCAGACTCTTTAATCGCACATAATCTCCCGCTATACCTCAATAACTCAGCTTCGAAAGCGAATTTATTCCATTTATTACCTTAATTTTGTCAGCATTAGAGGTGAAAATCGAAAAACCAATTTGAGCTCGGAAGTATTGGTTAGCTCCCTAGTTTTTTTTAGTTCGGTATAATGAAAGTTTGTTCAACAACTTTTTTTATTTGTTTTTCATTAAATTGAACAGGAGCGCTCGGGCACAAACTAAAGCTATCACTTGAACGTTCACCCAACATCATTTACCACCCAGACAGCCAATATTCTCTATTAAAAGTGTATGATTTAGTAATTTTACTGGATTTTACTATGAGGATAGCTGACGATTAGTTTCAGATCTCATTCGGAAACCCTATTCATGGAAGAGAGACGTAAGCCCGAAAAAAAATTCAATGTTTGATGTAGGGATGACTTCTCTGATCCCGACTTCTTCCTGTGTTTATTTTTTCTTATTGGTATCTCCGTGCCACCCTGTATATTTACTAACATTCCTTTTGTCTACTCTGCGGATCTTAAAGTGGCAGAATTTTTACGTTCTTCAAAAAAGCTAATCATCTGTTGAGCACGTGTTTACCAATATCGTTGCCACAAAACTGTCACTGTCACATAGACACGTCTTTAGACATTGTTTAAAACCCGTTGAACACTTCATAAACCCGTGCTTAGCAGATTAGACAGTCTTTAGCTAAACGCATGTTAGACCAGTTTTCACCAAGTTTTTGTAGTAAGAAGTGCTCACGAAAGTTTAAGTAGTTTTGCGCCGTTTTCTTTCCTCCTTAACTAGTGTGTCCTTAGTCGTCTCTCTGTGCCACCCTGTATAGTTACAGACAATCCTTTTGTCTACGTGGCGAGTCTTAATTTAATGGTCTTCTTCCCACTGATTCAACACTAATATTTCACTCGGCCTTTGTCTGCGGAGGTGGAGGTGGTTTTTATGGCTGCTCAAGTAATAGCGCCGGGGGAAAGTGGTGTTTGAAAAGATAGATAGAGTAAACTTAGGCCTTTAAATCTGTTGTAGGTGATTTATACAGTCCTAGTGGCATATTTAGTCACTCTTTCGCTGAAAACCCACTCGGTGTAGGGGGATCGTTTTGAACTGGCAGAAGATGATTGTTGCTTTGAACTGGCAAAAGATGACAGAATTTTCTTTATATGACATGGGCGGTCCTATTGCTTAAAGCGGTCTCCGCCAGACTATTAAACTTTGGATGGACAGAATAGTTGAACAAGCGAGCGAAGCGAGAGAAGTTCTCCGAGTCTACTAGAACAATCCGGCGTTAGTATTTATTTATGTATTTTTGTATGTACTCGTATGTATGTAAGTATGTATGAATGTTCGTTCGACGATAACTTGAGTTTTAATCGGATCGTCATGAAATTTGGCCTTTGGTATGGGAGTAAATGAGGCAAAGAGAATTTTTAACTTCGAACATGAGCCAAATTGGTCGAGGGGTAGCTAGTTCACAGTTCGGGGCGAACCACTAGTTCTTACTCTGCGCAAAAAAAAGGTGATAATCACAATATGTAGAAGTTGGGGTGTCTGAGGAATAAAGCTATTTAAAAATTGCCCTGTAGGCATTAAAGAAGGCCTTACGTTACATTACAATCCCGTTTCTCATCTGCGGAGTCTGGTTTAGACACTGGAGCTTCACGCCTACCCATAATGGCACGCAGCGAAGATTTACGCCTAATTAAAAAACAGGGAAAAAGTTAGTTAGTTAAAATCATAAACTAAAGCCCGCAATCTCGATGTTAGACTAGTAGTTCGCCCCGAACTTAGAACTCGTGACCCCATATCTCGGCAATCTTTCGACAAACGCCGGATTGTTTAAGAAGACTCGAAGAAGTTCTCTCGCTTTGCTCGCTCGTTCAATGATACATACAACGCCCGGTGGCTCCTCCACTCACACTAGGTGGGTGAAGTGACCACTCGAACGGTGAAGTGCCTTGTGAGGCATGTTTTAGGCCTACACCATCCTCACACTTAATTGGTCTCCGGAAAAAACATTGGTCAATACGTGTGGAGCCAACTCGCTGGTTTTCCTAAAACTAACGAATAATATTGTTATTACAAAGTCACAAAGTTTTTTTATAACTGAATAACAGAAAAGCATAAATAAAACAAAAGGTCACCAATATAATAACGGTCCGTCCATTTCGTCTAAAAAGCGACGAATTGCCATCACCACTTTTCAAATAGAATTATATTGATTGAATCATCCATACTCCGTTGGTTGTACTAAAAAAGTTATTTGCAAATGGACGTGCGCCCGAAACAGATCTGACAGGGGTTGGGTCCAGGTTTTGTTAGCGCAGGGAGCGACAAGCGGGTAGACAAGAAGAAATATGGTTTATCGGTACTGTCTTCTTTTTTTTTCTTCGTCTGCTACTGCCGCTTGCTCGACCGTAGGTGCGGCTTGTACTAGGTGCGGCTTCTTAGTTTGCATTCCTGTCCCGTGTGTCTTCTCAGGAGGAATCAGCCTCCAGGTCTTTGGTATGCCTTTCGGCGATGTGGTCAGTAGGGCTCTGAGCTCATAAAACACCTGTGCCAGTTTCATAAAACTATAATTCATAGTTTATTATGACAATTCGATGTACATTGAGTAGCCTATTAGACATTAGATAGGTTACAAAAAAGATCAGTTATTAACCGACTACTCAATGTACATCGAATTTTCATGAAAAACTGGGAATTGTAGTTTTATGAAGGAGTCTTGAAGCTCGAGGAGTTCTCGTGGCTTCCATTGGAAACGGTCTTCAGCCTTTGCCCAGCTAGTGGACCACATATATCTACACTAGTACAGGTTTACTTTCGTTTTTTACGTTCGCGGCGACACCGGTCGCCAAACATCGCTAGCGAACCATAGGTTTTTTCCGCTCTTCCTGTCGTATCGCTGATCGCAGCCAATCCCGTCACAGCCGAAGCCGGGGGTCAAAGCGAGAACTTGTTAGTGCTACATTTCAACAGCGATATTCCATTTTACACTAACATGCACGGACAGACCGACGGACGGATGGACGGGCCGGATTTTATTTTAATCCACATTGTAGTTTTCAAGCCAAAGATTAATTCAAATTCATATTTCAATTCAAATTCAAAAGTGTAAATTTTTGGTAAAAACTAACTTTTAACCGCGCTCTAAATAAGCAGCCTCGAAACTGCCAGCCTTGTATGAAAATAAAATTAACCCAAAAATTAAAAAAATCATGTATTTTCGTGATCAGCGGAGTCTAAACAACCAGCCTAGAAGCTCCTAGCCTTGAACGACAAAATAATTCGATTGGTCACCAGCTCTCCAGCTATAAGAGCTCCTAAGATTTTGGACCGTTTCCAATTTAGACTGAAAATGATGTAACTTTAAGTAGCTATTACTAAGTTGCTTGTAGGAAACTTAATTAAGTTTTCACCCATGATACTGTGTCGTGTTCTTGCTCTGATTAAGTTTTGCTATCTTGCAAGGGACATAGATATGTCGTAATCGAAGGGTTCTGCCGGCGTATTAGCTAAAAATTTCCGCATAGTTATAAGTTGCTAAAAACATACACGATCGTAGTTTTGTTAAAGTCACCCATTGCGATTATGTAAGACAAAATACTACAGTGGAAACTGATAGTGATGTAAAATCATATCGATATTTACTGTGACATTTGTCTATGAAATAATTTTTCTCAAAGACCCAATTTCGTTCTTTTTTGCTTTCTATTGTCTGTGGTAAGTGGCATCTGTCAAATTCACTCGTCTGTTTCGTATTCTATGGTCTGTTTACAAATATTTTTTCTGCGAATTAACTTGAAAATTCGATGTTAATCGACCGAAAACAAAGGTGCTCGATAAGCCAACCTTCTCCACAACGATACCTACAGCACGCCGTATAGCTACGAAACACCACGTTATCAACGAGCTTGACACCACTGCGGCACGCTTTGGCTTCGACTAGGAGATAAACAGTCATGTGTCTCGTGTCTGAGCCCAGGGAATGACATGGGAAACACCATCGTCGTCGGCGCGGCTCGCTACGTGAGAAAAATAACGGTCGCGAGGGACCTCAAGTGGACGTGAAGAGGCTGGACACCTCCGTGGCGCGGTTCGCGTCCGACCGAAGCCCTCTACGATCTACGGCGGCCAACAAGAACCCCAGACCACGGTCTTCGAGTGCCGACCATCCCCGGAAGGCCGTCAAAAGCCATGGACAGTGAGACTTGCACGGCTATGTGAGAATTGCAAAAAGGGAAACCGTGCTCAGACTGGTTGACTTAGTCTTGTATTTCAGCTAGAGTGTAACTAATGGATGACTAGATCTTTGTATTCCACAGCTAGAGTTACTACGTACTGTGATGTACTGTGAAAAGTTTCCTAATAGGTAAATAAAACTCTATTATGAATTTTGTGGTGTTTATTTTTCCCTCTCCAAATTTTATACTTGCAGCGTAGTAACAGTAATAATGAATGTCAACAGAATGTACTTCATATTCAGTACTTACATATTATTAACTTTTAATGACTCGATATAAAAATAAAATCATAAATTTCAGCCCCGATAAGGCCGTAGGCCATATATTGGTAAATATTAAATATCTTATACACTCAGGCCTTTGCATCTATATAAGTAACTTAATGATTTGCATCCAGTGGCACAATCTACTTATGATATATTTTATGAATATTTGTTTGGATGGATTCACTTTGTAACTTTCTTCTGCAGCGACAGCGTTTCATTGTGGGCTTGTGTCTCATAAAACTGAAATAAATAAAGACTCTTATTGCAATTGATTTTAGTAAGGTAAAACATAGAAATGCAGTGGTGAGTGGCTTGATGTTAGTTAGAACTTAAGGATCTCAATAATGTAAAGCGGGGATTCCAACGTAACGGGCACATCTTCTGTAGTGCACATACTTAATAAAAACATAGGCCTTTGCATGTAGGACTTGTACAGCATCCAGTAGCAGTAGCATGTAGCATTTCACACTAGAGGTAGATGGGGAAGCAACCTCTAGCAGTTTTCATTACATTACATTCATTACAACAACCAACTAAGTCGCTGGCTTAGTTAAAATATGACTGCACTTTTGTAGGTACTTATATGTACTTGTCTTTCATGGAGTAGGTAAGTCAGAGAATATTTGAATATACAGGGTGCTACAGAAAGGTCGTGTCATACAAAAGGGAGTTGCATAGCTTTTTTTTATTTCACATTTTGTCCCCTAGTAAAAGTTGCTTGTTTTGATGAGTTAATCGACTCTCTTCGGTATGACCGGATAAAGCGGTGACACCCCAGTAGGTAGAACGATGGACACATAGCGTAAGGTCTCAGTGCGGGGATGTAGGTACATAAGACAAGCTTATTTCAAAGTTAAGTAAATGCCTACATTTGTGAATTTACAAGTCACTATAGTGTAAAATATCATGAAGAAACCTGCGACTTAGTTGGCACTGTACGTATTGACTTGTCTTTCCTGTAAATTAGAATTAAAAATGATTTATTACGACAAAAGTAACACAAAAAAATATATAGGTAAGTACTAGGTATCTGTGGAAAATTTGATTGTTTCAGCTGATGCTGTAGTTACAGCATCAACTAATGTAACTGCAGCGCTGGTTTTCAAACAGACCCATTCACACAATAACTTATTTGAGACACACATTATAGGCTGACTTAGCTGAGAGGATGGTAGGTAGACCTAGGTGATGGCCGGGCAAGCCTACTTCATCATCAGGCACAAGTCGGCACAACAGCGTCCAAGTGGTTGCTTCACCCCTGTAGGTAAGTACCTCTACTTCGAGTGAGTGCCACTTGCCACACACACAGTATTAGACTTGGAGCTATAATTTGATTTGGTTAATAGTGTCTATAGCTCTAGCGGCACCTCCATTCATGCTTAGATAGTGAGGACGCAGACAGCTCACTGTATTGTGCGTGGGACATGTTTAAATGCAGTAGGCTTGCCCACCACTATTTTTGCTATCCTCTCTGCTAATTTGGCCCAGTCCATAGGAATTGACAAGGTCAATACATAAATATGTACACACGGGGCCGACTAAGCGTATTTTCTCAAAGTGGTTTCATTCACAATAAAATTACCAAGTGGATAACCATAGTATAAACTGTCGGCCAAGCGAAATAGCTTACCTTCCATTGCCTTCCATAATTTCTCCTTTCTGCACTTGTTGGGATGTTAGGTAGGTATGTTTCCCGGGTATCTATGTAAAACTTCAGGGAAAAAGGGGCTGTGCCATCTTTAGATTCAGAGCGCCCACGTTTTACTAATAAGTACCTACGTACGACCCGTTCGCGTACTTAGATACTACCTAGTCCGTGATCAACCTGGAAAACCAAAAAATAATAATTGATGTCAAAAGGGGTTGATATGTAAAGTTGTTAGGGTAGGTATTGCATTGATATATTCTTGCCTTGCATTCTGCTGCAACGTTTTTGAGGACAAAGGAGTGTCATAGCAGCCAAAAGTGCAATATCTGGCTATTGCGGGTCATTCCTGCGAAATACATATTTATCCTATGAAAAACAAAACTCGACACAATTTCCTCTAGTTGAACTAATTTGGAAGAATTAATTTCACTTTTCCCTTACTATGGGGCATATTTCTTGCTTTTATAAGTTTAAATAACGCAATTCCACTTCAAAAAAGCTGCTCCCTATCAGTGTTTTAAAATACAGTGGATGTCACCTACTTTGACATTTGAGAGTGCTTATTTTTGTTTACGGAATGCCGTTTTCTTTCCATCGACCTATCGTTTATGACCAAATATGGGATTTGTCTATGGTGGAGTGGATAGCTTTAGCAACCGTGATAAAGCCGAGTTACATAATACCAAATCGTGTTTTTGACAGTCGAAAGTTGGGTTTAAATTCTAAATCAGTGGGTTATTTTATTTACGTAATAGCCCCACTGATCTGGCAATGAATGAGAGAAGTAATAACTTTTATCTTATGAGAATTTCACGTATTTAAGATGCTACGTTGACTTTCGGGTAATAAATAGGGGACATAACACATTTTAATTGGAAACATTCCTTCATATAAGTGTACGTACAGTGCACCTTCAATACTAATTCAATACGTAGAAAAACAAAGTAGTGCACCAAATGTACAGAGCAGCAGATATTTTTATCGAGATTTCACACTTGGCCCAATAGTAAAAATTGCTTTTATTGGTGAGATAAGCGTCCCACATCAGTGCCTATCACAGGACCTTTCACCCTGTATACTACTAAGGCCTTTGCATCTACGTAATGAGATGATTTATACAGCGTCCAGTGGCACCTTCACTCACACTAGATAGGTGAAGAGACCACTCGGCGCTGCAGTGCCTGGGACATTGTTTTGCCACCCTGTATAGAACTCAGCTTTCATACTTCTTCTTCTTAAATATTCTTAGCAGCACCCAGTTACATCTCTGTTATTTTATCGGCGAGCCTATTCTTTGCATAGAACTAGGCCTTTTCAGCAACTAGGCTACAGCAGGCTCAAACTGGACCACAACAGCCACATACCGGCTTATACAGGGTGGCCCAAACATAGACGTCAAGCGAGAAAATCTAGATAACATTTTTGGACTTTGGATCAAAAATGCGGTAATTTCTAGAAGTCCATAGCTCATGATTTTTTCGGTAGTAGATAAATTATATGAGACCCTAAAAAATGAAAAATATCTCTGAAATGTCGAAAGAAAAAAAAAGAAAAATAAAATCCAATGCTAGGTTTTTTTTTTCAAAAAAACCTTAAAAGCCCCATAACTTCTAAACGACAAAAAATGGCTGAACATACATGGGGGTGATTCGGGTAGCCCTCGGTGTCGGCTTTCTGTCTGCTTGACGTCTATGTTTGGGCCACCCTATAGAAGAGCATGAAGAGGCATGCGTCCAGCAGTGGACGATATTAAATAAAAGCTGAAGAAGAAGAATAAGAAGGCCTTTTCAGATTCATGTTTTGAGAGCGATACAACATCACTGTAAAGTAACTGTAAAATGTCTTTTCTACTGAAGTAGGTATACTCTCGCTGGCTCGTATTTCACAAAGACATACTTAACCAAATTACCGACTGCGGCTTAGAAACAAAAACGGAGATAAATATGATATTATAATGCGTGGTTTTTGCAAACAAATGTTTTCAAATTCAATTCAAATCCAAAAATCACACTTGCTTCAATATAGTGTGATACTTGGTTGAGGTTCAAGTCGTTGGTGGCGTAGGCATTGTGCAGTACCTAGGAATTTAGTTTATTTCAAAGATATACGTATATTTCTAAATTTAGCAATACAAATAGCTAACGTAAAGGAAAACATCGTGAGGAAACTTAACGCATACCTTTTGGGTGCGCCAAATATGATGCTTTCGCAACGGAGAGGAAGAAGGAGACCTAATTATGCTAAAACACTTCTTTGACATAAAATGTGAAATCCCAAGTGACATTTATTATAATGGATCCCGCTGGGGTACTTTGTCGCGCCCAGCGAGCAGAAGAAAACATGGAGATCTCACTAGCCCTGAGAAATTACCTAATGCCATATGGTTCTCGCACCGAACTAAATCCAATAGAATTCGCATTACGTATAAAATCATGATAAAAACTTGTCCCCACAGAAACAAATGATATCAGCAATAGAACAATACGAACCATAATTTCGATCATACCTCTAATATTCGAATGTCAACCTTATTGCATTAGTGTACAGTTTTATTTTAATTGCATAGACTACGAGCAAATAAGCTCCCAAAGGCAGTTTGGACATCTATTTTTCCAGACACATTTCAGAGTTCTATGTTGTATCTAGTTTTATCCTTGATCGAAGGGTTCTCGTATAGGCGGAGTCTACAGATGGGTTCTCTCACGATTTTAGGAGTATTGGATCTAATAGACATGACTTAGAAGACGTCAGTTTGACGCTGTCAGTATAATACGTCCAATAACATCAGTAGCGCGAAAACTATCCACCAATGAAGGAGTTTCTTGTTTTCTTATTGGTTTTAAATATTTTTAATAAAGCTGTCTGCGCGAGTAGATGCGTGTGCCGATTTTAGAGGATGGGTAAGCATGAAGAAATGCTTCCATGTTTTTTTCGTTCGCCGGTCGGGCCAGAGTGCTTTAAATTTCTTTGCGGCGACACAGAGTGTGATAGTATGTGATGTAGCCTTATTCATTGTAACACCTTGTATAGTTCAAGCTCGCTTTCAATAAACAACACTGCAACAGTTTCGGAGTGGCCATAATTTACTTAAAGTGGAACGTCACATAAATTATTTTTTTAAGTATGTTTGACAAAACTTAACGCGAGGAATTCCTGATAAACGAAAAAAAAACCAAGAGACCTGAAAATCAAGCGCATGTGTTGGTTTTGTGTGGGATGTTTGTGACAGACTAAAATAAGCTCTGTGTTATATGAGGACACAGGTAAAAATCCCAAATAGATATTACGCGCTTTTTGTTCTCTTTTAACTCCAGATGGAGCTAAAGACACAGCACAGCACACAGACGAGACGGGAGCTAGACAACCTGGGTTTAAGACTCAAAATACCTTGCACAACCCGGCGCATACACTGACACCAAACAAAGAAACACGCGAAGAATGACAGCCAATCAAATCTTGCGCAGGCGACGCTGCCTCACGACGGAAGAGCCGGTGACGAAAGGGAATATCGGATCGGAGAAAAGAATGTAACATTGCACCTTAAGATTACAAGTGTAAGGGTTATCTTAATTTAATTTAGGATTAGAGTTGCTATTTTATTAGGGAAACTGTAAATTTGTAACGGGGTATATGCAGGGAATAGGAAAGGGGACTCAAGCTTGAGCGGGACGAGAGAATGGTTGTGACAGAGGGGCTGAGAATAATATTGGTCTAATTTTTATTAAAGTTCCTGGAACGAGATTGGAGACAGATAAATTAATGTATTTAAATTCAGTTTGATTGGGAGAACAGCCGGATTCAAAGTTAAGTAAATTAATCTCCAAAACAATGCTGCATTGTCTTTATTCTGACGTAATTATTGCTGAATTAAATAACCATAAATTAAATATATTTTATACGACGAAAACAAGAGAGTAAATTTGATATTTTAAAGTAACAAGACAATGCAGAATTAATTAAGATTATTTGTGATTTGTGTGTTTTATTTGTTCTGAATAAGCTGGTTAAATAACACACTGATTGATTGAGAGCAGCCCCGCTAAAGACGGTGATAAATTATAAAATGACAAAGTACATTAAAAATAAGCTGCTCAGAACAGATGAACAATTTGATAATAATTGTTTCCCGATTTTTTTTTACCCAATTTTGAAATAATACTTTTGCCAATAAAGCCCAAAATAATTATGAATTCGCAAGAGCAAGTGAATGATAAATGAACGAAACCCAATGAAGGTCATTACGTAAATATGTAAAAACTAAAGCCTTTTTAAAATATAGACCTGTTTGCTATAAAATGTATGAATCGAGTACAGTTTGAGAATGTTACTGATATTTTCTATTAAATATGTAGAAATCAAAGCCGTAAGACCTGGAGACATTGTTTGTTGTAAAATGTATGGAATTCTATTTTTACCTCCGAGAATACAGGTTGAGAAATTGTACTCACTGATATTATTTCCATACAAATAATTAATAAATAAAATTGAGCGGAAACTTTGACGCTTTCCGTACATGGTCAAATAATATTATAATGATATCTAAGTGCACAAAGTTGATAATAATTATGTAAATACTCGGCATTGTATTTGCAAATAATACTGTGAAATATGAGTCACAGTAATAATTAAATTAATATAATATCTGAGCTTAACTCCCAGCACATCCATTTTGGACGATGCAAATATTTCATGTACTAAGAGAAAATTCAAGAATATAGACGTTAAACGAATTCTGATTATTCTTGATATTTTGATATGCTTGGAAGGTTTTTTTCAGATTCAGCTCTTAAGGTTTTTCCTTCCGTCAAATTGTATAATAAAGCATTTAACCAAGCTGGACTGAGACTTAATCTCAAGTCACACGTTACACAGTCAGATTTTTTTTGAAGTTAATATACGCATATTCAAATGTTTCAAACTTCAAACCTTGCTGTTTCCTTTCATCTCCACAAATATAGCTAGAAACAAGATTCACTAAAATATTACTAAATCCCTTCAGGAATATGACTGATAAAATGATTGCATACTTTATTACTCATCATTAATTAATTCCAGATACATTGAAACCTAA
Organism: Zelleria hepariella; assembly: GCA_949319315.1. Lineage (NCBI taxonomy): Eukaryota > Metazoa > Arthropoda > Insecta > Lepidoptera > Yponomeutidae > Zelleria > Zelleria hepariella. Next base: position 14,553,200 of record OX439388.1, read on the forward strand.
GAACCATTCTTCTTATTGACACTCAATTAAATCCTTTTAATTGAACTGGGCAAATTACAAGATTTAAAGTCACATTTATAATAGAACACATACGAGTTCAAACCAAGCTGCGTGAATAAATCCACTCAATCTTACGCGCAAGCTAAAATGATCAATAAATAATATCTCAAAATGTACTAATGTCCGTAAATAAATCATTTCCTCAAGTTTTAATACAGAGATATTCGAGTCCTGCGGACCATATTATTAACAGTCATTATTCGAACTGTGTCATTCACGAATAGAAGCGCTCATCATATTGATGAATAAGAGCATTCTCTCATACGCACTAAAATAAATGCTTATTATCCAGAAAATATCTAATACATGATTAATTGCCAAAAGCACAGAAAGATTCATGCCTCTATTAGTTGTACACAACAAGGTTCGGCTACCTCGCATCTGAAACTGGTACTATAATCGCTTATCAAATGATTCAATTAAAGCGATGTACATACAAATAATATAAAGCTGATCTCTATTAGGTAGGTTAGGGCGACGACAGACTACATAAAATATTGAGTGTGTTTATGAATGGGAAAAAGGGGAGTGAATGAAAGACACGAAAGGAGTATGAATTTAGGGCTGACTTTTACTTTTGACTTTATATTATTATTGATTTTATAAGGTTTACTCCTCATCCGGCACTGAACTGTAGATTTGAGCAAACCAAACTCTGGCTTCTACCTCATCCGGCCTTAAGCTGTTGATTTGAGCAGCCATGAAATAATTGGTGATTGGACCAATTTTTACCTCATCCGGCCTTAAGCTGTTGATTTGAGCAGCCATGAAATATGATTCTGGCTCTTTCCTCATCCGGCCTTAAGCTGTTGATTTGAGCAGCCATGAAATAATTGGTGATTGAACCAATTTTTACCTCATCCGGCCTTAAGCTGTTGATTTGAGCAGCCATGAAATATGATTCTGGCTCTTTCCTCATCCGGCCTTAAGCTGTTGATTTGAGCAGCCCTGAAATAATTGGTGATTGAACCAATTTTTACCTCATCCGGCCTTAAGCTGTTGATTTGAGCAGCCATGAAATAAATGGTAATTCAACCAAATTTTAATTAGAGACAGCTAATGATTGATTGGAATCAAATAAAGTACAGTACAGGTGTTGATAGGACTGTCCTTAGTGAGACTAAAAGAGGAAGAATCTATATAGCAATAGGACTTACAGGAAGAACCTGGAGACCTAAAATTTACCTAAACAAGTGCTCAGTTAAATACTCACCCAGTATTTTGGGCTAAGACATTACATTTTATCAATGCAATCTAAATGGTTTCTTAGGAATCAATACTTACACAGTAACTTTAGGCAAACTAGACGATCATTGCCAAAGCAGATAGCTAGACTGTCCATTTCCGAGGGCAGAGGGCCATCTCATGTGGTCCCGATTGACCAGGATATTCTTGGTCTTTCCAAGCCATCTCACGTGGTGCCGATTGACCAGGATATTCTTGGCCTTTCAAGGTTAGGTCCATCTCACGTGGAGCCGTGAAACCAGGATCTTAGGCTTTGTGTTAAAACCTAACCCAACTAAGAATCGAAGAGAAAGGACTTATGTTACATACAGAGACGGATTCGCGTCATCTCACGTGGTGCCGTGACCAGGATTTAAGATTTTGTGTCAAAATCAGACGCAACTTAAATAACGAATTTGTAGGAATAAAAAAATAAAATACACAACGTAGGCGGACATAAATATTTATTTGAAAAATAGATACATAACGTAGAGTTGAATATCATTGTTTGAAGAAGTGGAGAGAAAGCACAGCATTGAGGTCAGATTGATTTGAGATATTAAAACTAATTGGCGATAAATATATTGATTCAGAGAGAGAGAGAGAGAGAGAGATCATTGAGGTATGTTAGATCGAGAAGTCTGGGAGAGGTCTTAGTTTGAAATAAATAAAATAAATCATAATTTTATGAGTTATTGGTGGAGAGAAGATATTTTTGCACCGTGGAGGTAAAAGATTTTATTTGATTGGAAACTTACAAAAGTCGAAAGATCTGGGGGAGGTGAAAGGTAAACAGAGAGGTAAATAGACAAAAATATAAAAAAATATTTAGGTATAATTTGATGGCGCTTTATTGGCAAAGGTTGATATAATGTACTGTGTATTATTTTGTAAGATATTTTGTGTGATTTTTCAGCGCTTGATTTCGGGTCTCTTATAAAAATTGGAATGTTTTGTGACGTTTTAGGTAAATTCTTATGATAGATCATATTAATAAGAATATTGGAAAATAATTGCGGAAGCCACAGTATTATTTTGTTAGCGCGCTTGGATTATTATTCGCATTATTGACGAAATTAATTACTAGCGGATAGTTTTACTGTAAATTGAACAAGTATTCCGCCAGATTTCATAATGATTCGTAGAATGCTCATAAGTAGAAAACGAAAGAATTACCGTAAACAAAAGATACGTTTAGATTCGGTAGATTACAAGTAACAAAAAGGTAATTTGAGCTTTTGTATTGTTCAGTAGTATTTTATTATGCTCAGCATTTAGTGAAAAACAGTTAGTTCAGTGATTGTCTGGGACATGTTGGGAGTAAAAATAAATAATATAACTTGAATAAATTACGTATTCTAAGATTGCGTAGATACCGGCAGAGGGCTGAATGAAGATGATTCCGTAATTTCAAGTGACGAGAATAATTGATTAAAAAGGGCATTTACAAACTAATAACAAAGCTTTGACGGGCAATGAATTGAGTCAAGTAATAAGTAAAAATTGGGTCTGAAAGAAAGTTAGTACTTAGATGAAAGGGGGTGCTTGTGTGCTAATGCCGTGGTCTTTTTGGAAACGATCGAGATACATAATGTACTAAGTATTGATAGTAGTTTTGCCCAGCAGTGTAGATAAAGTGAGAATAGAGTAAATGGTGGAAAAATCTAGAAATTTAAAGTCAGTTTGGGTAGCCGACACTGATTCAATTTTAATGACTAAAAATACAAACTGCTAGAGGAGCGATGGACAAAGAGCGGGGGTGAAGTCACAGATTGCATTGAAACTGCAACAAAAAATTGTGAGTGTCGCATAGGACGGAAAAAAAGGAGCAGGTAGATTTGACGCACGCCAAAACTGCTGATAAGGAATGGTATTTGGACTGTTTTTAAAATGTATCGTAATTTTATTATTGTTTTGGAGTTAGATATGAAATTGGGGTTTTGTACAATGTTTTCCAAACTACATACCTAGTAGTTATGTAGTCGATTCTGTATACGCAATATCGATCGATAATTGGGAAAATATCGGAGAGAGAGTATAATTGTTTTATAGTGATTTTATTGACTTGAGTGATATTCCATTTTAACATTCTTGCTATTCAGATAAATTATCGAAGTATTTATGGAATGTAATATTTTGTTAAATACATTCATTGGTAAAGGAAAAATTAATGAACTTTGAAATTATTTCACACTTTAACTCGAAGGAAATAGATTGGTTGGTGAGAGAAAGCGGACATTTTGAAACCCAAACTATTGTTACTTATGGAGCAATAAAACAATTTGGTTATTTGTGAACAAAAGCCAACATTGTTTTGCAATAGACAAAAGGTCCTTTAGCAAGATTATTATTGACGGTTGGACGTAAGTCGAGATTTTTTTTAACGCCAACTGCACTGCACGTGTGACTATTTCTAAGAAATGCCGACTTACAATAGTTTGAAGAATTTGAGGATTAATCTTTTGAAATAAACCCAGCTAATTGAGACAAAACAAGCCGAGATAATGCGATGAATTTTGAGGATGCGATAGTTCGGGGAACTTAACCTTTTTATGAAGAGAATATGGTGTTTGAGACAAAAGCGGGCTGGGTCGGTAGAATGTTTTTTTTGTACGTACGAGTAGGTAGGAGTTCTGTATTCACTGGCGTTGAACTTGGTCCTTTCAAAATTAAATGCGCACACGCAACAACAATATGGGCTTTAAATTGATTGACGTGAATAAAACATCGTGATAAGACGTGATTACCGTAGTAAGATTTGATGAAGTTAACATTTGATAATAGACTGATTAGAGCTTTTCTGATTCGACTGGAGAGTCGTAAAGTTTTGGGATGTTATATTCAAAGTATTGTTTCTGACTAGGAGTCATGAATTATTATTAGAAAATGGTAATAGAAATCTAGATGGAAAACAAGATGATGTTTAGATGACTTATATGAAATTTTATGGAGGTTTATAAAGCGCGCAATAAACTCCTCCTTAAATACCACGAATGGCAAGACTTTGGTTATGCATATACAAAGAGTTAAGTCGCTATAATTTGGAGATTTTGAAGTTAAAGTAGTATTTTTGTATTATGAGTAGTTATTGAATTAATGAGTGTACAGGGTAGCGAATTTTTTTTCTTTTATCGTAAAGCGAGCAGAAGCGAGTCTCAAAGACTAATTTTGGGCCTAGACTGATGAAAGATGATAGCTAGATTTACGAAGAGCACCAAAAATCTAGATTTTTAGTTTCTCCGGGGGGAGGCGTGTGATAGTATGTGATGTAGCCTTATTCATTGTAACACCTTGTATAGTTCAAGCTCGCTTTCAATAAACAACACTGCAACAGTTTCGGAGTGGCCATAATTTACTTAAAGTGGAACGTCACATAAATTATTTTTTTAAGTATGTTTGACAAAACTTAACGCGAGGAATTCCTGATAAACGAAAAAAAAACCAAGAGACCTGAAAATCAAGCGCATGTGTTGGTTTTGTGTGGGATGTTTGTGACAGACTAAAATAAGCTCTGTGTTATATGAGGACACAGGTAAAAATCCCAAATAGATATTACGCGCTTTTTGTTCTCTTTTAACTCCAGATGGAGCTAAAGACACAGCACAGCACACAGACGAGACGGGAGCTAGACAACCTGGGTTTAAGACTCAAAATACCTTGCACAACCCGGCGCATACACTGACACCAAACAAAGAAACACGCGAAGAATGACAGCCAATCAAATCTTGCGCAGGCGACGCTGCCTCACGACGGAAGAGCCGGTGACGAAAGGGAATATCGGATCGGAGAAAAGAATGTAACATTGCACCTTAAGATTACAAGTGTAAGGGTTATCTTAATTTAATTTAGGATTAGAGTTGCTATTTTATTAGGGAAACTGTAAATTTGTAACGGGGTATATGCAGGGAATAGGAAAGGGGACTCAAGCTTGAGCGGGACGAGAGAATGGTTGTGACAGAGGGGCTGAGAATAATATTGGTCTAATTTTTATTAAAGTTCCTGGAACGAGATTGGAGACAGATAAATTAATGTATTTAAATTCAGTTTGATTGGGAGAACAGCCGGATTCAAAGTTAAGTAAATTAATCTCCAAAACAATGCTGCATTGTCTTTATTCTGACGTAATTATTGCTGAATTAAATAACCATAAATTAAATATATTTTATACGACGAAAACAAGAGAGTAAATTTGATATTTTAAAGTAACAAGACAATGCAGAATTAATTAAGATTATTTGTGATTTGTGTGTTTTATTTGTTCTGAATAAGCTGGTTAAATAACACACTGATTGATTGAGAGCAGCCCCGCTAAAGACGGTGATAAATTATAAAATGACAAAGTACATTAAAAATAAGCTGCTCAGAACAGATGAACAATTTGATAATAATTGTTTCCCGATTTTTTTTTACCCAATTTTGAAATAATACTTTTGCCAATAAAGCCCAAAATAATTATGAATTCGCAAGAGCAAGTGAATGATAAATGAACGAAACCCAATGAAGGTCATTACGTAAATATGTAAAAACTAAAGCCTTTTTAAAATATAGACCTGTTTGCTATAAAATGTATGAATCGAGTACAGTTTGAGAATGTTACTGATATTTTCTATTAAATATGTAGAAATCAAAGCCGTAAGACCTGGAGACATTGTTTGTTGTAAAATGTATGGAATTCTATTTTTACCTCCGAGAATACAGGTTGAGAAATTGTACTCACTGATATTATTTCCATACAAATAATTAATAAATAAAATTGAGCGGAAACTTTGACGCTTTCCGTACATGGTCAAATAATATTATAATGATATCTAAGTGCACAAAGTTGATAATAATTATGTAAATACTCGGCATTGTATTTGCAAATAATACTGTGAAATATGAGTCACAGTAATAATTAAATTAATATAATATCTGAGCTTAACTCCCAGCACATCCATTTTGGACGATGCAAATATTTCATGTACTAAGAGAAAATTCAAGAATATAGACGTTAAACGAATTCTGATTATTCTTGATATTTTGATATGCTTGGAAGGTTTTTTTCAGATTCAGCTCTTAAGGTTTTTCCTTCCGTCAAATTGTATAATAAAGCATTTAACCAAGCTGGACTGAGACTTAATCTCAAGTCACACGTTACACAGTCAGATTTTTTTTGAAGTTAATATACGCATATTCAAATGTTTCAAACTTCAAACCTTGCTGTTTCCTTTCATCTCCACAAATATAGCTAGAAACAAGATTCACTAAAATATTACTAAATCCCTTCAGGAATATGACTGATAAAATGATTGCATACTTTATTACTCATCATTAATTAATTCCAGATACATTGAAACCTAAGAACCATTCTTCTTATTGACACTCAATTAAATCCTTTTAATTGAACTGGGCAAATTACAAGATTTAAAGTCACATTTATAATAGAACACATACGAGTTCAAACCAAGCTGCGTGAATAAATCCACTCAATCTTACGCGCAAGCTAAAATGATCAATAAATAATATCTCAAAATGTACTAATGTCCGTAAATAAATCATTTCCTCAAGTTTTAATACAGAGATATTCGAGTCCTGCGGACCATATTATTAACAGTCATTATTCGAACTGTGTCATTCACGAATAGAAGCGCTCATCATATTGATGAATAAGAGCATTCTCTCATACGCACTAAAATAAATGCTTATTATCCAGAAAATATCTAATACATGATTAATTGCCAAAAGCACAGAAAGATTCATGCCTCTATTAGTTGTACACAACAAGGTTCGGCTACCTCGCATCTGAAACTGGTACTATAATCGCTTATCAAATGATTCAATTAAAGCGATGTACATACAAATAATATAAAGCTGATCTCTATTAGGTAGGTTAGGGCGACGACAGACTACATAAAATATTGAGTGTGTTTATGAATGGGAAAAAGGGGAGTGAATGAAAGACACGAAAGGAGTATGAATTTAGGGCTGACTTTTACTTTTGACTTTATATTATTATTGATTTTATAAGGTTTACTCCTCATCCGGCACTGAACTGTAGATTTGAGCAAACCAAACTCTGGCTTCTACCTCATCCGGCCTTAAGCTGTTGATTTGAGCAGCCATGAAATAATTGGTGATTGGACCAATTTTTACCTCATCCGGCCTTAAGCTGTTGATTTGAGCAGCCATGAAATATGATTCTGGCTCTTTCCTCATCCGGCCTTAAGCTGTTGATTTGAGCAGCCATGAAATAATTGGTGATTGAACCAATTTTTACCTCATCCGGCCTTAAGCTGTTGATTTGAGCAGCCATGAAATATGATTCTGGCTCTTTCCTCATCCGGCCTTAAGCTGTTGATTTGAGCAGCCCTGAAATAATTGGTGATTGAACCAATTTTTACCTCATCCGGCCTTAAGCTGTTGATTTGAGCAGCCATGAAATAAATGGTAATTCAACCAAATTTTAATTAGAGACAGCTAATGATTGATTGGAATCAAATAAAGTACAGTACAGGTGTTGATAGGACTGTCCTTAGTGAGACTAAAAGAGGAAGAATCTATATAGCAATAGGACTTACAGGAAGAACCTGGAGACCTAAAATTTACCTAAACAAGTGCTCAGTTAAATACTCACCCAGTATTTTGGGCTAAGACATTACATTTTATCAATGCAATCTAAATGGTTTCTTAGGAATCAATACTTACACAGTAACTTTAGGCAAACTAGACGATCATTGCCAAAGCAGATAGCTAGACTGTCCATTTCCGAGGGCAGAGGGCCATCTCATGTGGTCCCGATTGACCAGGATATTCTTGGTCTTTCCAAGCCATCTCACGTGGTGCCGATTGACCAGGATATTCTTGGCCTTTCAAGGTTAGGTCCATCTCACGTGGAGCCGTGAAACCAGGATCTTAGGCTTTGTGTTAAAACCTAACCCAACTAAGAATCGAAGAGAAAGGACTTATGTTACATACAGAGACGGATTCGCGTCATCTCAAGAGTATCCGACAGAACTAGCACGGCACGATTTATTATTACTCAAGCGACGGCGGTGGCGGTGAGAAATCGGACTTTCAATCATAAGATCCGGATTCGGTGTGTTTTTCACAACTATTTTGTCACGTAATGTTTCAAAGATTTGGCGAGTGCAGTGGTATTGTTACTACCAATTCACAACACACACAAGCGTGAGATTCAGCCACAGTCTAAAATACCCCATAGTTAGTAGCTCTTACAGAGTGGGGCATAAGGGCGCCAATCGGACCAAAAGGGGTATCCTAGCGTGTGGCCTAACCTATTTTGTTGACTGATTTAACAGGAAAGTAAAGGTGTGTCAGGGCAATGATGAAAAAGTCCTCAGCTCTGTCTGCTCTTGCCTTGTTTTAGTTAGTTACTGTTAACTAACTAAAACAAGGCAAGAGTGCAGATTTTCAGGTACCTACCTATAGACGAGTGACGTAACGGACAACATACCTGCCTTACTTTGCCATCAATAAAATTGTTTTCAGACGTTCAAACTGTGAAAACGTGAATGTCAATTCAATTTGTCTTTGCGATAAAACAAAATATGCAACAGACAAAAGTAGCATTTCCACGTTTCATTACTCACTGGAATGATATCGGATTCCGGTTGCCGTGAATTTCATGTTCCCGGGGGGCGACCTTTCAGTTGCGACTCGCGATTTGGTCGCAGGTGTATGGTCACAAATCATGAACCAAGAGTGACTTATCCTGGGTAGTTGGCAATAATAATAGACTAAAGATCGACCTCAAGGTAGGTGAACTCAGAAAAGTCAAATGCTAATGTAAAACCTTGGCTAATATCAAACTTGAGTAGCTGTCAGCATATTAATAGACACTATCTTGAGTTTGACATTGACATTAGCCAAGGCGTGACATTAGCATTTCACTTTTCTGAGATCACCTACTTGAGTTCGATCTTGAGTCGGCGACTATTAATGCCACCCTAGGTGCAGGAAGAATTGGTTACTTCGACAGAGAATGGCCGTAAAATGCACAACCATTCGCGTCACCAAGTATGACTCCTTCGGCTTGTCATCAAGGGAAAGATACAAGGCAGAAAAAAAAAATATCTTGGCTTGACATCTTACACCATCTTCCCAAAAAGCACTGGACCCTAATAAATAGATTCCGGGTCTCACAGGGAAGGTGTCCGGAGCTAATGCACAAATGGAACTTTGGGTCGGACCCGAGTTGCGTGTGCGGGGGGGTTCAGACGATGTCCCACATCACCGACGACTGCCCGCTGTTTGCCATCCAAGGCGGCGTCGCAAAGGTGCACGAAGCCGACACCGACGTAGGTAACGAGGTGGCTGGACGGCTTACCTTTCACTGTATAGCATTTTGAGCACAACGCAAATAGCAAAAGAAAAACCTTATGCCAGTGCTTTGAAAACACCACGGGCTCCTTGTTTCGTTTAGCAGCTTCAAAAAGTGAAACTTCCAGCGACAGCACTATAAAAAGAAAAAGATCATGTCTACACGTTAACTCAATGCATCCACTGAATTGAGTTGCAATAAAACAAGGACCTCGTGTTTTTTTCAAACCCCTGGCTGATCCACATTCCACACGTAATCCCAATGCTGGCAAGTGATTCAATTAAGAGGTATGCAAGTGATTCAATCAAACGCTGATGTTTCAGCCACAAACTCAGTCGCAAGTTGACGCAGTCCCAAAAGTTAGCCGGCGGCGGCGGGTCAGCCGTAGTGATGTAAACCGGTTTTAGAAAAACCTAAAAATAAAACGGTTTTTGTAAAAACCGATAAACACCGGTTTGTTTATTAAAACCCATTACTTTATTATTGTAGACTGCAGTCCAGCTTGGTTAGCATGAGGCTGATTTAGAGCGTATCTATGGGTTTATAACTCAGTCTATCCCACTCTACGTCGAACCAAAGGGTGAGAGGCATATTGTTTTATAACCCTTATGTACTGCGTAACCTCTTTATGCTAAGCGAGCAGATCGTAGCCTATTGACAAAACTTTTACACGCTAGCACTCTACTCGGTTAGGTTACGGGCGACTTTACAACAAAAGTGTCCTGACGTGCTGTCGTGTGTACCATGACTGTGTTCCGTTTTATATTGTCTTTGAGCGGGGAATTACCGTACCGTTTGCAGCAGTTGAGCAATACAGTTAACAAACTTCAGTACACAAAAGCCTCGTCAGTTCTTAAAGTTTTAGTTGGGTGTCAGATTGAAGCCGGTAAGTAAAAACGGAGGAAATCAACGAATGTTGTTCTTTCTTTTAAAAAGTAAGCAAAAACCTAAAAAAAAACAAAAGTATTTTCCAAAAGTAATCGGTTTAAACCGGTGCTGAAAATTGTAATCGGTTCACATCACTAGTCAGCCGGTCAATTTGCAAGTCTATGCATGCACGGCCCGGCAGGTCGCATTTGCTCTAAACGGGTTAAGCTAGGCTGATTAGCTTAGTTTTTTCAAAGTGGCTGATCTGTGTTGGTAGGGAGCGTCACCTTTGTTTGCTACAGCTGTAGCAAACAATGCTGTTAGCCTGCAAACGAACATGTCCGTAGCAGCTGAATTTGCTCATCAAGGAAGTAACTTGTGGAACACCCACCTAAGTTGGGACCGTCTTTCAAATACAATCTGCTTGTTTTGACGTCTGAGCCCTTAAAATGTATCTGCTATTCTAACACTGGCACTACTATCATATCCACTTGGGCCCGTGAAGTTGCGGCTCGAATAGTTTTGTGTTGCTTGTGTTTAGCCATTTGTGTGTTCGTGAAGTTCGATCACAATGAAATACTCGAAGATATCATATCGAAGATATCGAAGATTTCATTTTGTTGTCATGATGTTTTTAAAGTTCTCAAAATCAGTCACCTAGACCACAGAAAAAGTATATTTTGACGAAGCTTTTGTGAATAAGGGATTTTCTGACAGCTCATAAGTTGTAGTTCCAAATTTGTAACTAGATGTCGCTGACGAGACATGTTCTTTTTTTAAGCCAGTTCGCGCTCGTTGGCCTACGTACATACGTCCAAACACATTTAGGTATTAGTTGTGGAGCAAAATGAAGTGTTTCCGGATTTACTATTCACTCATACAAGAACATTAACAAAATCGTGCACTTTTTCATGTACTCTAAAATGGAATGACGGCTACGACGATGAAAGATGAAGTCACAGAGCAATGAAGTGAAGAAGTATTTTCGCTGTAGTAAGCACTAATTTACTTTGTGATAGAAAACATGTCGTATCAACGCCATCTGTCACAGCTTTTAGAACTATATTTTTATTTTTTTAGCTGTCAGAAAATCCCTCATTAAGTCTTGTGTTTGCATCAAATAAATATTACTAAAATTGAGGGAACGAAAACTACAGTGTGCACTCTAAGTCGATAGCGGAACTTTAAGTAGGCTGTCTACTGATCAATACAAACAGCTTGTACTAGGTCGCGAAAAAATGGAGCTAAAAAAATATCAGCTGTTCCATACAAAAGGTCGACTCAGTACTGCGCCAAATGTATGAAACAGCTGTTATTTTTTTCGCTCCATCTTTTTCGCTCCATCTTTTTCGCCAACTAGTATAAGTTGTTTGTATTGATCAGTAGACAGCCTCCTTAAAGTTCCGCTATCGACTTAGAGTGCACCCTGTAGTAATAGTGCCCAGAGGCTACAAAATTTTCAAGTTTAAGTATGCGTGGGGCAGTCACGTTTGCCCCAAGCGGGTCGGGTGCCAAATAAAATCTGTGCCGTCCGAGTGATAACTAAAGCCGCGTTTGCACAGTCAAATTACATAAAACGAAGAGTACCGTCCAAGCAAGCCAAGGCTTCTGATTGGTCGGTCAATTCTTCAGATAATTATGTTGTCTATGGGCGCAAAAACGTCAAGTACAGATCCACCAACTTAGCTGTGAACTGAGTGGTGTCGCTTTCAGAGTTTTATTGTTGCTTTGATTGGCGGGCGCCTGAATTCTCACTTTTCATTGGTAGTTAACAGTAGTTCTGGATTCTGCCACGTCACAGATAAGTTGGTGGGTCTGTAAGACGGAGCTCTACTCGTCAAAATAGCCTTGGTTGGAAATAAAATAAAAAGGCCGACCAATCAGAAGCCTTGGCTTGCTTGGACGGTACTCTTCGATTTACGTAATTTGACCGTGAAAACGCGGCCTAAGGCCCGTTCATGCACAGGCTGAACTGTGTTTTCATTTTATTTAAAAAAGGGTTCAGGCACAAGGATTTTATGAACTAGTCGTCGGACCAACTTAACCTTTTAACCGTAGTGAAGCTGGTAGTAATAACTGGAAAGGCACTGACAACAAAGCACAAAGCGACTAACAAATTACCCAACCAAAGGCTTACCTAGTATAGGGAAAATTGTCTTGCAGGACTGCACTGGTTGTGTCTCATATCACGTTTGATGCTATGTATAAATATTTCATGCAGGCCAAGTAGTAGTGGTTAAAATGTTGTTTCAGGAATGCAAGTAGTTAGTCCTAAGCGCTTCTAGTAAGCTGCAGGCTACAGTACAGTAAGTACCTAACAAAGATAAGGCACGCCCCCAGAATCTACAGTATGGAAGAATGGATAGTTTCTGACAAAATCCTAAGATGAGCCCATGCGCCATACTTTTCTAGATTTAACTCAATTTCTAGTCTTAAGATAAAAAAAAATCGATAACCGCCAAAAACAACCGTTTTTGGCGGTTATCGATAATGTTTTAGCTTAAAAGTAAATTTCGAAGAGGGTATCCCCACATAAAAATTTAGAAAAGCATGGCGCATGGGCTCATCTTAGGATTTTGTCAGAAACTTCCCCTGAAGGAAGATATGATTTTTTCAACATTGGTGGCGATAGTTAGCCTTATACGGAGCCTTAAGGCAGTAATCTTATCTTACATCTTACATATTATTATTATATTAAATCTTCTTCTTCTTAATATAAAAAACGAGAAACGTTCAATAAATAAAAGTATCGAGCTATTCAAACGTTGTTGTTGGTTGTTGGGAATAACATTTAGAAATTGGCGTGTTTCAGGAATAAAGCTATTTAAAAATTACCCTGTATATAATAATGGTTAGATAATTATTCGAAAAACTACTGTTAATAGTCCTGAAGTAATAAACTAGATATCGCAATTTCACTACGAAAGAAATAAATAAGTACCGTTATTTCGCTAATGCAGCCAGTCGTTAAAGCCAAGTGGAGTAAGTGAAAGTTTTAATTAAAAACAGTTATCGGTGCTATTAAAATCTTACAGGGCGCGAGTTTCTTTGGAGTTAATTACAGCACAGCTAGCATGACTCAACACCTGGCTTATTTTTGTTCCTAATTAAACCAAATTATTTTGTAGTAAACTACACTTTTAACCATTTAAGTATACCTCCTTATTTTTGCACTTTAGTAAGTTTACTTTTTCCAACGACTCCGTCGGCGTGGACTTCAATGCAAAGTAGCCTAAATTTTCAACCGTTACCAAATTCAGCGCAGACGAATTCGCGGGCGAAAGCTAGTAATTTATACAATAAGATTAGGTATGTGTTATTCTGGTTTCTAAGCTATCTCCATTATACATTTCAGCCAAATCCGTCCAGCCCTTTCAGCGTGAAATAGTAATAGTAACAAACACTCACAAACTTTCGCGTTTATAAATATTAGTGGGATACGACTTCGGTTGCGTGGACGAAGTCGGGAGCAAAGGCTAGATGGTTATAAATTAGAAACTAGCTTGTGGGGTCTTGAAGGGCCCCACAAGTTAGAAAAAAAAAATACTTCACCACACTGTTATTTGGTTTTATTTATACTAAACTGGTGGTCACAGTTCAAGAGCTTGATATGGAATCAGTCAAAAAAAGGAATCGAAGCGAGTGATGACGAAAATTTTGGATTTCAAAATTCGAAAGAACCGAAAGTTAAAATGAAAAAGAAAAATGATAAAAGAAGGATGGATACAAAGGTACAATAACGGTTGCACCATTATTAATAATTATTTTATTTTGACTATGTAGACGAAGTTGGGGGCAATAGCTAGTGAAAAATATTGTAAATAATCCTAAATGTCGTGCCGCAGAGAATTTCGACCTAAACTAATCTAGCACCTAACAGCGGTCTGTTATAAATATGCAACGCTTTCGAGCGAAATTGTTAGATACAATACTGTGTGGTGCGGTAGGTACCTATCCAGGCACAGTCTGTGCCGATTATACTGGATACACCTGCGCCAGCTCTCCGTTGATAATTGAAGTCCTGTTTCATTCCGTGGGCATATCGCGAGATGATCGTTACGACAGCGTTACGTAAAACTAGGGAGTTTTATTATACTATCATATTACAGACAGAAACTCACATCCGAAACCAAGATAACATAAACAGTTTTAAAAGGTAGGCACATACTTCGATTGATGCACCATTTATTATTTCCTGAAAATCCGCCTAATGCAAGGAGGCATACGTTGATCAGTTTTAGTTGAGCAGGTGGGATCATTTTTCTTTTAAAAAAATAATTATATCTGACCAAATAGTTTGTCCGTTGGGAAAGAAAAATAGTTGGTCCGTTTCAGTTGGTCGGTTTGGTTGGCCAGGAAGAAGGGATAAAATGCTGAGGGAGAAGAACCTTATAAGAACCCAAGGAGGATGCAACTTACGGTCTAGAAGTTTTCCTGAAAAAAAAAAAACTCTTACTCGTGCACGTATTTTACGATCAGTCAGCTCCACGCTAGGTTGCATAATTTGGTTCGATTTACGCACTTATGCTACGGCCAATAAGAGGTACCATGAGAAACATTTCGCTGACCGACACAATAATAATAATATAGACGTAACTATGATTCTACAATGTTACTACTACTCTTGCAATAAGATTCCTATAGTTTTTGCCTCTTGGTAATCCTATAGTTTTTGTATCACAATCGTAATGCCTAACTCACAATCGGCCCCCAGTATCTTTGTTAATGAAATAGATACAATGGGTACACAAGGAACGCCCGGCACTCGCATAGAGTTCCAAGAATGGTCTAATGATGGCTTTAAAATAACTTGAATGCGACAGTAAAAGCGGAACTAATGGAACGGTTATTGTTCGGGCACGGAAGCCACCTGACTACATTGGCAACGAGGCACTGCGTCTATCCATTCAAATGACTCGATGTGGTCTAGAAAGATCTCATAGGATCTCCGAATGAACATTTCATGGGTGATCCCATCCGAGTTACTGGGATAAGTGCTGAGAAAATATTAGGAAGGCTGATCTATGTGAAACCATTTGGGACAAAATTTTTAAGAAGAGAGAGAAAGAGTGAGATAGAGAGAGGGAGAGAGAGAGAGAGGGGGGGAGGGATAGAGAGTTACTTGATCGCTATCGCGCATATAAACTTGTTATATTTGGAATGGGACCTTTAAATTATCAAAAAATGTCCTTTTATGTAATGTCCACTAGCTTTTAACTTCCCCTTACTGAAAATGAACACTGAAAATTTTATTTTATTATATTTTAATAGCATTTAAGAAAATTTTAAGATACTTGTCAAGAAATAAAAGGCATATATGTAATTAATACGCTTTCTGTTAGTAACATGACGTGCTGCCTTTTGTTAGACCTCTGAATAAATTATAACACAAATGTGAACGGATAAAATTGCTTCGAAATTTTACATAAAGTTGCATCACATTGTTCTAGAAGGCTTGGCGACCTAAAAAGTAAAAATGAAAAGGAGAAAGTTCCAAGTCCGAATAACATTAGAAATAATCACTCCATTACGATCGCTGAACAAACTTATTTTTTTAAACTTTACTCATTCAAAGTTCAAGCTCCGTTTGCTTTTTCTTTTGAAAAGATTAAAAAACTGCCCAATTCTTGTCTTTCCAACAAAAAAAATAAAACATTCTTTTAACAAAGAATAGAGAATAGAGAAACGATTTAAAATGTCCGAGAAGAAAATGAAAAAAAAGTTCCTTTGGTTTTTGGTCATGAGGTCATGACTGAGGACTTAAGGCTGAAAGATAGTAGTGTGGCGGGAAATTCAAAATTTTCACAGTTTTTTACATTTTGTATGTGTTCTGGTCTACGAAGCAGTGGTAGTGTCCAAAAAACTTGTCGTAGACCAGAACACATAATCGGCTTAATTATTGTTGTTCTGTTGTTTACAATAATGAAAAGAATACGGTTTTATTCTCGCGAACGAAAATCGCTAAACAAAAATAGCTCAGTTTAGCTACAAAATGTAAGTCTGTGAAAATTTTGAATTTCCCGCCACCTTGCTATCGTCTACCCTTAAGTAGTTTATTCGACGTAAATCAATCAATATAATTAAAAGTAAACTAAAACAAATAAAAGATCTGCGAGTTGCGACGGGTCAATACATATCAACCTTTGAACTGACGAGGGCTGGCAAAAATTATACGAAGATGATAGTTTCAAACTTTTCTTTTATTACACCTACATACAGTCTCTCTACACCACACATTTTCGGCTCTACATTGACATTCCGTACCTAATTAATGTTTTTTCCACCCCAATGTGCAGAACATGCTTTGTAGGCAGTTTCGAAGAAGAAAGGCTTCTTCCCTTGAGGGATAGACAGATGGAGTGGACAGTTTCTCTCAGCATGTTCTAGCCACGCCCTTATTGGCCAATTGGGGACATTTAGGCTTATTTGTAATTTTGCACGTTTTTCACGGTAAAAACATGGTAAAAATTAAATGTGCTCTGCTATCTTTATTGTACACCTCTTGTACAATCAAATGGTGAACTTATAGCTAAGGGCAATGTTTACATGGTTAGTAGGTACAGTTATAATAATCAAATAAACGGTAGGTAGTGTGCAGGTTTTTTTAATTCTCACTAGCGGCTTCGCACGGATGCAATTTTAACAGAAAACCCGTCTTTTCCCAAAATAATGTTTCATACAAAACATACCCATCTTAAGTGACGAGGTTTTTTTTGAAAGCAGGTTTTCTAGCGAGTGCTCTTAGATATATTTTATCAAAATAGGTTCAGCCGTTTATGAGATATGCTAATTTGAAGCTAAAATTTCGAGGGAATTTTATTTTATTTAATAGTTATATTAAGCCTACTCTATCTAAAACAATGTCCCAGGCACTGCAGCGCCGAGTGGTCTCTTCACCCATCTAGTGTGAGTGAAGGTGCCACTGGACGCTGTATAAATCATCTCATTACGTAGATGCAAAGGCCTTAGGCCTTAGTTTAGTATATTAAGATTTTATAATACGAGTTGACTGGCTGGTATCAGCTGGACTTGAGGAACCAGTAGCATGCCAGCGCTGGTATATCAGCTGGGCAGGTAGGTCTCAAAATACATAGTACTTTGTTTGCATAAGGTCAATTGATGTCCAATCCATTCCCGCAAACTATTGTGCGCCCGGGAATGTCGATAGAGCTCAAAGTAAATAGACCGTTCATTTCAACAGACCTCCAGGCAGTTATGTCGAAACGAGTGTTCCACTAACAAGCACCGCAGAATGCTTTTTGAGCGCTCCATGCTACGTCGCACGACAGCTTTTTGTTTTTTGACTTGGTCAGTTACTTAATATGATGGATGGTACAACTTTTGTTTTTATTGGGTAGGTAATCGTATGAGGTAGTGGCCACCCCTGGTGTCGGAGTTTTTGGGCCGCCCGTAGGGCCTCTGACGTGGCTTATCGATTGTTTTTTTATCAATAACAACCGGGACCAACGGTTTAACGAGCCTTCCGAAGCACAGAAGCTCTTAGAAATTATTGCCACTAGCGGTCACCCATCCATAGACTGACCGCGGCCTATGTTGCGAGAATGACTAGTCCAAGAAGGCTGTGAGCGCTTGATTACAAAACTATAAATTGGTAGGTACTTTAATTTATTGAACGTTTTATTTTGCCAGTATTCCTATTGGTCCGCTCTGGCCAGCAGAGCGTCTAGTTACTGTGTTGTCGCCTGCTACGATGTTCAGTGTTTTTTCGGTCAAGGAGAGAAATATCACAGATTCGACGCAATCAATCAAAGCTAACATGGGTGCTTGTATCCATCGACAGAAAACTAGCTTCATGTGAAAGTGAACATGCTGCTAGAAAACAAAGAATAGGGCATGTTATATTTCCTTACTGTTTCCTTGCACCCGGTATTTTAGCGTTGTGTGACCGAGGCTTTATGTAGAACAAAGGCGGAATGTTTTACCTAAAATTTGTAACTTTTATAACTTTTTGCAATAAGGAATTCCGTAATAGGAAGCTGCAATGCTAAAATACCTGCAGAATAGTCCGCAAGTTCCTAGGACAATATTTATTTTAAAAAAACTTGGCTTCTGCCCGTGCCCGAACACCAGAGCAAAGCCCATTAATTTAAACGAGAAAATAATAATAATTCGTTGCACTTTTTATTTCAGTAAAATGTCAATATTTTTCGTGTCTCGAGCTTGAAAGAGGCGGGGAGTTTTGCACAGAGAGCCTGGCTGCAATGCCTTGCCATAACAAGGACACTGCGCTGTGGCGGTAAAACGCTTTGTTCCAACCACTCGACTGGAAATGCTTTGGAGCTCTAATGGTATCAGCTGGTTTAGGACTGTTTTGCATAATAAGGTGCGGCGAGCCGACATACGTCATCTGACGACGAATGCCACTGCAAGGGTTAAGTCGCAAAATAACCATTGGCGAAAATCGAAGTTCGATTTTTGAAAAATGTACTGCCACCCAGTAAATTTTTCATAAATCGAACTTCGATTTTCGCCAATGGTAATCGGCTTCGTTTTAGCCGGTAGACCCACAGAAATTCCAAAAACTGTGTGTAGTCTCCGTACATACGAATCTCACTGGCCCAGCAAGTGAGAGGCCAGCAGGGTTAGCATAGTCAAGTCAAGTCAAGTCAAAGTGTTTTATTCAATCTGCCAAAAAATTGTATTTACATTGAACGTCAAAATATTATCAAAAATATATAAAGGACTAGCTGACCCGGTGTCACCCGTATCACCTGAAATAGTTTGACTCTCCGCGTCAAAAATGCCGATTCCAATACAAAATGACCCATTTTTATTTCTATCGTTTTTCAGCTAATCCTTTAACTGAAAATTGAAAATTGAAAATTGAAAAATATTTATTTTACAAAACACACGTTATATACAGCAGTAAAAGTTTACAAACTATTTATTTTTACAAAAGAGGCTGCAATATTTTAAATTCTGTACTCCTCACACTAGGCAAGCCTGTATCGTGAGGAGCTGATTATAATTTAACAAATAAAAGATTCGCCGTATGGTTGACATTCAAAAATTTTGGAATTAACATTATATTTATAATTGCTGTAGGTATCTATTATTATTTATTTATTCATAATTTAATTTTATTATCTAAACTATCACTATTTATATATAATAATAATAAACATACATAAATAAATAATTAGGTATTGAATATGGGATTCTTGAGCTTCACAGTATTTTCCATAATTTCTTCCGTATCTTCGTATGATAGGGTTTTTAGCCATTTTGTTAGAGTATATTTTGCTTCATGTAATGACAAGTCTTTAATGTCACAATTATCTAAGGCCGCGTTATAAGTGTGAGCCGATACAAAAGGGTTAAAGCGCCTAGCAAAGGCCGTGTCAACTTTAGGTAGCCGGGCTCGAAAGACACGTTTTTCGAGCATTTCCTTATAATCTATGGAATTTAATATTAACTTGTGTTTGAATAAGCAAGTCCTTAAAACAAAAAGCTGCCGGACGCTAAGCGCATCACTTTCCTGGAGTACTGAAGTTGTAGGATATCGGTATGGTTTTTTCAACATAGTCTTAAGGACTGAGCGCTGAGCCCTTTCTGTATCAATTAAGGTTGTCTTAGCCGCACTACCCCAGCATGTGATACAGTACAATAAGAGCGATTGACAAAGAGTACTGTAAACAGTTTTAAGGGTGTCTAGATTTGCCACATTTCGAAGCGTCCGCATTATGTTACACACTCTACGAATTCTCCCCGAGAGGGTCGCGATGTGATGTTTGAATTTAAGTTTTTCGTCTATTTGGATACCCAAATATTTAATTATGTTAGTCCGAGCTATATGATCACAAGTGCAGTTTTCAGAATTGTCCTGACATTTATGTATTTTCATATCTGGTAAAATGGGCGGCGCTGAGGCATCAGTTTTATAAAAACAAACATATTTAGTTTTCTTTGTGTTAAGCGTGAGTAGGTTATATTGGAGCCATTTAGCTACCACCGACATACCTTTTTCTGCCTCGGAAAAAGTGTCCACCCATGTCGCACCGTGATACAGTATCACCGTATCGTCGGCGTAGCACAGTATTTCTGCCCTTTTAAGTGGAAGTTTATGGATGTCATTCATGTATAGAATAAAAAGTGTCGGTCCTAAGATGCTCCCTTGAGGAACACCAAAACGTACCATTCCTGGATCACTGATGGACCGGCCAACCCTCAGGCACTGTCTCCGCTCCGTCAGATAGCTTTTGAACCAATCAAGGGATACCCCGCGTATGCCAATTGAGTAAAGCTTTTTAAGAAGTATGGGAATGGAGACAGTGTCAAAGGCTTTGGCCAGATCCAGAAATACACCAATACATTTTTTACTCTTATCTAAGTGCGCGGATATTTCCGTCGTTAGGAGGCGTACCGCATCCTCTGTGGACATTCCTTGCCTAAAACCGAATTGCCTTGCTGAGATCAGTCGCTGTGATTCCACGTAACTAACCACCCTCTTATTCACAAGCTTTTCCAAAAGTTTTGAGAAAACTCCTAACAGTGATATCGGTCTGTAATTGTCTGGAGAATTTTTTGGCCCATTTTTATAAATGGGACTAACCAGAGCGGTTTTCCATCTGTCAGGGAACTTTCCGGTTGAGAGACTCAGGTTGAAAATGTCTGTCAAGGGTTGAATTATAAAGTTTTTTATCGACTTTACAAGTAGGTTATTGAGACCATCTATTCCTGGTGCCTTGTCGTTTTGCAACTTCATAATTAGGATCTCCACTTCACTCGTATCGGTTGGGTGCAAGAATAGGGAATCCTTGACTCCGTTATCAGTCGTTACAAAATTTGACAGACTTTCTTCATCCAGCGCAATTTTTTCGAGAATTTCATTTGCCATCCGCTGTCCAACTGTAGTAAAGTGCAGATTACAGTACTCTAAGGATTCTTTACTGTTTCTCTTTTCGTCAACAGACAGGAGTTCAATCGGGTCTTTATTGGGAGTAGACAGGTGACAAATATTTTTTATTGTCTTCCATAATCTTTTTGGGTTTCTTTTGCTATCTTCTAGTTCCTTTCTTTCATATGCATGTTTCAGTTTTCTGAGAAGTTCATTGCAGAAGTTTCGGTAGCGTGTATAGGTTACTTTGAGCACTATGTTCTTAGTGTTTCTTCTGAACTTGCTGTGTAGGCGGTCCCGATTTCTCATGCATCGCATTAGTCCTGGTGTAATCCACGGTTTAATGTTATGCTTCGACCGAGGCACCGTGATTTCTATTGTGTGTTTATTTACAATTTCAAGAAGTTTATCTGTGAATAAATCGACTGCTTCGTTGACATCAGTGCCTCTTTCTATGCAGGTCCAGTCCACGACTGCTAATTCGTTTATTATAGCTGGAATGTCCCGCTTTAATTTTAATCTATTTAGCTTTTTGGACTTTGAACAATCTGACACTAGTCCAGCTATAGCCAGTTCATGATCAGTTACATTCGTTTTGCAGACAATACCTACAGAACTGCTTTCACTTTTGATGAATATATGGTCTAAGCAGGATTCATATCTGGTTTTTAGTGATATCGCTGGTAAAAAGCCATATTCTGCAGTTAAGGATAAATATTCTGTGGCCGAGTCCGAATCAGAAATTGTATTAATATTGATATCTCCTGCCATTATCAGTTTCGGTCTATCTTTAAGCAAATTTAAATGTGAATCTAATGAAGATATGAATCTGTCTGTGCACTTTTCGCAAGGAGGTCGGTATATTCCTAGAATTGTGACCACCTTTGGTATTTCTATATTCAGGCAGTTTGCGTCCTCAAGGTCAGGTTCGTTCACAGTTGAGTTTAATCCATCTGCTACATACGCTACTACTCCACTGTTTTGGTTTATTATTTTGTTTGTATAATGTGCCGTAAACCCTTCAATCTGGGGGATAATAGTCGATTTGTTTAGCCAACATTCTGTTAAAATAATTACATCAAAATTAATCCTAAGACGTTCATGCGCGACTAGAAAACTATCAAAGTTTTTACGAATACTCCGGATGTTAAAAGTAAGGATTTTAAGATTATAGTCCTGATTCAGGACAGCCTTGCACGCTTCTGGTTCTTCCAAGTAATGGCAAACTATGTTCAAAGAGTCAATTTCTGTGCTAATATTATTTTGATGAATCATTTAGTATATTTATATATTTTTACTGAGTTTTGGGTTAGCATTTTAATTTGGCAGTCATTATCATTTGCTACAAATCGCCAACTTGGAGAGATGAGGTCGTTTGAAGTACCATAAACAGAATGTATATTGTTTTTCAAAATATGCGCGGCTCCAGATTTTCTTTTGATATTCATAATATTATAAACATGGATACCATATAATATATAAATATGCTTAAAAGTAAAATTAATTATAGTAAACACTGCTAAAACAAGTGCCATCGAGGAACCGCGGTCGTCATATCTGATCACTAGATGAAGCGACAGTAGGCTGACCAAAAATGCGATCAAGGTCATCTTGGCAACGTATACGCTGGGCATTCTTTCCCTCTTGCTTTCGTACATGGATTGCTCCTTGTGAACACCAGCAGAAAGCGTATCCCATTTTCTTGGAGGTGATCCTTGCCTCACGAAATAACTGCCGGTTTGTCCTCGTAAGCCGCTCATTGATGAAAACTTGCAACTGCGGTCCTTCTACTTCCAGATCAGTGCTTGTAATATTCTTTCGGCTCTTGAAGGCCTTGAGAATAGAGTCCCTTTTCGCTCTGCGCAGGAGGCGAACAACCACAGGGCGCGGCAGTTTGGTGTCGCCGCTAAGTGGCTTGACTGGTCGGCGTGGCCCCACTCGAGACACCCAGTCCACATCCTGCTCACCCAGTTCAATGCCTATTTTTCGAGCTGCTAATAAGATGGTATGATGTAGGTTTTCATTTGAATTCTCGGGGATCCCTATTATCTCCAGTTCGTTGCGCAGATGGTCCTGAGCCTGCGAGTTAATTTCAGACTCCAGTTGACTTACGGTAGCCCTTAGTAGGTCCGCCTCTGCGGCATGATTTTCCAGCTTCTGAATTCTCTGGTTAGCAGCTACCATTGATGTTCCGAGCTCGCTTAATCTCTGGTTGCAGCTGGCAAGGGATGTAGTCGCATCTTCGAGCTGCGTCTTCAGCGATTTAATTTCTCGAGTGAGTTCTCTTACTTCATTAGTGAGGTCCTTCAGTTCAGATGGTGAGACGTCCGGCGAGTTGGACACGCTTGCAGGCGATTTCTTACGCAATGTTACGTTTTCAGGAACAGTTTCAGGTCGAGAAGGGGTTACCTTGGCCGGCTTCATTGTTATCAAACAACAGCAAGGTTAAAAAAGAATGCGCAATTTTGTCTCTCAGAGACAGCGTATTCGTGGCTCTTCTGTGTTGCTTTATCTGAGCCTAAACACTCGACGAACTCGACCACTCCTAATTAGGCTCACGCCTCACGCCAATGTGGATCTTGTGTCCAAGCGCTAACCGTGGCAGTCGCTTGCGCGCTGCGAGATTGATTTTGTATTTGTGGGCAGTTCAATATTTGCGCGTCGGATTTTATTTCTTTGTTATTCACTTTTATTGATTAATTTTGGTTGTAACTTTGAGTAAATTGTGATCACTGGCACTTTTGGTTTATGTAGCACCGGTTTTTAACTAAAACAATGAGGTTTTTGTAATTTTAAATTGAAATGTGTAACTGGAGCTATCACAAAGAGTGTTGTCAACCACGGCGTCAAAGACTAAAAAGAACTTTTAACTTTTCTTTTAACTTTTTAACTTTTCTCATATTTCTTTGCTTTTAAACCTACCCTGAACTATGGTGAACTAAACAAAACAGTAAATATGCAAATCGGTCAAGCCGTTTCTTAGTTTTAGCGAGACTAATGCACGGCGATTCATTTATATATATATAGACTAGCTTTTCGCCCGCGACTTCGTCCGCGAAGACTTATAAGAAGTTGCCTGGGTACATCTTTCACCATTATCTTAGCATGAATAGAGTCATGGGTGTGTATTTTTGTAAGCTATCTCTATTCCAAATGTCATCCAAATCCGTCGTGCAGTTTCAGCGTGGAAGTGTATGTGTGTGACCAAATTGGTAAAGATCAAATGAATCCAACAAAAAAAAAAAACATACTTTGAACCTTTTTGGCCGTTTTAGGTTTATCATTATTATTGTTTTCTTCATGCTTAGTAGATTTGCTATAAAACGCAACTGTAGTTAAATGGTCATTGAATAGTTGTAGCTTTAATGGTTCCGGCATTGTTATTGATACTAAATCAGGAAAACTCTTAAAATGCTTCCACCCTTTTTGATGCTGAAACATGTGTTTAATTATTATTTCCGATTTAATACACGACTACTTAGTTTCAAGTTAATCTGAATCCAATAAAATGATAATTTCATACAAATTTTGAACCCCGTTTTGGCCGTTTTAGAGTTAACATTATTACTTTTTTCTTCATGGATGGTAGTTTTGCTATAAAACGCAACTGTAGTTTTTCAAAGTTGTAACTTAAATGGGTTGGGCCCAGCATTGCTACTACATCAGGGAAAAATATTCAACGTTTCCACCCATTTTAACCCTTCATTCGCTGAAAAGAGAAAAATGCTGAAACATGTGTTTGATTATTTCTGATTTAGCATACGAATACTTAGTTTCAAGTATATCAGACAAAAAAAATGTATTTCATACAAACTTTTAACCCCGGTTTGGGCATTTCAAGGGTTAACATTGTTACTTTTTTCGTCATGGTTGGTAGTTTTGCTATAAAACGCAACAGTAGTTCAAATTTCAAAGTTGTAACTTAAATGGTTTGGACCCAGCATTGCTACTATATCAGGGAAAAATCTTCAACGTTTCCACCCATTTTAACCCTTCATTCGCCGAAATGAGAAAAATGCTGAAACACGTGTTTAATTATTTCTGATTTAGTATACGAATACTTAGTTTCAAGTAAATCGGACCAAAAAAAAATTTTATTTCATACAAACTTTGAACCCCGGTTTGGGCATTTGAAGGGTTAAAATTATATTAATTTTTTCATGCTAGGTAGTTTTGCCACAAAACACTACTGCAGTTTCAATTTCATAGTTGTAGCTTTAATGGTTTAGGCCTGGCATTGATACTACATCAGGAAAAATCTTCAAACTTTTCTACCCCTTTTAACGCTTTTATGGACAGAAATTTGAAATACGCTGAAACACGTGTTTAATGGTTTCTTATTTAATATACAAATACTAAGTTTCAAGTAAATCGAACCAAAAAATTTTTTTATTTCATACAAACTTTGAACCCCGGTTTGGGCATTTGAAGGGTTAAAATTATATATTTTTCTTGATGGTGGGTAGTAATGCTATGAAATGCAACTGCACATTCAATTTAAAAGTTGTAGGTTAAATGGTTTGGGCCCAGCATTGCTACTACATCAGGAAAAAAACTTCAACGTTTCCACCCATTTTAACCCTTCATTGGCTGAAATGAGAAAAACGCTGAAACACGTGTTTATTTTTTTCTGATTTAGTATACTAATACTTAATTTCAAGTAAATCGGACCAAAAAAAATTTTTATTTCATACAAACTTTGAACCCTGGTTTGGGCATTTGAAGGGTTAAAATTATATTATTTTCTTCATGGTAGGTAGTTTTGCCACAAAACACTACTGCAGTTTCAATTTCATAATTGTAGCTTTAATGGTTTAGGCCTGGCATTGATACTAAATCAGGAAAAATCTTCAAACTTTTCTACCCCTTTGAACCCTTTAGTGGGCAGAATTTTGAAAAACGCTGAAACACGTGTTTAATTGTTTCTTATTTAATATACAAATACTAAGTTTCAAGTTAATCGGACCAAAAAAAAATTTTATTTCATACAAACTTTGAACCCCGGTTTGGGCATTTGAAGGGTTAAAATTATATTTTTTTCTTCATGGTGGGTAGTTTTGCTATAAAACGCTACTGCAGTTTCAATTTCATAGTTGTAGCTTAAACGGTTTGGGCCCGACGTTGACACTACATCACGAAAAATATTCATACATTTCAACCTCGTTTAACCCTTAAACTGCTAAAATTAGAAAAAAGCTAAAACAGGTGTTAAATAATTTTTGATTTAATATACGAATTCTTAGTTGCAAGTAAATCCGGACAAAAAAATTTTTTTTTTCATACAAACTTTGGACCCCATTTTTACCGCCTTAAGGGTTAAACTTGAAGTAAATCTGTCTTAACCCGTAGCGTGTCTACAAATTACACCTATTGTCAAATTTTCATTGTTGTGGCATTAGCGGTTTTGTTCCAGCATCGATCGTAACTAATGAAAAAAATCGAAAAACTTTGGCACCCATTTTAACCCTTAAGAACATAGAAATGAAAAAAAATTTGAAATAGGTGTCAAGCCATTTTAAAAAAAAGTACAAAAAATCAAGATTTAAGAACAAAAGACAAAAAAAAATTTTTTTCCCATGCACACTTTCAGCCCTATTTTGACCCACTTAAGGGTTAAATAAAAAAAAATCGCTTCTTAAATGAACCCTCCACCATATAACGCAACTTTTGTCCAAATTTCATACTTATAGGTTCAGCCGTTTGGGCTGTAGCGTGATGAGTCAGTCAACCTAAGCCTTTTATATATGTATATAGATATTCTATCTATCTATCTATAACTTACACTGCGTTTACTTACACTATTATAAATTAACTATAGACATGCTTTGTTTTAGCTCACAGCTGTACTTTCTTATTTTGTGAATAAATATATTTTGATTTGATTTGATATAAATCAAATACTTATTACTATCTAATACTAAGTAGGTATCTAGCTACTTTTTTTTCTCGAACTTCATTAACTCTGATCGTAAGGTTGGGTTAGAGCGTATCCATGTTTTATAACTCTATCTATCCCACTCTACGTCAAACAAAAGAGTGAAATGCGTATAGTTAAAACCCCCTTATGCACTGCCTAACCCAGCCTTATGCTAAGCTTGCCGCATATTGGTGGTTTTTGCGTTAAGAGTATTAAGCCTCAGATCCTCAGGTTTCCTAAGTGTATACTTAGTAAAAATCAAAGTTTAGAAACCGGGCCTATATCTCATCTATCCACAACCACGTATTCTAACGTTAAAATCTCTTTTCAAAAGCCCAGAAAGTTCAAAAGTAATGGCAAGTACCACGGATACAAGCGAGTGGACGATTTGTTCAATATAATAAAAGCACCGGCCTTGCAATAGCGTTCATTCGAGAGAGATGCTTTTATTAATCTTTCCCGCTATAGAAAAAGAAGCATACAGAAGCATAATTATAAT
This sequence comes from Zelleria hepariella, assembly GCA_949319315.1. Classification (NCBI taxonomy): domain Eukaryota; kingdom Metazoa; phylum Arthropoda; class Insecta; order Lepidoptera; family Yponomeutidae; genus Zelleria; species Zelleria hepariella. Next base: position 14,580,945 of record OX439388.1, read on the forward strand.
AGGATCGTGTTACAGATCTAAACTACAGCAGCAGATGTTTGTTGTATTGCGAAATTGCGATGCTTGCTTATCGGTATAAATACGACCTTACCTACAAGTCGGGGCTTGAGTAGGATTAAGTGTTGACATTCAAAGTCCATTCCATACAGCCGTTCTCTCAATGCTGAGGATCGTGACCATCATTGAAGGTGGCGGAAAGTAGAGTTCTCCATTGCGCTCTATCACTCGCGATGTGGATCAGTTCGTGCAGATGTTTTTGCTTGGATTTGGTCATAATCCCAAATATCTTCAAAACTTAAACATTTATAATAAGTTGAAAAAATTCACTCGGGACAGGACTTGAACCCGCAACCTCTCGCATACCGTGCAGGCGCTCTACAAATTGAGCTACCGAGTCAAGTAACTGTCGATGCGAATTTCTTCAACTAGTCTCCGTCTACTGGTCTACTATCTTCAAAACTTTTATGAACCGTGCTCGCGGGCTAATTCACTAATATGCGTTATTTATGTGTCTTCGACCTCACAACCTTTTTTCAGGGGTGGCAAGAGGCGGCCGAGGATTCAGAGGAGTGGAAGAAAAAAGGGGAGTCCTTTGCCCAGCAGTGGGATATTATGGAGGCTACATAAAAAATGGTGTCTTCTGTCACTAGGTTCTCTTCGCTTCTGTCCATGGCTTCCAGGCTGCAGGGCTTCGGACGAATCACTCTAGCCTCGACGTTTATTGCATCGGCATTCTCTTAGAGCGCCTGCAGGAAATGACTGGAAGTATAAAGGAAAAACAGATTAAAGGCTATTGGAATGGAAGAACAGACGTTTTTGTTTATTTATTTTGTCGGAAATAAGCAACATAATACTTATTTTTGTATTTTCTAAAGCACTAACCCGGAGGTCTACCGGCTAAGACGAAGCCGATTACCATTGGCGAAAATCGAAGTTCGATTTTTGAAAAATGTACTGCCACCGAGTTCATTTTTCACAAATTGAACTTCGATTTTCGCCAATGGTAATCGGCTTCGTTTTAGCCGGTAGACCCCCTGTGCTAGGGAACGGAATGATTCAAATCCTGTCCCAAGCGAATTTTTAACCTTATAAAAATCACCATACTTATTGTTTCGATATATTATTTTTGGCGCGTTTCCCAAAAGAATAAAGAATAGATAGATCAATGGTATAATACCCCAGAAAATCCATGAAAATGGAAAAATTTGAGCCAAGTACCGTTACGGCTATACTCTCTTACCAATTTTTATTTAGGTCAATGAAATATATTTGTGTCAAATTGTTATTTTTATTATTTTACAGCTTAATCATTTTATTGTAATTTTGTTTTAATGATCTTATTGTAATTTTATTTTAATTTAATTTAATTAAATTTGGTAATGCATGTTCGTAATTAATTGTTCAGTTTATATAAAGTAAGTCCTTAATTGGCCTAAGCTTAGCCTATTTCAATCTGTTTATATTTTTTATCTTGTGCTGTGGGCTTTGTTTTATGAATAAATCAAATCAAATTTATACATGCAAGAAACCCTTGTGGTACAAGGGTTCCTAAAAGGATAGCAGCGTCAATGGATGCTGAACCTGAAACGCGACTTCACTCATTTCATCTGATAAGACTCACGGCAGAGATAAAAAGTTCCATCACCAGACCCTGATTTAAGGCTCCTCCACACAGGTGCGTTTTATCGATCGGTAAGTTCGGATGCGTTCTTGCGATATCTGTTTTCAGTACATTATTAATTAGGAATGCCATTGCGTTCTTACCGCAGCAGTGTGTAACTCCATGGCGATCCTAATACAAAAGGTACTGAAAAGAGATATCGCAATAACGCAAACGCAAAAACGCACCTGTGTGGGGGAGCTTATTGTAGGGCAAACGTGAAACAGCTACAAAATACCAGCTGCTGCTGCTGAAGCTGCTCAGATGAAGTTTAGTAACACCCTGTGTGTGTAAAGTGGCAAACTGCCTGCCACGGCCAGCCTCCTTGCATCGTTAATGGTGTTCTAATCGACGCATTAGCAACACTTGGCAGTGTCACGCGCCAGCCATTCTTTCTTCCGCTCTAGCTGGGAACTTCCCTTCTAATATCTACAAGTAGGCGCTAAAGTAACGACGATCGTTAAATAAAGCAGCAATTGAGGTGATCCCAAGTCTCAAGTGCAAGTAAAAAAAAAACAATTATATTATATTATATTATAGAAAAAAAAAACAAGACCCGAAAGGCACGCATACAAGACACTAAATAAAATATTCCCTTTTTTGGTATATTACCTAACGATTTTGGTTTTTTAAGTTATAATTTTGTAAAATATTTTATTACGCAATGGATGTGTAACGCAGAGAAATCATATTGTGCAACCGTTGGCATAAACATTATAATTAAGCTACGATTACGCTCGAGGTGCCGATGTGTAGAAAACATTGCGGGTTTCAACTTTAACGTCGTTTTTTTTTAAATAAATATGTGGCTTCTTGAGAGGAAATGATAAGTCCTCAATACTGAATACAAGACAAATATTTATTTGTAATGTTCGTCTTTGAACCTCATTTTCTCGGAAACCACATCTCCCAGGCATAGTTCCTTGGGGAAAAAAAAAGATCAGGACAATACTTGGTGTCCCGCTTTGTTGGCAGTCTTTTAACACCCAGGCCAGGGTGTATACAGGGTGGCCCATTTATTGTAACCAATTTTTTTTTACTTGCGGGCCTCATATCTAATCATTTAGAAGAAACTTTTGTTCTTTTTGTTTTTTCTAAAGCACTAACCCGTGCTAGGGAATAATTTAAACATTTATAATAAGTTGAAAAAATTCACTCGGGAGGTTGCGGGTTCAAGTCCTGTCCCGAGTGAATTTTTTCAACTTATTATAAATGTTTAAACTTTTGTTCTACTAAATTTATAGTTCAGTAGCAATTTTATTTGTAAGTTTTGTTTAAAGTCTTAGTTCCTAAACTATAAATTGTGCTTGCTAACCTTAAAACATTTTTGAACCACCAACACCCATACACTTTTGAATCCCAGGCCATAAAAAACTTATTATGGAAGCATATTCTCACCTGAGAGAAAACCTTTTTAACAGTATAGCTACCACGAGTGCGAAAAAGCTGTGCCGGACGTCCGCCGGACGTCTGTCATGTATCCTAATACTATAGTAGTAAGGTTGTTTATGCAACTTGTCACTTTCAGTGACATTGACAGTAAGCACTCGTGGTACCAGTACTGTTCCGTCGACTTTGGCTTCCATTAATGACGTTATAAAACAAACTATAGCGAGGTTATGACCTACTAAACTGTGGTGTTGATAAGAAAAGACGTTGGCCCCGTTTCTGAAGGCATCAATTTGCATCAAGTCGATAAAAACGTTATTTCGTCGGTAAACGGTGGCGTAGTTTAATTTCCGGGACTTCGATCAATTTTAGTGGTGAATAAAATATTATCACGTTGTTATATTGTTTTATGTCATGTCATGTCTTACGTCATTTTAAAAATGACGTGTCGTACTAACTATACAGGGTAATTTTTAAATAGCTTTATATTTGAAACACCTCAACTTCAAAACGTGATTTACAACCACTTTTGTTGTACGATTTTAGTGAAAGCCCAATTTAAAACAAGCAAACAAACGCTTTCAAGTTTTCATTTTACAGGTTTTTTGTAAACCAAATTAATTACTTAATGGCGCGGATGTTGAGCACTAATTTAATGTATTTCACGGAATAAGGAGTACGGGGTCATACGCCTCGAGGGAAGCCAGTCGCCATGCTGGTCTTGAATGGCAAACCCATTCAGATGCACCACCATAGTGGTGAAACAACAGTGAAACAGTCAAACGAGTACCCTCCAAATGACAGGTGAATATTTATGAGTTGGCCAATCATGTGAGTAACTATCCCACTATAGCCTACGGCGCTTTTCTCGATTGACTGGTTTTAGTTTCAAACACTTCTGTCAATCAATTAGGCATACATTCTGTAGCTACTTACTTAGTACACATGTTTAATATCTACTACGTATCATAGCAGCATTTCTTTTCTTGCCTTTTCCATCGGTCAGTTTTATTAAGCGTGTGACATTTTTACCGACTTCATAAAAGAGGAGGTTATCAATTCAACCCGTATGTATGTGCTATTGTGGAATATTAGTCTATGTGAGTTTCTTAACACTGAAATCATGAAAGACAAATAATACGTATTCTTTGTGGATTAAAAGATTTTTATTTATATTTTCCCGAAAAATAAACCGGTTTTGAGGACTGAGCCAATTTTTTTTACTGAATAAGCACACTGTCCGCAATCTGAAAAGTCCAGTGGCACCTTCACTGACACTAGTTGGATAAAGCACAAACGTCTACCTATCCGTCGTCGTAAAATTTTATCATCATCATCATCCCGTTTAATCCAGATGTCTGTCAGCTTTTAACGTCTGCAAAGTAAGCGCTGAACTTAAATTAAAAAAAAGTTATTCATGTGAGGTCCAACATTGAAGTTTGTAACGAAACTTCTTGGACACGTTATCTTAGAACTTAAAGCTTTGAAAAATAGTCTGCAGAGATTATGTTAGAAAGTCCTACACGTAGAAGGCAGTTTAATCTGCTTCAGTACAAAGTTCTACTGGCTGCCGTGTATATTTGTATGCAAATGTAACGGCAGAACTCGAGGTGATTGCTTTCGTTAGGGTAAAAATTGCTTCTTAAAAAGGCATTACCTACTGAATGGATTTTTGGATAAATATTATAATTTTGAGCTGTGTTGCCGTTAAATAATGAAACGAGGCGTTGAAAAAATCTTGTGTTATTGATATTTAAGACTTCAATTTCAAATTTATGGGAAATACGTGGATAAACATACATACACTTATGTGGGACACCTTGTGGTCGGTAAAGGAACTATAATAAATCCAAAATAGAAAAAAATAGGAAGATGGACGTTTAGAAGTAAAGTCCAAAGTTTTCTATAAGTTTAGAGTCAAATTTTGAAATAGCTTTATTCCTGAAACACGTCAACTTTTAAATGCGCTTTCCAAGAACTTTTGTTCTACAAATGTTTGAAGAGCATTGATACTTTTTTAAATTAACGTTTCATATTATTTTAAAGTTTGTATTTGTACCATTTCACCCTTCCCTGCGCGGTGAGCTTTCGTTACCCTCCGCTCTCTATAACAATTTTCTAGCCTCTCCTAATCTTACTTGATACTCCGCGCCATAAAATTTGAAAAAAACAAAAACATTTTGGAAATAATAACTTGTTGTATGGAAAATAAAATTGCGCTTTTGCCAAAGACGTACAATAAAAGTTGTTGGAAAAAACATTTAATTTTAGAAGTTGGGGTTTTCAGAAATAAAGCTATTTAAAAATTGGGAGAAATTGGTTTCAATTGGTAGAGCGCCTGCAAAAAATGCATGAGGTTGCGGGTTCAAATCCTGTCCCGAGCAAATTTTTTAACCTTATAAAAATCTTTATATAAAAATTGCATTTGCAAACTCCTAACTACAAACTACGGTCAGCGTTACGTTAACAAAAGAGTGCGAGCGTGTGAAGGCTGATGCGCCTTATTAGCTTAGCCTATTTTCAAGAAGGGTAAATGAGCTAAAACAATTAAATACAAAATATCGTAAGTTCGTCTTTTTAAGGGAGTTGTGGTTTTTCAACGACATTTTTACATAAAATGAAAAGTGTGATGTGACTTGATAATTTAAACATAATTATTATTTTTCATCTACTTTCTTCTTGCACTAATTGGGTCAGATTTTTAGGGTTCCGTACCCGAAGGATGCCAAACGGGATCCTATTATCCTGCTTCCGCTGCCTGCATGTCTGTTTTGATGCTCTGTTGTGTTGTGTATACGTTAGTAACTTACAATACCTTCCAATTGAAATAAATGTCTGAAACTTTTAGCGTACAAGAATTCAGCGAAAAATTTACGTCATAACTCACCGCGTATATTTGGCACGAGATAAGAATTATTCTTCGTTTCGCAAATAGCTTGTATGTTGTACCGACGTGTCAGTCGCTAACACAATGACATACAAACAAATGACTGCGGTTTTTTTTTTAGCCAGCTTTGTAGTCTTTTTGTCAATCTCAAGTTTTTGCCTTTCTTCTTCCAAATCAAAGATTGAGATCCCCAGCATGGCCCGCTCCATAGCTTTGCGCATTTTTTATGGATCTGTAGTGAGCGACAAGACCGAAACTGAGCTGTCAAAACGCTACTCGCTTCAATCCTGCATCGCGCCAGCAAAATATTTATCGTAGCTGAGAATATAATATACAGGGTGTTAAAAGACCGCCGACAGACCCGAAAGGTACGCATACTAGACACCAAAACAAAGTACTTTTTCGATAAATTATTGCCGGGAAATGATTTTGGTTTTTTAGGTTATAATTTTGGAAAATATTTTATCACGCAATGGAAGTGTAACGCAGAGAAGTCATATTGCACAAGCGTTGACATAAAGTTGTGTTACTTACGCTCGAAGTACCGATGTTTAGAATACATTGCGGGTTGCAATTTTAACGTCGTTTTATGCAAGAAATATTCAAAATTTTGATATGGCTTCTTGAGAAGAAATGTTGAGTATTTGATACTGAGCAAATTTCTGCAATAAAAAAAGTTTGAAAAGTCCGACTTTGAACCTCATTATCTCGGGAACCGTTGATTTCCCAGGTATAGTTCCATGGGCAAAAATGTTCAGTATGATGAGGACAATGCGTGGTTTCCCGCTTTGTTGGCGGTCTTTTAACACCCTGTAGAATGTCCAGTCCAACGATGGTCAGTCAAGCATAAATTATCTGCTTGGCGGGAAATTTTCCTTCATAGTCGAGGAGCAAAATAACCCGCTCCTTCTAAAGATCTTTTCCGTATACGCTTTTTATAGTGAGAGAACTTGTTTAGGCTACGTACGTGTGGTTGGACAGTATCTATGCATTGTTTGGGTGGGGCTAAAATCATAAATTAATGATATTTTGATAATCCCTCAGTTATTAATCTGGCTCCACCATTAAATCTGCAATAAATTAAAGGGCCAAACGTGTAGTGGGCGGAAATAAATTAACACTCTCAGGTGGGTCCTAAAACAACATGTGGAATGTTGAGATATAGTAACACACACCGCAGTAGTCTGATTGTATGTGAGTGCCTTTGACCGAACCCCCATAAAGAGGCGTACTTGGGCCAATGCTAACTAACGTTGACTGTCTATTTTAACGTAGATAACATCTCAACTGATTGGTAGAACTATAATTCTATGCGCTTTTTTTCATTCATAGCCGCTATAATCTTATTGGTAGCGTTATCTATTTTCCTCTTGGAACCAGAGTTTACAAAAGTATTCCAAAAGTAAGATTTGATCCCTTAACCCTTTTTATAAGTGTAGATGCAAATGCCTAGGTATCCTTGTTCTTTTTCATAAAGGTGGCAGAGCTTCGATCAAGGATAAACCTAGATACAAAATAGAACTCTGAAATGTGTCTGGAAAAAAAGATGCCCAAACTGGCTTTGGGAGCTTATTTGCTCGTATTCTATGCAATTAAAGTAAAACTGTACACTAATGCAATAAGGTTGATATTCGAATATTAGACGTAAGGTCGAAATGATGTTTCGTATTGTTCTATTGCTGATATAATTTGTTTCTGTGGGGACAAGTTTTTATTGTGATTTTATACGTAATGCGGATTCTATGGGATTTAGTTCGGTGTGGCAGAGTCCTCATTTTTCTTTAGTCCGCGCTCACAATCCGTTCCGCATCGATTAATGCGTATCCTGAGATAATCAAGCCACAAAACAGGACCAGTACCACGAGTGCTTACTGTCAATGTCACTGAAAGTGACAAGTTGCATAAACAACCTTACTACTATAGTATTAGGATACATGACAGACGTCCGGCGGACGTCCGGCACAACTTTTTCGCACTCGTGGTAGCTATACAGGTGTTCTAATTGAGGTGATTAGTAGTCCCTTAATGGATCGGTGCGGCATACCATCTGGCAGAGGCTTGTAACGTTACCTATTCACCACATGATCATTACTAGACATCAAAATATATGCACTATCAAAATGCCAAAATATGCATGTGTTATAAAACCCCAGAAATAATACGAAAAGAAAATAATAATTCTGGAAAATTAAATACTATTGATTTACCTACCTATTGTAAGATAAAATCCCAGAGTGAAATAAAAGGAAATTCGCGCATCAGCCTGGCCATTCAAAGGGGAAACGCTGCCAGCATTCTGGGGACTCTCCCCAGTGGCAGCGGTCTGGAGTTTTTGTAAATATTTTAGTTTAATTTTAATTTTAGGTTTAGTTTATTTTAAAATTATTTAAGGGATATTTTAGAGTTTAGATTAGATTTAGTGTAGATTTTATTATAATAATATTATTTGAATTTCAATACGGAGGTTTGCAAATAGTTTTTACAATAAAAAAATTGCCTGAAAGAAATAAAAAAAACTTATCATCAGAAAAAAAAATCATATTCATATATTCATATTTATTCATATATTCATATATATTCATATATGTATATTCATATATAATATTCATTCAATATATTTTAAAACTGTCACTCTGCGATACGGCCATATTATGATATGGCCGTATCGCAGAGGGACAGTCAACAAGGGTGTGTGAGGACTTGAGCAGCATCTACAGTATTCTACAGGGTGTTTCAACATGGTCCTGTGACACTGAAAGGGGTCTCCTAACTCACCAATACAAACAACTTTTACTAAGGGACCAACTGCGAAATCTAGAAATAAATATCTAATACAAAACATCTACTACTAAGCATCTAGCTACTTTTTTTCTTATTTCATAAAACGAGTGCGAAAAAGATGTGCCGGACGTCTGCCGGACGTCTGTCGTGTATCCTATTACTATATTAGTAAGGTTGTTTATCCAACTTATCACTTTCAGTGACAGTGACAGTAAGCACTCGTGAAAGCTGCTCAGGTCCTCGGGCCAGTTTTTGGATAAGGGCGTATTCACGTAGAACGCTGGCTGCCAGCGCCGATCCGCCAGCGCTTATCGAAGCTGGTCGGCTCAGATAACAGCTACATAAAGAAAGCAGGCAGAAGCCGACTGGCAGTCTATGAGTAGCACGTATGAATGTTTTTTATCTCTTTTATCCCAAATAGGTAGCTTACTGAATACTAGTGAAATCAAAATGTCAACATCCATTTTTAATAACGCCAAATACGTGTTGTTGCCTTGATAACTGCAAACAAATGGCGGCCTTATCGGAGCAGGTCGGAACTTGTCGGCGACGGTCGGCGCTTATCGGCGCTGGTTCGGCACAAAGTATAGCGACTGCCTGCGCCGACTACACGCGCGGACCAGCTCCGATAAGCGCTGGCGGATCGGCGCTGGCAGCCGTTCTACGTGAATACGCCCTAAAGCGGGATTGCACCTAAGCTAACTGTACATACAAATATTTTTCTTGCAAACTGGAAAACACGTAGTCGTAGTACCTACATAGACGCTAGAAATTTCCAATTGAAATTCCTGTGACACTTCTCCCGGATGGCGACGGCGACGGCGACGTGGCGCCAACACTCTTGCCACTTGTCACGTCTCGTTTCAGATTTGAGATCCAATAACAAGCTACATGAAGGCAATTCGTGACGTCACTGGGAATTTTGGCATGCGTTCTGAATGCATTGCAATACATCGTTATGTAAAAACATGACGATGGTAATTAAAATGTGATGGTATTATTTTATTCGAATCTAAAGGTGGCATTAATAGTCGTGAGCTCAAGCTCGAGCTTAAGTAGGTGATCTCAGAAAACGAAATTGGCTAATATCAAGCTTGAGTAGCTGTCAGCATTTTAATAGACACTAGCTTGAGTTTGACATTGACATTAGCCAAGGTCTGAAGTCGGTGATTTTGTTTTCTGAGATCACCTACTTGAGTTCGAGCTTGAATCAATCAGAGACCTGAAAGACCCATGGTATCATGGCTATAAAACCTGCACGAATGATTCCAGCAAAGTACTGGCTCATTGTTTCGTTTGGCGACTTCAAAAGACACGACAGCCAAACGGATCGCAAACCTCCAACATAGCATAGATGAAGAAATATCAAACAAGTTTATACGGCTTTCAGTATACATCGTTTATTCGCACTTGTAAGTATTTCGTTGTATCAGTAGATCTGTGGTAGTAATACTAAGAAACTTTGATTTCCATTTAGTTCTATTGCCCTAATAAACCTCTGCTTGTGGGCCTGCAGTTGGTTCCTATGACTCAAGAAACTAAAGAAGGACTGAAGAAGGGCAGAAGAAATATTTCCCACGACACACTACCAATTGTGTGGTTTGGTGTTGCGATAAGTAAAAACATAACATCCATCAATAGAACTAGCCGATGGATCGACATTCCGTTTAGTTCTACTAATTAGACTTGACAAATCAATAGAACTAAACGAATAAAAAAACCTATTAGTTCTATTAGTAGAACTGGGACGAATACCGTAGCATGCCGTAGCACTGGTCTACGCCGTAGCACTTGGCTACGCCGTAGCAACTGCTACAGGCACTACGCTAAATCGTTCGAAGTTTCAGCTAGAATTTAAATTAAAAAAAGTGTTTTTAGAATCAAGTAATAAATCTTTATTGGTTAGGAATTTAGGATCCCACTGAAACCAACAAAAAAAGCTTTATAATTTTTCTTTACACCTTAATTAGGTCAGAAAACTACAACTCATACAAGATATACATACCTATACATATAAGCTTATTTCACCAAAAAGGTAAGTAGAGGCCAATGATAAATGATCCCAGGACCGCTTGCGCTAGGTGACAAGAGGTGACAAGAGGCAAACGTGCTCGGGAATAATGCTATAATAAAATATGCTACTAACGTTATCGGATGCACTGCGTTAAGCGGCTCTTCGCTGTTGAAGGTAGCCTAGCCTGTAAAAAAAACCTATCTTGCAGATGTTACATAATTCAGGCCTTCGGCTTACGGATTGAGGTATCTGATGGGAACGTCACAAACTCTGGCCTAAAAAGGGGCCAAATAAAAAAGGTCAAATTACTATTATTATTAGTAAGCGTCATTTCTGAGAAGAAGAAGGCACCAATTATAAGTATGTAAACGCGAAATATCGTTCATTTTAAAGCTGTTTTTGGTGGCAAATACTTTTATAGTTTACCCCTGTTGACAGTGGTATTTGTTGGAAGAGCACTTAAGTCCCCGTAGGTATGACCCTAACAATACGGGCTATAAACGAAATCGCCTCGCTTCAGAGATTATAACGAGTCCCTGGCTTTAACAGCTGTTGGAATATAGGACACTCTGAAAGCCTAGATAGAGAATATTAGTTGTACTTTGATTGGTTAAAGTTTGGCCCAAAATGTGTATAAATACCATTATGTTCCGTTTTTTTGTTTTACAATGCATAAAAAGTGTTCGTTTCAAAATATTAGCAAGTACGTAACAACTCTCAGAGTAGCTTCAAATGGTGTAAGAGTCTATAAAGCTGGCTACTGTAGGTACAAGTTAAAATTAAGCAACAAAGCAAGTGCTTAAACCGCTATGGTGGGAAATGAAGTCATTGCGCGGGTCTCAGCAGTGTAAGAGAGCTATTTACTTCACACAAGTACACTGGCTGCTGAGAAAACTGGAACACAAAACTGCTGAGTTGGCTGAAAAATAATTAAACTCTACTTTTTACTAATTGCGACATAGTAAGGGGTAAGAAGTATTGTCACGTTTCTCGCCAATTTAATGCAACTGAAACTTGCTAAAAATACTATGGCCCGGTTTCTGAGTTGAGAATTTTGCTAAGCAAATACTTAACTATCGTTCTGTCACACTCTTTTGTGAGAAATCTGCAGAGACAGGACGATACTTACCCATTTGCTTAGCGAATTTCTCAATTCAGAAACCGGCAGTAAGCCTTTGCGAACTTCTGAAGTCGGACAACAAAATGGATATTAAGATAACTTGAGGTACGGTACTTACATTGCGCCCAAAGTTTGATGAAACGGCTTCTAAAATATCTTGTAGCTAACCATGTGAGAATCCAAGATATTTTAAAATAGATTATTACAACTTTACTACAGTGCAATTACTTACTGAGACAAAACTGACCGCGGAAACCCCTAAAAATAGAAACATAAGTAAATATTGGAAGATTTTTTCTGAGGGATGTTGTTGTTGCTGTCCTATGGTAACCCAGGGGTAAGGAGGGCCTGTACAAGATCATGCCACGCCTTCCGTTAGTACAGGGCCCTTAGCCTGTAACACAATGGTGCCAAAATGGGCTGTCAGGTGACGACTTCAATTACGATTTGCTAACGCTGTCTGTCCTTTTAATGTTTTTGTAGTACAGCAAAGTATATTTTGATTCTAATTCTAGAGGATTAGTTCTCTGGTTGTAGGAGAAAAACGAGGAGAGCCCGGTTTTGTCCTTCTGCCGGGACGCCATTGACCCGCCATTGCGTTACAGGCTAAGGGCCCAGGTAGCGTCACGAGTTATGAGCGCTGACCTTGAATGCGCAGAACTAATTTTTTGGGTCTATTTGGCGGGGTACGCGGGGGGCGACGGAGAGGCGCGATCGCCGGCGAGCGCGGGCGCGTGATTCGTGGATCAGTCGCTCTAGCCTCGGGGTACAGTCGCACACATCGTTTTTTTGTTTCGTCGCAGAAATAATGCTGAAACAAAATGTTTTAAAAAGACAGTTCAGAAAGATTAAAAAAAGTTATTGAGAACACTACATATTGGATTGATATTATTTTTCATTGATTTTACACCGTTTTTATCGTAATTTTCGTCAATATAATTGTATAGAAAACCATTTAAAATACATATAACGAGTGCAAAATCCGCAAAGAATACTTTCAATCTTTAAGTTTAGTCAGTTTCTCCGATTTTTATAGTAAGGGCGATTCTGTCTAAAACTATTACTAATCTGACAGTACTAAAGTGACAGATAATGTACTAAAGTGACAGATAGCTGTCATCTTTAGTACATTATCTGTCACTTTAGTGCATTATCTGTCACTTTAGTGCTGTCAGATTAGTAATAGTTTTAGACATAATCGCCCTTAGTATCTCACTCAACTATAGTTCAGCTCAGCGTCAGTCTTAGATCCCGCGTGGATATTAGACATTTTGCGCGCGATTGTACAAACTTGCGCAGAAATCCCCACCAGTTTCGTCGAGCGCTCATAACTCGTGACGCTACCTGTAATAGGTAGTAATAAGTAATTGGACCGATTTTTTTGGAATCCATTGTTCAATACACGTTACAAAATACACGGTAAAAATCAAAGGCCACACTCTCAGCGCGATTTATTGGGCCTCCGTCACACGAAGTATTTGATGGGTTAGGCTTCGACACAAGGACCCACGCCTAATAAAACCAGGTTATTTATTACCAGTGGCACCTAGCTTTGGCAGTTTTATTTCTTGATTTTTTAACAATTAAAGGTGTAGTAACAACACATTTATTTTCGTTACATTGCCGAATCATTTCGGATTTCATTTATACTGGAACCCGCTACTTTTTAACCTTTTAATAAATCTTTTTCTCACGATTTTTTCCTTCACCGTTAGCGAGCGGTATTGCTACTACAAATATGTTTCAATGTTACAATGTGCGTAACATTGAAATAAATTAAATTCATAAGTCCTAGGCTACTGGGACATATACCAATTGTACAGGCTACATCTTATTTTCATTTTTCATACCTTTTGTTTTAATAAATATTTTCATGTTTTTGGTTAACAATAGAAATATATAAAACAAAAAATGTGATTATAACGAGTGTTAAATCCGATAAAAGAGTAATTATAGTTAAATTACCTTATAATGTGCCTAAGAACCTAAAAAACCTACGAAAATATTATGATTAGCGAAATGTACGTTATATAAACTTGCTATTTCCCTTTGTTTAAATAAAAAGCCCATTCTTTTCTTAAACCATCTACTTGCAACGGCTTTTCCTTAGCTCGAGCAAGCTCGTGGGTTCTACGCTATATTTTCACGCACCATTACTATTTTCCACCATCAGTTGTCAGTTTTTGGACATGATAAGCCCGCCGAGCAATGCTCGAGCTTGTGTTCAAAAATATCTTTTTGAGATATTGTCTGATATATTTTGCATATTGATGTTGTGAAAGATAAAATATTATTTTTTACATAGGCCTATTGTACCTATTGTAACGTAGGTACGATTTCTATCACACTAATTATAGAACCTTAGTACTTCATTGTGTGTGACAAAATAATGACTACGGTTTGAATAAGTAAGAGGTACCTTGATGTACAGAGTAGATTTTTGAGAACAGAAAAGGCAGGTACCTTAACCGTTACAGCTACAGGAAAATGTTCCTAGAAGACCATCCATAACTTTTTGAGATATTTTGGAAAAAATACAGTTTATTATTTTTTCCGGTACTGGGACCGGGACCGGGGAGTACTTATGACCTGCCCTTTCATTCAATTCCCGCTTGACGTTGAATTACGGGACACCCTGTATGAATAGATAGGAAGAGAATATATCGCATTCAAGCTTCAAACAAAAGGAAATAAAGACAGTGCTACGTGTCTCTTAAATAATTCAATGACAAATGAAGTAAAAACAGCGTCTCAGCTACAAAATTCCGCCGAGCAAAATCCTTTTACACATTGAATTAAAGGCTTAATGGAACGCGAGTTTTCTGAAGCCGGGAATAACACGTGTTTGGTTCAGTTTTCGCCTTTATGCTTTGAACAATACGGGCTTTGAAGATTTCGCCCTTTGTTTTGCGTCTAAAAGGTACAGTGGCGTGCGAGATTAAAATTCTTGTCTCGTTGTCGATGAAAGCAGTTCTGCTCAGTCAATGTCCCAGGCACTACAGCATCCGAGTGGAAGCTTCAACTGTCTAGTCTGAGTGGAGATGCCTCTAGATGCCGAATAAATCATCTGTCCTATGTGGCTATACTGAGTTGCAGCAAGATATACACCAAAATAAATACATGGAAAAACTTAACCATCAATAAACGATTTACGTCAAGAGGTATTTTCTAAACTTTACCTTAAGATTTAAAGCCATATTAGCTGAATAGAATGTACACATCCAATCATCCTATAATCTTCAGATTTAGAGAACAAAATGATGCCCTATAATGAACGTCTACAGGATGTTAAAAGACCGCCAACAGACCCGAAAGCTACGCATACTAGACACCAAAACAAAGTACTTTTTCGATAAATCATTGCTGGGAAATGATTTTGGTTTTTTAGGTTATAATTTTGAAAAATATTTTATCATGCAATGGACGTGTAACGCACAGAAGTCATATCGCGCAAGCGTAGGTATAAGTTTATGTTACTTAAGCTTGAGGTGCCGATGTTTAGAATACATTGCGGGTTGCAATTTTAACGTCGTTTTTTGAAGGAAATATTAATAACTTTGATATGGCTTCTTGAGAAGGTATGTTAAGAACTAGATACTGAATACATTTCTGCAAAAAAAAAGTTTTGATAAGTCCGATTTTGAACCTCATTATCTCGGAAACCGTTGATTTCCCAGGCATAGTTCCTTGGGCAAAAATGTTCCTTATAATGAGGACAATACGTGGTTTCCCGCTTTGTTGGCGGTCTTTTAACACCCTGTATACTCCAAGCAAGGCACAATATAGCGTGTCACCCAACAAATGAATGCTAAAAAGAGATCGTAAGGCGTAACGATCCGACGTGACACGGGTTTTCATTATCTTTAGAGCTTGGAGTGATAAATGAATAGACGCTTAGAACGTGCACTCTTTCATTTTATTTAATCGTATGAGGCAGTGGCCACGCCTGATGTCAAAGATTTTTAGCCAGCCCGAATTTTACTAAGAACGATTAACGAACCGTGACCGAGTTTTGAAGCTTAGGTGGAGATGGGCGGGGCACCTGGCGAGGTGAGAGGATGGCAGGTGGACCATGGCAGTGACGGAGTGGCGGCCAAGAACGGGACGATGGTGAGTAGGCAGACCAGCAGCCCGATGGACAGACGACATCTTTAAGGCGAGAGGGGGTCCGTGGATGCGTGCATCTAGAGACCGAGGAGGATGTCGTGGGGGGAAAAAGCCTATAGTGGGCAAATGTGGGCTGAAAATGATGATTAACAAATAATGCACGTAAGCGATCACATAATTATGAGTGTGATCACAATATGATTTCTGTCACTAGCGGTCACATATCCATAACTGACCTAACCGCTGCTAAGTTTGTCGGTCAGTTAAGAATGGCTAGCCTCAACGACGTTCCATAAACCCGATCTTAGTACCTAGACATGTCCAATTGTCCAGTGCGTCTATTCAAAAAAAAAAAAAGCAATTACCCCTTTCTGTAGGCCTGAACAAAAAAGGAATTGGCCGGGTACTGACTGGCCGTTTTCGCGAGGCAAGCGCTTGTCTGGCATGACCATGACCAGGTCTCGCGTCTGCCTTGTGACAAGGCGTGACGGTAGATCTGTTTACGTTGGACGATCTTCTGCCTCGGGAGCCGGCTCGCACAGTCAGTACCCACCCAGCTATTGAGTGTGAAACTGACATTCTATAAATTATTATTCCAAGGCGACCAAGAATTTTGCCTTCAGTCATTAGCACGCTCTACGGGAGTCAAACGATTTAGTAAAATACTAGCGGACTTCTTCACACTCCATTAGTGGCGGTCTAGATTACTTTGGACGATAATTTGGCGCTTCATTTGGGGAAGATATTATTATGATATTGTGTCGAAATTCTTCCTTCAATGTTAAGAGAGAAGTGAATTTGAAGTTGGTCAAAAATGTTGGCAACATCCACACAAACCAAGCGGTTTAAGGGTGGAGAGAACCTTAAACCGCTTGGTAAGTTTTTCATAAGTATTTTAAGGAAATAATAAAAATAAAAGGGGAAACAATACAAAACCCGAGAGACAGAGCGCAATGCGATTGTATGAGGCTATGAGCCATACGTACATGGGTTTTAGGTTGCCGTATTGCTGACATTGCCACAAAAGGCGGCATCCATCTTAATATGGAAATTAGTACTTGGAAGTACTTGGAAATTAAACATACTAATTTGTATCGAAAATATACTTAGTGCAGATTATTTATTGGTTTTTGCCAACCTCTTCGATTTTTACCCGACTACGCGAAGCAAAAAGGAGGGTTATGATTTTAGCAGCGTATGTATGTATGTATGTATGTATGTATGTATGTATGTATGTTTGTGTGTTCATCTGTTCCCTCGCAGAGCCTAAACTACTCGGCCGATTTCAACAAATGAGGTGTCGTTGGATTCGTCTTAATCACCCAGGTATAACATAGGATAGTTTAATTTTGAAAAAAGTCAAGATGGCGGCTGTGCTGCGCCCTAAAGTGGTGGACCTAAAAATAAAATTATCGGATACCATCGTCATGGGTATCAAATGAAAGGGCTTTAAAAGACCTTTTCAAAAATGTATAACACATGTAGCGTCAACATAACAAATAGAACAAAATATTCCAAAATGTGTTTTTTTTTTGCCTTTCTTGGTTCTATTTAGGTGATCATCCAAAATAACTAATTAAAAAGCTCAAAAAAAAAAAAAAATAGAAGTTAAAAACTAAAACCCGACTACTAAAAGGCTTAAAACAAGACCTGCTTATCCTTAAAATAGACTCATAGATAATTAATCGTAGTCGGAGGACACCACATTCGCATTTGATAAACCGATGGCCTCCGAATACGATTAATTATCTATGAGTCTATTTTAAGGATAAGCAGGTCTTGTTTTAAGCCTTTTAGTAGTCGGGTTTTAGTTTTTGAGGTCACTCTATTTGATTTTTTTAACCCTTAGCTGCACAATCAACACACTGACTCGGCGGATTATTTGGATTCACATATTGTATCGATATTTTCTTTTTGTGGACCCAGGGAGTCTACCGGCTAAGACGAAGCCGATTACCAGTGGCGAAAATCGAAGTTCGAATTTTGAAAAATGTACTGCCGCCCAGTTCATTTTATTGCCACCCCTGTTAATTTTTCATAAACCGAACTTCGATTTTCGCCAATGGTAATCGGCTTCATCTTAGCCGGTAGACCCCCAGGACTTCATTCATACAATATTTGGTACTCTAAAATAGCTCTATGTTCACTCATATGCTTTGTGACCAAGCCAACGGTGGGACACATTTTTTTTTTATATTCAAGCACAGATTTCTTACAATGTAAATTCGTGATATCTACGGAAGCTTCAAGATATGTTCTGCTATAAGCGTGGACTATTCCCCACTGATAAGCAGTCTATTTCGCATTCCAAAAACATTAACTTTACTACCGGTCCAAACGACAGACTTAACGGGTCTAATAAAAGTTTCAAACCATTCTCAGGAGTTCGTGGTGTAAAGTGCAGTTTACGCTTCATATTACTACGAGTACCATGTGGTGTGATAAGTTCCATGGAGTTTATAAGACATAGTAGCTTAGGTGTTCAACTAGACAGCATGTTGCTTAAAGTTCTGCCCCAGTATTTTCTAAAATATCCAGCGTAAAAAAAATGTTTTTAAATTTCAAAACAAAAGATTGTTCACTCCAATAAGGGCTATTTCCGAGTGTTTTGACGCTCGAAGGTTGTGTAGATTTTTTTAGACAAGAGAGGCGCTAAACTTATAAATACATTCAAAATGTTTTTATAAAGGTATGTTCTTTCCATGTATCATTATGTCTACCCCTATAACGTATGTAGAGTTTTCGGGATTGTGTTATGAACGCCCTGAAGCAGCGATTTCCCATACAAACGTAGTTCCGGTGTAATTTCTAAACTACAGGCTGGATTTTACTGAAACTTGGTTTATATCAGTAGATGACCAATACGAAGGTTTACAAATAGTTTTTATAAAATAAAAAAAATGCATGAAAGAAATTAGAGCGATGCGTTTTCCGCGCCGAAAAAGGTGTTACTTTCAGCTGTTATTTACTTACATTATTACACTGTCCATTGGAGTCGAACTACCTTGGGAACATCAATAATATATTGAACTAGTCAGAAAAAAAAAATTTTTGAAATAGTTAATAAAATGTAGAAATGGCAGCGGTACTACGAAAAAATTTGGGAAGATAGATCTATTACGTTATAACTACAACTTCATACTCGCGAAAGGACACGAACACACGTAGACTCATGCAGCCGCATTGCCTCTCACTTTTCCCGCGCCCCGTCTCGCTCTGGGTGAAACAGCTGTAGAAAACAGTGTTTCACGCGCTTGCCCATCGCCGAGTTCCCACGGTCCTGGACAGGTTTACAACAATTTGCTACGGTTACTACAAAATTACCGTAAACCAGGGCGACTTTGCACCCCATCTTACTTTACAACCCACTGATATGTTGTCATTGTGGTCATTGATCAATAATAAGTATACCATAACAATCAAATAAAAATAACTAGTGTTTCGCCCCGAACTGTGAACTCACATATAAACCTAACAACCCCATATCTCGGCAACCCCTCGACCGATTTGGCTCATGTTCGAACTTAAAAAATCTCTTTGTCTTATTTACCAAATTTCATGACGATCCGACTAAATTTACTCAAGTTATCGTCGAACGAACATTCATACATACTTACATACATACAAACATACATACATACATACAAATGCCGGATTGTTCCAGTAGACTCGGAGAACTTCGCTCGCTTCGCTCGCTCGTTCAAAAAACATTTTAAGATTATTCGGATTGTGGCGCAGTCATCAAGGCATCAGGTTATACATAGACGGAGGCATCCGGAAAATTCACGAGGCCAACGAAGAAGTAACGGAGTGGATCGATAGCCTCCCTTTCATACTCTGACATTCGCTGCAAAATGTGCCATACGCAAAATAAATAACACAGTTATGTGGTTGTAACTCCGTTAAACAAGAAAAAATTTTTTTTTAACCGATTCTGGTTGAAAGTTTTTTTTTGTAACCCAAAAATTCACCCTTTCTAACCAACTCCCAGCTTTGTACGAAAAAAATTCTCGATTGGTCACCAGCTCTCAACCTAATATGCAAAGGGTTCGCAAGATACCAAGGATCATCCACTATCCTTTACTTGCCACTTACCATATCAATTAAAACACTTAAGGGATTTTCCCCTTGTTCTTCGTACATAACTAGCCATGTTTCCCTGCGTAGGCACTGCATATTTTGTGTTTCGTAAACGGTTAAACTTACTTGTATTTATGTCGGTGTAGCCGACTAGTTTCGGGTCTCATTCGGAGACCTTAGACCTTAGCTGAGACGGCCCTCGCGACGCCGTGGACTGTCTTATACTGCGCGCCACTAGCGATGCGCGCGCGCCGACTGTTCCGGTGCGGGGTGAGGGGGCGGGGCACTCAAGTCACAGTAAGACTACAGGGTGCACTCTTATTCGATAGCGGAACTTTAAGTAGGCTTTCTATCATCAATACAAAAAAATTGTACTAGGTGGCGTAGAAAATGAAAAGAAAAAAATATCAGCTGTTTCCTTCGATCAATAGCTTGTTTGTATTTATCAGTAGGCAGCCTACTTAAAGTTCCGCTATCGACTTAGAGCGCACCCTGTAGTATGTATGTTCTTCGTCGCGAACCAGGTCGGGTATGGTCAAATGGAACCGAAACTAGTCGGCTACATCGACATAACTACAAGTAAGTTTAACCGTTTACGAAATACAAAATTACAAACATAGTGGTATGCAACAATGGACTCTATTCAGCCGGTGATATCGGTGTCATAGCATCCACACTGCCTTCGTATCACTTGCTCTATCGTATAAGGGCCTTTGTTAAGGACCCTTTATATGTATACGAAAAGGTTGGGATTTCGTAATCTCTCGGTGAAAGGAGACTGGGATTTTCTTTGCAAGAAAGTAAGTGAAAAAAATGTGTGGCGATGAAATCTGCAAACTGTTTCAATTTCGAAGAGGTTGTGAATGAAAGCATCGTTTGTTTGTGATTGAAAGAATCACATAAATCTACGGAGCGATCAAATGTAACAGGTGATTAATCGGAGATTAATTCAAAATAGCGGCCCGTGATAGGCTGAAATCATTTCGCCATGAGACATTTGATCGCTCAACCGGTTGAGCTACGGAAATAACCAAATATCTCGGCTGTTTATGGCCGAGATATTTGGGTGTTCCTTTTCATAAAATATTTTTAATTTTTTCTTGTAGAATCAAAAGTGTCAAGTGCGCCAATTTTTCAGACAATTTGCCAAGGGTAACGTCATATATTTTTTAAACGATGGAGTGTTAGAGTTAGCGAAAATATTTCTTCAAACTAAGACTCCATAAAACTTTTTTTTTTTTGTCAACTAAAGGGGTTAACTGATTGATTTATGAATGCGATTTGATAACATGTTTATTAAGGATAATGTGAAAAAAAAATCACGGCAAAATTAAAAAAATATATGCGACCACAGTACCTCAAAATGTGGTCTAAGATGACCATTTTCAAAATAAAATAAAAAAATGGCTATAATTTCTGATCGAAGCGACAAGGATTTTTTTTTTATTATTTTTCCTAGTACCGTCATGACCTGCCCTTTCATCCAGTTCCCGCTTGACGTTGAATTACGGGACACCCTGTATGTACAATGAATGCAGTATAATAGTCAAGTGACATAAACGAGAATTCACAAGAAGATCTTCCTTTCTCCGGTCCTTGAATAATCTCATGTTTTATACATTATCCGTGGAGTGGAGGCGGCGAACTTTTTGACATGATATTGGCGTTGGCTAAGATATTATGTGTGTGATTTATTTAACGCAAAAATAATTCAGAATTGTCTGTCGAAATGTGACTTTATTTTTCTTTCCTGACTAATGCACCTTGCAAGCAGATACAATCTTGGTAATATTGAAATAGCAACTGTGTGCTATTGTTTTAGATGGTGTAGGCTAACCAAGGTTTTGATATTATTGTATTTTTAAACATGAATATTAACGTCACTAAAGCCCCCGAATAAAAGATATCTTTCATTATATTAATACCAAAAAAATACAAAAAATGTTACTGTGATATTTGAGTCACTTAAGGGTAGACGATAGCAAGGTGGCGGGAAATTCAAAATTTTCACAGACTTTTACATTTTGTAGCTAAACTGAACAATTTTTGTTCAGCGATTTTTCGTTCGCGAGAATAAAACCGTATTCTTTTCATTATTGTAAACAACAGAACAACAATAATTCAGCCGATTATGTGTTCTGGTCTACGAAGCAGTGGTACTGCCCAAAAAACTTATCGTAGACCAGAACACATAATCGGCTGAATTATTGTTGTTCTGTTGTTTACAATAATGAAAAGAATACGATTTTATTCTCGCGAACGAAAAATCGCTGAACAAAAATAGCTCAGTTTAGCTACAAAATGTAAAAAACTGTGAAAATTTTGAATTTCCCGCCACACTACTATCTTCCAGCCTTAAGCACCCGAATGAAACATATGTTCAAATTCACCGTATTTATCTGTAAATTACCAGTTTTATCTATAAATTTACAAAAAAAAATACTGCAATTTACTAATCTTCTCGCTGGATCTTAATTCTTAGACATAAACAAAACTATCAAGATCCACCAAGCAAGAGCTTAGACAGTTTAATTCCGAGAAGATCCGAAGTTTCTTTCCCGAATAAAACTTGCCTCTAAACTATATCTCCCTGAACAATCCCCTGCTGTCACATTATCCGCTCTGCTACTCTCCCAGCGATAAACGCTTATAGCAAATGTATGAGATATTCGCGCTGCCCGATAAATATCTGAACCCGTTTATGCCCGGAGGACTAGTTTATAGGCACCTTTTATCTATAAACTTCACGTGTTATTTCGTCTTAGCCCTACGTTATTGGGTGTGTTCCTTCGTTAGGGTACAGACTGACCGAGCGGGTTGCCGAGGCTGCCACGTGAGGCAAAGTTTTATTTAGCTTTCTTGTAACTAAGGCCTTTTGCATCTACGTGGCATACAGGGCCAGTGGCACCTTCACTCACACTAGATGGGTGAAGAGACCACCCGGCGCTGCAGTGCCTGTAATTAATTGTTGTATCGAACAAGAACTCAGCTAGGACGCTGCTAATTTAGCTTAAAAGTTACAAATTCTCTGTTAGTTCGGTATGTTAGCTCACCCACTCAGTAGCGGGCTGCTAATCGAGCCTCGCACGGCGGCCACGGCAAGCTTTTCGGTCAGTCTGTACGCACCCTTCCTCTTAGGTATTTACGCAGAATATTAATGTGCACTAGTAGTGATTAACAGGCATTTCTTATGGGTGTTTTCGTCGAAAGTCGGCCGAACTTGTAGAACATTAGCCTTGACTGGTCTTGTGAGAAGTAAACAGCTTTTATTGTATCACATAGGCATAGGAATAGGCGGCTTTGCGATAATTGAACTTCTAAAACGAAGTTTGGTATAGGTATATGCCATCAGCGAAATTCTAACCTGACAACTAGCACTTCTGAGGCAATTGCGGTACTCTTTTAAATTATGAGGGGATGAAAATGTGAGTGAGTAAGTAAGTGCTTCTACTTACACATTGGAACTTTTATCAAATATTTCCTATTAGATAATGCCTTCTACGAGATAGCGAGGGAAATTATTGAATGAAAAGAGCTTCATTATTTACATACATTTATTTAATCGATTCTATAATGTAGTGGCTTAATGAGAAATCGATTCGGCTGTATCGTTCTGTTTCTGAATATTTTATATCAATTTATTTTAACCAGCACACATTAGAATTAAAAATGTTTTGAACAACAATCAATAGGGACCATACAACAAATCACAGGATATATATTATATAAAATTTATAGATATTGTTCAACAAGTTTAAGTAAACACCGTTTTTGACTTACCTTAAAATTAACACTTATTTTAATGCAAACATCTTACACCAATTAAATTAGTTCAGTTATTTGTTGTAAATAAACAAACATTGCCTCTCTTGTAGGCTTTAGTAATGAAATAATAATATATTGATTTTAAATGCCACAAGATATGTCTACGAGTGCTAAATAACGTTTATTCGTAAGGTAAAAGGTGAATAGGTAATTTCGTTGTCACAAGAATTCTCTAAAGGACTTTTAAGACAAGATTCGCTTTGAGCATAAAGGTTGAGAAGAAATGTTATAGACTAAATACGTTTAATTATACGTATATTTACCGTCAGTTATTGAAATGCGTATCGGCTTTTGTTACTGAAATAGTGAACTTTAATTAGTTGGGAATATATTTCTTTTTTTTACTTTCTACAACTGACGGTAATCCTACACCACACACATTTAAAAAGTATTGTTGTCGGCATTGCAGTGAGGACAAATAAAGAAACACACTGATTTCACTAGGTTTAAAGATGAAAAGTCATAATTCTAAGTTAATTTTTCATTTATTCTGAACACCAACAGTCATTACGCTCAATCAATTAAATGTATTTTAATCTAGAACCGTTTGTTTTTAGGGTCTTTGCTGATTTATCGCCTCGGAACAACACTAAATTAAGCTGATCTGAAAATTTACAGAAAAAAATTACTGATAATGTAATACAGATTTTTTACCATTTTTTATCAAAAACTTTTACATTATATGAAATATGCCCTAAATTCTTCGCAACAAAAATCACCCATAGACTTGACAAAAAAAAACAGACTACACTTGCCGCCAAGCGCCAACAATATCTGAGGCGATGAATGAGCTCACACCTTTAAACTCCCGCATAAGAAACTTTCAGAAAAAAAACTACCTAGTTCTTCTCCTTTTTATAGTTTTTTTTTTAAGATGGCATGGCAGGATTCTATGAAAGAAACCGCCATCTATCAAGTAGAGAAGAACTGGATTTCTTTTTTCTATAATTCCCTTCTTGAATCCCGCCAACCTCCGCTGGCCAAAGGGTGCGTGCGGGTATTCGAACCTACTCGACAGTTAAGTAGGTGACGTCAAAGTTTTGGCTTGTAGGTGCGTCTAGAAACTGGTCCTACCGAATATGAAGTTGCCTGCTGCTTGAGGGTCCTCTGTGGAGAAATACTCCTTCCAGAGTTCCTGGAACTCCTCCCACGAGACGTTGGCCTTGCCCTGGTGGAAAATTTGTGTGTTATTTTAAGGATATACATAATTACTTTTTTTGTTTTTTTCTAAAACAATCACCCGTGCTGGGGAACGTTACAAAGATTTTTGAACGAGCGAGCGAAGCGAGCAAAGTTCTCCGAGTCTACTTGAACAATCCCGCGTTTGTATGTATGTTTATATGTTTGTATGTATGAATGTTCGTTCGACGATAACTTGAGTAAATTTAGCCGGATCGTCCTGAAATTTGGTAGGCGGATAAATGAGGCAAAGAGAATTTTTAAGTTCGAACATGAGCCAAATCGGTCGAGGGGTTGCTGAGATATGGGGTCACGAGTTCATAGTTCGGGGCGAACCACTAGTTATAAGGTTAAAAAATACGCTCGGGACAGGATTGAGCCCGCAACCTCTTGCATACCGTGCAGGGAAATTAATAGAAAAATTAATAGAAAAATCCCCAAAACCCCAGACACTTACCTTGGCCATCTTGCCAAAAGCGACTTTGCACTCCTGCGCATCGATCCCGTAGGAGGAGCAGACAGTGGTGAACTCATCACAGTCGATGGACCCGTCAGCTGAGGCATCCTCCAGTTGGAACATGAACTGACTGTAAAGCTGCTGCCACTTCAGAGCGCCGGAGGGGTCGCGCGCGTAGTCGTCCCACATGGAGATCCATTCTTCTACTGATACCTGTTGGAAATGATTGTCATCTAAAATTCAGCTGGCGTATTCCGTAAATAAATAACCCAACTTTCGACTGTCAAAAACACGTTTTTGTATTCTGTTACTCGAGATTTTAACGGGTGGACAACTCATGGGGCTTACGAGTAAGTCTAATGCAATGGCGTGTCGATGCCATCCCAGAAGGACAAAACCGGGGTTTCCTCGTTTTTCTCCTACAATCAGCGAACTCTAGGATTAGAATCAGAATATTCTTTGCTGTACATACTACAAAAACATTAAAAGGACCGACAGCATTAATAAATCGTAATTGAAGCCGTCAACAGTCTGGAAGCCCATTTTGGCACCATTGCGTTACGGACTCAGGCCATTTAGTCACTGTGTCGTGCACGTGTTGTATTAATTAAAATTGTTGATTCTTAACCCGTTAATGTATTTTAAGTGGCAGTTTTTGACATCATCGTCATGTTATCCAGTCAGTCAGTAGCAGTTTTTTTTAGCGCAGCGTGGTTCTTAGACTTCTTTTATTACAAGGCTAAAAAGGTAAGTAATATTCGAGTGTACAGTCAGCCACATGCTAGGATACCTTTTTGTTCGATTGGCGCCCTTATGCCGCGCGCGGTAAGAGCTACCATGGGGTATCCCAGACTGTGGCCGACCGTACCAGCACAAAACCACCCAATTGAATGTGAAAACAAAGGTAAAATGCTTTCACGGAAACTGAACAGAAATTGGATTAGGCCTAAGCAAACGGATTTGCGATGGCAAACAACCCCAATAATTTTTTATTATGAAATCCTGAAAAAAGGTTAGTAGGTATTTCTTTTATGCCCCTATTATAATAATTTTTTGCATTATACCTAAAGGTTTTAATCTTGTCGATTGCAAAGTAAACACGCATAATTATTCAGAACGGTGGCGGCGCGTGCCGCAGAGCGTTGAAGCGTTATATTGAGCGTGCATGGAAACGCTAAAACACCTGCTACTTGTCATTGAATATTATATTACTTTTAAAATCAATTTCTCGACCCAGTCGATGCCTTAATAGATAATAAAAGCAACACAGTGTACGTGCAGTGTTATTTAATTTTATTTCACCTACAACACTTAAATACCGTGTGGCGGGCTACCCCGTCATACCCTCATATGGGTTGGCAGATCTCCATTGATGAAATAGCGTAAGTAGCCGGAAAGCAGTGGTTGCGTCCGGCACGGTATTGTGAGAGGTGGCGTGAGCATGAAGAGGCATTTACTGCGCAATGGGTGTCAACAGACTGATGATGATATGGCATTTGCAGCAGTTATACAAATATAAGTAGACATCGGATTATATGCATTTGCGTGTTTGCATTTGCAAGTGCGTAAAGACAATTTTTACAGCGTTATTGCATAATTAAAAACTTTTCATTGATAGTGCATATTTCTCAAAAAAAAAAATACGATTCCCTTGTTTTTAAATTCCGATTACAGAAAAAAAACCAATTTTCTTAGATATTTTGTAAAATGGAAATCAGAGAAAAGTTTTCAAAACTACTTTAAAGTTCCTACAACACTTGAGTTTTTTCTTTACGGGTTTTTTTTTCAGGAAATGCATATGTTTTTAATGTTTTAAGTGTCTGTTTGTGCTCTCCCAATAGATTATCTATACTTTTGTGAAAATATCTCAATCCTCATACTAAATAGCATTTTGATACTGTATATTATGAGCATATTTCGTTTTTTTGTGCATATTACATGCATATTTTAGCATTTTGATAGTGAATATATTCCGATGAATAAAGACATTCAGATTTATAATCTCGCTTTTAGAATGAAACTTCCCAAACCTTTCTAGTAAATTAATAAATTCCACTTGGAAATGCTCAGTGGGCCGAATCACGTCGACTATATTTAAATGACCCGGGCTGGGCTAATTCCCGACCCGGCGTCCTCGACAGGTCGACAGTTAAAAGCGTAGGGTCAGACTCCTTAATGTCTAGGTACCATTGCATCTGTGAAGCCTTTAAACATACACCTCTCGCGACCAAAAGAAGAAAAATCCTGTTATCCAACTTATACTTGTAGATCTAATAAGACACCGTACAGGACTCAAGTTAATGAAACGTATTTCTAGACTAGCTTTTGCCCGCGATTTCGTCTGCGCCTTGATAATGGTGATGATGATGATGTCATTTAATCCCTGATCGTTAATCTTTGCAAACGAAATGGTCACTGGAATTTGATTTTGCCACTCCATTTAACCACTTTTTGTTTCTTTTTCTAAAGCACTAACCCGGTGGTGGAGATCAATGCAAACTATCACACCAGATGGCGCCCCATCGTCCGTAAGACGAGTAACAATGAGGTTCTAAAATTCATATCGACAGTTACAAGTGAGCCAAGGCTCGGTAGCTCAATTTGGTAGAGCGCTTGCACGGTATGCAAGAGGTTGCAAGTTCAAGTCCTGTCCCGAGTGAATTTTTAAACATTTATAATGTTCCCTAGCACGGGTTAGTGCTTTAGTTAGATTAAACAAAAAGTGTTTTTTATTATACTACAGTTTATTTCTTACCCATATAAGCTTCACTTATAGCATGGAAATGGGACAACCCATTGCTAAGAATCATGAATCCATTTGTTTTTAGTTTCATAAAACCACAACGTGAAACGAGGACGATCGATTTTATTAATTTGGATAGGAGAGACAACAATCGTAGAGCAATGGGGTAATTGGGTAATTCTACAGCAGAGCAATTCCCGTGGCATTTTTTATTTAAGGGTTTTCAGATAATTTGATGTTCTCACATTACTTTAGAACACATTAGTAACAATTGTAAAATTACATGATTATAAAATTGTTACTAATGTGTTCTAAAGACAGTAATGGGAGAACATAAAATTATCTGAAAACCCTTAAATAAAAAATGCCACGGGAATTACTCTGCCGTAGAATTACCCAATGGCTTGTTTTCAACATGTTGACTGCTTTTAATAAACGGAAGCATTTTGCACTAAATGTTTGCTAAAGGAGAGCTACGCGCCGCCCCGTGTAATAAATCAACCTCAATTTGTGAAAACAATAAAGTTGGAAATGCAATAAAGTCACAAAGTTTTCAGTGGTAGGTACAAAATTACTGTACAATCAACGAGCTGGACCTATGTACCGTCCAAAATACATAATATACAAATACCTAACGAAATGGGTCAGTATGAGGAAGTCCTAAACAATAATATAGAAACATATTTTATAAGAAACCATGACGTTGTCTATTTCAAAGATTATTAAAACTGCGTTCATAAGTTTAGAAAAAGTCATACCTACGTTACTCCGGAATTGAATCATTTTAAATTAAATTTTTAGATACATAGTTTCATAGCAAAATTTTACATTCATGGTTAATTAAAACATATTATTTTCCAATGCAATTTAGTTTTCGACTTCCCCGTTTTCAATTTCAACGCATCGCCCTGTATGCAATGTACTCGTAATTGGATCCTGAAACAGTGGAATGTGTAGATTGTGTAGGTGCAATACCTCTGTCTAACTGTGATATACGGTCAGAATCACGCTAATGAGTGTGTTGCTGACTCTACAACATCGTGAGCAAACCTGCGGTTAGCCGCAACTAGGGTTGGCTTCGCACATGTAACATGGGTAACATTAATTTTAGCCTCTCCTATAGACTAAGCAGTGAGCTTATTCAGTAAGAAAAACCGGTTTATTTGGTAAAAAAACAATATTTTTTTTTCGACCATTATTTGTCGAAAAAAAAAATTTTTATTTTGATAAGAGCTATTTTTCCACAAAGTAAAACAGCTTTGAGAGGACTAGCAACTATCCGGTTTTTTACAGAATAATTAGTTCTGGGCAAGCTTACTCCACCTTAAGGGTCCGTATAAGGCTAACTAGCGCCACCAATGTTGAAAAAATCATATCTTCCTTTAGAAGAAGTTTCTGGAAAAATCCTAAGATGAGACTATGCGCCATGCTTTTCTAGATTTTTAAGTGTAGATACCCTCTTCGAAATTTACTTTTAAGCTAAAAAATTTTCGATAACCGCCAAAAACGGCCGTTTTTGGCGGTTATCGAAAATTTTTTAGCTTAAGACTAGAAATTGAGTTGGGTACCCACACTTAAAAATCTAGAAAAGCATGGCGCATGAGCTCATCTTAGGATTTTGTCAGAAACTTCTTCTGAAGCGAGATATGATTTTTTCAACATTGGTGGCGCTAGTTAGCCTTATACGGACCCTTAAGGCGCTGGGCATAGTGAATTAGCCCGCGCGCAAAGAAAAATGCACAAAATCGATTCCTGTATCAAATACACAAAAAAAAACGAAAATGTTCACATATCAAACCCTAGAATTAGTTGAGACCTATCTAACACAGCCAGTTTCATGTTGATATCCATAACAGATATTTTGCTTGAAAAAAAGTGCGCCGCCTATATTTTTTCAAGCAAAATATCTTCAAAACGTTTATGAATGTCAACACGAAACTGGCTGTTTTAAATAGGTCTCACTTAATTCTAGGGTTTGATATGTGAACATTTTCAATTTGTTTAGTGTATTTGATACAGGAATCGATTTTGTGCATTTTTCTTTGCGCGCGGGCGATTCACTATGCCCGGCGCCTTAAGTTATTCAAAAAGTCCTTTAGCTGTGCCACCAATGTAATGTAAAAAAACATCATGCCTAGTTTTTGTGCGGTAATAGATAGTCAAGAACCGTCGCTTTTGGCGAAAACGATTTTAGTCATAGGTCCTTGGCCCCGGGATCTATGTACTACCTAAGTCCTGACAATTTCTACCAGCAGAGGAGTGAGGTTGCATTAAAGGGTAGACTATAGCAACGTGGCGGGAAATTCAAAATTTTCGCAGTTTTTTACATTTTGTAGCTAAACTGAGCTATTTTTGTTCAGCGATTTTTCGTTCGCGGAAACAACAAAGTATGCTTTTCATTATTGTAAACAGAATAACAGCCGATTATATGTTCTGGTCTACGAAGCAGTGGCACTGCCCAAAAAACATGTCGTAGACCAGAACACATAATCGGCTGAATTATTGTTGTTCCATTGTTTACAATAATGAAAAGAATACTTTGTTATTTCCGCGAACGAAAAATCGCTGAACAAAAATAGCTCAGTTTAGCTACAAAATGTAAAAAACTGTGAAAAATTTGAATTTCCCGCCACGTTGCTATCGTCTACCCTTAAAATAAACACTTGTGCAAAAAAATTTTTTTTTTCTGGCGCAAAGCAATGTTGTCTGCAGTAGATTTTGTGTCCCTCTGTAATTTCAGTCACTGAAATTGTGCGCGCGTAAAAAAGGCATCGGTATGCGTAATTAAGCAAAGTTGACGCGTGTAATAAAAGCCTTTATTGAGGGTCCACGAAAAAAGGCCGCGGGGAACAATTGTAATTCTGTGCTCCGAATTTGGCACAGTCACCGAAGTGCGTATGGAAGCTTTTGTTCGGTGAACAATTATAATTGATTGTTGGTTTTTTGTGTCAGTGAAAAATGGGACTTCGCAGTATAATTATTAAATGCAGTTGGTAATGTGAACATTTATTTACGGTTTCGATATATTTTCACACCGAGACAAATAGCTGGAGAGCTGGTAACCATTCGACTTCTTTTAGTGTACAGTCGGCCACAGACACAGATACCCTATGGCAGTTCTTACCGCGCCCGGCATAAGGGCGCCAATCGAACAAAATGTGGTATCCTAGTGTGTGGCAGACTGTACAAGCTAAACATTAAACGGACTATATTATAAGTTAATTTCTAAGGAGGTTATATAGATTGGAAATATTCTTCTTAGTATGCCTACTCCAGTTCACTAATGCCTGCTTCAGCTCTTCATTATTTCTTGCCGAGTGAAACAATTATTCAATGCTGGCCCCGTCGCCCATTATCTGATATTTCTGATATTACTTCCTTTTTATACCAACATGCCTCTTCCCCTATAATTTTCCTATAATAACTAAGTACAGGTAGCGTCACGAGTTATGAGCGCTGACCTTGAATGCGCAGAACTCATTTTTTCGGTCTGTTTGGCGGGGTACGCGGGGGGCGACGGAGAGGCGCGATCGCCGGCGAGCGCGGGCGCGTGATTGGTAGATCAGTCGCTCTAGCCTCGGGGTACAGTCGCACACATTGTTTTTTTTATTTTCTCGCAGAAAGAATGCCGAAACAAAATGTTTTAAAAAGACAGTTCAGAAAGATTCAAAAAAGTTATTGAGTACAATACATATTGGATTGAGATTATTTTTTTATCGGAATGTCCGAATAATTGTATAGAAAACAATTTAAAAAATAACGAGTCCAAAATCCGCAAAGAATACTTTAAATCTCCTCCGATTTTTATAGTATATCACTCAACTATAGTTCAGCTCAGCGTCAGTCTCAGATCCCGCGTGGATATTAGACATTTTGCGCGCGATTGTACACACTTGCGCAGAAATCCCCACCAATTTCGTCGAGCGCTCATAACTCGTGACGCTACCTGTACTTGAAGAAGTCGCTACCTGTACCTTTGACACTTTGTCGTAGGAATTTACCCTTCGTAACTGTATGGATCCAACTTATTCAAAGCATCCTTTCGCGTATCCAAATCCAAACTACCGATATACTTACCACTTCCTACATAGTACATTCAGCCCTCTCTTTTGTGGAGGGCGAGCAATAAATATTCAATGCGTATAAACTTTGGTGAACGCAATTTTTCCCGTTATGGACCCAGCTGCGACGTTGACGCGAGGTTGTGCCTACACGGATGTCACGCGAACTTGTTTACATACCTAGACATACCTAGAATTGTAGTTTCAACAACAACATAAAGACCCGAAATGGCTTTATTATTAAACACGATGTATTTTACTTCGGGCACTTAGATACGAAAAAAGTCACTTGGATGTGACTTGTGAGCAGTGAAGATATTTACGTACATGGTTTTTAGTTTACTAGTCACTTGGATGTGACTTGTGAGCAGTGAATATATTTACGTACATGGTGTTTAGTTTACTAATGATCCCTTGAGCTTTTAGATAGCTCAACGATAAATCAAATATGCATTTACTTTTAGAAATGGTCGTTGGATCGGTTATTAGCAGACACCATTGCGAGAAAAGACCGGACGCTTACCACGATTTTTAGGATTCCGAACCTCAAAAGAAAAAACGGAACCATTACAGGATCACTTTGTTGTCCGTCTGACTGTCCGTCAAAGGAGGTAGCTGACGGTCGAAGGAGAATCTGAGACTGGGCCCGTTTCATTGCATTGCACTCCATTATTTCCGGTCTTGGAGTTTCCTTCCATACTACTTTAACCGAAGTATTTTCTGATGAAGTCACGGGCCCAAGCTAGTAAGTAAATAGAAGAATACCTGTCCATCCTTGTTGGAGTCAGCCTTCTTCCGCAGGCCATCCCATATCTTGATCATGGTTTCGTGAGTCTCGGAGTGGTTTGGGTCACCAGGCTTCCAGCCCCGCAGGCTGCAGATTTTCTACAGGATAAATAGGTGGCATTAGGTAGGGAAGAGGCTGAAACTAGTCGGCTTTCCTTGCAACTATAAATAAGATTTTGTGGGCTCGACTGTACAGTTTTTTTATTACTATTAAAAATTGGTTTGATCTTCATTATTTTATTGCTATGATCGGTCCAGTATCCATAAATCTATATTTATTTTAGGAACTTTTGTACAATTTTTTACGTGTTTTGACACGATATTGAATATTTCATGCAGTCAGCGTAAAAGTGACCAAGTTTAGCGTAGATCTAAAAGGTACAAGTTGGTAGCCGACTGCACGCAGCAGCAGCAAACGACTTGTCGCAGCGACACTACTGGTTTGTATGTAATTCTATGAAACACCATTCGAGCCGTGCGACGTGAGGTCCGCATAGAAATACATACTAACCGTAGTGTCGCCGGACTTCACGAAGTCTGCAGTTGTCGCTGCGGTCGAGATCCAACCGGCACCTAAACTCTACGTAGATTATGTAGAACAGATTTAAGATGCTGTAGAGCAGAGCTTTAAGCATCATAAAGGAA
Organism: Zelleria hepariella; assembly: GCA_949319315.1. Lineage (NCBI taxonomy): Eukaryota > Metazoa > Arthropoda > Insecta > Lepidoptera > Yponomeutidae > Zelleria > Zelleria hepariella. Next base: position 14,614,679 of record OX439388.1, read on the forward strand.
CAGCACGGAAAAACATGAAAAAGGTTAATTTAAGCAAATTCTACAACTGCATTTCTAAACTCAATCTGTTTAGTTTGTTACGAAGCTAGATGAGCAAGCTGTATAGTTAGAGTCAGAAAGCGGGTAAACTTCGGTCGGATAATGTATTTTCAGAGTCAGTTAAGTGACAGATTTAGGTGAACTCCTTCCTATTCTGGTCGGCTTACTATGCAACTTCGAGCCAAGATTCAACTTTAATTCAAATGAAAACAACATTCAGCCGCAATTTTCACTGTAGCAGTCGAGTTTCGTAAACAAGTCTAAGGTATTTGTCTAGTTAAACTACTTAATTTAGGTGAAAAACTTTAAGTAAACAATGTAACGAAAACTTTGTGCCATTAACGTCTTAGCACAGACAATAAATCCTCTTGTTTGCTTCCGTGACATGAAAAATAACTCTTTGGAAAACATTGATAATTACTTTCCTACCACTCAAATAAGTTAACATGTTTGCTCGTTTGCTCCATTGTTGTCTTTTTGTATTATATGGTTTCAATCGTTATTTTAATCTGCAGCCGTCTATTCAGTGGCAGAATAAAGTTTTTTGTTTGTTTGTATACGTGTGAGCGCGGTAGCCAATCCTCTTTATGCAGAGCCCCAAAGTGTATTTTTTGTTTGGGTGATTGGTTTATCTATAAAATATGGTTATTTATGTTTAATACTAAGTATAAAAATATAGTTAGGTTCTTACCTCGATGGCCAGTTCGAAGTCTTTCCTTTCGATGGTTCCGCTTTGATTGACATCTAAAATAATAAATTCCTTCGTCAACTTCATTCAATTTTTTTTAAAGAAAATCAATCGACTAACAACCAACTATGACCCTTAAGACTATAGTGTGAGAGATACATACCGAAAAATACGTTGAAGACGTACAGGAGCTTCTTCCGCCTGAATTCGGAGACGGACATTTTGGTATTTGTTTTCTTTTTTATCTGAAACAATAGAAAGTATATATGAATAGCTAAGCCAAATAATAATTTAGGAAAATTATCACAATAATGTATATTACCCAGCCCTTGAATTAGTTTCTGTCCCTGGCTCTGGCCAGAATCAACGGGAGGGCGCATCCTTCAACCTGGTTCTGGTAAAAGGGTCCAACCGGTAACCAGAACCAGAATTAAAAACCAAAATATTGAGTCCTTAATAGGAGCCGATTTTGACTAGGTTTATAATAGGAGTTTTTACTAAGGAGCCTATTATAGGTGTGATCACGGTGTGATACAAATGCAGGACTCTCTAGTCAATACTAAAACGGGTTAAATAAATGCTTATATATTTAGCACCATAATAAAACGGGAATATACATACATACATATCCACCCGCAAACATCCCCTATTTGGTACGTCCAAAGGCTTAATGAAACAAAGGCTTTCCATATTTTTCAGGACACAATGAGAGCTTCAGCCATGATGACACGGTAATTCTATAATCCGCCCATTGTTTTATTTCCTTAAATGTCGTACAGAACTCTAGTGCCAACTCGTAGGTACTTTTTCAGTTTGTTTTTTGTAGTTTCAGGGTTAGCGGTACATAAAAAAGTTAATTGTTTATGCATATGAGGACTACCCCCGTTTCAGTTATATTAATATACTAGCTGACCCGGTGAACTTCGTATCACCTGAAATAGTTTGACTCTCCGCGTCAAAAATGGCGATTCCAATACAAAATGTCAAATTTTTATTTCTTTCGTTTTTCAGCTAATCCTTTAACTTTTCCTATATTTTTTGCTTTTAACCCGGCGTGAATGAGGTCGGGTATATCATACCCGAGAAGTTTTTGAACGCAGATTATTTAACGTTACTGTTGCCATGCGAGTCTGGCCGTTGCAGTAGCTGGAGGTAAGGGGGCAAGGGGCGAGGTAAAGCGTCGAGTTAAGTGTTGCGCCGGCGGTGACAGGAGATACACGTGCGCAAATGTGGCTGGGGTACGTCACACCCGACCTCATAGTCGATGTTATATTTTTATGTTTACTGCAAGGTTATATTTTATGATATATTATGATTTATTTTTAGGTTTTTCAAGATGTCTCATAAGGAACATGAACGGCGTTTACAAGATTTATTGGAAAACTGCTCAAGTGCTAGTTCCTGGTACTCCGAGAGTGAAGAAGAAGTCGACATCGTTTCTCAGAGAAGTGAAGAGAGTGATTCGGAACAAGAGGGTATTTTAGATTATTTTGAATAGCCTGAACCTGTATCGGAGGCTACTAGACAGTCGTCTGAGGTACGTGAGACTTTTTATACGTCCAAAGATGGCTGTTCAAAATGTGAGAAGCCAATATGTATGTATGGAACACGCGATTTACATGTGCGCAGATTGTGCTGATATCTATGTGTAACTTGAGGGGTGTGTTACATGATCTCGTAAGACTATTCAGATTTTATTTTTGTTTAATTATAAAGAATATATAATGTTTTTGTTGATTTACCAAAGAAATTCGAATTATGTTAGATTTTCATGCGTCAAGAAGTTAACATACCTAAATTTGTATATTTTTGAAGAAAATTTAGAGTCTTTATTAGGTGAATAAAAAATTGTGCTTTTTCTCCTTATGTCTGGTATTTTATTTAGCAATATTGTTGGAAAGGTACTATTATTAATATATGTTACTCAAAAAATGCAAATTAAACAATCATAGTACTAAAATTTTACATCAAAGTTTCGGGTATCTCATACCCACCTCATAGCTGGTGTAACAATATTTCACCTCATTCACGCCGGGTTAAACCTAACCTGAACTATGGTGAACTAAACAAAACAGTAAATATGCAAATCGGTCAAGCCGTTTCTTAGTTTTAGCGAGACTAATGCACGGCGATTCATTTTTATATAGATATAGATAGATAGATAGACAAGCACAAGAAATAGAAGAGACCTCAGTCTACACTCACTATTAATTGGGTGGCTTTAGGTTGAATAAGAAGAAGAATAAAAGCAACTGTTGGCCATTAATTTCATAAAAGAACAATTTATAGTTTTTTATGACTATTCGATGTTTGCGTGGCCAATCGGCTACTCAATGTAAATCGAATTGTCATAGTAAATTTTCATTATCAGTTTTATAAAATTGGGCACTGTGTATACTATACTACAACAATATATTGCTATCTACACCAAAAATAAATGGCATAGTGGAATCTACCAAAAACAGTAAAACAGTAAAATTATCCACGAACAGTATTTTCGTTTCGGTGACAGATCGGAATCCCCGCGGGTTCGCCACAGGTGTTTGTATCAAGATTTAAATATTCAGACCGCCGTGATTTATATTTATTTTGATAAAATATTAAAGTAGGTTTCATGTTTAAAGCCCAGAGGCTTTCAGTTTGCTTAACGAAGGTAAATAGTAAGGTTTTTCGATTGAAATATATTACTGTTGGTTAAAAACAGGAGCAGACAGTACAAACTCTACCAACCTACATAGTAATAATAATAATAATAGTTTATTTCATAACAAAAGGTTTAGAATTTTAAGATTGGGCACGAACTTCCTTTTGAGAATAAAACCCATTATTCGTTTTATTACGTTTTATTCTTAGGTTCTAGAATCTGGAATCTAAACCTTAGGGTACTAACAATACAGGGTGCACTCTAAGTCGATAGCGGAACTTTAGGTAGGCTGTCTACTGATCAATACAAACAACTTGTACTAGGTGGCGACAAAAATGGAGCGAAAAAAAAATCTGCTGTTTCATACATTTGGCGCAGTACTGAGTCGACCTTTTGTATGGAACAGCTGATATTTTTTTCACTCCATTTTTTTCGCCACCTAGTACAAGTTGTTTGTAATGATCAGTAGATAGCCCACTTAAAGTTCCGCTATCGACTTAGAGTGCACCCTGTAGTTAAGCCTAGGGATTATAATTTGACGTTTCGCTTTTAGCAAAAAACGCATACAAAAAAAAAAGAGTTTTTTTCCATTGGCATTTAGTTGTGCCTAGGTTTGGGCCTTAAGAATGAAAATACCTGTATTAGGAAGTCGCTCTTCCGCATTTGGAATACTAAAATAAGTATTTATCTTTAACAGAATCATAGGTCAACTATCTATTTAATTTAATCTTTACATTACTGTATTATAAGCTGGCAGGATGGTATAGGTTAGGTGCTGGGCAAGCCTACTCCATCTAAAACAATGTCCCAGCATTGCACCGTCGGAGTGGTCCATTCAACCATCTAGTGTTAGTGAAGGTACCACTAGACGCTAATGCGCGGCGAATTCGCAGGGAGTTCGCAACGTTTTCGCCGCGATTTCGCGTCGCATTCAACTCGCTACTTAACTGTGATAAGGCTCTAAGAAGAAGATTTAAGAATTTGGAGAAAACTCAATGTCACAGAAAGAAGGTTTCGATTCCTCTCAGGACTGGTCCTAAGTAAAGCCTCAAAAGTTTCTATTAATTTGATTTAATTTAGTCCAGAGGCAAGCCCTTTGGAGGCAAGATGTCTCGAATCAAGATGGCAGCCATCGAGTAACAAATAGGGATTGCGCCCTTTCTTTGAGCCCTTTCTCCAACAATAAGGATACTACACGACTTTAAAATGACAGAAGAACAAAATTTTATGAAAATGGGGGTAGAAGTCTGGCGAACGAATCTGACCGGACGTGGGAGAAATGTTGCCTTCAAAAATATTAAACAGTGTTTTTTCTTTTTTATTTGGACCTCGAAGGTAAAAAATCTACTCCCGCGACTATCGTCAAAACCGGCATTATTCGCGAGAAATTAAGAATCTCTCGTTTGAACGTAATTTTTTTAAATATTCATGTTAGTAATAT